>CM032645.1:7431239-7703235 GCA_019097785.1 Fraxinus excelsior | reverse complement strand
GTTTTCCTTGTTATTAATTACTGAGAACGTCAAAACCTTTTTATTTTTGAAAATGGCTAAGAGACAACCTTTTGACATCGTAAGGAATAAATATGGATCAGTGATCATATTACATTACTGAGAATTGATTCCACATGCCATCTCAGTAGAATGTTTAACATGTTAAGAATCTATGCAATATTTGTCTAGAAAAAAAAAACTTGATAATTTGAAACCAGGTTATTCCAATGGTTCTAGATGATATTTTAGCATAATTTTGTCACATTCTTAAATTAAATCATGATCTTAATCTCTTGCATGTGACTAATTTATGTTGTTGAACGAGTCACTTTGTTCCTGTTTGGTGGTCTTTTTTTCTTTTTTCTTTTTTCCGGGAAAAACATTGATTTAAATAGTGAATTTTTTAAGAATGTGGGGAAAAGTTTTGGGTTATCATGTAGAATATTTTAAGTTCGATTGGGCTGGAGTTGGGTTGGAAAATCAAATTTGAGATTGTATTGGGTTTTGGGTTATGAATTAAATTCTAATTCAACCTAATGAATTAAAAAATTAATACTTAAAATGGAAAAATCTAAATAGACAAAATAGTGGAGGCAAGGGAATGATTTAGAATGTACGAACGTTCACCTTTTACTTTTTAACATAGACCGTTTAGTATGAATATAATGTACAAAGGCAAAATAATTTGATAATAAATTAAAAATGAAGGACGTGATAATGAAATGAATAAATTATAAAAAGAAAACGCTTGGTAGTTTCAAACATATTTATAAATTAATTTTCAAAAAAATAAATAAATAAATTCATTCTGTAGGTTAAAAATAATAGAGATTTTCAAGTGTAGGGATGTCGACGGCGCTGTTATGGGACAGATCGATCATTCTCATCCCGTCCCGTGTATTTTTGTTATCTTACTCCATTTTCATACTCGATTAAAATGGGACGAGATTTAGGTGGGTTGGGGCTGGTTTCCTGCTAATTTATCGCTGCATTTTTTTAATTTATGTTTTTAATTAGTAAATATTATTATTTCTTTATAGATTTGTTATAAACAACCTATGTTATCCTTCAAAATAATGATAAATCTATTATTTTTGTTTGATAAAAAATTTAAATTTTGAAATTAATTATAAACAATGCGGGCAGCAAGGCGGGGATTATGTTCTCATACTCGCCACGTACCCGCTTCGGGTAATGATCCTCGTTTTGTTTACCCGGTTAGACAAATAATCCCCGTCCCAAGTGGACGAGGTCTCACTGTATTGAGTTGAACGTGTTTTTTTACCATCCATATTCAAGTGGTTTCAAACTTTAAAAATTGTTCAAAGTCAACAAAAAATAATTGGATCCAATTTGAACCAAGCCCAAACTGACCAATCCAAGATTTGGGTTGGGTTTGATTTAAACTAATATTGGATTGAATTAGTTTGATTTTAGATTAAATCGGTCGTATTGGGTTAGGTTTACAACCCATGTCCAGCCCTATGCCTAAGTGTGAAATTATTTTTTTACTAATTTGTTAAAAACAACATATGTTCTCTTTAAAAATAATTATAAATCTATTATTTTTGTTTGATAAAAAATTCAAATTTAAAATCATCTTTAAATAAGGCATGTGGCGGAGACTATGTTTCCTGTACCCATTTCGAGTAATAATCATCGCCCCATCTCCACATCGTTTACCCATAATTGGATCCAACTTGAATTTGAATGGAAAGAAAATAAATTCAATTATCTAGAAATTATTTGTATGAAAATTATTAATTAAATGTGTTCGATTGATTTAATTTTTCAATTTAGAAAATATTATAGTTGCTCATTTTTTTATTTTTTATTTTTTGTGGAGAGAGAGAGAGAGATGAGGTGAATTACCTATAAAATAAAAATCGCATTTGTCTAAAGAATTTTTTTTTCCTTATTTTCAAGGAAAATATGGTCACGTAACAACACACAAAAAAAAAATGAAAAAAATAATAATAAATCTTTGGAAAAAATTGTCAATCAAACAGTACAAAAATAAGAAATTAGGTGAAAAAACACATTTTTTAATGAAAAATATTAATCAAACGTACGTTGTAGACTTTCTTCTTAAATAAATATATTGGTCAATTTTTCCAAGACAGGCCAATCTTTATTTATTTTTGAAAAACCACACGTAGCCACAAGCTATTGTTAAGAACTTGTCTAAGAATTATATATATATATAGTGATAAAAAAAAAATGATGAATGAAATATTCCTTGCCTTTTAAATTTGACGAATTCAGACAAGAATCCGCATAGAAGCCATTTTGCCTTCTTGAGAAATTTAGAAATTCTTTATGTTTGGTCCAATTGATTGAAAATGATGTTTAAAATAATTGACAAAATTTATTGTTATGTTTCCTATAACTTTTTATAAATTGATAAATATTTTTATCACTGTCGTTAACTTATTGCAATTACAAGATATGTGAAACAAATATTGGTTACCGTGCTCAATTACTTGAAGATTTTAAGTCTCAAGGATCCAACTTTGACAAGTGACAATATATTAGTCAGGGATTTATTTAATAGTATCCGTGCCTTGATAACATTATTCATAATAATTAGAATTACACAAAATGGTATATTCCACAAAGGATTATTCTACACGTACCGAACATTTTACATAATCTTTTATCGAATTGACAAGTGGCAACTCCCTATTGGATGACGCTTGTTATGTCAGCTTTGTTTCCATCTAGGTTAAGTCAAACAAGATGAAGCGGTTGGAATCGAAAAAATCACATTCTTGGTGGTGGGATCGCCACATTAGTCCCAAAAACTCCAAGTGGCTACAAGAAAAATCTCCAAGGTATTAAATTTGATTTTGCTTTATTTGTAGAATGGTAGCTCGCAAATGGCAAAATAATAATAATAAAAAAAAATTACGTAAGCCAATCCCAAGTTTATTGAGAATAGTAACGGAAAATGGTTGATAACGTAGTACATAGAGTATAGATGATAGAAGTCTATACTTTTAATCCTCTAAATAAACGAGCATTATCTGGAAGAAACGATGTGTCAATCGACCTAGGTTATCAATTTCGATTATTGTCTTGATTTGAATTGTAGCATCGAGCTAAAAATGACAAAAAGGTTGTTGATCCCAGAAATGGACCATAGTGTGAAAAGGATGTTGAAACTCATAGAAGATGGTGCAGATTAGTAGCATGCGAAGAAGAATTAGTAGCATGATGAAAACTCTGAAGTTCTTGCTAAATTAGTAGCATGCGAAGAAGAATTAAGGGCTGCGAAGGAAAAGATACTACTCTCTCAAGAAGAAATAAGCCATCTGACAGTTGAGATTTAAGAGTATAAATCTCTAGAAGATTCAAATGATATACAGCAGAAAGATGCAGAAGTTTTAGAATCTGACGTTGAAGTTGAAAGATATCAGACTAGAGAGCTTCAGAAAAGTGCACAAGGATCAGAAGCAGAAGATTTGGACTCGGTGAACAAAATTCAGACGCTCGAGGAAGAATTGAGAATTACACAAACGAAGCTTCGTGAATTGGAAAAGGAAGTTGCCAGTGCAATGCAGGAACATACAAGGAAAGAATCCCGTATTCAAAATTTGCAAGATCAGCTTAAATCAGCTCAAAAGGAGGTTTTGGTATGGAAACCAAAGTCGAGAGAGAGAAAAAAGAGGCTTCTAAGCTGCAAGACCGGATTGCTAGGTATAAATCCAATCTTGCTGACCGTGATCAAGAAATCAGAGGATTGAAGGAAGAAGTATCAAACGCTAATAAGAGCTTATTTGAAGAAAACGAGCAACTTCTAGCAGAAATAACTAGAACTGTGAAGGACCGAAGACAATCTAAAAGAATTGGATTTACGCTGCCAAACCTTAGCGGAGGACGTCAGACGAGTCAAGGCTGGAAAAGAAGAGATTGAAAATAAGCTTGGAGCTTAAGTTGAGCAGTTGAAGGCAGAGATAACTGAGAGAAATGATCGCGTAGAAGAATTAAGCAAAAGCCTCGATGCGCTGAAACTGAAATACGAGATACTGATGGCTGAAAAAGACAATCTTAATGCTAAGATTGCTGCACTTTCTGCAGAGATAAATTCTAATGAAGACCGAGTGGATAAAATGAATGTTGAATGGATCGCTGCATGCGAACTGGCTGAGGATCTTCGTTCGCGAGTTAAAGAATTGGAAATAGAGGTGAAGAAAAGGCGAGAAATTATTATGGAAGGGGAGGAAGAGAAATGAGAAGCAATTAGGCAGCTTTGCTTCTCACTCGAGCACTACGGCAGTGGGTATCATCAACTTCGCCAGGCTGTTATATGGCACAAGCGATTACCTGTGATGGTATCCTAAGTTGCTAAATCGCTAAAGGGCCCATGTTTCTTTGATTTCAATGCATTCACGTTTGAGTCTCGTTTTTTTGAACTCGACTTCAAGAGCTTGTGTAGAATTCTCTTCCTTCTGGTCTTAACAGTTTTTTAACTCTGCAAGAGTACAGTTGTTATGCAGTGACTTAGCTTGGTGTAAGTACATAAATGTTGTTATATAGGTAGTACTTAGATGGATATGTATTAGAGTCCATTTGGTCGGACTTCTGCTTCTTGTAGAAGAACTTAAGTCAATTTGGTCGTTTAGCCAATGTTAGGCTATGATCAAATAAATCACTTTTTATCCACATATTTCTTGGAATTTAAAAGTACTACCTACTTATTCAAGACTCATTTTTATTTATATATAAAATTAAAATTGATAATAAACAAACCTCCCTTGTTTAACCTGCCTTTTGCATTGAAAGAATTTGAAATCAACCAATAGCATCATCGATCTTAGTTTGTTAATTTTCAGCCTTTTAGATCAAACAGGGAAAAGAGGAAAGGATAATAGCTTCGCTTATGATCTCATCGCATAAACCTTCCATTTCTATAAACTTATGATAGCGCCAAGTCAAGTCGCGTCATTGTTCAAGTGAAAGATACGAAAGTTATTGAAAGGTATATTGTTCACCGGAAGATGGTGTCAATCTTGATTGTAGATTTGTAGTGGCTTGTTAAAAGGTCTTGTATCAACAATTATTCTAATTGTACATATATATTTTTTTTGTACAGATGGATTTACAGGTGTTGAAATGGTTGAATTTAATACCAATTTAACTTTATAATGTAGTCTATGGCCTTGCCTGGGCGTGATTCTTGAGCCGATAGAATTGATTTTTGAGCTGTTTGCTCTGACACACAAGACACAGATTTCAACAGCTATTTTTATTTTTTTACCATTGAAATTTTTTTGACCGTTGCTTCTTTCAACGGTAAAAAAATGGTCCTTTTTGTAGATTAAAAGCGCGTCCAGACAAGGGCTATATATGTAACACTTTTCCTGTATTAAAGTCCATTTTTACAATGAAGGTTTTTTTCCCCAGTGATCGTGGGGTGGGGATAGTAGTGGCTTCTGACTAGCAGTGGATTGGGCGAGAACTAGGAAAGAAGACCCTTTTTTTTGTCGATTATATTTAATTGTGGTCTATTTATAATTTTGAAAAGATCTAGGGCTCTTGTTACAATTTTTCCTTTATTTTCTATTTGGTTGCTTTCTTTTTCGTGTGTTTATTTAAAGACAGGACAAATTCGTCATTTTCACTTGGTTTTAATGGCCAAAATGGACGAAATAGTGAGTTTAGCTATATTTTTGAAAGGTGAAGATCTGAGATGCTAAAGAAAAGGTTGATGATAAAATAGCAGTATTTTGTTATTATTGTAAATGAAAAGTACAAATTTCCCTAAAATAAAATTACACACCAAACATTCCCCCAATTTAATTGATCCTTAAATTTAGAGAAATTTGCTAGATGTAACAAAGAAGTCCATAGAATTTCTTAAGAATACACACATTTGTGGGTCCCATGCCATTTTTTTAAAATACATGGTGGGCCCGCACAAATGTGTGTATTCTGGTGCAATTCTGGTGGTCTTCTTACTGTACATGAGGGATAAACCAAATTTAAATTGCTGCTTAAAAAACGTGCTTTACAAGTACATTATAAACATCCTATACTTGTTTGGCTAGACTTTTTTTTTTTTTTTTTTTTTGGGGGTGCTTGCTCATACCATGTACGATCTAAACTTTTAAAAAATGTGCGATACTATTCGACCAGATCATTCATTTTGAACGCATAACATCTCAAGAACTTAAAGATCGTATGGAATAAAAGATGGCTACCTTGACCATTTGCATTGCACCACATTTTCCTTTTATTTTTAATGCAAACAGCCTCTCTCTTTTTCCAAACTCGTGAATTATGAGATTGATATTTGTTCCATATTTGATGCTGATTAATTTTAATTACGCATTTCATTGAATCCGTAATTTTTTAATAACACATTTCATCATTTTTTATCAAATTTATTAAAAATATGATTTTAATCAAACGAGTACGTGTAGTGATCCATGATTTCTTGAACTGTAGTGGTCCACTTAATTGCACCATATAGTACGTCAAAATCTTACCTACCACTCCCAACTGAATAATAAAATGGGGGGGAAATGAAAATTATTGAGTAAAATTAGGTCACGATTTGCACTTAATGACGACGAAGCTTGCAAATGTAAACATATTATATTAATAATATGACGGAATAAGTTTCATATTGAATTATTATAAATAATTAATTAATATATAATAACTTGAATTATTCCACTTAACTAAATGACATTTTAAAATGAAACTCAAATGTTATTATGGTATCAAAATTCATAAATTTGTCGACTATCCCAAATCTTACTTTTCATTTTTATGATTCTATATGTAGAAGTCATTACAGCCCCGGCCCGCGCCCCCATTTATTTTTTCAAAAAATTTCAATTAACTAATTTTTTTTTTTTATTCTTCATGGGCGCGAGTTCAAGGCGGGGGTGCCATTCTCGTCGGGGCGAGTTTTTTTCTCCCCATTCAGGGCGGATTCTTTTGTCATCGCTATTATTATATTACTCAATTTATGTTTTTGAAGGTAATTTGACGAGATAATAGCTAGGTGCTATGAAATTTACTCTCCACAATTATGAACTACATCCGTCTACGGCGAGCACTGGCGCAAGATGCGGCGGATCATGACGGTGCCCTTTTTCACCAACAAGGTTGTGCAGCAGTACCGACAAGGGTGGGAGGCTGAAGTGGCGGCCGTGATTGAGGATGTGAAGAAGAACCCTGAATCCGCCACTAACGGGATTGTTTTGAGGAGGAGATTGCAATTGATGATGTACAACAACATGTACAGAATCATGTTTGATACAAGGTTTGAGAGTGAAGAGGATCCTCTTTTTGTGAAGCTCAAAGCATTGAATGGTGAAAGGAGTAGATTGGCTCAAAGCTTTGAGTATAATTATGGAGATTTCATTCCCATTTTGAGGCCTTTCTTACGAGGATACCTCAAGATCTGCAAGGAGGTTAAGGACAGAAGATTACAACTCTTCAAGGACTATTTCGTTGATGAAAGAAAGTAAGTTTTTTCCCCTCGATCCAGGGGGTGGCTCGCCCTTAAACACCCGAGCTCGGCTCATATGGACACAAACAATGCTCGTCTCGTTTTTTATAAAAATAATAAAATAAGTCAAGAAACGAGTCTTGAGCTAGCAAAACACTGCTCCTCAATTTTAACGGTTAGTTTTCATGTGACAGGAAGCTTGCAAGTACAAAGCCAATGGACAACAACGGTCTGAAATGTGCCATTGATCACATTCTTGAAGCTCAGCAAAAGGGAGAGATCAACGAGGATAATGTCCTCTACATTGTTGAGAACATCAATGTTGCTGGTACGTTTTTAATTTATTGGATTTTCTTTCTTTTTAACTCCATGGCCTTAGTCCTATTCCTATTTCTACCCTTTTAAAAATAATAGTAGAGTCATTTGCTATTAAATTTTGACCTAATCTGGTGGTTGGAGAATTAGGGACCGTGTAGTTAAATAGGCTGGTTGGAGTATATGAAATGAGGTTGGTATGGCTGCAATAGAGGCCATATGTTTAACTTTTGATAAAAGAGTTGTAATATTTTATATAGGCTACTAAGGTGGACGTGAAGATGACTTCAGTAATACTTTTGGTGCGATGGAGTGGACAAAAATTTTGAATTATGTTATTTATCGTACAACATTGTTGACAATGTTGGTTGTGACGTAAAAGTATTATTGAAAAGATAAAGATAAATTGTTTTCTAAATGAGTCATGCTAGAGTCGACATAATGTGAGTGGAGTGGAACTCATGTTACAGTATTGTGAGCCCCACCCCACTCACATTATGTGTACATTTATGTACATAGATTAATACTTGTTCAAAACTTTTTCGTTGAATAGTCGTAGTCCTTGTTTCATCTTCGTTTTTTAAAATTTATTTTCATCAACACATCAACGGAATTCATAGCTTCTATCAACTCTTAAATCATATATTTTATTAACTTTTATCAAACTTTACTAAAAAAAATTAATTTTTATTAAAACCAAACATGGGTATAATATTTTATTATGTGATGACGACTTAAATGATATGTTTGGTATGGACAATAATGTTGAATGAAAAAGAATTGAGGGTCTTTTTTATTGACAAACGTGGAATTTGGGTGAAAATAAAATAAATTATAGGGAATTGAATTGCCTAGAATTTGTTTTACTAAAAATTGTAATTAAGTGTGTTTGATTGGTATAATTTTTCACTTGAAAAATGTTAAAAACTTGGTGTCCGTTTGACTTCATTTTTTATGGAAATTGTTCATCAAAGTGATAATTTTTTTTACCATTGGGTCTAAAATTTGTTCCACTTGAAAAAAAAATTACAATACCGAATATCATCTGTTTAACTTTGTTTTGCATGAAAATTGTCAACAAAAGTGATAAATTTTTTTACCCTCGTGTCTTGAATTTCTCCCAATTATTTAAAAAAAAACCCTGGAAAATCAATTACCACAAAAATCAAAGGAAAGGGAAACTGGAGGGGAGAAGCAAGAAAATGAATTTCATGAAAATTTTTGGTCATCAATGATCAAACGCACAAAAAGTTGGAAAATGTCCATGGAAAACAGGGCCTTAGATTCTTGATTTTTGTCTTATTTTTTTAGCAACCGTCTAATTATTTACTTGTGTTTATTCATGGCAGCAATCGAAACAACATTATGGTCCATTGAATGGGGTATTTCAGAATTAGTGAATCACCCAGAGATCCAGAGGAAACTCCGTGAAGAGATCGACACCGTGCTGGGACCAGGAGTGCAAGTCACAGAACCCGATACACACAAACTCCCATACCTTCAGGCTGTGATCAAAGAAACACTCCGTCTCCGTATGGCAATTCCTCTTCTCGTGCCCCACATGAACCTCCACGACGCCAAACTTGGGGGATATGATATTCTTGCCGAAAGCAAAATCTTGGTCAATGCTTGGTGGCTAGCAAACAATCCGGCTCAATGGAAGAAACCAGAAGAGTTCAGGCCTGAAAGATTCTTGGAAGAGGAATCCAAAGTCGAGGCCAATGGGAATGACTTCCGATATCTCCCATTTGGTGTTGGTAGGAGAAGCTGCCCTGGAATCATACTTGCACTGCCAATTCTTGGCATTACTTTGGGACGTTTGGTGCAGAATTTTGAGCTGTTGCCTCCTCCCGGGCAGTCAAAGATAGACACCAGCGAGAAGGGAGGGCAGTTCAGTCTGCACATTTTGAAGCACTCTACCATTGTGTTAAAGCCAAGATCTTTTTAAAATTGTTGCTGAAAAGTTTCATAAATTTGAATGCAATCAGTGTTTTGTATTATGTTGGCCTTGACTATATGATAAACTCAGTGCTTACATCAGCACATGGTTAACGCCTGTTTGGATAGATTTTAGATTTTTTTTTTTTTTTAGCCATCTATAAATGATGAGAAATTATTACCATTGTATCCTTAATCATTCCTTATAAATTATGGCTTTGGTTCTCTTATAGTATACACAAGTGTATTGACTTTTATTCTTTCATCTCTTTTTCTCTCTTTTCACAACACGTTATCAACACGACAACTTATTTTTCAAAGTTTAGTGAATGTAGTAATTTTTTTAAGCATAATCATCTATCACATGTGCAGTTGACAGTTAACCGTTCGTGTTCTTCTATCAATGTGGAATTTTGTTATAAGCATTAAATGCTTGGTTTTCCATCTTCAACCGTCAATTTGTGTGTAATTTAATGCATGAGTTTTCTGTTAGTTGAGTTTCATGCAGAGAATAAAATTTTCAGAAAATGACTCAAACAATGGCTTGTTTATTTTTGGACAGTTTATGAATCCCATCCAAACATGTACTTAATTTAGATGCAAAACTCTCCGCTCAACCCTTGTCAAATAAAAAAATTGAGGAAAGATCTTATGTTTATGATCTTTTCTTTATTTTTGTAGAATTAAGCTATCTTCATTATTTGCAAAATTCAAGTTTATTGTGTATTTTATTGTTAAACTTAAATTTAACTATTGTGTAATTGAGTAATTATTCCTCGTGAGATCGATAATCCACATTTGTTTGTTCACTTTATTACTTAAACGCGAACGTCATTTGTAGTACACATTTTTTAGTGGGCAGCAAGCCAACGTCATTTTTACAAGTTTAGTGACCAAAATTTGGCCACCTCAAAGTTCTGTGAACAATCAAAAATATTTTTCAAAGTATAGTGAGCAATCGAAGATGTTTTTCGAAGTTTAGTTAGCAACGAAAGACTTTTTTTACGTGGCAATTTGTAATGGCGTGAAGGGATGTCATATGTGCATGTCATTAACTACATCGTCAATTCTGTTAGAGATATGAAATGGATATTATTATGCCAATGAGTAGCTTGGATAAATTTAGTGATCAAAACTCGACATTTTAAATTTCAGTGAGAAATTGAAAACGCGTACATAATTTTAGTTCAATAATTATTGAGACAATTAACTCGATAACATATATGAGAAAAAAATAAAACATTTCATGCAATTACACAACACCAATTTGGTAAGAGAATGCAAGTTGTTGCAAAAATGCTCTTCCGATCCAACTTCAAACAAGGGCTTAATATCATCAAAGTTGGTACGACAATGTTCAATTGGTATTGTTAATACAATTTTTGTTATTCTTCATCTTTTACTAGAGTAAGTTTTAATTCCTATTATATCATTTTATTACTTTTTATTATATATATATATATATATATATATATATATATATATATATATATATATATATTTTTTTTTTTCTTATCACGATGTTAAATGTAATATAAGCGTATTATTTTTTAGCCCATGTTTCGTTTGGATTAAAATTTCAAATCAACGCCAACAATTAATTTTAAGGGAACATTACATAAGTAAGGGATTAAGTATCACTCATTTCAAAATTAAGATTAGATGTTTTAAATTTCAAAAATCAGGTTTTTATTAAAATTTATTAATGATTTAATTAATTAATTATATATTTAATTAATTAAATATATTACCGTCACAATTCTATATAATTTGATCACAATTTCCATATAATTGGTCACAAATTATTTTACGGTCACAATTAAAATTTTTTATCGATTACAAATATACGTCACAATTTATTTATCGATCACGAATCTATCAAATTAATAAGTCACATATTATTTTTTAGGTCACAAATTATTTATGGTCACGAATCAAATTTAATTTTTCGATAACAACTTATTAAATTATTGGTCACAACTTTTTTTTGGGTCACAAATCAAGAATTTTATAACTTGTTAGTCAAAATAAACCAAATAATTGGTCACAAATACCACACCCCCCATCTCATCCCACCCACGACCACCTTCGTCGCCATTGTCAAAACCACCACCGCTATCACAATTGTCGTCGACGTCGTCGCCACCACCATCACCTCCATAACCACCACCACTACCATATTCAGCCACCACCATTACTACCATTTCCAACAACAACTCATCCCAAACAAGATCCATCCATCACCGCGACCACACCTCACCGAGACCATCACCAGATCTGTCACCCAACATAGCCAACACTCCACAACCACCATAACTAATCAACCAAATTATTGGTCGCAATTAAACATCTCCTCATACCACCACCATCGCAGCTTCACCAACGCCGCCACCATCTCACCAGTACCACCGCCACACCTAGCACCACCACCAACAACTGTAACACCATCCCATAATTACTACACAATCACTGCAAAACCAGATCCAAAATAAGATGGCGTCGATCTTCAAAAACCGAATCCCTCCATTAACAACCTCACATTCAAAATATGTAAATTTTCAAACAAGCGGCTATTGATGATGGCCGCCACCGTACTGCGCCAACGTCTTAGGAGTGGAGGCATCGGAAAAGTAGATGTTGATGTGGCCACCACCTCATCCTAGTCCGCAACACAAAGTTGGGTTCGGAGATTGAAGTGGCGTTGAACTTCAAGAAGACGATCGAAGATTTGCTCCTCCATCATTTCCGACGGTGCCTTCAAGTGGTAAAGAGGAAGAAGAGAGAAAAGGGAGAAATAGAGAGAGAAGTGAAAGGGTGAAGAAATTAGGGTTTGGGAATGAAACGTGGTGGGGTGGATGGAGGTAAGGTGGTGGGTATATAGATTAATTTAATTTTATAATATTAATATTAATATTAAAATGTGGAATTATGACCTGATTTTTGTATAAACAATCTTTGAACTTGATTTTTGAATTTTAAACCTAAAAAACCTGCCTCCATGTAATTTCCTCTTGATCTAAAATCAAACAAATTCAATCTAATTATTGGTTTAAATCAAACACAACCCAAGCCAAATTCAAGTTGGATCCAATTATGAGTAAACGAGGAAGAGACGAGACGAGGATCATTACCCGAAACGGGTACAGAAAATATAGTCTCCGTCACGCGCCCTATTTAAAGTTGATTTTAAATTTGAATTTTTTATCAAACAAAAATAATAGATTTATAATCATTTTTATAGAGAACATATATTGTTTTTAACAAATTAGTAAAAAAATAATTTCACACTTAGGCCTAGAGCTAGACATGGGTTGGGAATCTAACCCAACATGATCGGTTTGATCTAAAATCAAACTAATTCAACCCAATATTAGTTTAAATCAAACCAACCCGAATCGATCAAGTTTGAGTTGATTTGAGTTGGATTGGTCAGTTTGGGCTTGGTTCAAGTTGGATACAATTATTTTTTGTTGACTTTGAACAATTTTTAAAGTTTAAAACCACTTGAATAGGGATGACAAAAAAAAAAATTGTTCAACTTGATACAGTCTCTTCCATTTGAGACGGGGATTACTTGTCTAACCAGGTAAACAAAGCGAGGGTCATAAAAACAAAATAAAATAAAATAAATAAATGTAGCGATAAATGAGCAGGGGACCTGCCCCAACTCAACTTGATTTTGTCTCGCTTTAACAGGGTATGGAAATGGAGTAAAGTAACAAAAATACATAGGACAAGATGAAAATGATCGATATGTCCCATAACAGCGCCGTCGACATCCCTACCCTTGAAAATTTCTATTATTTTGAACCTACAGAATGATTTTTTTTTTTTGAAAATTAATTTTTAAATATGTTCGAAACTACCGAGCATTTTCTTTTTATAATTTTTTTTTATATAATTTATTCATTTCATTATCACGTCATTCATTTTTAATTTATTGTCAAATTATTTTGCATTTGTACATTATATTCATACTAAACGGCCCATGTTAAAAAGTAAAAAGTGAACGTTTGTACATTCTAAATCATTCCCTTTCCCTTGCCTCCACTATTTTGTCTATTTATATTTTTCCATTTTAAGTATTAATTTTTTAATTCATTAGGTTGAATTAGAATTTAATTGATAACCCAATACAATCTCAAATTTGATTTTCCAACCCAACTCCAGCCCAATTGAACTTAAAAACCCAACCCAAATCAATCAATGTGGTTTGGATTAGTCTATTTGAGCGATTTGAGATAGTTTTTGTCCAACCCAGTTAAGCATCACCTTGCCCGAAGCTTGACATTCCCGTATCGCCACATATTACACTTTTTAGAACACTATTTTCAATCATATATTTACACAATAAAATATTTTACATGATAATCCAAAACTTTTCTTTACTTTTTAACCGGATTTTTAAAAAATTCACTATTTAAAACAATGTTTTTCCTTAAAAAAAATAAAAATAAAAAAAGACCACCAAATAGGAACGAAGTGACTCGTTCAACAACATAAATTAGTGGATAAATCTTGTTTTACAAAATGATTTACCTAATTTTTGACATAATCACCAAGTGGCGGCCCCCTGGTGCTCTCCAATAGGGGCCGCCACTTGACGATTATATCAAACATTAGGTAACCCATTTTGTAAGTGTAGCATTATCCTAAATTAGTCACATGCAAGAGATTAAGATCATGATTTAATTTAAGAATGTAACAAAATTATGCTAAAACATCATCTAGAACCATTGGAATAACCTGGTTTTAAATTATCAAGTTTTTTTTTCTAGACAAATGTTGCATAGATTCTTAACATTCTACTGAGATGGCATGTGGAATCAATTCTCAGTAATGTAATATCATCACTGATCCATATTTATTCCTTACGATGTCAAAAGGTTGTCTCTTAGCCATTTTCAAAAATAAAAAGGTTTTGACGTTCTCAGTAATTAATAACAATGAAAACAGTATACATCTCTCTCTCGCCAAACTTTTTGACAAAGCTCATTCTCTCTTCATAACTATCCTCATAGAAGTGGATACAGCTATTCTTCTTAAACTTGAGCATGGGGAGAAAGTAGTAAAATTGATTTACTTACGAGATACTGTAAAATATATCAGGCACTTAACAGGTATTAAACAAAAAGTTCCAAAGAACAGCAGATTGTTATCATGTTCCAGCTTTACGACGGCCAACTTGAGCACGAAAGCCAGCCTTAATTGGAGCAACAGATCGCCCAGAACGGCACTACAAGAAAAGTTAATCCGAATCAAACGGGCTCTAAGTAACCCTTGGGGCGAAACAATGCACAACTACATGACCGTGGAACCCAAAAAGGCACACAAACATTTCAACCTTGAATTATAAAAAGGTTTGCACTTCTCACGAAGCATGAAAATTTCAAATTCGGAACACAACTAGGATTGGACATTGAAAGGCAAGTTTTTATGTCCTATCATAGGATCAAAGCAACAATGGCTGTCAAAGACACTGTATAAAGATCCAGAGTTATCCATTTAACCTTTGGCCTCAGAACATTCTAAAACTCTTCAAAATGAAATCAGACAATGTAGGCAAATCATTGATCATCACAGGCCTTTGTCAAGAAACACAATGAATTGTTTCTCTAGATAACAACTGATAAGAGTTCGACTAATATCACAGGAAAAGTGCCTGTTTGGGAGGAACGGTGAAATTAAATTATTAGCCCCTTTTTGAGCCAAATCTTAAATATGATTTTTCTATTTATAATTTTCAGCCCAAATGCAATTAATCAAATCAACTTATCATTTTAATTAACAAATTAAAACTTGCAGTTGTGTCCCAAAACTTTTAAAGGAAAAAAAACCCATCTTAATTCAATACAATAAACCACAATCAAAGAAACAATAAAGCCTTAAAATTTTTATACATACAAACATACAGAAATAAAATATGAAGAAATCAATTGGTTAAAAAGATTAGAAAGTGTAGGTCTAAACCAGGCCCCCAAATCATACAGAATCAGAGGGAGCAGACATGCCGACCTTAATCTTCATTCTCTGTGCACATTACCATGCTTCCTTCATAATTTCAAATCCAGAGCATCGGCTTATTGTACACAGATCAATTCTAAATTTAAACGATCAAAATCTCAACTCAAATTTTAAAATAGAATAAAAAATAAAAAGAACAGGAGGAGGAGGAGGTAGGACTGCGAGACAGCCACGTTGTTTATTTATAAGCAGAGGCCCGAGTTCAACTAGGGTTTTCAATACCTAATCACTAAAAGTTTGGCCCAATTGAACTGGGCTAATGGGGGTTCTAAATGGGCTTCCTTTTAGAGTCCATCAAAGGTAATTTGGGGCTAAATGTCCATTATAAGAGGTCCAATAATCTTGTATGCAAGGATACTATTTTCTAAAATAGAAATGTATATGAATTGAAGCCTGCCATGGTATGATCTTCTTGTTATTTTTGATGTGCAGTATTTAGATCGAATGAATTTAACATACTACGTAGAATCTTCCACATGCAATGGTTGAAAATTCGTTTTGGTTTATTAATTAAAAGTTAAAATTCAAAAGCAATTGGAAAAGTTATTTTTGACATTTTTGGTTGAAAGCAAAACGTGAACGGCAGGATTCGAACCTGCGCGGGCAGAGCCCACATGATTTCTAGTCATGCCCGATAACCACTCCGGCACGTCCACTTTCGGTGGCTGTAAAAGTTGTAGTATTAATATTAAACATCTCGATCTATGACACCACGTTAATGGTGATTTAAAATTAAGAATTTCCATGGCCATATATTCAGCAAAAAAAAAAAAAAAAAAAAAAATGTCGCACATCAAGTGAGACAGGTGATTGAACTTATTCCATAGTTCATATTAACGGGGCATGATTTTTCTCGTGACTGTTTAGACATAATTTTCTCTGAAAAATGTTATACGTAACGAGGCTGCTTATAGATCTTTTCGTATTAATTTGAAATTGGTAACTGTGCGACATTTAACTTGAAAAAAAAAGAGAAGCGATTACCCATCTCCAAAGCCCTCGTCTCCACCCACAACGAAAATTAAATTGAAACTCCTGTCTCCGAATCCATCGTCTCTATCGACAATGGCGAGAACACCGCCGCACTCATCTCACACCTCCAATCGCTGGTTTGCATTTTATGTTGACAGTGAATGGTTGAAATATTGAGTAATAGTGGACAAGTTCAAAGAAATGAAGTTAGTAGTTACATATCTACGTGAGAATTAGCCAGATTGTATTCTACCACCAGCAAGCTTCCTTTTTGGGTCATTACAGTTGGAGAACTTCAGCGCAAAAACCACCATGGCTGAGATGTTCACAGACGAACAAGTTGATGTTGCCTAAGTTATGAACAATAAATGAAAATCGTTTACAATTTCAATCTCTCCAACGGTGTCTACAGTTCAAATCCATGCCTGCACAATAATGCAAGTCAGATTAGCAGGCTTTAAACACGTTTTGGGGGGCCAACGCATACCACAAAGTTCTGTGCATATGCGAGAACTAAACAAAAATGAATGAAAGAAAGGCGTATGTAAACAGCAGATTACAGAAGATGGATAAGAGGAGATTGCTGAATGTTGGCTTGAAGTACGCTTTCTTTCATTCATTTTTGTTTAGTTCTCGCATACGCACACGTCGGAGCCAATTGAGTCAAAGGTGTCGATTTCCTCAGAGTTGTTCGATTTTGGGGAAAGTTAATTGACGCCTTGCGTTACTCGTAACACGCGATTGCATGCATGTCATGATATTTCTCAAGGTTACACCAACATTGTGTGGACAACAAAGTCCAAATATGTTATAATTTTATTTAAATATATTTTTTTCTTTTTGTTATTTATCATAAAAACATAGTCACAAGAAAATATTAATAACCAAAAGATTGCCAAAATTTTAATATATATTTCTTTAATGTTAATTGCACATATCCATCTACTTGATTTGTTTTGAATAAATACATTTGAATTAGTAAAAAATATTTTGAAAGTAATTCTTATGAAAGTTATTTTACCGTTTTAAAATAAGTAACAATTTCGATTTCAGTAATAACTAATAACACAGTTATTTGTTCTAAAGATTAAATTTTTTTTTTTTTTACTAATAAGTAAATTACTAAACTTAGCCAATTAATAAGTAACCAATTAAAAACTATTTACTAATAAGAGGCAAAAATAGAAATACCTTCGGGACTTTATGGGCATGTTCAAATAATCCTTTATTAATTCCCTTTGTTTCTACATATCAATCTTCCGACTAGACAACATAAAATTTAATTCAGTAAAACCTCTATAAAATAATAATGTTGAGACTGAGAAAAAATATTATTTTATAGGGATTATTAATTTATCAATTATAGAGTATTTTATACTTTTATAACTTGTATTATATTTTCTTATAATATATGTAAGCACACAAAAAGGCGCACACACATACATATGAAACATTAATGTACATGGTTTCAAGATTTAGGGGGTGTTTGACCCCTATTATTTTTTAAGATTAGATAGATAGAGAATGTGTGATTAAAAAAGGAAAAAAAAAAATTTGATTTGCGTGTAATATTGTTTTAATGAAAAATATGTTGTTGAAAAAAAGAAAGAAAAATGTATTTTGGGAAAAATATGAATCAAACATCTCCTAATATCTTGAAATATTAATCGTTCAGGCTATTTTATATACAAGTAGAAAAAAAAATTATACGGCAATAAAATTTAACTTAAGACCCCCAAGTTCTCAATCATTCCAAATTTCATACCTTTTTCTATTATGGCGTTTCATTTGAAACGAGTTAAAAAAATATATACATGATTTCGTCAAATGAAGATATTAATGTTGAAGTTTGAACCAAAGTTAGGGAAGATGAAGGAATCAATGGATTATGTGAAGCTATTTTTTATCTCCACTTTATAAATATGATGGATGTCGAGCGCTTTTTAAATTATTCTAATGAAAATGATACGGGGATGAAATCTCATACTAAATGAAGATATTATTCAAGGTGTACTCAATACACCCATCAACAATGATCACGATTCAGATAATAATTGTGTTTTACCTAATGTTTCTTCAAAAGAGGCATTTCAAGTAATCGTAACCTTAAATAATTAATTTGTACAAAATGAAAAAAAAAAATAATAATGCCAAATGTAGTGTGTACATTACAAAAAAAAATTAAGAATGAAGTTTTAACGGGGTTATTAATTTAGTACACCGATCTAAGTCGAGATCGAATAATTTTATTATTTAAGCGAGATTATTAATTTATCGAACATTCATTTATCGATATTTTACTTGTACGTACAATATTAAATAAGATATATCTTAAAAATACTATCACAATTATCCATTATTATCTCGTACAATTTACTAATCTAGCTCCAATCAATTGTTCTCGTAGTTAAGTGTTCATACTTAATGGTGGGACAACGAATAAGATGGCAAAGCTAAAAATTTAAGACACTATTCGATGAAAATTAAAATCAGATTTTTAGTAGGTTTTAATAAAAATTGATAAAATATATAGTTAAAAAATTGTGAATTTTATGGAATATTTGATTAAAATTAAAATTAAAATTTATATTTTTCCAAAATCTAAAATCGTACAAATATGCACTTAAATGGTAACGACAGGTTAAAAATTGGACTCCGACAAGAAGTAATTACTTAGTCATACGAATCTACGAAACAGCCACGGCATTATACCACTGTCCGAACGAAAGGCTTAAACCCCCAAATCAAAAACGCAAAGAATATGGGATCTGGGATGTAAGAGATAAGAGTCTTCCAGTGTCGTGCATGCATTTCATTTTATGCACCTGTTTTTCATTTGCATTGCATGCACGCTTTCTCTCTCTCATCCTCTCTGTCTTTCTCTCTCTATACATATATATCTCTATCTATTTGTACTCATAAGTCATATCTATATCCCTGTATCCTCTGTTTAGTTTATTTTAATTTAAACTCAGAACCAGCACCATAAGGGCTGCCGCCGACCGCCGCCTTTGGTTTTACTCTCTTTTAGATTTAGTCCACCGATAGACTGGCTCATGGGTACCGGGGACGTGACGTTGTATAGATTTGAATAAGCTGTGTTTTTATAAAGTTAATCGCTTTGCGATGTCGGATTAATTAATTGTGCGTTTTTTTGGTGTAATTTGAAATTTTTTTGAAAAAAATTGATCTGGGTTTTGGTACGAGATTTCATTGATGGGTTTTTAGGGTTTTGATTTTGATTTTGTGTTGAAGGTTTTAGAGTGATTTTGAGTAGAAGGATTGAAGTTTACGAGAAATGGGGTCAAAGATTTGCATGAATGAGATGTGCCGTACAACGTCGTCGTCTGAATGGAAGAAAGGTTGGGGCCTGAAATCAGGTGGATTCGCTACTCTTTGTTACAGCTGCGGGTAATTTCTGGATTCCAATCTTAACCGTTGTTCGATCAAAATTTTGTTGATTACTTCTATATAATTGATTTCATTTTGTGAAGGGCAGTTCGGGGATGTGCAATTTGATCCCAAAAATAACGCACATCGGGAAATTTTTTATTTTATCACGGACAATTTTATGTTTCCCACAATGTGTTTTTTTTCTATATTTAGGATTTTGTTTTGTTTTGTTTTCTGCTTCAAATTTAGCAATTCTCGAATTTTCACATTTTTATCTTTTCCTTCATTTTATTTTTTATTTTTATTTTTATTTCATCATCGTGTGATTGTTAAAGATTTAATTTTATGAAGGATCTTGATGAATTAGTGGCCCATTTTGGTTAATCAGCTGAATGAAGATTTGTAGACATGGGACAACATAAGTTAAAAGGTTCAAATTTGTAGATGCCTTTCATACAATTATATTAATCTATGGGGTCTTGTTCGTACTTTAGGTTTTTAGTAAATGCATATGCTGTTATTTCCTATTTGAGGTTGTTTCTGTGGTTAGCCAGGACAGGGTTCTAGTACCATAATCTTCAAGTCTAACCCTGGCCATGCTGTATATCTTTCTCTATTTCCTTTAAATTTGTGTTCTTTTTGAAAGAATGCAACAAATAACATGTTTAAGCTTCAGTAGCATATTACTTAGTTTCAAAAGAACCATTCACTAAGGATTCAAGAACGAAAGTAAATATTAAAAGAAAGAACAAACGCAACCCTATGGATTTGATGTGGTTCAGATTGATCTAACTGTAAGTGGAATAACAATCATTCAGCTGATTGCTCTTGCCCTTCCTTATTAGAGAGGGCTCCTGTTAGGGAGTTGGGCTTATTTATTATTTTCCTGGGAAAGGGGGATCTCTTTCCTACCAAGACACGCAAACTCACATTGTGTCCTAGATCACATTCTGTGGAATAACAATCATTTGGCCAATTTCTCTTATCCTTCCTTACCAGAGAGGTCCCCCGTTAGCGATTGGGGCTTATTTATTATATATTGTAAAAGGGGATCTCTTTTCTACCAAGACACACAGACTCCCATTATGTCCCAGATCACATTTTGTGAACCGAAAGTGGAAGAGTGTTATTCAACAATTCATGTTTGCCTACCTAGAAGTTTTTCCCTCTCAGTGGGCTGAAATTGATTAGAGCTCACCCACAATGTTTGTCCAAGAAAAAAATCAGTTATGTTACTAGACCAGTATTCTCACAGACTTCAAACTACCTGCCCAAGAATGTTCCTGTCTAATTGGACTCGTGCCTCCTTTCTTGATCTTCCAAGCGTCAAGCTTCCGACAATTAGTCTCAAGTCAATTTGCCACACCAGTCTTCTGTAGCAAATGACACTGATAATTTGAATATCGGCTTCATGCCGAAACTCAAATCTGACTCCGTTATTCTCACTGCACTTTCATATCCACCTGTCGGAATGGCTGCATCACCCCCATCAAGTGCTTTCTATTGTTTTCTTCTCTTTTCAGAACAATCCTCTTAAATTGGTCCTATTTGTGATAAAGAAAACATCTCTTCTGTTCTTGATTTGTACCTTGGCATGCTCTTGTATTTAAATTCCTTTTCTTAACCTTCCCCTTTCTGTTAACCTTTCTGCAGTATCATATACATCAGACTGGTTTGTAATTCTTCAGAGTTGAGAGTTGCTTGAGCTTCCGCTGTGGATAGGTTCTTGAAGTGTCCATTAAGATTCTTGTAAGGGCTTAATGGGATCATTCACGCTACATGTACACTTTTCTTTACATTCTTCCACATGGCAACATCTACACTCTTGATTTTTAACTCATCAATCATGTCACTACAGATATTTCCTCAACATAGGGGGGAATGTCAACCATGTTGTAAGGGAGGATGTACATATAGCATTATTGTAATGGAATAAGTGGATAACAGCTTGGTTTTCATCTTCAACCTCCATTTGTACATCTTCAAGATCCAAAATGATCTTTTTTAAGTCATCAATATGTTCTAGAATGTTCTACCCATGCTGTATCTGAAATGAATGCAGTCTCCTTTTCAAGACTAGTCAGTTTACCAATGATCTAGTCATATATGATTGCTCCAATTTGTTCCAGATTTCAGTTTGCATTCTTCTCCTTAAATATTTTGACTCAGCCTACCAAGACTCAAGATATTGCATTGAAAGCCTTGTCCACAATATTCTTCTTCTCTTTGTCTGTCACGGAAATAAGAAGATTTTTCTTCCCTTTCATTGCTTCTTCGGGACCCCTGATGTACAAGAAGGGCCCTCATTTTCAACCTCCGAAATAAAAAATAATTCTTTGCTCGTTAACTTTTCAAAATAAAAAATTGCAGAACCTAATTCTGCGAATCTTCTACCAAAAGCTCTGATACCAATTTGTAGTGAAAATGTAGTGAAATTGACATGGAAGTGAAGAAATGTAACTCAAGATTGAAGAAAGAAGGCAAGTACTAAAAGCAAGAAACACAAATTTGATGTGGTTCAGATCCTTTTGATCCTGTATCCATTGGCAAACAAAAGAAAATCTGATGTTGTTAATCAAGAATTACTCAAGAGAGGGTGAAAGTGTAGAGAGGGGAAAAAGGGAAATGGCATTGGTGTCTGCTTGTAACAGTGTCCTCTGCTCTTCCTCTTACTTCTGATGAAAGCGCTTATTTGTAGACTATATAACTTGAGGGAGTACTTCAAGTGCCCACACAATGGATGCCTTTTGCCACAACCATCACCTTTGGGGCTCCTCCAGTGGCCTCCGATGTCTTCAATAATGGAAAGTCTTAAGATGAAGAAATTGAGAAGAGGGAGAGGAATAGTTACATCTTTCCCTCAAGAAGATAGAAGTCAATACGTATAAATGGAAAGCATGACTGCTTTTACATGAAAATACAAACGTGTAAAAAAATGTCCTGTCTGCTGAGTTTGGAAATAATAAAGCTGTTACAAAAAGAGAAAAAATATATATACTCGAGAGTTTTGCCATTATTCCTGTTCATCTACCCATAACTTTCCCTCTCCCTCATTGACTCAATTGGTCATGGCTCACCCACATATTTTCTTCTAGGAAAAAAAAAAATCAGTTTCGTAACAAGATGGGACGATCCTATATTCTTACAGGACCCTCCTTTTATAGACTTTTAACTAGAAATCAAGAATATTCCCAACTAATCCCTGTTTTCTTGATTTTAAGTGTTGAGCTCGAATTGGTTAAATTCAAAGCTAACTTGCCACACTAGTCTTCTATGGCAAATCATAGAATTAATTCTCCACAGAGAGGAAAAATATCAACTTTGAAGGTGTATTATGGAATCTAATTATTCTATGTTAAGTAGAACTGGGACGGTATACATTAACATATCCTTTTAGTCACAATAGGGATAAGAATGATTGTGACTTCATAACTGAAGATTGTATTTTCTCATAAAGGTGATTTTATAAGTGTAGGTTCGATACATCTTAAAAAAAATATTGGGGCTTGATTATCAATAGGGACTTAAAGATTGTAATGCATATAATTGAAGTAGAATGAAGTGTCTACAGTAGTTATGTGACTAGAAGATACTTATATCTAGTTAAAAGGATAATATTTATAGAATTATTAGGCCAATTATGCTTTATCTTATTAAGTTTGGGCCTTCAAAATTTCTTAAACAATGTAGAAGAAAAGAAATGTGAACATGTATTCATGGCCATACTAATTAAATAAAATAAGAAATCACGACATACGCTAAAAAGCAGAGGTAGTACTAATCAAAGATAAATTAAGAGAAGAAAGACTAAGTTGGAACAAGCTTTATGTGAAGGAATGAGATTAGAAATCAATTTATTATGTCTTCTAGCTTTGACCCAGGGGAAGGCATAATTTGGTGTTTTATATTTATCTGAAGTAATAGAAGAATAACAAAGAGGACCTCAAAGAAAAGGAATTGAAGTTTCATTTCTTAGCTCAATATTTTGTCTTATGCAAAATTATCTTGAACATCATTTTTCCCGATGTTTCTCTTGTTACTTGATGTCGGTAAGTCGGTTTCAGATCTGCCTATGAGAATTCAGTTTTTTGCGAATCATTCCACCAAGAGGAATCTGGTTGGAGGGAATGCAGAGTCTGTAGGAAGGTATTGATAGTTAGACGTGCACATCTATTGTTATATCATTTTTTTTTTATTCTTTTGCATTTTCTAACTTATTGAAATTTGTTGGCAGGGCATCCACTGTGGATGCATTGCTTCAAGATTTTTACATGAATACATGGATTTTGGAGGTATAGGGTGCATAAATTGCACAAAGCACATGGAAATTAATTTAATGCAATCAACACAGGTATTTTTGGTGATCGCAAAATGCTCTGTATTGTGATGAGAATCTTGAACAGCTTATGTTTTGATTATTTTGCATATTACTGGCTCATTATGTATGTTAGCTTAGAGGTTATATATTATATTAAGCAAGTAGGTATTCTTTACATCTAGCACATTTGGTTCTTAAAACTTTCCAAAATTTCTCCTGTAGATCCCTGTTGATGTCGTTCCAAATGGCACCTTTGTGACAAACGGTATTGGAAATGTTCATCCCATGGCTGTTGAGAATAGAATTAATGATGAAAATTTTAGTATGGAGAGGCTACTGCAGTTGACGAAGACCATAGGGGTCAATGAGCCCGGACGACCCTTTCAGTCTCAGAAACGAGAGAGCTTGGAAAGGAACAGACACTTTTTGAATCTCAACCAACGATCAGCCGAGTCATCTTCCTTTATCAAAACAGACAATAGCAGGCCAAAACAAGGGCTTAAGGATGCTCATGAATCTCTTGCACAGCCACATCCAAACTTCTCTTTGAGTTCACCTTTAGGTAGTAAAAGCTCTCTTTTGCCTTTTCCTGCTGGAATCGCTGAAGGAAGTGAACAGAGCAAAGGCTTGTCTGAGCTGGGACAGAGGTCACGAAATATTTTGCCGAAGCCCCCTGTATCAGGCTCTGAACAAAACAAAGGAACTGCACGCGTAGCAAGGCCACCTGCCGAAGGACGGGGGCGGAGTCAGTTGCTTCCTCGATACTGGCCTAGGATTACAGAACAAGAGTTGCAGCAATTGTCCGGAGAGTATCCATACTAATTTCTTCTCCATTTTCACCATGCTCTCCTTTGGTTACAATATAAATGTTTTCAATTTGATGTTCACTAGTAGATTTTGTTATTTTATAACTCCTATTTGCCTTAACTGTGATCTTCTAGTTTGAAATCTACTATCATACCATTGTTCGAAAAGGTTCTGAGCGCTAGTGATGCTGGACGAATTGGTCGTTTGGTTCTGCCCAAAGCATGTGCCGAAGTAAGTTTTATTTTTGCCTCTGAAATGTCCTGCAAAAGCATGTTGTTCTAAACTTCGCCAGACACCCACTTTTTATTTGTGCTTTTCTAATCTTATTTTATGTTTTAAACTAACGTGTTTTGTAGGCATACTTTCCTTCTATTAATCAGTCAGAAGGTATACCAATTAGGATTCAGGACATAAAGGGGAATGAGTGGACATTTCAATTCCGGTTTTGGCCCAATAATAACAGCCGAATGTATGTTTTGGAGGGGGTAACCCCTTGCATCCAAAGTTTGCAAGTACAAGCTGGTGACACAGGTATCCTCTATTAACTTGGGACATTTTGGAGGTCTAATCTATTGTAATGAACTGTGTCTTTTATAATGCCGAACCTGAAACTACTGCTTGTTTTCTTCATGTAGTTTTTGTGGTTTCATAACTGCTGCTTATGGTGTTTTCCTCACTACAAACCCACAGACTTGATTGCAAATTTTTCTTTCTTCTGACTGAGGTCAATGATAATTGTTTGTCTGTAGCAAAGCTTCCTTGTACTATTTTTGGAACATTTCTCACTTTTTTTCCTTTACCTCTGGGTCACAAGAAGTGGTTGTTTGAGACATAATTACATCATCCATATTTTGATGTAAACAATTATTTTTGGTTGGAATATTTTAATCTTGAGCATTTGGTTTGATGCTTATATGTGCTTGTAAGTATTCTAGATAATCTGCTTAGTCTCTCATTTTGTATGTTCCGTAACCATTTGATGGAACCTAATGCCCTTCTTAACATGCATATATTTGTCTTTTGGTAGTCACATTTAGCCGGAGAGATCCCGGGGGTCAGCTTGTCATAGGTTGTCGGAAAGCTACCACCACTTCTGATATGCAGGTAGTTAGCTCAGTCATTAGTTTGTTAGTTGTTTCTTTTTTTTCATTTTCTATTTTATTAGTTGTGTTAAATAGCTTATGCATATTTCACACACTATCAAGTAGGATTCCCAAAGACCTGCTATTCCACATGGTGGTTCCCCTGGAGAAACGTCAGTTTCTGGTCATGCTGATAACCTGCTTCCAGTAAGTTTCTCCCTTGCTATCATTCAGGTTTAGTGCTTTTATCCTTTTAACATTTAATGCTAATTGAGATGCCTTGATTTTCCAAAAATTGGTAGAATGGAGGCAGAACAAGTGATGATTCTATGAAGCATCCTACGCCGATTTTAGAGACGAAGAAGATGAAAAACATAAAAAATAAGAGGCTTCTCATGCATAGTGATGATGCTATGGAGCTTAGAGTCACCTGGGAAGAAGCGCAGGGGTTGTTCCGTCCATCTCCATCTTCCGAACCTACCGTTGTCATGATTGAGGATCATGCGTTTGAAGAATTTGAGGTAAATAAAGTTTCATTTAGAAATCTTTTCTTTTCTTATTTGATATCTGGTTGTAGTTCTTATTTCTTTAAAATCTGCTTAATGCTACTCTTGGTTATGCAGAGATTTTAATATTGAAGTCCAACATAATTTTTAAGGTGCTTTAATTGTTAAACTCTATTCTTGTTATTTAGGAACCACCAATTTTTGGAAAGAGGACATTTTTTACGTCTCATATTTCCGGGTAAGGATCAATGTAATCTTATTGATGAAGTAACTAATTGTCCATTTTTTATTTTCTATAACCAACTATATGTTAGATTGTAATATGCTGTATAGATCTGAAAATATTTACTCTTTTCAGGGAGCAGGAACAATTGGCTCAATGTGACAGTTGCTTAAAATGGCGAAGGTTGCCTTTGCATGCTCTTCTTTCTGCAAAGTGGACATGTTCAGAGAATATATGGGACTCAAACAGGTCCGCTTAAAATTTTGTTCTTTGCATAAATATTTAATATAATAAAGATTTTATTAAATAATGCTACGTTTTTCAAGGTAATATCTGTAAGTTTTTGCTAGCAATATAACTGGTGAAGTGCCAGAATAACTGAGCTCGAAATACGGGTCTACTGTCCACAACCTTATGCACAACTTGTTCAAAGAAAGAAACTCATGATAGATTAAACATGTAAACATGTCTACACCCGACCCCCTCTCCCAGTTCGTCTCCAAATGAGGGGGAAAAAAAAAAAAAAAACCAAAGTTAACTCATACTAGTATTGCATTTGCTTTCAGGTGTTCGTGTGCTGTTCCAGAGGATATAAATCCAAGGGATCTAGATGCTTTCTTTAGAGTTAACAAGGGTATGAACCAGGGTACTGTTTCCTTTATGCAAGCTTCTCTTCTCTCACACACACGCACACATTGCACATGCATGAATACAAGCATAACGAACAACGCATGGACACTAAGTTCATGTTGATTACACTGTACAATATAGTAAGCAAAACTTTGGCCTTTTTTTTCTGCTAGTACTGAAGAGGGCTAACCAATTTTTCCTACCAAACAAAGGAATTAACTTAGCTTTTACAAAATGTTTATGGGAGCGATCAGATGTTTTAATTCCTTGGCATCGTGAATATGCACGCATGCATGTCCTGACTCCTGCTTAATGAAATGTGCTTGTCTAAGGAGAAAGTTGGTTTACATGCCCAATTACTAGCCTAAGAAACAATGAGGGAGCTAGCACAAAATTGCGCTTATATAAATCATAGTTACTTTCCTATCACCGGTAGCTATGCTATCGTTCTTGTTGGACTATGTGGACCCTAAACATACAATGTGACTGTTCCCTCGATTGCGGGTTGACCTAATATTAGGTATTTTGGTTTTAGGGGTATATTTATTATTCCCCATATGTATAAGATCGCTCCACTATTTCTACTCGTATATAAGATCTTTTAGGGGCCTGTTTTTCTGCAGACTGAGAGGGGTTTGATAATTTTTGTAATCTTCTTCATGGTGAAAACTTACAGCTTCAAGTTTGTAGCTCTCAAATTAAGGGTGAATTACTGTAAATCTGTGTGTCAGCTTGTGTGCGCGCTTCTGATTTTTTATTTTTGCTTGTAATTGATTTTATGGCTTAATCCATAACAAGAAGATACAATGTCCTTGTTAACTATGTTTCACTCTATGAAAAGCTCGGATAATCTCTAGGGGGCGTGGGGGACAAATTCTCTCTCCTCAATTCCTCAATCCTTCATAGGGTAAATATACGTTCATGTCATGCTTCCAGCTTCCTAAACTTCACATGAATTTAGCAGAATCTTGTTTGTGTTGCTGGATAGTTTAAGAACTCTTAACTCATTAACTATGATGATGCGACAACTGATCACAGTCTAAGATGCTTAAATTTGTGTTTTTCGAGTCACATTGGTCTTGTATTCCATGGTGTCGTCCATTTTTACCTATGTGGTATAGGTTGCTGCAACCTAATCACACATGCTCTACATGGAAGCTTTACTCATTTCTGGAAATGTTGAAATGTGACAGCTACTTCTTTCTTGGTTATTTCCAATTTAGATTTGTACATATTTTCTTATAGAGTCTTCTGTTACATTCTGTCCATTTAATGGTTTCCATGTTAATGCTACAATGAGAACCCATTGTATTTACAACTTGCTTCTATTTTATTATGCCTTCTTTAGTCGCTTCAAATTCAATCACTTTCAGAATTTGATTTAACTTTTCCAACCGATCAATATTCATAAAATTCTCATGTTTTCAAGATTCTAAGAGGCGAAGAATTGCAGATAACAAAGCATCCAAAGATGGGGAGCCGTCTGGCTTAGACGCCTTGGCAACTGCTGCCGTTTTGGGAGACAACATTGATGAGTTGGGAGAATCTTCGGTTGGAGTCACTACAAGACATCCTAGGCATCGCCCTGGCTGCTCATGCATTGTCTGCATTCAACCTCCAAGTGGGAAAGGTAAGCATCAGCCCACATGCAAGTGCAATGTTTGCTTGACAGTTAGACGTCGCTTCAAGACACTCATGATGCGTAAGAAAAAGCGACAATCGGAACGGGAAGCCGAGCTTCTTGCCCAGGCGAAGGATAAGGGTCCCACAAATGTTGGACTTGAAAATGAAGAAATTGCTGGACATGCATTGCTGCATATGATTCAGACAGAAAATGCGGCCGGTCCAAGTGGAAATCAATTGGAGTTGGCGGAGGCCAACAAGGCACAACTCGACTTGAATTCTGATCCTCATCATGAGGATGACATGCTCGAAGAGGCTGCTAGCATGAGCTTGACGACGCTGATCAATGCTGCTAGCCTTCCGTTGGATATGTATATTGGGCCAAATGGAGTTGGGCCAGGTTTGCTTCCGCAATCTGCTGACGAGAGCGATGGATATGGTGAAGTGGACATCACACGTGGAAATGAGGCGCAGAATAAGGGTGAAGATGGGTAATTTGAGAGACCCTTCTTGAGTTGTATAATTTTTTGGTGCTATTTTACCTGATAGACTACAGTTTTAAACTATAGATGCATCCTTGTAAACTTAGTTATCTTTTTGCCTGTTATGATACAGTCCTATAGCTTGTATTATGGACCTTCAAAGTGTAAACAATGGATTGGAGTTGGTTATGTTCTTCCACCTATATTTATCTGCAGTTCTATCTATATTGATCCCCAGTAAAGAGAATGTACGCGTTCTACTGTTGCTTCGTACAGTCTCCTAAAACCGTCGAGCCTGATTTATTTGGAGAGGAGAGGCGATGGACGGACAAAACTTAATGAGCACGTTTAGGGTGGTTTACATAAATATTTTATTTTAAAGGAGTTCCTAAAATCCCTCTTCTATTAAAAGAGGGAATCATCAGTTTACTATTCATTCTAGACGTATTTCTCTTTGTCCATTTTCTCCCTTTTTTAATCTGGTTTGAAACCGGTTTCGTCATTTGTATTTTACTGCTGAAAAAAGTTGCCGACTTAATTATAAAAAAATCTCAGCAAAAAAAAATTTGCCGACTTATTTTTAAAAAAAAAAATTCTGCACACCAACTTATTTACATTGTATGGGTGTGTTTGAACCATATTATTTTGGAAGAATGTATTCTAGAATAGTAGATTGATGGAGAATGTGTGGTTGAAAAAGAAGGAAAAATTATTGATGTGATGGAAAATATTATTTTATTGAAGAATGTGTAGTTGAAAATGAGTAGAAGAATGAAAATGAAAATTTTAATGTGTACCAAACTGGAGCTATGTATTTTGTGTTGTAGATAATTAATATAAAAAAAATAAAAAATTATTAAGATTCGTCCGTGGTGTGAGTCGATAGAAATTAGATTAATGTTATGGATAGATAAAAAATAAATGTGGATAGGTTGGATTTTGAATTTTTTTTTTTTTTTTTTAATTGGAAGTTGGAAGATTCAAAAAACAAAAAAAAAAAAAATAGAAACTCTATGTTCACGTAAGGAGATTTTATTGTTTTTTTTTTAAATTTTAAACACGGTTATTAAAAATATTAATTTTTCCTCATTTCGTAATCTTTGATATTTATTTAAAAAAAATTATTTTCAACAGATAAACTCTTGAACACATACACCAAAATTATAATTTCCTGACCGGTCAGGTCGATCTCCTTCGGGGGCGTTGCCCCCGAACCTTCACGAGGGGTGCTGCCCCCTCGACCCCGCGACCTAACCGGACAAATCGATCCCCGTTGAGGGCTTGCTTCTCTAATTCTCTATTCCTACCATTGCTTAATAACTTACTTGTGTCAGTTTCCTCAAATGAATTTGTTCCATTAGGAACACAATTAATAAGTGAATCATTGGACTTCTTGCTTTCCTCTTGACATGCAGCTTTGTTGGGGTTCCATTTTTGTGCTCGTGAATTCATTTATTATAAACATTTTATCGTTTTATTTCTTTACAAATATTTTGTACGCTAATATCACCTTCAAAATAACAAAGGCTGTGCATCGCATGGCGTAAAACTAGTTTTGATAGAATTTTACATTAAGCCCCTGAGCCATATTAAAATTTATATTTTTATTTTTCTACTCATTTTGAACCCCACATTCTTTAATAAAATAATATTTTTAATCATATCAATAAATTTCATTCTTTTTCAATCACACATTCTCCATTAATATACTGTTCTAAAATACATTTTTCTAAAATAATGTGGTTCAAACACAACCTAAAATTCGTAGTTTCATCATTCAAACAAACCATCTCATGTTAGTTCGGGTCACAGTGAACCTTTCTTAAGTATGGGAAAGAACTTTTTGATTATGTCATTAAACAACGTTGCTTTAAAATTATTTCCCTGAAAATGTTATAAAAAAATCACCTATTAATTTAATAGTGGAACTTCTAAAAGAAAAGTGTTGACTAATTGTGACATTATATAATATTTTTCTATCACACAATTAATTTTAAAACTTCAATAGTGTCGTTCATATTGTTATAGATTTGAATGAAATATTTTCGAAATATAGATACTTTTATAATCCACTATTCAATAAATGCATTTAGTTGTCTTATAAAGATATAATCGCAATCTTTATTTGGTGACATCCATCAGCGGATGCAGACATTTTGAATTATGAGGCACAATAAAACTCATACAAAATCGAATATTTTGTTCTTCATTTTTGAATGATTTATATTTGACTAGAGAAAATGCATATTTACATTTAAAAAATATTTTTTAATTAATATTTTGTCAAACATTTTCATCCATTTGATTTATAACAGTCATTTTATTAATATTTTGATCATCACAAGAAAATGCATATTTACGTTTAAAAAAATTATAGTGTACTTGATACAAACAATCAATTCATGTAATCGAAATGAAAAACATATAATCAATATCCAATACTAATAATCAATCAAGTAAACACAATTCGTTAAATATAAGTCGAATGAGATATAATGAGCTCAAATTTAGGTTCTAATTAGTTGGAGATTTGATTTAAAAGTGAAAATTTGTAGTAAATGTGAAAATTTGTAGATAAATTTTAAAAAATTAGAGGGGTAATGATTTTGATAGAAGGCATGAAGAAGAAAGTAAGAAAGAGCAAGAAAAAAGAGAAAAAATTCAAATTTATTGTGATTTTGCCCTATTTGGTGGGGATTAAATTTCGCTAAAAGTTAAAAAGTTATGAATTTCATAAAATATGTTATTAAAATTAATTGTTAGCTTTGATTTAGATTAAAATTTAGATTTCAATCGATACTAAATAGAACTTCATTATAAAAAATCTCAAAAGTCTGTAGAACCCCGCTGGGTCTCCTAGTGATGACATCAATCTTACAAATATGAAAACAAATTTAAAATATGACAAAAAAAAAATATACAACTTTAAAACATGACAAAAAAAATATACGACGACAATTAACAAAACGGAAAAAGTCATTATTTTTCAAATTAAACTAACGACCCGACTCGATCTATTAATAAATCATATCTCATTTCTATTGGTGTTTTCGACGATGATGCATTCACTTGTGACTTTCTAGCATATGAAAAAAGGTCATTGATATGTTAGTTTAGTAATTTATTTATCATCTAACACGTATTTATTAATGCGCTCAGATATTAATATGATGCAGCGACATATACTAATTATTATTAACACTTCAAATTTTGTTTAATTCTGAAAATTGGGTAAATATGAGAAAAAAAATCTCAAATAATTTATTTAATATAAAAATGAAGTAAAGGCCAATACAAAGTGATTGTTGTTCACGTTTGAAAAAAAAAAATCATAATTGCCAGAGTTCCACTTAGGCTAATGTCCTCTCGTCTTCCTTAAAACTAGTTATTAAATCCTAGTTTAATAAATAATAAAATAACAAAATAAAAATCATAAATTTAAAAAAATATTAGAAATATAAATTCTCAAACCAAAGATGAGTCACATTGGTGAACGGAGATGTCATATAGATGTCCGCCAAAGATGATTCCACAAATTTTTAAATATGAATAAAAAATTAATAGATGTTTATATAAATATGATGAGACAATAACAATGTCGGGATGCCGCGTGTTGAGGGCGTCCAAAGTGGATGTACATGTACTACTAAATGATTCGTAGTAATATATAAATATAAATATAAAAATCTCATAAAATTAAATACATGATATTAGAAATTAAATTGAGCTTAACTAATTGTAAAGAAAAAAAAAATTGACAACATTCATGAACTTATAAGTAGTTTAAAAGTAAGATGTACATTATTAAAAGAATTTAAAAGTAAAAATATAGGGAAAAAAATAACTACATTATCTTTTTAGCATAATCAAAATTCTTGTTAAAGACCAAAACAACCATTTTTTTTTTTTATTATTTTTTGTAGAATTTGTCTCACATAAATCGACTTCTCCAAAAACTCCAATCCCAACATGAATACGTTAACATACATAAGCATCATCTAAGCTATTTTCGAATTTTAAGAAACTCTAACCCACAACAAATTGGTTTTATAGAAACAATTTTAGAATGAGAAATGTTGGTTTTTATAACTTTAACGATCTTAATTATATTTATTACATAGTGTATGTACTAACACAAAGTAGTCATGCATTTCCCCTTCATTTTCTTTAATTATTAATTATAAAAATAATCTTCTAATCTCTTTCACGTGCTCTCAGTTGGCGGGAAATTCAAAATGTAGTCTCAACAGACTTTTTCCATCTTCCTTCATCGTATGTTCTCTCTATATATTGGAATTTTTAATCTGTTAATATGGTGTGTTGTTGATTTAGGATTTCAACACATACAATAATGTTATAATAATTTATTTAGTTTCATATAATGATAAGAATATAGTGAGAAATAATTGAAAACTTGTTTGGTGCATATTAAATGAGATAATGCATTTTTTTGAAGTGATGTGATGAAAAATATGTGGTTGAAGAAAAAAGAAAAGTTATTGATGTGATGAAAAATATTATTTTATTGAAGAATGTGTGGTTGAAAATTAGTAGAAGAATGAGAATGAAAAAAATAACGTGAATCAAACATGGGCTTAAGTGTGAAAATATGTGAATATTATAAATGTTTATTACAATTATAATGTCGTATAGTTAATAAAAGTATTAGTGGGAATATATTTACCATATCATTTGATATTTTGTTTTTATCTAAACTTAGGTATCATATGAATTCATATATAACTATCATTTAAATCAATTTGTAAATAAGGATAAATATAACATAAAATAAATTTTTTATTACATTATATAGTAACATTTTGTATGCATTATTACATTAAAGATATCATTTACTTGTTAGGAATGTTTGAAACAATCAAATGAAACGGTCATTTAAATAAATGAATGTGGATGTTATTTTTTTAAACTGACCAACTCAAACGACGGAAGAAAGTTATATATATTTTTATAATAGAAATGTTAACAAAAATTAATATAATATTAAAATGATTAATTTAGGGAATTATTGAAAATTTGAAAATAAAAGATTTTTTTTAAAAAAATTGAATTAACGTTATTAATTAATTGCAGCTAAATATGTAAGGAATTAATGTTATTAATTAATTATTAACAAAGCTAAAATTAAATAAGAGTATATTAAGTATATATCTAAATATGTAATAGTAAATTAGGTATTCAAAAGTTTAAAATAAGGGAAATTATAAAAAATTGGGTGTATAATTTACATCAATTCAAAAATCAGGTTGAAAATTTAATTATTTAAAAATCAGATATTTTATTTTAAATATCAAACCCGAAATCTATCTAAACCATGATACATATCTCAACTCTCTCTTCACCATTATTCTCCACCAGCCGCCGCCTCCACTTGCTTCTCCTCTCCTCCCTCCCTTCTCCCTAGCAGCATTGATGTGCTATTCTCGGCTGCTGCTGTGAACAGTAGCATCAACGAGGCGCTACTGTGGCTGTGGTGGGTCGATTGTGTTGGTGGATGGTTTGTGGATGTTGGTGGATTTGTTGTTGGTGTTGCAAAAATGGCGGTGACTTTGTTGTTGGTAGTGTTGTAGTGTTGTGGCGGTGGTGGTTGGTGAGGGTGGTTGCAAGTGATTGTGGTGGTAGTGTTGGTGATGATGGTATGTGACCTAATTTTTTATTGTATGTGACCAAAAATTTGGTAATCTGTGATTGGTTACTCAACTGTGACCTACAAAATTTAATAATATGTGACCAATCAATTTAAAGATCTGTGACCACCAAATAAATTGTGACTAATTAATTTAATAATATGTGACCAATAAATAAATTGTGACTCATAACTTTTGATTTGTGACCAACTAATTTTGAAATATGTGACAAAGGAATTAATTGTGACCTATAAAATTTTTGAACTGTGACCGCCAGAATAACTGTCGAAATCGGAGCAGTCGCCGGAACAGTTGCCGGAACGATCGCGCGGAGAAGAGTGGCGGTCGGAACGGTCCCCAGAATAGTCCCCGGAATGATAGGGGGTGGTGGATGTGTGGTGAGTTAATCATATTATTTAATAATTAATTAATAAAATTATTTTTAGTTAATAAATAAATACCTGAATTTTACATTTTGAAACTTGACTCCTGAAAAATAAATTGTGTCAAAGTTAACACCTGACTTTTGAATTCTTCCCTTAAAATAAAGTATATTGGGCATATAGTTATATATGTAAGAAATTAATATTATTAATTAATTATTAGCAAAACTAAAATTAAATAAGGACACATTAAGCCATTGTTCAACACATATTTTAGTGGAAAAATGTATTTTTGAATAGTGATTGATGGAAGAATGTGTGGTTAAAAAGTAATGAGAATTTTTAAGTTTATGTGTAATATTATTTTATTGATAAAATGTGTGGTTGAAATGAAGAAAGCGAAATAGAATGAAAATAAGAATAAGAAAAAAATGGGTGTCAAACGGGGGCGAAATATATAGCTAAATATGTTATTCAAAAGTTTTTCCCCAATCTCCACTTTTAATATAAGGTAATTATATTACCATCACGAATTTTATTAGTTACACCAAAATTTTAAGTAATTCTTTTTAAAAATTTACTTAAATAATCTTAAGGGTCCGTTTGATTGCAAATGTGAGAAATTGGTGGAAAGAAAATATTTTACTGGGAATTGAATTGCCTAGAATTTGTTTTACTGAGAATTGTAATTAATTGTGTTGGATTTGTATAATTTTCTACTTGAAAAATGTTGAAAGTTTGGTGTTCGTTTGCTTTCGTTTTTTTATGAAAATTATCCATTAAAGTGATATTTTTTCTACCAATACGTCTAGAATTTGTTCCAATTACCAAAAAGTAAAAAAAAAAAATTTAAACAATTAGAAAAAATTACCATATTCGTTTGACTTTGTTTTGCATAGAAATTGTCAACAAAAATGAAAATTCTTTTTACAATGATTGATAGAATTAGTTGTCATTGCTTAAAAAAAAGCAAAAAAAAAAAAAGGCGAAAATTGTTTTCCTACCTAATAGGTGAAAAAACAAAATCAAGCAAATGTGCATCAAATGGTTATACCTAGAAAATAGGTGGAAAATGGATTCCCTAGAAAAAAAGACACATCAAACACATGAAAAGTGGAAAAATGGAAAATATTTTCATGAAATTTGGACTCTATCAAACGGACCCTAAGTTAAATTACGTAAATGAGTTTTAATATATTTATTACAAAAAATAAATGCAGATCTCAAAAAGTATCAGTTCAAGTGTATATATTGGATTGTACACGCAGAAAGGGAGAGAAAAAACGATTTAAAAACTCTTAACGAGAGAAATCAAATGAACCAACCACTAAAAATTAATTGGAAATATAAGAAGTATGAATAATAAGTCAATTACAGGCTCAGAATAATGATTTTCCATTGGAGAATCTGAAAATTCAATTCAAAAAAAAAAAACTATCTGTAAACGAAGATATAATCCTAGCAAACAAGTTAATCCAATTCCTAGAATAAATTCATTAGCAAAATAGATAAACTCAAATCCCACAAAACCAAAGGCAAAAAAAATTTATAAACAAAGTACAGAAATGAGATTTTAATATATTTATTACATAATCAAGTTTGTGTCTTCCAAAACTTTTGAGAGAGACCATATGATTTTTTAGTCAAGTTTGTGTATTCCAACTAATCTAAAATGGATGAACAAAACGAGGAGTAATATTGAGATAATGAGTACATTAGAACATGTATTTTATATTTTTTTAACTTTTATTGAATTAGAAGTATAATTGTAAATTTGTTGTGGTGTACTTATTAAATATATATTTTAATTGTGGTGTAATAAGTATAATTACCCTTTAATATATTGTAGATTTGTTTAAGTTTAATTAATCCAAGGTTTAGTATTAAGTATTAAAATTTAATTTATTACAATATTATACCGTCATTTTACTAATAAAATAGACTTTGTAATGTATCAGATTTATTTGAAATTTGGGGCGTTACACCATGCTATCCCTCTAGTGACGCTACTCTTAGTTGCAATCATGAAATACATGCCAAACTGCACTGCAAATCAGAATCTTCGGGACAATAAGATTTAATGATACATTTCTATCTCGTTTTCACATTTTTCATTTCCATTATGAGAATATATTTTTTTTCCTAATAACGTTGTGTTTCGTGAGAAAATGACGTACGTAATTTACAAATCCAAGATCAAGAAAGTCAAACAAAAATGGAAAGATGCCGAAAAGTAAAAACAAAAAAATAGATTGAACAAATGTTTCTAAGATTATAACAAGAGGATTGTTTCGACTTCACAAATGCCACGATAAGAACAATAAGAATTCTCATATCTATACATTCCTGCTAGAGATAAAAAAAAGCTGGATTTAATTAGGTGACTTTGACATCCTTTAACTTGTTTGCATATATAGATTTGATGGGTTTTGCCCCTCCAAGGTATGACAAAAAGATTCACAAGTGCTAATGTTCTGGCCGGTCTTTGTCTTTCTTATAGGGTTCATATCTTAGGGAAATTCAGTGGGACAATTTTCTGATAATTGCCTTTTGCATTGTAGTATGAGTTTTTTTTTTTTTTTTTCCATGTTATATATCATGCTAAAAATAGTCAAGTAATACTTAAAACTTCAAAGGTAAAAAAAAAAAAAAAACCAATAAATTTTTCTAGTAGATTCACTCTACGTTATAATCGCCAACTTGAGCACTAATAATTTGGTCACTACTTTGTCTTTTCAAAATTATCGCTCCAATGAAGAATTATGGTAAAGTACGCGCCCCATCAGAAATATAATGAAATCACTTTTTTTCGTTCTTTTCTGAAACCTTGCTGCTAAGAAAGACGTTCACTTAAAATATCTTATATACGTAAGCTTGAATAAGGAATGATCATAATTGAAGAGAGTTGTATGATACTCACAATCCAAATACTCAACTTTAATGATGATGGTATACGAAATAATGAATTTCAAGAAACTTGCGCTATTTTATTCATGATTTTTCGAATTATATTCAATGCACATCCCTATATAGTACAATTATCTTTCATCGAAATTTGAACATAGTTATCCATCAATCACCTATATAATTTCCACCAGTTACCTATAGCAAAATTGTGTGAGCAATGAGTAACTTTGTTCAAATTTAAGTGAGCAACGAATAACTTTTTAAATTTTAATGAGAAAGTAATAATCTATAATAAAGAGTAATTTTTCAAATTTCGGTGAACAAGTAGTAACTTATAGCGAAAGTTGAGTGACCATGAACTAAATTAACTCTTAAATGGGTAGAGGATCAACTCATATGGGCATGCACCCACACATATCCCGTACATGTAAATCTTTGTATTTTTCTTCTTGTTCCAATTCTTTATTTCTTTATTTTCATAATACTTCATAAAGAATCTTGGTGAATCTAAAATTTTTTCGACGACGACTACAAACTTAACCAATACGAAGAAGTTATAAAAACGTAATTTCTAAGAAAGCGCATTTATTATTTATGTCATGTTTTTACCCTTGATCTGTATTTTACATCATAAAAAATAAAAATTGACATAGTGACATCACACGTAGATAATAAGCAATACTCGAACTTGTGTGACCATAATTAACAGGTTGTTTGACAGGAAAATTAGCAAATTTTGATAAAAAAAAATAATGAAATGAGTGGTCGAAAAGTTGATAAATGATGTGGGCCGTATTAAATTTATGATTAAAGATTAAGTTTGACCATAAATGTTGTGGATCCTATTAAATTTATGATTAAAATTGAAATTTGACGTATTAAAAAGTCGATAAAAGTTTTGACAAACAAACACTAACTAATCCTTAGAAACTAATGAAAACTTTCTTGTACCAACCAATCTAAAGATTAGGCCTGCAAAGTAAAATAACTCAATATATTAATTTAACCAATTATCTTAAGTTTCACAATTTCATAACGCGTAAAAACCGGCCTAACATGCACTTGTCTCTTTGCTATATTCTCACCTCCTCCATTACATAATCCATCCCAATTGTCTCCTCCTAATTTCCACTACTCCCTCATAGCCCAACTCCCTGAATCTTCTTCTGAATTTCATTAAAGAAAAATGGGAGACAGATCAACACTAGCAAAGGCAAAAAAAGAACTTGAAGAATTGTATTTAGGAGTCCCTGATGACTCTGTGAATCTAACTTTTCAAGATCTTGCTGAAGTTCGACAACTCCATTCAGAAAATAAAAAATCCCTCCCAATGGATCCCATTTCCGAATCCCGTAACACCCCGAAAACTAATGCTATACCAGCAAATGCACCATCTCATTTAACCAAAATTCCTAGCCTGGATTTCAGCAGAGCCCTCGAAGCTTCATCCATGCAACAAAATCATCATCGTTCACCACACCATGTCGTTGTCCGAGATAATCACGTCCATCTGCCGAGCCACCATCGTCCGGACGAGGGCCGAGGTCATGGTTTATATTCTAATGGTGAAACTCCTCTTAGACATGCAGGAGCGAGAAGTGTGTTTTACGATGATGAGAGTCAAGTGAGTGGCTATAGTGTGTCTTCTATGAACCCTTATCATGAGAGAGGAGGAAGAAGAAGAGCTGGAATTCCTCACTCCAATATCTGCACTGTTTGTTCAACTTATATCTATTTTTTCCGACATCGTTGTCTGGTAATTGTAATGTATCTCTACTTTTTATTTTTTGAAATATACTGTGAAACTCGTTTAATATTCATTTGTCTGTTAATATAAATGATTTTAATCAAGTTGAAATTATTAGAAATGTGAATTAATGGATTAAAAACGTGTTTTTGTAGGTCTGTGGAAGAGTTTATTGCAGGCAATGTGTGAACATTGGCATGGGAGAGATGGCAGAAGGTAGAAAGTGCATAGAATGCTTAGGTAGAAGATTTAGCCAAAGGTATGGATTTTCTTCCCTTTTTTTTTTTACTGAAAAATACACCTTGTTTTTTTTTTTTTTTAAGATACATTTCTTTTTTAAATGAGTAGCAAACGAGACCTATAAGGTGTTTGATGGAAATTAAAATTATATTTTTAGTATATTTTCATAAAAATTTTTGAAATGTGTGGTTGAAAAAGACATCCCTATGAAAGAGGAGGTTAATATTGATTATTTGACTTTGACTTATATTAAAATCTAATTTTAATCTTAAACAAATAGGGCCCTAGACCTAGACCGTTTATTCTTTGGTATCCCATTCAACAGTCACATATATAGATAATAATGATTAAATCATTTTTTTGTATTTTATCTTCAAGGTCGCAAAATTGTTGATTTCGTCGACAATTCGGGAGGGGTAGAACGCCCCAATATAGTCATTTTCTTTCGACCCGTCTAAATACAGAATGAGTAATCGAGTTTCAAGATTGATCTCTCAACTCAGTCATCATTTTGCAGGGCGGGTTAAGGTTAATCAACATCGATTTAACATACAAGAGTTTGGATTCCTTCTCTAAAGAAATTGACATTTTAAAAAGAAACAATGAATATTAACTAATACGGGTTTAATTTACAATAACTATACCTATAAACTTCTATTTTTAATGAATTTAAGATGCAAATAGTTAAAGATGGAATTCTTGTGCCTACTAATAGGCCGGTTATTCCTAGAGTAACATTTAGTTGTAAGATTGAAACATTTGTCTTACTTTTAAGGACCCAACATAGATTATTTTCATCGAAATCTCAGATTATTTTGGATTAACTGCTAACTTTTTTTGTATATCTCAAGGCAGTGGCCGGCATATAATTCAGCGATAAGAAAGTTTTTATTATCCTTGTTGACTTGTGCCAACTCAAGACTATGAAAAATATATAAAAAGTAATGTTATAAATTTATTAATTGTTTGTTAAACAACTTAATTTAAGTTATACATAATTTTCTTGATATTTCAACAGTTCATGTTAGTGTTGTCATATTTGAGTTTAGGTACATACAAAGGGCTGGAAATGTCGGGTGCTGCATGGGATATCCATCTAAGGCGAAACAACAAGAGCTCAAGTGGGCGGAAAAAGGGCCGAGAAGGAGCGGAGAAAATCGATACGGCGGTGGAGGCCGTAGTGGGATGGTGTCGACATCGAGAGGTCCGATGACCCCAAGAACACCCACTAGAGCACATTCGCCTAGCACTCCCCCTTCATTTGTCACGGGCTCGCCTTTTTCACCCTATTCGCCTACCACCCACCACGCCTTGCCTTTCTAACAAGTTGTTTAACAATATTGGACAGTATATGAAAGAAAAAACAATCGAAATGTTGTTTGTCATACCATATTGTTTAGATCTATTTAATATTTCGTACCAAATATATTTAAATTATGTTTTCGTTTGTTGCGAAAAAAGGAAGAAAAATATTGTTTTCGTTATGATTTCGAATTATAATCGATGTTTTATTTTTTAATAATGTATTTTGTAAGTCCTTATAGTGTTTTTTTTTTTCGTTATGATTTCGAATTATAATCGATGTTTTATTTTTTAATAATGTATTTTGCAAGTCCTTATAGTGTTTTTTTTTTGTCTACAAATTGGAGAAAGATTTCATTCGAAAAACTGCAATACTCATTTTTTACATTCTCATAGACAATCAAGAAGGTATACATTATTGCTTTATCTCACGTAAAAAAAAATAAAAAAATAAAAAAATAAAAAAATTCCAACAGGCCAATGACAATCCAATTTTTCATTTTTATCTTGATTAAAATTTCTCCCGGACAAGGGCATTATGAAGAACAACAGTGCTGGACTTACAGCACTTAGAGGGCTGTAAATTTTACAGCCATCTCTAATTAGCGTGGGGCCCATTAATTAATTAATTAATGGGCCCCACGCTAATTAGAGAGGGCTGTAAAATTTACAGCCCTCTAAATGCTGTACAAGTGGCTTTGTTGTTAAGAAGAATGGAAGAAGACTTGGCCCACATGCCACAACCCTCCGAGCGTCTTGTGAAAAAAAAAAATTTTATTTTAAACTTTACTACATTCATCAGTTTCTACTCTTTGAACATCATATAAAGAGTAAAAGAAAAATCACATTGTTAGAGCTAGCTAGGCTTACAATTTTTCTTCTAAAAGCGCTCGAATCATATATACAATAAAAGAGGACTCACGTTTATATATAAAGAAAAGAATCATAGTAGATACGTGCAAAGACCCAAAGAATTACTCCAATTTGACTTACCTTGGACTACCCATTTTTTCCATCTCCAATTCAAATTACAACATTAATCCAATTCAATTATAACATAATTTAACAAGACAGATATACACGACAAGAAAATTATCCTTCATCCAACTAAAGTCCTCTTAAGTTGCAACTTTTGAAGCAAAAATCCTAACACACGCCTGATCTTAGTCAATATCGAACATAAATTACATAGTTTAAGTTGCTCTCATGTCATTAGCTGTGATTAGGAAAATCATTTGTGCTTTCTTTTCCTCCTACTACTAAGATCCCGTTTGATAATCATTACTTCATAACTCTTTTTTCTACGTACTCATTTTCAATTACACATTTACAAAATAAAATATTTTGTACCTAAATTCAAAACATTTTCTTACTTTTTAATCATATATTTTCCTAAAAATCACTATTTAAAACATTGTTTTTCCTAACAATGATCATCAAAGAAGGGCTGAATTGATCGTGGATAAATCATCTAGGTCGACAAGTAAGGACAATAGACTACTTACTATTTTCTCTTATGCTTTGAATATAGTGTAATGTAAATATAGCCCATATTTGTCTACCATTTTATCAAACATTATTTTCTACAGTAAACAATATCCACCACACGTTTTTCTAATAAAATATTCTACACACAAACCAATAAAGTTACTTTAAATTTCAACAACACACACGGGTGGACCCAGCTCAAGCCCAGTGGAGGCAGATGCCTGCACTGGACTTTGGGTCACCCCAAATTTTTAACAACCCAATACTTTAAAAAAAAAAATTAGGCCAATTGAAGCCCTGCAAATTGCAACCCATAACCATTGGTTATAATACGCCCACATCAACAGAGAATTGAGAGTATGGGTCTGAGATCGTGAGACGCCCCTGCAGCACGCCGTCGCCACACGCCTCTGCACCTCTTGGTGAGTTTTCTATAATTTCTATTGGTATTCATCTACTACAAGTGTTGTTGCTATTGCCCGTTGGGCCGTTGGCTGCCCCTCATGCCTATTTCAATGTTTCATTTTTCATGTTTGGGGAAAATTTTGAAACCAAGTCACCGGTAGGCGGTGGTCATGGCTGGGAGGAATTAGGAAATAAGAAGAAAATAAGTTAAATAACCATAAGTGTTGTTGGCTACTCGGTTTGTTGCTGACTTGCAGGTTGCAGCACTTGGAGTTGTTGCCTGTTCAGGCCGTTTGGGGAAATAGCCAAATAGGAATAACCAGTTAACTACCAAGGCACTAACCATAGTAACCATACTAACCAAGTCACCGATGGATGGGACTTGGGAGGAAATAGGAAGAAAATAACTGCAATAAGTTTTTGTTGGCTTGTTGTTGCTGTCTTGCTGACTTGCTGTTGGTTGTTGCCACTTGCCTTTTTGGGGAAATAGGAAGAATAATTACTAAGGCACTCACCAGTAACCAGTCACGAGTCACCAGTGCACTATCACTATGAGCTTGGTCTTACTTGTTTGGGAAAATTTTGAAATCAAGTAATGCTATTTAAATAAATAGGTAATTGTGAAGGATAGATTGTGCAATCGAATTGGAGATGAGTGGATGAATGATAACCTTATTGTTTATGTGGAGAAAGATATATTTTTAAAAATCGATAATAAGACGATTGTACAAAGTATAAAAACTCGTAAAAAACAATTGTAAAGTATTAATATAATGTTTGTATTATAATAATTTTTTTATTACTATTATTAATACCGCCCACATTGGAAAAATTTCCTGGGTCCGCCCTTAACAACACATTCTCCAAAAAATACTATTCATTACATCATTCCTCTCCCAATAATAGGAGACAGACACACCCATAATGTTGTCAATTAGTTCGACCCACATCAGTCCATAGGAGGAGAAATGAAGCCAAAAAAAGGTAAATAGTAATTTTTACCATTTTACCTATATTTTTTCTTTTTAAATTGTTGGATATTGACCATATAGTCCAATTTCCAGGCAATAAACTATTTGGCTAATTTTACTTAGAGTCTGTTTGATTGCAAATGTAAAAAATGTGTGGAAAGACAATATTTTACAGAGAATCGATTTGCCTAAAAATTGTTTTACTGAGAATTGTAATTAATTGATATAATTTTCCATGGAAAATATTGAAAATTTAGTGTTCGTTTGACTTCGTTTTTTATGGAAATGATCTATTAAAGTGATAATGTTTTCTACCATTGGGTCTAAAATTTGTTCTAATTGTCAAAATTTTTTAAAAAAACAACATATTGAATACCATTCGTTTGACTTTGTTTTGCATGAAAATTGTTAATAAAAGTGAAATTTTTTTACCATTGTATATAAAATTTTTTCCAATTGCAAAAAAAAAAAAAAAAACTTGGAAAATATTTACCCACCAAAATATCAAGATTTTATTTTCCTCAAAAATGTGGAAAATTTGGAAAACATTTTTCCGGAAAAATTTTGCCTATCAAACACTACAAAAGTTGGAAAATGCATGAAAAATGTGTGCTATCAAACGGAGTCTTATAATTTTTTTGGAGGGTACTTGATTAAAAGGTGAGGAAAAAGTACGAATTGAATAGAATATGTGATTGAAAATGATTTTGAAAAAAATTATTTTATAAAAATCTCTTTCAAACGACTTAAGTTTTAAAAGAAATAATTTTGTCAACTAATAAAAAAATTGCATTACTATTTTGGGCAAAACCCACATAAGCCATGTTGTTTGGGCAAATTCGAATTGAACCAAATAAAAGATTTGGGCGAATTCGAATTGAACCAATCCTATATGTCTTTCCAAACACTGCCATGTTGTTTGGGCAAAACCCTTATTAGCCGTCACCCAGAAACTAGAAAACGTGAAAGAAGGGAATATCCAGGAATCAATCTCAGCTCCCTCTCCCCTCTCAACTCAATCGGAGTCTCGGGGACTGCGAAGTTTTCTCTTAAAATTCCTCTTAACTGTTCATCAAATTCGTCCGCTCCACTTTCTCAGCGAAGAATGGCGGCCACTTTCTCGTCGGACGACATTGTGATAAAGTCACCGACCGATAGGCGACTGTATAGATACATACAACTTCCTAATGGTTTGTCTGCTCTGTTGGTTCACGATCCAGAGATTTACTCGGATGGAACCGTGGAAGCTTCGAGAAATAGCGAAGACGAGGATGAAGAAGGAGAGGATTTCGAAGACGAAGATGAAGACGATGACGAAGAAGATGAAGACGAAGACGAAGACGAAGACGAAGATGAAGAGGAAAATGGAATGAAAGGCTCGGCTGAGAAGAAGGTCAGTTTAGCTATTTGGATGTACAAAAACTGGATAGTTTTTTTTTTCTTTTCCTGAAGAATGTATTGTTGGTTATTTTACTTGTTTTTTCGAAGTTGTGGAAAGTGAGGTTGTTGAGTAATTTAGATTGGTATCTTTAGCTTTTGGTTGATTTTCTCAGGCTGCGGCAGCAATGTGTGTCAGAATGGGAAGTTTTTCGGATCCACACGAGGCACAGGGCCTAGCGCATTTTTTAGGTTTCTTCCTTGACTTTGCTTAAGTTTTTATAGTTTGTGCATTACAAGTCAAATAGTTATTAATTTCTTGAACAAATTGTAGACAAGAAAAAAAATTAGATTGATTAGAAGAATAGGAAAAAATGAGTAAACATCTTGCAATCACATGATAAGAATTTTTAGCTACTGTTAATCACATCCATCTGATAAAAAACACTATAGAAACAGGACATTGACGCTTTAAATGTAAGGACATGGATACTTAGATTTAAAATACTTCAAAATTATACATCTATAGTTATCTTTATTTTATTCATTTTATTTTTTAAGAAATTAGTTCTCTTTGTAGCTTTCGTATTAATCTCTACAGGTACATATTTTGATTGCAAGGGATGGCTATGTGCTGTATTAGGGTAATTTTAGGTCATACTTTATACTACTAGAGCCAACTAAAAAAAACTAAGCCTTTTCCCAAACGCTATTAAGTGTGCAAATGACATAAAATTTTAATGCATTAACTATTAACAAATAGTCAAATACATACGTTATTTTTTAAATAAAACACATTAAACACAATGTTTGTAAATTCTTTCTAAAAGTAGTGATTTTCTACCCTAATAATTTGATAATTAAATATTCTCTCATTTCAGATTCCAGATTTTACAAATTGGATCTTGCTAGGTTCTCAGTGTATTAGTGCCATTCCTAACACTTCAGCAACGGGGGGGAAAGTGATTGAAATTAAGGCTACTAGAAAATTCGTTAAATACTACATTGATTTATCCCATTGAACTAACAGAGAACTTGGTACTTTAGTTCATTTCAAAGATATTCTAATAAGTGTTGATGGAATAGTTTTACCCAAAGTAGTTAATAAATATCTGTAATTCCTTTGTAGAAGGCTGAATTTTTGTCAAAATAAGAACAAAAGGTGTAGTACTAACAATCAACAACCGCAATGCTCCCAATTCATGTGTCAAATTTCGTAAATTGGAGAACAATGGTTTGATGACTGATTAGTAACAAATGTAAGAATGAATAGCCAACTTCTTTTTCCTTGTGTCCAAATATGGAGAAGATTGCTTTATTACTTTTGTACATTCATACCTCATAATCAAACTTGATAAAGTTAATATTGTACGCAATATAATGTACAGGCTCTTGACTCTAACACTATAATTTGAAAGACATCAAAGGAGTTTCATCCTCTCCAAGACCAAATTGAAGAACAATCCTTCCTTCTGTTTATTTTTATCAGACTAAAACAAAAATGTCATTTTGGGGAGTTTGGAGTTTTCACCATCTGCCTTCAGAAATGATCTCTTTGTTTGCTTCGTTGTTAATCTAATATTGATTTAGTCAAATAACACATGCATGCATAATTTAGTTTCTCTCTCTCACTCTCTCATGCGTGTCCTATATTATTTGTTGCCATGTAATAGAAGAAGAGTATGAGATTCAGTTAGCTCAGGCTTTTAGCTCTAAGCTTGTATCAGTTTTCATGTCAAACTTGTGGGCTCGCTTTTAAGAATAAAAAATTGTATAATTTCAATCCTTGAGGAAAAAAGCTTGCAGTAGTTTGACTTTGAGCCAAGTATGGGATGAGGAAAGATTGACTATGTTGGCTTAATTGATATCCCTACTACAGTGCTGAACTCTATGAAAGCTGGCTTCTTTTTTGGTCATTTCGAATATGAAAAAGTTAATGAAGTCTTTGTGGTAGATCTGGTTGACTAAAGCAGGGATTTAGAGGTATTTTCGACTATAATATGGTATAATCTGCCCGTCTCTCACTAACTCGTTCTTTGTTATAATAGTCTGGTCAAGATGATATAAAGGTACTAATAATGTGAATATGAGGATAACACTGTATTTGTTCGCGGGAAGAAGAAAATATGGAAGAGTTTTAGCATATTTTGCATTATAATTCAAACACAACTTACATTTTCAAGTTCATTGCAGAGCACATGCTTTTCATGGGGAGCACTGAATTTCCAGATGAAAATGAGGTGTGTTGGCTTATCCTGTTCCCTATGCCTGGTTTTACATTTTTACTTAAGTGTGCATGTCATTTTGCATTGACTGAACACAAAAAAATTCCTAAAATGGGTAAAAAACAGAAATTTTCTATTTTTGCCAGAAGTGATGCAAAGTCAAATATCATGATCTCTTCTTATTTTGAAGTTTGTTTGATCTGTAACTCGTGTCGTAAACTGTAATGTAAAATCTTCCATGATGTAATCAAGATAGCTATTTGGCCTGCAAGATTGACTCTTCTCTTTGCTAGTATGACAGTTACTTGTCTAAGCATGGAGGCTCATCAAATGCATATACAGAAACTGAGCACACATGCTACCATTTTGAAGTGAAAAAAGAGTTTCTTAAGGGTGCGTTGATAAGGTAAAGACAAATTTATGTACTTTGTAGTATTAATAGGGGATTTGCCCATCCATGGACTTTTTCACTTGTATTCATGAAACAAGCCACAAAATATGCTGTTATACACATAATGATAATCATGTGCACCTATGGATGTATATAAGATGATGAACAGCGTTTGATTGCGTTTCCAATTTTAATTAATTTATTAATCCTTTTCTCTTATTTTATTGTACTTTTGTCTATTAGATTTAGTGAAACACATAATAGCCTCGAAAATGTGGCTTGTGCTTCTCATAGTAATGAAGCGGATTCTTATTTTGTTATTTGTCCTAAGCTTCTGTGTTCACAATCAATTTCTTTTTGTTGCATTGTCTATCTAATTTTTCACAAATCCCCTTCTATCTTCCAAGTTAATACTTCGTAGCTATCTTTCTACCTTTCTTGGAAGTATTGCTTTATTGGACAGAATTTCATTTTAGATTTTGTATTATGATACTCTTCTTTACATTCTATTGTGCCATACGTCTGCTATTTATCAATTAGTTTTCATGCTAATAATCATCACAACTGCATAATGACATATTACGTAGAATTTTTAATATATTATTATTATTTATTTAATTCTTCCACTGGTTTCTTTTGACTCCATGCATTGCTCTCATATATAGTGCAATGATTTAAGTCTATCCCTCTCTCAATGTGCCAGAGATAGTGTTTTAGAATATCGAAATTTGTTCCTGCTCTTCATGGTTTTTATCCTTAAAAATTCAACGAAATTGTTGTTAGGTAGCTTGTGGGCTTTTCACTCTGTCTATGGTTTTCAGAAATTTCAAAATTTCTGTATGTATTTTTTGAAAAAAAACTTAAACAGCTCAAAGCACATAGCATTCTTGCACTCTTTAACAAGGAATGGAGAAAGATGGAAACAAAATTCAATTTCATATGGAAGTCTTCTTTATTATCACGTGAATGTGTCCTTTCTCCTCTCTCTCTATTTCTGCTATAAGCATGCTTATATAGTTGCAGCATTTTCTGTTAATTTTAGTATTATCTCGATGGTTTTGAGAATTTTTTGTATCGTTATAAATTTTTCTTGCACTTTGATATTTATTCTTACTGTTTTCATGTTTCAGATTTGCTCAATTTTTCATTTCTCCTTTGATGAAAGCTGAAGCCATGGAAAGGGAGGTATTAGCTGTGGATTCAGGTTTCTTATCTTTTCTTTCTCAGCGGTCTCAGAAATTTTACTCTGAATAGATTGTTAATTTCTATTGTTGCTGACTCGAAGCTGAATTTTCTATTAACATATTACAATCTGGGTCAGAATTTAATCAGGTTTTACAAAATGATTCCTGTCGTCTGCAACAGTTGCAGTGCCATACATCTGCCCCCGGTCATCCTTTCAACCGATTCTTTTGGGGTATGTTTCACACGATCATTATTAGTTTATTTTCTGTCCTGAGTCCATAATTGGTGCTACATCATTATTTGTGCGATTTTCACTCGACTTCTTGTAGGGAATAAGAAGAGCCTTGTTGATGCTATGGAGAAGGGAATTAATTTACGGGAGCATATTGTGAACTTATACAATGATAATTATCATGGTGAAATGATGAAGTTAGTTATCATTGGAGGAGGTAAGTTTTTCATTCCTACAATAGTAAGAAATTGGATTGACGTGAAAGGTTTTTTGCTGGCCATATTAATATAGTTGAAATTTTTTATATTAATTTAATGCATTTTTTTTCCTTTCGAAATAAAATTGCGTAGTTTGGTAGGATGTACCTGGAGATTCAACCTCACAACTCAACCTTGTGACTACCCTCTTCATTCCTTCTGAAGCAATACTGAAGGCAATATAATTTTAAGCCAGCTTTGGGAAATATCTTAAATGATGATCAATTATGTATATGTAAATAATAAGCAAGTCAACTCTACCTGTCAAAATCATATCCCACAATTATATGGGTTTTAAGTATCCTTTCCTTCCTCTGCACTCTATTAGTTTGCTGTCTGTCTCAAAGTTAACCCATGAAGGCTCAGTACTCCATGGATGCTATCTTAATTAATTCATGTACTTTCACATTCTTTGTGGTCCCCTAAACTCATTTCCTTACCCCTCTCCGACTCTCTTTTTCCACCCAAGTAGCTTAATACCTCTTGGCATCTATTAAGCGTTGAAGCATAACAGATCAAGAGAGAATATAGTTGGGGAAATGTTTAGACAACCCTGAGAATTGACACTTGTTTATATTAATCAACGTGGCATGGTTATAGTTGTATCCTTCAACACTTCACATCAAGTCGGACCTCATTCTTCTTAATCCACCGTCTCATGTTATTTGAAACTTCCTATTTTAGGAACTTGTGCAAAGAACCCACTTCCCAGGGTCGGAATAACAGTATCATTTAGAAATTTATCCAATTGTCCATTTAATAGAAATCATTTTAAATGCACGTGATTGAGAGTAGAGGGCAGATTCAAAATTAGGGGAAAAATAAGAGAGTTAAAGAATATATAAGAGAACAAGTGAAGCAGGTGTGTGCTAACCTCATACAGTTGAAACTTGATAAACCCCTCTCCTAAGTGAGTCAAAACTTTTCAGCAGCAATGAGTGGGGAAAGGAGACCTACTGCACAATATATTTTTTCTCTCTTTTGTATATATCTTAGCGTAGTCTCTTTGTTTATTATTTTCTTCCCAAGAATAATTTTAAGTCAAAGCAAGAGAATTCTTGAATAGTTGGTAAGTTGTTTCATTTGTTTAGTAGTTAATAATTTACTATGTTGATCCGTATTAAGGGTGTGTTTGAGCCGTATTATTTTGGAAGAATGTATTCTGGAATAGTAGAGTGATGAAGAGTGTGTGGTTGAAAAAGAAGGAGAAGTTATTGATGTGATGAAAAATATTATTTTATTGAAAAATGTGTGGTTGAAAATGAGTAGAAGAATGAAAATAAAAATTTTAATGTATACCAAACATGGACTAAGTTTCTTATCACTCCAATAGTATCATCAATTTATATGAATGCATTTCCATGCTATTCCATTATAAGTATTAAGTAGGTGAAAATAATATTAGAACTTTGTTGAATAAAAATAACTCCCTTTGGTATTCTTTGTGCATTCTTACATGAACTGATACATCCATTTCTATTTTCTACACTAACCAATTTTTGGTATAGCTTCTGGGGCACCCTAAAAAGACTTACATTTGGTTATCTAACAGTGGGGACTTATTCTTTGTGAGAGAGCGTCCCAAAGAGAGCTTACCTATAACGAGTAAAGGTACCCTTTCAATGAGTTGTACTTTGGGTCCTAACCTAATAGGGTAGAGATATTCTCTCCATCCTTACTTCTGGAGCTTCTGGAGAACTCTAACTCGGGAAAAAAACCCAATTGCATGCGTAATCAGGCGATGGTTGAAATCGGGGTCGCCTTCCCAATGTTATGTGGAGGTAGACAGTCCACAGGTTGTGAACTTGTTTCCTGGAAAAGAAGCAAATATGGTATTTGGGAATAAGTAAAAGCTAACTCCATGCTAGCGTTGAAATGTTTTATCATGGATGTTTTACATAGTTTACTGTTTATTACAAGTATAATTCCGTATTTTTTAAAATTTTCAATTATTTTATTGGTTCATGTTGGGGCTTACACCTTAAAGCCTGTCAAGGGCAAAATACCGGCTACTAACAGGATAGTATTTATATTCAAAATTACGGGGGAGCATTCCCTATCATTATTCTTGACAAGTTTAGTGTAGAAGGAATCTGTGTGCTCTTTATGCAATTTTTTTATCTGGCATACATGATGAGATGGAAAAAGAAACGGAAGTCTGCTTGCGTTGTCATTCTTTCTTGTTATCCTAATTGTTGAACTTCTGATATCTCCAGAGACTCTTGATGTCCTAGAAAGTTGGGTCCATGAATTATTTGGCAGCATCAAAAAAGGCTCTGTGGTTATGCCAGAGACATGTTTAGACATTCCTATTTGGAAAGCTGGCAAACTTTACCGGTTAGAGGCTGTTAAAGACGTTCATGTACTTGATCTGTCATGGACATTACCTTCCCTGCGAAAAGATTATCTAAAGAAGGCTGAAGATTACCTTGCTCATCTCCTTGGACATGGTAAGATGGTTTTCTACTGGTACAAGTTCTTTTATTTGGTAGTCATTTCTCTCTTTTAGGAAATGACAGAATGTTTCACATTGGAAGGGGTGGGAATTTATTATGTGTTTCTGCATCTCTTATTGGTGTATTTTTATTAGTTTTACTTGCCTTGTGCCTTTGCTTTCCTCTATTTTCCACCTATGCTTCTTGATTTGGAATCTGTCGAAAAATGTGATAGATTTGGGGCAAAATGTCATTTGGTTCAATTGTCACCGTTGACCTTTTATTTTATTTTTTTTCCTTTTCAATATTTTTTCGAAGGGATTAAAAACAATTTGTACATAAAACAGATATCTACTTTTCTATGCTTTTCAGGCACTTACTAGAATTATGAAATACAATCCATGTTTCTACATCTTCTTCTCCTCTTATCATGCTTAGCCTCCTATTTTTGCTTACCATTTTCAGTCTTGTCAAATATTTAAGTTCCTTTATTCATAGGAGCAGGTTTCTTGTTTATGTTTCTCCAGAATGAATTAAATATAAAACTCTGATTCAGTCTAGAAAGGTCAATGAAATTTCACGGGCTTTTAATTTTATTGTCAATTGTATTGGAGTGGGATCAGCTATATATGTTGTGAGGAACTTGTTTTGGAGTTCGTACTCATTTGAAAATCAATGGAGATAAGAATTAAACTCGACAGATTGATCCAAAGTTCCTATCATAGGTCAAGTGCTTCTGAGGGTCCTGTGCCTGTATGTTGATGCTCTAAATATTGTTCGTAGAAAACATAAGGACTTTGTTAAGTTTATTACCTGGCAGCTGATGAAATCGTATCACATCTCATCTAGAAAAAAATATATTTATCAACAACTTGTAAGTGCTTTAGACAGTATCTTGTGCCTTAAATTTTGTTTACACTAGTCAATTAGGCTTTCATCTCTTATTTTACTCCAATTGAACTAAAATCATCATTCAACACATAGTTACCGCAGTTGAATACAATCTACTGTAAAATTCACCTTATAGAGAATTGGAGAGATTCGGATGGGAGAGGATTTATTAAAGACTAAAGTTTCTGTTAATGCAATCTAAGTTAAAAACACTCATTATAGAGAACTGGAGAGATCCAGGGGCAAGAAGGTTTTAGCTTCTGTTTGAGCCACATTATTTTTTCATTCTCATTCTTCTACTCATTTTCAATCTTACATTCTTCAATGAAATAATATTTTCCATCACGTCAATAATTTTTCATTCTTTTTCAACCACATATTTCTTATCACATCAAACAAAAAAATGCATTCTTGTGGAAATAATGTGGCTCAAACAAGGGCTTAATATCTTGTTTCTATTTTAATTTATAATTCTTTAAATTTGGAGCAGATCCCCATTGAAGTTGTCTTATTTTGTCCTTGTACTCTATTAGAATTAATAATTCTTTAGCATTTATTTGTGCTGCCTTTCAAATGAAATGACCTTGCTGTGGATGGCACAGAGTACGTGAGCTGAGCTGCACTTAAATATGATCTTTTCCAATACAGACATGCTGCATGAAGTTGAACACTTGGCCCATTGACCACACATGCATGTTAAGATCATACCATTTATTGGTTTAAGGTTCATACTGGAATAAATCGATTCAAAAAGAGTTGATCTTAGGAAAGTAGAAAGTTTTGTAGAGATGCTTCAAAAAGGATATTTGAACATTAGTCTGGGCGTGTGGGGCAGTATGATTTCATTTGTTGCAGCTTAAAGCCGTTACGCTAACACATGCACATGATATTTATTATCATATTAGCATAGCTGGTATATATATGCCTATGGGCAACACTACAAGTATTGAAGGGAAAATAATATGATTTCAGAGGGCAAAGGAAGCTTGCTTTTTTTCCTCAAAGCTAAAGGCTGGGCATCTTCCATATCTGCTGGTGTCGGTGATGAAGGCATGCATCGCTCTTCAATAGCATATGTTTTTGGAATGTCTATACACCTCACTGACTCTGGCTTGGAGAAGGTAATTCTTTTCCTGTTCTAAAAGTTCAGGAAAAATCTAATATTACTTGCTAGTTAGCTCTTTTAATAATTTAGTTACTTGCATAGTAATTCCTTTGCATGGACGTTAAGAATGGCTGCAATTCATGACTAGATTTTAAATTTTACTTCATCTGTTCATGATTTAATAATCTTTTTTTTTTTTTTTTTTGCATGTCCATAAATAATTACTCTTATCAAAAAACTAAGCATTTTGTTTCCATGAATACCCTTGTTTTAAAGAACTCGCTATGATTGCTCTGGATTCTTAGCAGTTGGTTGCATCAAATTTCCACCTATTCAACTCTCACATGAAACTACATGACAGTTCAAACCTAGACGTGCAAATGGAGTAATAGTTAATTTGAAGTGGGGTCATTTGGAATCAGTAATGCAAGAAATAAATTTGATCAATTTGCCAAATGGAAAGAATCTGCGTGCAAGAAATAAATTTGATCAAGTTGCCAAATGGAAAGAATTGGTTCCATTTTGAAAATTTAAAATGTGATTAGATATGTATTACATCCATTTGGACATGGATGTGGTTTCATGTTTTAAATTTTAGATCTGGCCCATGGATGGTTTTGGCATCAGATCAATCTACTTCATTGCCTACACATGAACATATTCATTGTAGTATGTTTGATTTCATTTTATTCTAACAGCAAGCAGAGTTTATTACTATTTCCTTGTATGTCTCTCTTTACAAACTAATCAGCTGAATATTGGATTTTTAATCCTAATTACAATTAACATATGCTAATGATGATGCAGATATTTGATATCATTGGATTTGTCTATCAATATCTCAAATTACTTCGCCTACTTTCTCCTCAACAATGGATTTTTAAGGAACTCCAAGATATTGGGAATATGGAATTTGGATTTGCGGAGGAGCAACCTCAGGATGATTATGCTGTAGAACTTTCTGGTATTTTTTTGTCAATGTCTTTGAGCTGTTTTCATGTCGAATTTTGGTCTCACACTGTCTTTGCTTGTATTAACTTGTCCATATTTATTGACAAATTCTTTTCATTGCAGAAAATCTCCTTGTTTATCCGCCAGAGCATGTTATATATGGTGAATACGCATATAAAATCTGGGATGAGGATATGATAAAAAATATTTTAGATTTCTTCAAGCCTGGAAACATGAGAATTGACTTAGTTACGAAGTCTATTAACAAGTCACTTAGTAAGTTTTTCTTACACCAGTTCTTATTCCTTGCTATTGTCTGTAATATTTTATTCATGTGCTTCACTTTCAAATATACTCTTTTAATTAACAAATATTTGATGAAAATCTTGCCCTTGTTTGAGCCCCACTTTTGGGCCAAAATGCATTTTGGAATAGTATGTTATTGGAGAATGTGTGGTTAGAAATTTAGGAAAAATGTTGGGTTTACTTGTAAAATTATTTTATGGGAGGATGTGTGGTTGAAAATGAGTTTTTGAAAAAATTGGGGCCAATATATGGTAAATTGCTCTATGGAGATGGCAAAATAATTGTATTTGGTTGTCTTTCAATACATGTATGCTGAACATCCTCAGGTCAAATGCATCTAAGAGGAATAAGGTGAATCGAGCTTCTTTTGGTAGAAAGGTTGCAAAGTATGGAGACCTAATTTCTTTATCAAACTGTAGTTCTTCAATGAACATAACCTTATTGAACGCTAAAGCTGCTTCATTATAAGAGTAAGGCATCTTAAGTGAACAACTAACAAGCTGGCTTAATAATGGTTCTGGACAAAATTATGATTTTGGGCTCCTTCCGACGCATGACCTATAGGCCAAGAAACAGTCTCAGATATACAAACAGTTTCTAATGGGGCATAAGTTCCTTGGTTCGTTAATTAGAAGGCCTTGCTGCAATTGAAGAGTGGTGATTTGTAAATTCTCTGAAACAATTAAGCCCCAGTTATTTCAAAGAAGAATTTTTTGTGGAGAAAAAAATTCTGTAAGTTACACAACCCTTCCTGTCAGGGTTTGATTGAGATCAATACTCAAATGAGGTTTAGAACGCACAAAACCTCAACTTAGAAAGCTAAGAAAATAATGTCATTCCACTCTAAAATATCTTTTACTGTATAATGGCTTTTTTAAGAGCTGGAAAATCCTTATTACCGCTAATGCTAATGCGAATAGAACATAGCATTAATTGCAGCCCATGAGAACTCCTAAAACTTGTAGGAAATGACTGACACATGCTAATTATTCTATAGGATTTAGGCAACTATAAACAGCAATAAGTTGAAAATTCTGAAAACATCTGGCTAATTATAGAAAAATTGAACGAAACCCTCGGCATGAGATGAATTTATTCCTTAAAAAACTTATCATGGGGCATTATTCTGCTTCATCTAGTTTGTGTGCAAGCATATTCCACTAGTATGTGTTCATTGCTCTTTGGCTTTTTGTTTTTTTTCTCGTCAATCGTGAAAATATGCACGTTCTTATTGAAAAAATAGCAATAAATTTTCGCAGTTGGTGAAAAACGTTGCAAAGGTTAACCCTAAATACTGTGCTGAAAGCAATTAGTGGTTAATGGACTGGTAACAGCAAAGTGTCTTGTGAACCTGGTTTTCTTAATGTCTAATTATATAGAACTTATATTAGTCCACAAAAGTAACTTGCTATGTGATTGTTATATCATTAAATTGATTGACCTATTAGTTGAATTAGCCATGATGATCCAACCAGTAGGGTTGTCCAATCTTAGTGGTTGATGAACACATTTTAGTTCCTTTGCTCAATTCAGACTGAATTAGCTGGTTATCTTGCTGCTCTATTTGGCCAGGTCTATCAATGAGAAACACGGTCATGTCATTTGTGTTGCTACTCATAATTAGAGTTTCAAAATTTCCATGTCATTTTCTTTCTGGTTTTCGAATCACGATCTACTTTTTGTCTATTAATGTTAATAGTTCAATGCAAAATTGACCTCCAATTCTCCTTTTTGGCATGGTTCTAGATGTTCAACTCGAGCCATGGTTTGGGTCAGAATATGTTGAGGAAGACATTCCATCTGCTCTGATGCAATTATGGCAGGATCCTCCCACAATTGATTCCTCTTTACATTTACCCTCAAAGAACAACTTCATTCCACGTGATTTTTCCATACGTGCTGACAAGGTGTCCTGTCAGTTTGCTGATTTATCATCCCCAAGATGTATACTCGATGAACCTATGACGAAGTTATGGTACAAGCTTGACAAGACTTTTAAACTTCCTCGTGCTAATACCTATTTCCGCATTACATTAAACGGAGGATATGGTAGCTTGAGGAATGCATTGTTGACTGAATTATTTATACTACTGCTGAAAGATGAGCTTAATGAAATTATTTATCAGGTTGCTCTCTCTTGTGTTTCGTGCTTTTATTGAATTTCATCTGTACTTTAGGCTGTTGCCAGTGAATCTGTAAATGTTTATTTGCCCATGACATGACCTAATTATTTCGATGGCAGGCCAGTGTGGCTAAACTAGAAAGTTCTATTTCTCTATATGGTGACAAGTTAGAGCTAAAGGTTTATGGTTTCAATGATAAGCTTCCAGTCCTCTTGTCAAAAGTTTTGGCAGTTGCTAAATCATTTCTGCCAAAGGATGATCGCTTCATGGTATGTAAAAGTTGTTACTTTATCTTGTTTTGTAGCCCTGATAGGTTTTGTTTTTCTTCATAATTTAATTGATCGGTGATTTCATTTGGCTTTGCACGTTTAGCAGTAGTGATATAGCAAGCTAAGAATTAAGTCTTGATCTTTTCAGCAAAATTAGCACTCAGCAATTCAATTAAATTATGTAACGGTTGGCTCATAATAACCAATAACGATATTTTACACAAATCTTTATGAAAAGAATGATAAACTTTTACAGCAAGGCTTCTACTTGATTCTCATTATAATTAACGTTAATATATTCCTCTGCAGATTTTAAGTTGTCCTTTTTAGATTTGTTTCATGCACTGATGATCAGTTTTTGATAGGTTATCAAAGAAGATTTAGAGAGAACTTTAAAGAACACAAACATGAAGCCGCTAAATCATTCTTCCTACTTAAGACTGCAAGTATTGTGTCAGAGCTTTTGGGATGTAGAGGAGAAGTTGCGCCTGTTAAGTAACTTGTCTCTTGCTGATTTAACGACTTTTATTCCAGATCTTCTTTCCCAGGTTTGAAACCAGTCTTTACATGTTATGCTATCAAATTACTGCCTTAATGTATAACTTGTATTAGCAAGCATATAAGCATAAGCCTTGCAAGCTTCTTTAGGAGCTTTTTTTTTTTTTTTTTTTTGCCTTTCCTCTTGCTTTGTTTTGTTGTGCTCATTGCCTTACTGTTGGCGTCGAATAGAAATCCCCATGTGCATGACTATACAACTAGCATCCTCTCTAGCATTTAACTTGATTTGGTCAAGAATTGTTTTGCTCACCACATAAAAGAATTTAACACAAGCATATCAAATACTAATGCTTCCATGGAAGGATGTGTTACCATGTTTATGAAAATGGAGACAGATAAAATTTAGTTAATATTTACTTAATAGTTAAATCTATGGTAAGTTTACTAGTAGTAACTAGTGTTATTGGATCAGGATGTACCAAAAGACTAAATTGAAACATTTATTTTTCATTGGAAACTTCCACTATTAGTACTATGATTCATATACATTTTTAACAAGAAAAATTTGGATAACTTGTCGAAGTATTTCAAATTTTATACCTTTTTATTAGCGAAGTACAAAAAATATAAACATTGAAAATAAGTGTGTACAACTATTTTCCATTGATAGGATTTAATTGACCATGGGCTATAACAAAAGCAAACTTTCATTGTATTCTACTCAAAAGTTAAAGCAACAAGGTGATAATCAATTCCCATCTAATGTGCATAAATCCAGTCAAAGATAGACATCTCATGAATTGAACTAATCTATATCAGGAGAAAATCGTTTTTTAACTCAAACTAAATTGCAAATCATGTTTAGGTTTGGTTTGGTTTAGGCAATTGAACGATTTTAGTTTAGATTTGGAATATTATCGAACCGTTAAGATGGATTCAATCTAGTAACACACGTCAAAATAGAACATATAGCTATCGAGAGGTTGAAAAATTAGTGTAACAAGTACCTCTTGAAGCCATAATATAAAATTCTCTCGCCTGTAGGAGTTGCAAAAGTCTTGCCGAATCAAGCATATCTAGAGCAGATCTTTACCTAAACTATCCAAATTATGGTGATGACTCAGGAAATTAAGCGTCTAAAGTTTTCTTGGAGAGGAGAGTGGTCATAGCCACAACCTATATATATATAAGTTCCACCATCATGGAATTCTAATGCGACTACTCCCATTCATCTCATCAAGATATGCGTCTAAACTGACGACTGACGAGGTACACCAAGCCCAATTGAAACTCTAAACATTATTAAGTTACAATCCAACTTGTTATTTGAAGTCCAATCAATGTTAGCACAACACCAGATAATTCCAAAATGAAATGTATTGGCAAGTCACGAAAAATGGAGAAACATTTTAAATTTTAAAGACCATCTAATAACAAAAGCGAAGGTTTAGTGATATGATTTTAGAACACTATTTGTCTTAGGTGGGCATAGTTAACGGCATTGACCAACCACACGATATTTTCCTTGGCACGTGAACAGTTTCTTTAACTGAATTCATCAGAATGATTGATGGTATCACGTTTGGAGGTTGAAATATCCTGGGGAAACTCTTCAATGTTCAATGACACAGTAACACAAGAAAAGTTTAGTGACCGATGATATAATTATCCCTTAAATAAGCGAATTGTTTTTGTTTATTCTTAATACATCTAATTAGGGAAGACGGTAAAATATGATAAAAGCCAAACAATGGAAAAAAAGACGAGAGTACAAGTTCTATTTTCTTTTATCTTGAATATTAGAAAAAGCACCCCCACCCACCCCACCCAAAAAAAAAAAACAAATAATAATAAAATAAAATAAAAATTGGTTTTAATTTTTCTATTTTAATGTTATTAGAACTCTAATACTTTTCAAGAGAAATGTTTCCCTAAGGATCAATACCTAAATTTAACAGGGAAAACACACTACCTTTACCCTACTCTTTCCCTGGCCTTTATAACATTTATGCATAACGTGTTGGGTAATTAGCTCAAAAGAGAATCCAATAAACCCTGAGCTGCTTAGCTTATGAACAATGCATGCCGGCACGTAAGTTGAAGCAATATTTAATGCACAGTCTGTGTCTACAATGGTTGTTTTCCAATATTGACAGGGAGTTCTGGTTGAGAGTTGAAAAAATTGCTATTCAATTTAACGTTTCATTTTCACTATTGAAACTAATGCCAAGAATCTTGCCAGTTACGTGTACTTTAAGTAGGATATTTTTGGAAATTTACTAACATCCAGAAAGGAATAAGATCCTTGAAATGGATAGAGTGATTTAAAGGTATGTTAACACGAGATTTCTGTTTGCCAATAAACCTATGTCGTGTGGACTCTTCTGTTATAACTCAAGTACCTTTAATGGACTTCTCATATTGGAACATTGTTTGGGTTTATAGATTTTTCATTTTAAACATAAACTGTACATTGTTGATGATTTGATACTTTGACAATAATGTGGTTCCAGTACTAGTATCTAAGTTTATACATAATGGAATAATGCATGAATTTGAGGATTTCCGCATTCTCAGGCAAATTAAAAAGGTGAACAATTGTGAATAGAGCAATTTTATGTTTTAGAAACTCTAATGAATTTCTTCTTTTTTAACAAATCTGATGTTTATGACTTGATAAATCCATCTAAACCTAGTTAAGTTAGAAATTTAAATCCCACCAGGAGATGAGAAACAAAACCTTTAAAGTAACTCCTTAAGCAAGAATGCAGCTAATAAAATAACCTCAACCAATAGGGAAACATACTAAAGGAAAATATGTATCTAAAATAGTTGAATACTTTGTGGAGTAACATGTATGCTGGACTATCTTTTCAATCATTTTTTCCTCAGCATCGCTGCCATCCATTTTCATGCAGTTGTATATTGAGGGCCTGTGCCATGGGAATTTGCTGGAAGAGGAAGCTCTATATGTTTCCAATATATTCAGAAGTAATTTCTCTGTGCAACCACTTCCATTTGAGATGAGACACAAGGAATCTGTGGTTTGTCTTCCATCAAGCGCTGACCTAGTCAGAGATGTCAGAGTGAAAAATAAACTAGAAACAAACTCTGTTGTGGAGGTAATCTAAAAAGGCACTTACTATGGGCTTCTACGCTACTTGTTATTAGAAAGATGTTGCTAATGCTGTCTAGTCTATTTTTATATTGGTTCTATTTGCAGCTTTACTTTCAGATTGAACCAGAAGGAGGAATTGACTTGGTTAAATTAAAAGCATTGATTGACCTTTTTGACGAAATAGTGGAAGAACCGCTTTTCAATCAGCTCAGGTATAATTCAGTTCGATTATTGGAGCTAGAATATATTGGATCATAAGATGATGGTTGGATTCCAGTTCCTTCACATTTTCTACAAATTTATAAAATATCATAGTAGTCTCTCTCTATGCACGCGTTCATACATGCATGCATGGATTTAAATACTGCTCCCCCTGTTAAGTAACTAATTCATGATTTCATTGATGTTAAAATAGGACAAAAGAGCAACTTGGCTATGTTGTTGATTGTAGCCCACGGGTGACATACCGCATATTAGGGTTCTGTTTCCGCGTTCAATCTTCTAAGTTCAATCCTGTGTACTTACAAGAGAGGATTGAAAACTTCATAAACGGCCTAGAAGAGATGTTGGTAAGTATGATGTCTTTCTACCATGACAGTTCTCTATTCTTCACTAGCAGCAATCAGCATTTGGTTAGCTTGTGTCTTGTGGCTAGCATAAGAACTCTATACATTGTCGCAATTTGTTGTAGTTTGAGGAATATTCTGCATTGAAATATTTAGTATTGAAGTTGATTCTGGATACTGACGATACTAGCGATGTGATATACATTTGTTAAGTGGTTCTCTTGTATCCATCTATTTCTGACTTTGTAGAAGATTTACATTGAAACCTTTCCTTCAACCCCTTGGGAAAAAGAAAGAAAGCAAAACATTCATAGGAAAACTGGAAAACCATTGATGGAAAAGAATGGCTGGGAACTGGTCTGTTAGTCAGTGTGTTTTGCATACATTGATTTTTTCCGTATATAGAGATCATACCTTAAATCTGCTCCGTGGTGTGTTCTGTTTTTCTCTCATTTGTTATTTATGTTGAATTGAACAGTACCTTTTTTCAAAAGGTCAACTCTGTGTATATATATGATTCCTTGATGGAACTTTTTGGTTCTGCAGAATGGACTCGACGATGAAATGTTTGAGAATTACAAAAGCGGGTTAATGGGCAAGCTTCTTGAGAAAGATCCATCTCTTGTATATGAAACAAATCGTCTTTGGGGTCAAATAGTTGATAAAAGGTAAGAGATTGTTTTGCATATTTTATATGTAAAGATTAGAGAAGTGAAACCTCTTTTGTGAACTTACAGGATAGCAGTTTGATGCAGGCGTGAATGAATCTTGAACCTTTTACCTTCAATTGAGTTTGGAGAATTTCCACACTCCTTGCAACCTGAATATACATATTGTTTTTAGTTTCAGTTACACCCACATGCAAGTTATTTTTTGGAAAATATGCATGTCCAATGTGTGAAATCTAGTGGTGCTAGGACATACTCGATCTGCATTATTTGAGATGGGTTAGTGTTCCCGACCTCCAAAATGCGTTTAACTCACATCTATGTAATGCTTACAGTGTAAACGAAGTTTTAATTTTGAATAATGGTAATAAATTGGTGTATAAATGATACCTAATAAACGATAAGTATTACAATCAGCTGCATCAGTCTGTGACATCCAATTTTTTGACATATTACTGTCTTGACCTTTGATGACCGTCTTTTAGGTATATGTTTGACATGTCCGAAAAGGAAGCAGAGGAGCTTAGGGGTATTCAAAAGACAGACATTATCAACTGGTACAACACTTACTTAAAGCAACCCTCTCCGAAGTGCCGAAGGCTTTCAATCCGGGTGTGGGGTTGCAACACAGAATGGAAGAACGTGGATGCACAAACATCATCTGCAAAGGTTATTAAAGACGTTGAAGGTTTCAAGAAGTTGTCCGAGTTCTATCCAAGCCTTTGTTGAAACAAAAGTTATTGCTCTACTTCCTCATTTCAAAGTCGGCAAGTTTACCTCAAATTATAGGAAGATTATTTGATATGATATACCATAAATTCTGCAAATTAAGAATAAATTGGGTGAGATTTATTACTGATAACAGTGAGTGATTGAAGAATCACTCCGTACCTTTCATTTTTTCACTAGAGAAACCATGGATAATAGGCTTTTGTGTTAATCCACTGAACTCATTTTTATCTCATGTTTATTGTCACCCAAATTTTGGATGTATTCAAATGTTTTACTGTGGTATATTCTAAAGTTTTCGTCGCCAGGAGTAATTTCGTCATATCAACCAGGTCGCAATTGCTCGATAAGTGACTATTTTATGTGGTCTCTCTATTTTTCATTTTGTTTTCCATCTTTTCCAATGAATACTGCTGGATAAGAGCTTTCTGCAGTTGAATATAATTTTTTAAGTAATTATCGTATTCTTAAATCTTAAGCATCGTATAACTGACATGTAAATGCTAGCTTTTGACAACAGTTTATGCTTTGCATCAGCCTTTTTATGTGCTTTTTCTTGAAGTGCACAAAGCCTTCTAACTAACACCGCCTCTCATCAGCGGTCGTGCACATGAATACTTTCCTCTTAACACAATAAGAAAACAGAACCAGTTGAAATATGTGAAAACATATTTATAATTATATATACATTTATCTAAATTAAAAGCTGCTTTACAACTTATAAGTAAAAAAGTTCCAAATCATTGCCTATTTGATAGTATGTGGAAAAACAATTATGGTATTTGTACAATGTTGGATGACATTGGTTGACAATTTTAATGTCAAAAAATTGTTGGCCAAAAAAATCTATAGATTTTCATTAGACTGAGTTTCAAACGGTTTAATGACAACATGTACCTTAAGGGTTTATTTGATTAGTATAGATTACTTTGAAAATATCACATCCGAAAAATTCAATTTTTTCTTTGACTGTTTGTATAATATTCGTTGACAACATGTAGCATGGTTTAAACAGTCAAAGAAAAAATTGAATTTTTCGGATGTGATATTTTCGATGTAATCTATACTAATCAAATGAACCCTTAGGGTACGTTTGATATGCAAAAGTAGAAAAGAATTTTAATTTCATGTCAGTTGTAAAATAAAAACTCATCAAATTCATAGGAATTCATTTTCCATGAAAATGCAGTTTAAAATGGTTGTATCTTGAAATTCGATTTCCATTTTTACGTTGGAATCAAACTGTTAAAATGAAATTCGTTTTTATCAGATGTGATATTTTCCATGAAATTCATTGCCGGCCTTAAGAGTTTCTAATTCTTAGCCATTCAACGGCACAGAAAAAAGCAAAAATTGATGGTGTAAATTAAAAAAGTTCTGATAGAACCGACAAAATTGCATATTTCTCAATGAACAAATCGCAGCAACTTGAAAAATAAAAAGAATTGTAGTACACATACGAGTCCACGTCTAGCTTTGTATTTTTCTTATTAACAAAAGCAGTATATTTCATGTTATAGATATTGACAAGTTGTGGTACCACTATTTGACTAAAAAAAAAAGTGATATATAAACCACTTTTGTTTTCGACAGGCGCAGTATAAATTGACATGTTTTTCCTAATTTAAAACATACTAATATGTCATAATTAACATCATTCCACCAAAGAGAATACAAATAAATATTGTAGGGTTCTTCTTGTTTTTTCTTTTCTTACAAAATTTTATTTCTCAAATACTGATGTAAGCTTTATTTTTAACAAATTTAAGTCGATTGTAGGTAAACGATTCTCCACCATGTACAACAAGCCATGTTACCCTTGTTTTTATTTAAAATTATTCGATTGCATTATCGTAAACACTATGTATACGTGCAAAATTTTATTTCTCAATCACCGATGTAAGCTTTATTTTTAACAAATTTAAGTCGATTGTAGGTAAACGATTCTTCACCATGTACAACAAGCCATGTTACCCTTGTTTTTATTTAAAATTATTCGATTGCATTATCGTAAACACTATGTATACGTGAGCTTTTCAAGATTTGCTTAAAAATATATTTTACTACGTAAATTATTATTCTCTTAATTTATGTTCAAATAATATTGTATCGATGTATTGGTGCGTATTTGAATCCACATCTTATGTGTGAAAACACGAGTTTTAATTCAGCTCTAATTATGCCCTGTTTGAGAGCCATTAATTTCTTGTAATGTGTAATAGAATAGTAGATTGATGGAGAATGTGTGGTTAAAAAATATAGAATATTTTATTGTGTGAATGCATAGTGGAGAATGATAAACAATTTTAAATTTTAAAGAATGACAAACGGTGGCTAAATGTATGACAAATTTTATTCACGGCTAGGATTAGAGGAATTTATCTTTCGTCTGGAGTCCTCATGCACAAGTCTCCAAAAAGGCCAAAATAACTTATTTTAAAATAAGTATTTATTAGAAATCAGCTTAATATACCTACTTCAAGCATCGTAGTTACATGCCATGGGATTTGATTATAATCCAAATTTCTTTGAAAAGAAAAAGTGAAAATTTTGCTTTCGGTGGAAAAGATTATACTCTCTGCTAAACAAAACAATGCTGCTGATACTATGCAAAGTTGGCATCCAAAAGGCAATTTATATAATAGATAGACGTCAAAGAATGTGCTTGATTGCTTCTTAGTCGATGCTTCAACAACTCTCGTACTTACAAACCATTTGGCTCGTGAACTTTTTCAGTAAATATGTAATAATTAGATTTTGAAATAGAATCACTTTATCTAAAAAATTTAAAATAAAAAAAAATTATATATTCTACAATAATTTATCCACCAATTCTCTTTGTACCGAAGAATTGCTGCCAGAATTAATACATGGATAAATCTCCGTGTACATAATTCATGTACATAATGGATTATATAAGCTCATGTGGAAGAAATTCGACCGTGGATGTGAAGTGTGGAAAAGTCAAAAATTGTAGACTACCGATGGATGTACGCCACATGTCAATTATGTAATGTATTGTGTAAATGATTATGTACTTGTAGTATGGTCCTTAATACATAAGCAACATCTGTTTCGTTTTCTTATTTTGCCATTGTTCAACAGAAAATTGCCAAGTGTCGTCTGTTTGACAATATATTTTCTGTACAAATAGCAGCTCTCTAATTATTCACTACATGTATAGATTTACATCTAAAAGTCGGCAATTAATTATTTTTCTTTTTCTATCTCCTTTGGAACTATTTAAATGAATTCCTCAAATTCAAATCGCACGTATCCATGTCTCCCAGCAATCGTCAGTTTATGAGCCAGATTATTTAAATCAACGAATTAAAATAATGATGATAATCTTTCAACTTCAATTAAATAAATATATTTAATTAATAGACTGACTGCAACTTGTAGTTTTTCGCCACGTGTCGAGTAGCCTACTAATCTTCTTCTGCTGCTGCATAAGATAATTCCACAATTTTCAGCTAATCACCGCCATTAACCAGACGAGATGTTCTCTTCTCCTTGGTTTGATTGTTGATTTACATAATTAATCTTGGACTTTGCAGCAGGTAGATCAAGATTTCATCAAGGATTACATAATTTACATGTGTCACTATATCATTGGTTGGAGGAAAAAAAAAGAATTTATTTCGACCGATGAAATGATGACACGTGTAAATTATGTGATTCTTGAGGTAATCCTTAATGTACAAGTAGAATAATCAATTAATCTTTAGCCCCTTTTATGATTAGGTACATGAATGCATAATTATTTTATACGAAGTTCTACTCATGCCATAAAAGAAACAACAAGAATAAGGAATTACGCTCGTTTTCTGTAAGTGGGAATAAAAAGTCTCATATCAACTAGATAGCAATTCTTTTATGTGTGCCTGAGATCCGAATGTTAGTCGATGGTCGTGAGGAGTTTTAGAGATGGGGTATGATGAAGCTGAGATTTTTCTTATTTTTTGAAGAATCGAGGGTAGATTACTGCTTGAAGGAGGGTTGTCGGAGCGTGTGGACAAAAAGTCCCACATCAGCTACATATAGGGATGGAACTCTAAGTCTCCGATTCAAATGTACAAGTTGAGCTTTTATCGGATATCCTTGAGTTCGAGCCTCTTGACCTTATCCATTTACGGAGAATTGAACTCCACGTCAAACTTTCAAGTGAGTTGCACATGAGAGGACGAGTTAGATGTATAAATTTAAATAAATTAATATGTCCAAAAATATTTTTCATAAAGAAGATATAAAGCTACAAGAAAGTGGAGAAGAATTGCATGTGGAAAAAGTGGACCCACAAAGCTTTGCTTCTGGTAATTGGCAACCCAACCAGAACCACTGCATGTGCACTTTTTTTTTATCATTTATTACACAATTTTGCTTATTCTTACATGAATCTCTTTGGCCGGCTATCAACCCCATCTCGTGTCTCCCCCTCTCCAATTTTCTCACTCAAATTTCTTCAACTCCCCATTATAAATACACCACTCCATTCGCTTCATTCTCCACTCCACCCTTAACTTCAACTGAAAAGTCACAACTCTCTATTGCCCATATTCACAATGGATGTTAACTTAATGGCTTTTGTAACACTTGCTTTCTTCAGTCTACAATTTCATAGTATTAAAGCTGATTATGGTGGTTGGCAAAGTGCTCATGCCACTTTCTATGGCGGCGGTGATGCTTCTGGAACCATGGGTACGTAACTTTAATGTTGTCTAGTCGAGCATACTGAGTCTGTTATCTAAGTAAATAATATGATTGTTGATTTTTTGTAGGAGGAGCATGTGGATATGGGAATTTGTATAGTCAAGGCTATGGAACAAATACTGCAGCACTAAGCACAGCCTTGTTCAACAATGGATTGAGTTGCGGTGCGTGTTATGAAATGCGATGCAATGGCGACCCCAAATGGTGCCTCTCCGGGACTATCACCGTCACAGCCACCAACTTTTGCCCTCCAAACTACGCCTTGCCAAATAACAACGGTGGTTGGTGCAATCCTCCCCTTCAACATTTTGACTTGGCTCAACCCGCTTTCATTCAAATTGCTCGGTATCGCGCTGGGATTGTACCCGTCATCTTCAGAAGGTCTGTTTTCACTTTTTATAGTATCGTCCAGTGCTGTATAGAATCAAGTCATTCTTGTGATGCAATTGGATTGAAAATTTAACTATTTTTGGTAATTTATTTGTAGGGTCCCATGTGCTAAGAAAGGGGGAATTAGGTTCACCATAAATGGGCACTCATACTTCAACTTGGTCTTGATCACCAATGTCGCGGGTGCAGGAGATGTCCATGCAGTGTCAATCAAAGGGTCAAGAACAGGGTGGCAAACTATGTCCAGAAACTGGGGCCAAAACTGGCAAAGCAATTCATACCTCAATGGCCAGAGCCTTTCATTTAGAGTCGCCATCAGTGATGGTAGAACAGTTACGAACTTCAACGTGGCACCTTCTAATTGGCAGTTTGGTCAGACCTTCCAAGGGGGTCAATTCTAGATTTTCTCCCCATATATTATTCATACTTTGTAATACATCGGACCGTTCGATACCGTGAATTGTATAGCATTGAACAGTATTATAATTTTATCAACCGTACCGTTCAATTCTATTACATATTACGTATCGAACATGTCTTATAATTTAGTACTATGTATACCAAGAGAGTGTAGTAAAGTACGCACGAGTAGTGGCCTTGAAATTGAGGTTGCTATTTAGCACCCCGCTTGGCTTTATTTGCTTATATTCCTATTATCTTATGGTTTCGAGAATTGTACTCTCTGTCCTTTTCTTTCAGGATAATAGTTAAAATTAATCTCTTGCCAACTTCTACAATACAAATTTTCTACAAATCATTGCAAAATTATCGAGGAGGGTAACATCTATTATTTGTCAAACCAATCTCAAGAGTTGTGTTTGCTTCAGATTTAACATTCCAGCTTTTGGGTTAACCTTCAATTGATTCATCAAAGAATTCAGATGAATAACAAGATAAATTTAGTAAAATAATTTTAGAATGTCCAAGAAATGTTAATTAATTAAAAAAATTAATATAAATTTAGACAAACACAGCCTTAGTGTGGTACAAAAATAGGGAAAATGTATGTGCAACACGACTTTCGCGTTGTACCGAAAGAATGTTCATAACTCAAAGTACGGGTGTGATTTAAGAAAATCGATCCTTCCATATGAAAGTAAATTGATAAGGCCTTTCAACAGTGTATGTATGTATGTATGGCTCGTTAGAATATGGCAAATTTTAAAGTCGATAATTTTTGAAGAGTGTAATTTTGGAAAACTGTTTCTTACATATGAATGAAAGTTAAAATAGAACAGACGACAAGGAAAAAGATAACATCTCCTGGTGAAGTCGTTAGTGATCCGTTGAAACCTGCCAGTGCTTGAGAACTCACAAAAGTTTCAGCCCCTTGAGGTTGAGGGAATGTGAAATTGTGGGACTCAGGATCATGTAGCTTACTTCATAAATTATGCCATATCTGCCTTTAAATCCAATTTCGCCAACGAAAAATGGGCTTCATCTATCCTGCTGCCTGGAGCTGAGTTTTTTCTAAAAATACGGATCATTTTAGTTATTTAGGTTAAGGTATTGAGAAAGAGGATGCATTGCATGAGATGAAATGCGTGATTGAAAGTTGATAAAAAGTTATGAATCATATGAAATGTGTGGTTGAAAATAAGTTTTTTAAAAATTGGATCAAATGTGAGCAAAAGTTGTAGGCAGACTGCCTCACTTTGAATGTTGTATGTGTATATTGGAAGATGGCCACTTTTCTTTTCGATAGAAGTTCAAATTGGTGAATATACTCTCACATATAGGCTCCGTTCGATAGGGATTAAAATCCAATTAAAATTGAAAATATGACTGTTATTGGGTCTCACTCGTCTAATAAAAATCAACAATAACGGCTAGATTTTCAATTTTAATCCATATCGAACGGGCCAATAATGTGATATACGTACAAAGGCAATTCGACCCAACTTTTTAATCTGGGCCAATATTTCTTATAAGCTTGAGATGTTTTATCTGGGCCTGAAGCCCAATGGGCTCCACAACTTGTTAGAGTCTAGGGCTTCAGAATAAAGCCCTATATAAATTATCAAAAAACCATTCTTTTACCATCCCGAAGACCAAACCCTAGGAGTTGGCTGCTTGCAGAGCCGTTCACACCCAGAGCGCAATACCCAACCAACAATGGTAAAATTTTCTCTAAAATCTCATTCATGGAGTCTTTATTACCATATTTTCATTTTTTTTAAAATATATTTACTTCGTAATTTCATTTTTATAGTTGATTATGCTTTGGTTTTGAAATTTTAGACGTTCAAGAGAAGGAATGGAGGGAGGAACAAGCATGGCCGCGGCCACGTCAATTTCATCCGCTGCTCCAACTGCGGCAAGTGCTGCCCGAAGGTGATTTTATTTTAAATTTTTTTTGTATGCATATTTTGTTTGTGTAGAAAAAATGTAGCTGCATTGGAATATTTTAGGTAGTTTAGCATAGATCTGTTAATTCCGGTGGATCACATATGTAATTTCCTTTGCGCTATTTGAAAGAAACTGCAACACTTAATGTTATGTTTAGAGGGAAAAAATGTCACAATGACGAATACTTTATCATGAGGGTGCTTGGCTGGTGGATGCTTTTAGTCAGTGTTTGTTAATTGTAACGTGTGTGTAGTCATTATCCAATGCAGAATTAAACTTTACTCATGAAAGAATTGGGAAACTTCATTTTTGTATGAACTTTCAATCCAACAAGTTTTTATATGATGTTTGAATAATTTTTAAGGCCCACTGCAGATAGTTGAGTTAATAGTTGGTGGTTTTGTGTGCTAATATGTCCGTGTTATAGAATCATTTATCTTTGAAAGAAACAAGGTATAGGTTGGATTTGGTTGTTGTCTTCAGATCATGCTTTCTTGCTTGTCTGCTTGTTAATGGAAGTACATATATGTGTAATTTATAGATTCTCCATACATGTGCACTCAAACAAAGTTGTGTATTGCCTTCTATTTGATTAAAGAACATTAGAATCAGTGTAATTTTGATTAGAGATTTACCCACTCAAATCTAGTGACGGAGGTTTCTAATCATTAAAGGATCTGGTTTTTATACAAGTATATGATTTTTTTTTTTTTAATTTCCAAAAAGTTGGATTTTATTTGTATCAGTTTTTATTTCCAAAAAAGTTGGATAAGTATCCTGAATTGGAGTCCTTGTCAAATGGGTTACTTGTCTAACCTGAGTTTTACAGAATCACTTGACTTAGTTGTGTTTATGATTCATTGTAACTTTCCTAGGACAAAGCAATCAAGAGATTTCTGGTAAGGAACATTGTTGAGCAAGCTGCTGTAAGGGATGTCCAGGAAGCGTGTGCTTTCGATAGTAAGTTGTTCAATGGCTAAAATGCTTATTAGCTTTCTACACTCCATTTAGCTGTTGTTTATATAAACTCGTGAGAATCAACTCCCTAATAATTATAAATTAATGCTTTTGTTGTTAAAATCAAGTGTACACCCTTCCTAAGCTGTACGTGAAGATGCAGTACTGTGTATCATGTGCCATTCACTCCAAAGTTGTCAGGGTGCGCTCGCGTACTGATAGGAGGAACCGTGAGCCTCCACAGCGATTCAGGCGCCCAAGGGTTAGTGGTCCCATCTTTAATTTCCCTATTGTCTTTTAATCTGCTATTTTCTTTTTGTTAGAGTTGTTTTCGCCTTTTGTGTGCGTACGTACGTACATACATTATATATATATTGGTGGCTTCGTTCGTATCAAATTTGGGTACAAAACTTGCTAAAATATAACATAATGTAAACTTACCTTAGAGGCGCAATAAATGTTCCGCGCCATATATATTTGATGGAGTTACATCATCTGGAACTGCTTCATGGTACTGATCGCGCTCCATTTTGTACAATAGAACAACTGGCAATGCTTTGTTAAAATAACAAATTTGCGTACATAACTCATGAGCAGCAAAAAACTTATATTATAAAGCAATAAAGTGTAATTTTTCAGTGGGACTAAATTGTTTTTATACACGTTAGCATCGGCTTCAGAACTCCACACTATATCTAGGAAACCTTTGGAACTCAGGGTTTTACACGTGATGTTCCATCTGTTTTGACTTTGAATTGGTTCAACCCTTCCATCCTTCAGAAAAGGGTGAGGGGAGGGGGTTTGGTTCATTCACTACCCTATCAATTTACTTCTGGAAACTGGAGGTTCCCCCGCCCATTTTTATTCCCCCTTATGCCCGACTCTCATTCTTCGTCTAAGTTGTCGGTGACATTTTGTTCCACTGTTTATACTTCAATAGTGCAGTTTCCATTCTTCTACAAGCCTGATTATTCCCTTCTAATTTTACAGGATGATCTCCCAAAGACTGGGCAAGCACCACGCCCAGGTGGACCACCAACTGCTGCGCGCACTTGAAATTTTTGCGATCCTGCTCTCAATTTTTAGGCTTTGGAGCTTAGTTTTTCTCAGTATCAGTTATGGGATTTTATATATCATGCTTCTTCAGTGCCTTCTGGTTTTGACCTTTATTATCAAATTTAGTTTTATTATATTGGAGCAATGTGCTTGTTTAATGTGCTACAGATGTTATGAACTATGCAAGAATTTCTGAGTTCTGTTTTTAAACTAAATGATTTTGTAGTCCAAAGAATACTTGCATCAGTTTTATTTTATTTCCCAGAGTTTCCTTTCCTTTTTGGTTATATATATTTGGTTGAATTGGGTATTTGATCTACAAATGGATTAGATCAGTGATCAGTCCACTAATCTTTTAAGATCAATCAGATTATAACATCGTTAAAATGCATATCTACGAAAAAAAAAATGAAAAAAAGCTGCAAATGGAATTGTACGTTATGCTATTTTACTTGTATGATGTTTCATCAAATCATGAATATATGTTTTGGTTACAAAAGTGTTTGGATTGGCCCAGGCTCAGTTCGGACTAGTAACGGGCCCGACACACCCCATCTAAAATAGGTTGGGTCGAGCTTCAATTGTTTCGTCAGTGGATCCATCAGACCCATCTTGATTTTTTATTTATATTTATATATTTTATTGTGAAGGGTAGGAGGGGTATGATTATCATTTGTCCTTCATCAAAATGGTCTGCCGGTGGCCACCCACCACTCACATACAGAGGTCACACAAAAACCAAAAGGCAAGCATATAGGCTGCAAGTGTGACTACGTTATCCAAACTGATTCTTGAGATAATGGGAAGTAAATTAAACATTTAAGTTGCTCTAATTTTCACTAAGATATTATGGAGAGGTTGTCCTTCCTCAAAATGGTCTGCCGGTGGCCACCCACCACTCCCTGGCTGGCGGCGGGTGCACTCATCCATCATCATCCACTCTCATACAGAGGTCACACAAAAACCAAAAGGCAAGCATATAGGTTGCAAGTGTGACTACGTTATCCAAACTGATTCTTGAGATAATGGGAGGTAAATTAAACATTTAGTTGCTCTAATTTTCATTAAGATATTATGGAGAGGGGACACCTAATTGCAAACATGAAATCACTATCTATCTAAATATGCTACACTAGTTGAAGTGCCAAACTCAATCCTTATAAAAACCCATATCAAGAACGCGACTTTTACTTATAAATTTTCGAAACCTGTTTAATCTATTAATTATATCGAAAAGATAAAATTGGACAACATTAAAATTTTGACATCGTTATCTTATTTAATAGTACATTTAATTGTCCCACTAAATAATTCACAACGGTCTAAACGTTTTAGACATGGTTTTTTTGCCAAAAACATAGATAATTTTATGCAAATATTTGATAAAATGTTTCCGTATGTTAATTTTTTCAAACAAGTCATTAATCATGAAATGTGGTGAGTCTCACTTAGGCCTAATCGATATACATTCAACAACTAAGTTTGGTAATGTCAATAAGTTTGGTAATGTCAATATTATTTTTCATTGACTTGAAATGCATTGAAACCGTGAAGCAGGACTGAATCTACTAATTCCTTAAAGGTTGGGGACAAAAATTTGCAATGAAAATTGATTAGGGACAACATTGCAACTTTCATGGAAGGTTGTGGACTAAATACACAATTTACCCTCGTGTGAATCTGGATCCAATGGTTATCACAAATCTAGCAAAGTTAATTGAAGGAAAAATATTTAGATCTTCTGCACAAAGGTCAAACCAGGAATATGACTTCCACCAGCCACTACCCGCAGACGTGTTATGAAAAATCACTTATGAGAAAAAAAAAATTATATGTCAAAAATACTGCTTATAACAATAAAATTCACTTATAAGTGAAAAAAATTGCTTATAAGTAAAAATTTACGTAAAGGTGAACTGGAAGTAAAGAAAAAAAAAACACTTAATTTTTATTTTCTTTTCTTTGTTTATATCGTCTAATTCGGTAGAAGTAACACCAATTGTCGTGTTAGAACATGACACCTTAATCCTATCCTATCTTTACTCAAGATTTTTATCCTCGTTTTCTTGTCGATTAATTGCGGAATTTTTCTAATCAACAACTATATATGTAAAATGAAAGGGAAATGACTAATGAGACAGAATTACGATGATTGTATTTATGATACGTTTGACTTAGGGTATTAGATTGGATCAAGATTAATACAAAATCCTTATCCGACATTTCATACATTTGATAATCCGAACTGAATTAGGGTTTAGGGTTTCTTCTTCTTTAGCCAACCCTGTGATATGGATTCAGACAGTCCTTTATAAAACTGAATTGAAATAAAACATTATGCATGAATTAATTAATTTTATACTTTTGTATTTATCCCAGATTTGACATTTATGGGGATGTTCACTTTTATTATATTGAATGACTATACATTTATTCCTATTTAATTTTATCTAGCATTTGGTGTAATTAATTTTCGTATTAAATTAATCCAAGGTGTTTTTATTTAAATGTAATATCATACGATTTATTTAATTGAACCATCGAGTGTCGAGTATGATCACATATTACTGTTACTCGATTAGAATTTAAAAATAAATCTTAAATAAAAATAACTATCACACTAAAAAACCTATAAATAAATTCAAATCAATTAACTTTTAAGAGAATAATAAAAAAGAATATAGAAGGAATAACAATTTGTTGTAATAAAAAAAAGGGGCAAAATGGAAATAATTAATTATACAAAATTTGGTACAAACGAAGAGTCTTACACGAAACTCTTGTGTAAAATTCAATAAACCAAAATTTACACCAAATTTGGTGTTCCAATGAAGATGATCTTGCAGTATTTACCATTTAGACACACAAGACTAATTCCCATTTCGACAACAATTATTTGAACTTTTGTTAACGTACTCATTTTTAATTAAACATTCACGTAATAAAATATTTTTTATATAAACCCAAATTTTTTTTCTACGTTTTAATCATATTCTCTTAAAAATTACTATTCAAAACGAACAATCATTCTACATGCACATTATTTTTTACATTTTGGGACATTTTAGATTTGAATTAATCTATTCGTACCGAAATCGTTGACAACTTTGTTGACATAATGCCACATGACGGTCCCCTATTTGGGGGCGCCTGCGGCGGGGTCAACCATTTTGGTACAAGTAGCATGATTGTTTAGATTTTTCACAAAATCTACATTTGCCAACACTTGTAATGTCAAGAATCATGTCAAGAAAAAGTGTACAAGTGGAATTTTTCTTTTTTATTTCAAATAATGGCCGTTGAATCAGGGCTGAGGCAAAATTAAAGTCAAATAATTAATATTAACCATATTGTTTTATGGGTTCTACAACTTCTCAACCATACATTTAAATTTTTTTTTTTATCTCAATTCACTAAAAATCTAATTTTAATCTCATCAAACACCCACCAAAGTAATCATTCCATGATTATCATAATCAAGTAAAAGTTTTTTCCATAGTTACTTGAAGGAATTAATGCCCATTGATATGGACAATGCTTCCATTTCGAAGAAGTCAAACCAAGATATCATGTCAGTGACTTCTACCTGCCATTATTCCAAATTTTACCAGTCGTAGAAATTCTATGTGCCTATCAAAATCCAATGTCTGCAATTACATATTTCATGTTTGGATAAAGAGGTTCAAAAATTTTCAACCACACATTTAATTAGCTCATATTCGGCCCTCGTTAAATTTTAATTTAATTTTTCTCTTTCCTTCTATTAATCACACATTCTATCCATAAAATAATATTACACATAAATTTAAAAATTCTCATTACGTTTTAACCACACATTCTCCAAAAAATACTATTTTAAAATCAATTTTTTTCTTCAAATAATGGAGCTCAAACAAAGGCTTAACTTTCACCAAAATTGTTTCTCAAAACAGAAAATTGGAAATCACGTTTAGTTTGAAATTTTGAAAATTTTATTTTACGATAGTTTATTCAATGAAATTTAATTATTCAGTAAAAATAAAATAATTTTATGTTAATATATTATCAAGTAATATATATATTTTCTTGGAGAATGTGTGGTTGAAATTTAAAGTAACTTTATTGATTTGTGTGTAGAATATTTTATTGGGTGAATGTGTGGTGTTTACTGTAGAAAATAATGTTTGATAAAATGATAGACAAATATGGACATATTATAAATTTATCAATGTTTTTGAAAATGGACTTTCAAAAATATTTGACCAAATACGTTTTTAATATTTTGCAAAATAGAAAATTGAAAAACAGTTTAAAATAACAAACCAAACGCATCCTTAATTTTTATCTAAACTAACTAGGGGCATAGAAGTTTTTAATTTTGTAGAACCATTTGAAACTATGTGCAAATATCATGGTTTGTACGACCCATTGATTTTTACTAAAAATGACATTTTTCAATAGACTTTGATAAAATTGATGAAATATATAGTTGATAAAAATCACGAGTCCATGTAATGTATAATTAAAATTAATTGTCAACTCTAATTTAAATTTTTATCATATTTTAAACCAAAAATACATTTTTTATCTCACTTTTACCCACACATTTTTCAAAAAAAATTAAAAATAAATATTATACGTAAATTCAAAAATCTTTCCTTATTTTTTTAACCACAAATTCTTAAACAAATTACTATTTTAAATACATTTCCTCGAAACCTCCTTAAAACAAAGTCCAAACAAGGGCTTGGTTAAATCAGTATCCATGGTGGGCCCCAATGAAAAAAGTCAAAGTTTGGTGGAATGCAATTACATGCATTAATTACTTTTTTCTATCTTGTTTTGAGTTCATCTTGTAATAATTACTAACAACGTTGAATATGAGATGTCATTAACTTCTAAAATTTATTCTTTTTATTTATAGAAATCTTATTTCAAAAATCCCCTTTCAATATGCCACACGTCACGTGATACAATTTTGTACCCTCGAATTTGGCAAAAAAATAAATAAATAAATAAAAAATGTATATTTATAATAAGTTGGAAGAATGATGAATTTGTGTCGACCGAAATTCATACAACTGTAAATCCCGCGATTTATAGGGAAAAAAATTAAAAATTTCGAACATAAATTTTCGAAAATATCTGGGCGTGGGTCCCCAACTTTCAAGAAACATATATCTTTTTATTTTTTTGGTTAAATGCGTCCTTCACTGACATACTATACGTGTAGTAATGTATGGTATGTTTTGCAAAGGATAACGAAAAATATAAACTATATTTAATTTATAAGATCATTTGTCGTTATCTAATTTACTTATTACCTTTCTAGCTAAACACGTCCTTCATCGACACAACATACTTGTAGATGTGTAGGGTATGTCTAAAACAATATAAATTCTATTTAATTCGACACATCATTTGTCGTTATCTAATTTACTTATTACCTATCTATCTAAATGCGTCTTTTATTGACATAACATACTCGTAGATGTGTAGGGTATGTCTGAAACAATATAAATTTTATTTAATTTCTAAGATTATTTGTCGTTATCTAATTTACTTATTACCTTTTTGGCTAAACGTGTCATTCATTGACATACGATACTTGTAGAGGTGTGGGTATATCTGAAACAATACAAATTCTATTTAGTTTGTTTGATCATTTGTCGATATCTTATTTACCTTGTTACGCGTGTTACGTATTAAATCGATAACAATATTGTTATAATACCGACAATATAAAATATCAAGATTGATCTATTTTCATTGAAAATGGGACCAATCATTATCCTTTGCTAAACATTCAACGCACATTCTTCATAAATCTATTGTTTTGTACAATTTTTTTAAAATTTATTTTGAACGATTTTATTTTTTCATAAGATAATTTTATTTTTTTTGACTTTTTAATCACACAATAAAAAAAAAATCACTTTTAATTATTAAATTATTTCTAGTAAATACGTCATTGGTTTGAATAGATGAAATTCAAATCAAGGGTCGAGATGCATAAATGATCCATCTCATTAAAATAAAGATGGAAGTCAGCAGCCGTCAAAGAATGGTTCCAAGTATGGTATGCAATGTGGGCACAAACGCAGACGGTGACTTCGGTTTCAAATTGTTAGTGACTTTCCTTCCTTTATTAATTACAAAATCCACAAATCCGTAACCGAGCCAAATAAAATAATCTAAATCCATATAAAACGTCAGCGTTTTACTGTTTCCCTACCGGAACAATTAAATATAGTTTTATTTATTTTTTATTTTTTAAATATCCTAATTCACCTTCCCTCCCTGTCTCCGCTTCCGTCCCGTCGCGTCGTCGACAGGAGTTTGCATTCATTCCAAGTTATATATGTATATATATCTTTTTCAAACGAAAACCTAGAAATCTATACATACAAAACTATATATATAGAGAGAGGAGAGTGAAAGGGGAAGGTGGACGAGGAAAAACGAGTTTTACTTTTGTTTGCCTGCAATTAACTGAAGGAGGATGAGAGGTTTGCAGAAGAAGAATACAAATAGAAACAACCCTTTTTGTCTTCATCTCCGAATTTCTTGTTCTCATTTTTCTCCTGTTTCCCAATAAAACATTTTTTATCTTCCAATATATATATAATACACATAATATCTATATATAAGCAGCAGATTATTAGAATTTGAAATAAATTCCACCAATTCACAAAATCCCAATTCTAAACCCCCTTTTCACTGACTGACTGACTCACCCTGTCTTCATTTTCTTGAATTCTGTTTTTCTGTAACAACAATGGAAGCAACTTTAATAAAACTGATGAAGCAAGCAAAAGCCATGGAGTGAATTTTGATATTAAAGTCTATACAAAAAATGAATAAAAACATGGGTGATCTTGTAATGAAGAGTTCAAGCGGTGGCGTTTTGGTGGAGGATGGCCCTTTGGTTTTCGGGCTTGGCTCCATTTCTGGGTCGGGTCGCAGACAACCTGATCCGGCTTCAATAAACGATGAGTGTTTTCTAGCGGCGGAGGAAGCGGCAGAGCAAGTGATGAATTGCATACACCCAACTCTTGACTCAGAGGAGAAGAGAAAAGACATAATTGATTACGTACAGAGGCTCTTAAAGCGTCATCTTGATTGTGAGGTGATCACATGTTTTCCGATTTCAATTAAGTACATCTATTTATTTACTTGTAAAAACCTTTTTATGATGATTTTTCTCTCTGGGAAGTGATTTGGTTAATTTCAGTTTGCTGAATCTTATTCGAATTTTGTGCGATTATATGTGTGTGTATGTGTGTGTGTGTGGGGAAAGTCGAAGTATATTCTTGAAAATAGGTTGCTTTTCAGGTGAAATATATATGTGTGTGTGTGTGTGTGGGGAAAGTCGAAGTATATTCTTGAAAATAGGTTGCTTTTCAGGTGAAATGTGATAAGTCTTTTCTTTAAGACCTTGAAGGGGTTTTTTTTATCTGTTGAGTGATTTAAGTTGTAGCAGTATCTGGTTGTTTTCTTTTTTAGACTTGTTAGATTCTGCATTATCTATTCACTTGTGCTAGATTCAGATGATTACACCCAATTCCGAATCTCTAATCGCGTCTTTATCATTCGTTAAAAGATCCCTAGCGACAAAATCAAAAGTGCAGGTGCAGTATCGGTGTCGTGGCAACTAGAAAAATGTAAAGTTGTAAAGTTCGGTATTCTGTTTTAATTAATGGAAGGTTGATGGCTCTTTAAAAAGTCAAATGCGGAGCAAAATTCTTAGATTCTGAATTTGCTCATAGGTTGAAATTTAGGGGTTATTATTATTTTTTTGCTTCTATTTACAATTCTTTTTATTTTAATTTCTCCAAGGCATCCTAATAAACTTATGTGTTATGGAAGCCTCAAGGATTCTTACAGCTAAATAAATCAAGACAATGGTTCCTATATGTTAGTTCTGAATAGTCTTATCCATGTGATTCTTGCATCAATCTTTGACTTATTGAAGTGTTTAGGGCTTAATATCACTAACTTGGTTTTTACTTGTCATAGGCTTTTCCCTATGGGTCTGTCCCCCTGAAGACGTACTTACCCGATGGAGATATCGACTTGACCACACTTAAAATTCTTAATGTCGAGGAATCTTTGGCACACAATGTTCTTGGTATTCTGCAAGGAGAGCAGCTAAGTGAAAATGCAGAGTATGAAGTGAAGGATGCGCAGTTTATAGATGCCGAGGTAGTCTCGCTCGAATGCTTTGCATCTGATTATTTTTGGTCGCCCAACTTGCATATTGTTTCCATTCTACATATTTCCAAAAGCTGTCATGCGGTGGCTCTTTCTTATTTACTTGTGTGGTTCTCTGAGTTTTTGGTCCGATGGCAGGTGAAAATTGTGAAATGCCTTGTGCAGAACATTGTGATCGATATTTCTATTAATCAGCTTGGAGGGCTTTCTACACTTTGTTTCCTTGAGCAGGTAGAAACTACGCGTTACTGTTAGTACTGAAATGTTTAAATATGCCATTTTGTGTACTTGGATTCCATTCATCTGAAGTACAATTGCACATCATTCCTTCTATGTTCGTTTCATATTCTGTCACAAAGAACCTGAAATAGCTGAACATAAAACCTTTTGTACAGTTTCGTGAGGTACTTTTAAATGGTAAGTTAATGTTGGCACTTCGTTTGTGTGTAACCCCTTCAAAAGTGATAAAAAGTGAGTGCCTTTTCTTATTTTTTTTTATTTTTTTTTTGTTTCTTTCCTTTCCTAATTCTGGACTCAATCACATCAGGTTGACCTGTTAAACTTCTATACTTACTCTGCAGTGAACCTTTTCCTACTGCAGTTTGGTATGGTGATTTACAGATGGTTTATTGACAATCTAGAATTCTTAATATGATGTTGTAATATTTTTTTTTTGTCTTCAGATTCCCAGTTTCAAATAGTGATACGAACTTGAAGTAGATGATAGATAAAGCTTTTTAAGAGAAGACCAATTCCATTCATTTATTTCCTCATCAATTCTTGGTTAAGTTTCCCTGAAAATTACTCTTTATAATAAGACTGTTGGGTGCCGCACTGCTTAAAATTTGTCAAGTTCTCATGTGAACAAACTTTCAAGGCATGCAGTATTTATGCTTGTTGAATATTTTATGATCTGTTTTACATGCAGGTCGATCGCCTTGTTGGGAAAAAACATCTCTTCAAACGCAGCATTATTTTGGTAAAAGCTTGGTGCTACTATGAGAGCCGTATTCTTGGCGCACACCATGGTTTATTATCTACTTATGCTTTGGAAACACTTGTCCTATATATATTCCATCTATTTTATTCATCATTGAATGGTCCTCTAGAGGTAATTACCTTGACTATGCGATATTGACTATGTTTGTATACAGAATATGCATTTATGAAGTTCAATTTATTAAAATTATGTGCATTTCTAGGTACTTTATAAATTTTTGGAATATTTTAGCCAATTTGATTGGGAGAGCTACTGCATAAGCTTGAAAGGGCCAGTTTGCATATCATTACTTCCGGATATAGTGGGTAAGTTATGCACTTGAATATTTAGAAATGGTTTCACTTAATCAAGATCATCTCTCTCTGTCTGTAATGACCCGGATTTCTATACCCAAGCCGTTAGCTTACGTATTGTCGGCTTTGGATAGACATATGCCCACTTATCCCTTCACGACTTTCTATCGCCTCCCAAAAATTTGAACTCAAGATCTCTTTTGTAACAACTCGAGTTTCTATACCCAAGCCATTAATTTACGTACTGTCCGCTTTAGGTGGGCCTATGCCCAGTTATCTCCTCACAACGTTCAATCGCGTCCTTGAGGATTCGAACTCAAGACCTCTACTTAATGGGAAACTTCAGTTGAATTTTGATACCAATTAGACAACTTGAATTTGAATCTTGGGGGATGCGATAGAAAGTCGTGAGGGGGTAAGTGGGCATATGCCCACTTAAAGCAGATAATACATAAGTTAACGGCTTGGGTATAGAGATCCGGGTCGTTACACACACTCTCTCTCTCTCTCTCTCACACACACACGCACGCACGCACGCACGCACATGCACACCACGCTCTTGTAGGTGCTAGCAATTTTCTTTCCCCCTGTTAGGTTTAATCTTTTTCATGGCCTTCTCTTTTCTTATGTATTTGCAGTTAAGATGCCAGAGAATGGACAGAAGGACATGATGCTTAGTGAAGAATTTTTAGAAAAATGTGTAGGAATGTTTTCAGGTTCCACCCAGAGTATTGAGACAATCCCAAAAGCATTTCAGCCTAAAAGTCTTAATATATTCGACCCGCTGAAGGAAAATAATAACCTTGGACGTAGCGTGCACAGAGGTAAGGAAAATTATTCTTGCTCAATTATTTTAAGATTTCGGGGAAGTCGTGATAGATTTTATTAAATAGAAATTTTTTATTTTTTCTTTCATAATTTTCCAGTTTTCAGGAGAATCCATGAAAAATAAATACAGGGATTATTAGTTTCATGTGCCAATGAAATGAAAGAATCGTCATTTTTCAGTTTGACCCAATCCTGGCCGATACAAGATTGTTCTGTGTTGGGTTTGCATGCTTTTGTTGGGCAAAATCCTTCCACTCATAGCATTGATGGAATGTCATTCTTCCCTCATTGAGGTTGAAAGTCTGAAAAATGAAGAAATATCTAAATGATATAGTTTGATAGCAGAAACGTTCTGAGAAAAGTTCATTCTCACTTTACTCTTACCTCAATTTCTGACTTCAACATAGGTTCCTGAACAACTTGTCTTAAGATGCGTATCTATGTCACATTGTCACTGCTGTGGCTGCTCTAATAGCACAATTGTCACTGCAAAAGCAGAAACTTTTCAAACAAAGTTCGTTCTTACTTGAGCTCAACCTTCTCTCTCTCTCATTTTTCTGTAGGCAAGAATCCTTAATTTTTCTTTAGTAAGCTGCATGACAAATTTTCACTGCTCTAGCTGGGCCACCCACACATCTTTCTGGAACTTTCTTGAATAACCAGGAGGCACAACAGCTGTGACCACAAGCACCCCAGTCCTCATCATTACCGTTCTCCACAAGCAATACTTACTGATTGAAGAATTTGTTTAATTCTTGGGAAAACATGAACATGGCATTAATTGCTTAAACTGCCTTCCTGTTATACTGGTACTTCTGATTGTAAGAATATGAAAAAGAGTTGCAGTTCAAGCTAATATTTTTTATTTTTCTCCCTTTAGGCAATTTCTACCGTATACGTAGTGCTTTCAAATATGGGGCTCGCAAGCTTGGTCAAGTTCTATTGCAACCAAGAGATAAAGTTGCTGGTAAGATCTGTGAATTCTTCTCAAATACTCTTGCAAGACATGGGCAAAAGCACGCTAGTGTTATCGAGCATTCAGCCTTAGTATTTGAAGATGAAGAGTCTCTGACTGCATCTTTAGAATCCTCTGCTGAATTATACTCTGAAGATGGCATGCTTCTAAGATCATCTGTCAGTGAGTTTGAGAATGATAGTATAGGGGCTGAAGACAGATACACTTTGGAGTTCAGAAATGAGGTAGAGAGATGCTCGATGAGAGACACTTCAAAGATAGAATCAGGAACATGCTCCTCAGCCGATGGGCTTGCCACTTCAGGACACCATCTTGCAGGGGATGCATATGACCTTGCTACATCTAATTCATCTTTGAGGATTGAACATAACACATCAGATTGTACATCAAGCAGCAATAATAGTGCATCTCTCTTGGAGAAACATAAACCCCATTACTTCACTTCCAAATCATCCGTAGAATATGGGAGCGTAGAAAGTGCGAACTTTCATGAAGGTGACCTATCAAATAGTACTAATCAGAAGTTTGAATTAACTTCGTGGCTGGAGAGAAGGGTGAATCACGTGAAAATGAATAATACATTCAGATGGTGTATGGACAATTTTGAGGTCAACTATACAACTTTCTCGGCTTCCTCTAGTCCGAAGGCCGGTAATTTTGAAAATCTATCCCTGGGTTGTGGGGAAATTGATCTCTTTAGTTTAGCAGGAGAGTCTGATGTACCTTTGAACCCTTTGGCAGACCTCAGTGGAGATTATGACTGCCAAATTAGGAATTTACTATATGGTCAGCTATGCAATGGGGTTTATTTGTCTGCTCCTTCATCCAGTCCTCCTCCATTGCCTTCTAGGATTCAAAATAAGCAGTGGGATACCGTTTGGCGACCAATGCCACTGCTCAGATCGAGTCAGTTTTCCCAAATGAACTCAAACACAATGTTTCTGGGACCATTTACGGGTTATGGTATTGATACTGCCTTGCTCGCTGCTGCTTTTTGTTCTGAAGGAAAACAAAAAGCACGAGGAACCGGAACTTACTTTCCGAATATGGTATTTTTTGCTTGTAATTTGAGTATTCCTCATTCCTTTTAGATTATGTTCGCAATTTAGCGTGATCTTACTATCCATGTTGCAGAATGGTTCTTCCAGGGTGAAACCTTTGCATGGGAGGGGAAAGAATAAGCAACTTAGAAGTTGCAATCAGTTTCGGAGACACAACTGCAGCAATGGAAATGTATTAAGGTCTTCTTCGTGGAAGTCAAATTCTTATGAAAATGGAACTCATGAATTCCTACCTGCAAGCAGCAGATTTCAAGGCCAAGGAAAATCTGATGTATGCTGTCAGTCTCCTCCTCGTTCAGTGAAAGATGATAACCATACAAATGGTTTTGAAAGTGCATTATTTAAAATCGAGTTTGGATCTTTAGGGAGCCTGGCTGAAGAGGTGGTTTCGGGTTTATCTTGTGCTTGGGACTCGACTCTTGGTATCTCAACGGGAGGTCAGGATTCAACAGCAGTGATGAAGCAAGAAAGGTAACCATTTAAAATATATGATGATGATTTAGAGGTTCATTACTGAATGCTGGTTAAAGTTGTATCTGGTTTTGGGTTTCAGGGTTACAGAGCGGTCACTCCACCTCAAGAATGAAGATGAGTTTCCCCCTCTATGCCAATAAAATGACATGTAAAAAACTTTTAGTTGTTAACAAACTACAGGACTTCAGGAACAAGTATAATATAACTGTTTATGCTTCTCCCTTTAGACACAGGGTAATAGTAATATAGAATTTTGCTCATTTTTGGATTTTTGTTTTGCCTTTCTTCTCCATCCCTGATTATTGTTAATTTGTTTTTTTTTTATTGTTATTGTTATTATTTTTGTTTTAAATTTACTGTTAGATTTTAATAACTTTTTTCCAAATGTTACTGAAACGCAATGAAAGTTAGAAACGACTAGTCAACTTGAACTCAATTAAAAATAATACAGAAATCAAATATTTTTTTATTTTTTTTTGTAGAGAGGGAGGGAGTGCCTCCAATGGGGAAAAAAAAAAAAATGACGTTTTGTATCGACTCTTCTTTGAAGGTTAGAAATTAGGTCAATTTTCATAGATAAGCCATAAAAATAAAATATTTTCTAAAATGTTGTTCAACATTTTTTATTACAAAAACATATTCTCGTACTCTTTTTTGTAACATGTGTTATGAAAAATGTAACGCCTTACTGTGATAATAAAAATATTGTATATCGTAGTGGTGTTCGCCACACTACTATCAATGCCACAATAACCACCTTCATCGAAGCCCAAACTCCACATCACCACTATCAACACCCCAAATCTCCTCTCAACACTACACAATCTTACCGTTGACGTATCTATACCACTACCATCAAAATGTCATTGTAGAACAGGTAGCCCATTAGGCTGTTTGAATGGCCACGAACGCTATAAATGGTCTTCTATTTCAGAATTCGAAACACCAATTTCAGATTTCGTATATACGAATATACGTCGAAATAATCATGATACACTACGATGTATACAAATGCAATATTTCATGTATTATGTTCAAATTTTCCGAGTACAAAACACAAAGTTGTGTTCATTGAAAATCTTCTAAATTGTTGTATTGCTTTCATAAGAATCATACAAGGGAGCAAATTCATGTTAGCTATTTGTCTTTAAGAATCATACAAGGGAGCAAATTCATCTTAGCTATTGATTTTAAGAAAGCATACTATGGCCTCAGGCTCACGTAAGCTCAGCTGTATCTTTCCTAAATTCTTGAAATAAAGTGGAGAATTTTAACTAAACTATGCTTTTTTATTTTTTAAAGGTAAGCATGATTTTTTATGTTGTAAGAAAAGATATAAAGATCTAATGGACATCTTAAAATGAGATATCTAGATTTCATTGTCGTATACTCTTTGTCGTTAATGTCATAAGTTGATTTGTTGTGATGTGAAAATTCATTTGAAATTTTTTAAATTTCAGCCTATATTAACATTATGTTGTGGCTTCATCCCTGCAAGAAAGTGACATCGGTAAGATCATGTTACAATTTGGCCAAAAAGATGTAAATCTGGATCAGAACTATTCTGGATGACTTGATTTTTTCTTTTAAATGAAAAAAGCCAAGAGCATTCTACAAAGTTCAAGGCTTGGATGCTCAACGAATTATTGGGAGATTCTTGGAATCTGCATCAAAGAGGCTACCAGAAGAGGAACAAATGCTTGATCCATTTCTTGCACTTGGTGACCGTCATGATAAGCCAGAGTCGAAAAATGAAATTCAAAAACCTTTTCTGAATGACAATATTAAAATCGAGGATCTGCAGTTGAACGAGGATTTACTAAGGAATAATATGACAATTACAGGGAAGCTGAACCCTGAGAACGAGACCATCTTTCTTAAAGTGCAAATTGCTGATAGCGATGGTAATTTTTGCCTGTCCCATGTTCCTGAGTTTTCGGCCTCCTTTCAATCTTTGTATGATTCCTTTTTATGGTCCTGATCTTATAGAGATTGTTTCCTTTTTATGCTCGCTTTTGTCGGGCGATGTTAGGATCGTGTTTTTTTTCCCTTTGACATTGTTTCCGATATCCCTATTGGTGTTGCAAATGAAATGGTGAAGGAGTTAGAAATTACTGACTCATTGGCTTCAAGGTATTGCTATTATTGTTCATGAATGTTTGGAATTCATATTACTATGTACCATTCGAAACCATATCCAGGCTCTTTGCTTCCTAGTTGAGCTACGCATTCGGAGAGTGACTTATTTTGCTCGACCGGGTTTTGACAAGGGTATTTACACTGATGAAGCATTTGTCACAATCTTAATCGACATCTGTTTTTGTAGATGTCTCGTTTGATGATACGAGCTCACAGAGCTCAACACTCTGAAAAGTATTCCTACTGGAACTGGATATACTATTCTGCTGATGAACATGATCCTGTAATGAGCCCGAGAAGACAGCCCCCGTATGCCATAGAAAATACTTCAACTTCTTCTCGATTTTATCCTGGCGAAAATTCAGGCACAAGGCAGCAGCGCAAGGATGTGCTAGATTGATAAGGATCCGGTCCTTAGTAGATCGCGCAGCCAGTTGCTCCACCAGTCATTAGTAGAGGTCAATAGAAGATATGATTAATTCAAGACGGTCGATGCAGCGGAAAATATCGGCCTTCGAGCACCTTGCAAGGTTTCTAGTAAAACCGCACAGCAACATTGTTCTGTGAGATGTTCAAGTGACCGTAAGAGACTAGGCCATAAAGGGAGAATATTTTAAACATTTCCTTTCATTTGAATTCGACCGATCAGTATTCAGTGTGATGTAGAGAGTTTGTTTGCAGAAAATCAAAAACTGATGGTGTACATACAAATAAATGGCATTGGTACAAAATAAAAGCATTGGTGTTCCTTAAGGTGATCGAGACAGAACAGATGAACTTTCATGGAGCTCAAGAGTTATTCAGATGCCAGGAATCATACAGCATTTTACACATCACCGTCCCTCAATCCAGCAAACATGAGAATGTGAAGCTAATAAATCAGAAGATGTCTAAGATGTTTGCCAGGAGCTTTGAGAATTATCTGATAGAAATGATTGTTGAAGAGGTAAAAATGTGGGATTTGGCGGATGTCAAAGAGCTTCTGTACTGCTGGAAGAACCTCACTTGTCCCGTTTCCATTACAGATTCTACAGGGAGCTATCCAAGGATTTGTTTTCACTACCAGCAAAGATGAGTGAAACGCACAAGCAACTACAACTGAAGATAAACTAGATAATATAACAACGACTGAGCTATGGTATTTTGAATGCTGGAGTGATGTAATTTGAAAGCAAAAATAGCCAAGAAAAAGTAAATCAAGTAGCACCATCGCCAGCAGCCAAATCATGGATGCTTCAGGGGATGAATCTTGATTTACATTATTTTGCATTCTATTCTCTAGTTTTAGCAGCACGATCAACTACACTTTCCTAGTCATGGTGTCACGCAGTGAAAATACTTAGTTCCCCATTCGGCACGGCAAACACGCTAACAGCTAGGCGCGATGCCTATCTTACCATTGGTGCACTAATGATACATGATCATATGCAAGTATTCTTTCTCATATCCTACTCATAGCATGCATGTACGCCAGTTGTTCGGGTTTGCCGGTCACAAAATGAGGTGAGGGCAGTCTCGAGGCGTTGAACCTCAGGAGCTAAACCCGCGAAGCGTGAAAGTTGGTATCAGAGCGGGATCGCTCGAGCATGCGGTGTTGTTATTAGACAATGTCGTGTGTTCTTGCGGAGAAAAGATTTTGGGCCACGGATCGTGTCGGCAAGTTGGCGGGACACGACGAAGGAGCTGTGGGGAAGAAGGATGAAGAGGGCAGCGTTGCACAATTGCCATGGTGCATTTCAAGGAGTTTTCAAAGAGAGCACCGTGCAGGGCACAATTCGACATGCGTTGAGGCGCTGCGGTTTGGAGGCCGTCCATCCGAGGAACCAATGCTCAGAGGGGCGGAGGGTGAAGGTTGGTGTCGAAGGCGGCAAGTACGAGTTACTGCAGGTTTGGAGGCCTGTCCATTTGGAGTGGTGCCGTTGTTATCCTTGCAACGAGACGGATGCGTGTGGACTCGAAACTCTCTTCTCGCTACGAGGACGCAAGCGAATTCGAATGGAGGAGAATGTCACGCAGTGAGAATGCTTAGCTCCCCATTCAGCACGGCAAGCACGCTAACAGCTAAGCGCGATGCCTATCTTACCATTGGTGCACTAATGATATATGATCATATGCAGGTATACTCTCTTATATCCTACTCAAAACATGCATGTATGCTAGTTGTTCAGGCTTGTCGGCCACAGAATGAGGTGAGGGCAATCTCCAGGAGTTGAACCTCGGAAGCCAAACCTGCGATCCGTGAAACATGGACTGGTAGTATTTTTGTCCAGATTTTCCTCTCACTGAAGCATGTATTAAGATACTCTTGATTGATCTTATTTACATTACATTTCAGTTAGATATATAGAAGTTGATAAGATTTACCAATTAATATGCAGGAATCAAGGTTTAACAAACTTTAGCATCAAACATCTCAGACATATGTAGGGACTTGGACTTGTGCTACGGTATGTGAATAGATATCTTGACATCATGAAGGAGATAATATTTAAGATGGTAAAACAAAACAAAACAGTCTTTATAAAATATAACTATATTAAGATAAAATTACCTTTAAATGCAGGCTTTGAGTACTACACCATTAGAGTGGTTACAGAATTAAGTGTCAGCTGCCAAGTTAAAATGCTACAAATTTACAATTGAAAGCAAAAACTCCAACTGGTATCTTGAATTAACCACTCCTAGAAAGTGCAATTTGACAATCCCATTTTGAGACATAGACTTGAGATCTGATTAAACTCTCCCCTATTTTAAAACCAGGCATGACCATGAACTCAACTTTGTAGCTTCCATGACCTTTATCCAGCTGAGCCTTGTATTCCTTGAGCTCCTCTATAAACTCCATGTAAACATCAGAGAACTCACTTCCCCGCTTAACTCCAAATATATCAACTTTAGGCTCAATAGAAGCTGTAAATCCCAGCAAAAGCCAAACCCATCTTGCCATTTTGACAAATGCACGGTAAAAAGGGGTATGTGGATGCATTCCATTAGCAACAAAAGTCCTATGATCCGAGTTGCTGAAAAAAGATGCTTCCATCTTGGGATGAACAACTAATAGATATTTTGTTCTGCAAAACTTGGCAAAACTAGATTGTGGATCTTCAATTAAAGCATCAATTGGATCACCCAATGTCATAATATTATCTGCATCGTAGGGTTGAGCCTGAAACCCATGAAACATCCTCCGAGCAACATAAGCTTCAAATGCGTACTTTTTGTGTGATCTCTTGGCGTACACAACAGAGTTTACTATTGCATTTGCAGCCTGGTCTAGATCCCAACCAGAAACTTTCATCAAGGCAATCAAAGGCTTCGCAAAATCATGAATAGCTTTTCCAGCTGCCTTAACAATGTCCTCAAAGGAAGAGTGTGAAAACGCCTTAATTCTCTGCTTTTCTTGCTCCATTATTTCTTCAGTCAACTCTTTGTTCCTCATCACTAAGGCCCGTAGTTGTTGCCGCAAATTAACCACCTCGTTGTCTTTATCTATCACTTTATACTTCAACTTCTCCAGAGCCATCTCTTGAACCCGAATTTCTGCAAGCAAAAGAGCCGAGCCAGCAGGTAAGGTATTCTCTTCCTTTAATAGATTCTCCTTGTAAGCTCTCTTAATCATGCAAAGTGATTCAAGCTCAGACACAACCATCTCATCAGCAGCTCTAATCTTTTTAGGATTGTAAGGGATGTGAGCTTCTTGGAGTTTAACATATGCTGATTTCAAAGCTGAAAGTGTGCTAAACAATTTGGAGATCTCCATATGCCCACACTCGTTCCCTTCTTTTTGTGTCTCAGCAGATTGCAAATGGATTTTCTCAGCTTCAAACTCAGCCTTCTCAGTCGCATCACTGCTGCTCTCTTCAGCTAATGATTGTGCAACATTGTGGAAAAATTGTTGGTGATTGTGACTATGGTACTGGTTTTCAGATGTACTGAAAACACCAACGGATCTAAACTTACGTGCTTTAGCAAATTTAGTAACAATTTCGGAAATATTGGAAGGTTGATTAAGGGGTATAGACTTACCTGCAAATTCCATTCTCTGACTAATATGTGATTCCAATCCCATCAAAATCAAACAAAATTCAAGGTCTGATAAAGAATCTTACAGGAAAAATGGTTTAAGGGAAAGCAGAAGCATGATTTCCGCTGAACATGAGCTTAAACAAATGAGTTTGTAAGGTTTTACGTAGCTCCGGAATTTAAGGGCTTAAAGTTCTAAAAACACTCGAACAGTAAAAAAAAAAGATTCATTTTTTTATCAAAAAAAAAACAAAAGAAGAACAGAATAAAAATCTAGACTTTTACAGTCAAATAACCACGCAAAGATTTCAAAATATGTTGCTAGATTTAAAAGATTCTTGAGCTGGTTATAAACAAAAGCTAAAAATAAACCAGAACACTTACTGCACAAGGTTTAACAATGGTACTGACAGTTCTGGTACGACGCCGTTGAGCAGGAAAAGCCATATAACAAGAACTTCTTCGAAAGGGGTTGTATAGAAAGAAGACGAGGGTATCAAAAAATGAAGAGGGTTTGAATGAGGCTCTGCAAAACGAGAACGACGTCGTTCCATGAAATGTACATTTGGCTTATCTAGTTTATTTTGCCGACCTCGTGCCCTCTGACACAAGACAGCATTCTGAATACAGACTATGGAGTCACTCTGTGTGTGTGTGTGTGTGTGTGTGTGTGTGTGTGAGAGAAAGAGAGAGAGAGAGCATTAAAAAAATTATTTGGCAAAAAGAGGAGGGAATCTGTCTTGCTGGGGTACTGTGATTTCACAGAGACAGAGAGAGGGAGAGAAGCCACCGATTTTGAATTGTGAAAATTGTTTGGGCCAGGACAAGGGATGCGGCCGTGCCGGGCTCTGTTATTTTAGCCCACTTCTAGTGCAAGTGATCCATCATCCATCTAGGCTTTATTGAGGAAAAATATATATTTAAAAAAAAAAAAGAAATAAGAATACTGTTGGATATAGGTTAAAATCTATTTTAATTTCAAATTAAAGTCAACAATTAATTTCCATCACATATTTTATGATACCGACAACTTTTAAATTACAAATTTTATCAAAATATATTAAAAATACGAGACTTGAACGATCTGATTGCCACAAATTGAAAATAAACAACTTGAATGCACCTCCACTCAAAGTTGGGTGACTCTACTACACCAAATTGTATAATCGTTATTTATTACAATAATTAAAACTTTAGAAGGACATGGTTTAAACTTGCTATGCCCAACCGTTTTTGCTGCAAGGGCTAACCCATTCCCTCTCTTTCCCACTCACCACAACGTGCAAATGCGAGCCAACATATACATTCTTGCGCATGAGCAAACACACAAAGTAAGTGAAGAAATGGTTCTTGAGAAGCTTTTCCAAATAATGTCGCCATCAATGTTTATGCTATTCGTATACACTCACATCCAAGAAATGGTGCAACGGTAGAAGTCACAAGTAGATATTAGGCCCCTGTTTGGTACGAATTAAAATTCAACTTTTAATCTAAATCAAAGTCAACAATTAATTTTAACCACACATTTCATAAGTCCTATAACTTTTCAACCACACATTTCATCAACTTCTATGAAATTTATTAAAAATTTAATTTTAATCCCTACCAAACTGGGAAGGTTCGGGGAAAGTCTTACTAAATAATTGATTATAGACAAAAGGGTCAAAAGCTATAACATTGCTTTCCATGTGCATGTACAAACTTGTGTTTTAGCCTAAAGTTAAGAAACAAGCACAATGACTAGTCTATTGTGAAAGTGAGAGTTTGTACATGAAAAAATAAGGCAGATTCAAGTAATATTACTGTCCCTAAAAGCCAAGGAAATAATTATAATTGATAAGGCCTTAGCAAACAAGGGTGGATAATTTGGACACCTTCCCTCCAAACGGGTCCTCGTGTCATGTACATTTCATTATCATATTTTGGCTTTCCACAAGTCTTTATCTATTCCTTTTGTTTGCTTCCTCCATTGACGCATCCCTTTCTTCAAATTCATATAGTAAAAATAATAATCGAGATTATTTCTCGTAACTAGATTGATCTCTCGAGATAAAAGTGTTTGTTTCTTGATCTTCCATGGATGATCTTTCAAAATATACAAAACTCCAATGAGATCGTACGCAATTAATTTATGATTTTTAAAATTACTGATTAAATTATCTAAAACTGAACGTGTACGAAGATTTGTAGAGTGTACTTCAATCACGTGAAGTACTAAGAATTATGAATCCATCGTTGTTATGTGGGAATTAGTTATCAATTACTCGTTCTTGACTTCTTGCTCTAGGTCGAAAATTAATGATCTTATGTCAATCAATCTAATACTCATATATGAACTTAATTACGTTTAATTACATTGCAACACATAATCATGCATACGATTGAGAGCATAATGATTTTTCTATCTATTATTACCATGTAATAATTTATAATAAATATTTTGAAAACAATATAAATCACAAGCACATTCTAATGGCGATCAAGCATCAAAGTGGACTAAGGTAATATAATAAGGGAACAATACATAAATGAGGTTTTTAAGTATTACCATTTCAAAATTAAGGTTTGAGGTTTTGAATTTCAAAAATCAGGTTTTCATTAAAATTTATTTATGAATAAATAAATAAATAAATTATATATTTTATTAATAAATATATAAATGTCACATATCTGTGCAATTTAGTCACAATTCAAATATTTGAAGGTCACAATTAAAAATTTTTATAAGTCACATTTATTTCATCGGTCACAAATTAAAAATTTAAAAGTCACAATTTTTTCATCGGACACAAATCACAAAATTTATAAGTCACACAATTTATTTTATGGTCACATATTATTTTTATTGGTCACAATTGAAAAGTCAAATTAGAAATCTGATTTATGTAAATTGTACTTTAAATGCCGCTCTAGGTGTAATTTCCTCATATAATAAACAATCAATCCGAACAACAAGAATTACACAAAAATGAGGTACTTCAAATTAATTAAAATCACAAGATTTCATCGCTAATCCAAACACTAAAGTCTTTAGCCGGACATAATTGAAAGGCAAGACTATGAAGTTTTAGATGAACACGAAACACAAACATAAAGACGAAAAAGAAAAGTACAACCCATCAATCTTAAATCTCTTTAATGATCCTGAATTGCCTTGTCTTCTTCGTTTTTTGCTCTTAATATGGATGATTTCTTGCATTGGATTGTGCTAAGACTTGCATCTTGTTGTATGGAATGTGGTGAAATGTAGGAAGGAAAATATAAGTGTTTTCTAATTTATTTAGGCCAAAGTATTCAGAGTTCAAACCATCCTTGAAAAGGGTAGAAACCTCAAAAAATTAAGGGTCTCTTCTCTTTACTATTTTCAAGCCATTTTTTATTTTCAATTTTCCAAAACAGTAAAAATGAGTTCTCTTTCCTATTTTCGAAAATACATTTTTAAAAATAAGTTAAAAATTTATAAATAAAACGTTTTAGGTGTTTTCAGTTATAATCAAGCCAAAATTTTCGAAACGCGTTTTGGGTGTTTTCAAAATGTCAAAAAGAACACATTTTTAACAATCTCAAAATGGACGCTCAAAACACCAAACACAAAATGAATTCAAAACTTAAAACACAAAACTAAAACACAAAAAGAACAACCAATAAGGGTCCGTTTGATTGCACCATGGAAAATAGGGTGGAAAGAAAACGAATTCCAGGGAAAATATTTTCCTAGAACTTGTTTTACGGGGAATTATAATTAAGTGTGTTTGATTGGTATAATTTTCCATGGAAAATGTTGAAAGTTTGAAATCCGTTTGACTTTATTTTTTATGGAAATTGTCCATTAAAGTGATAATATTTTCTACTATTGGGTTAAGAATTTGTTCCAATTACCAAAAAGTAAAAAAAAAAAAAAAATTAAAACAATTAGAAAAAATTACCATATTCGTTTGACTTTGTTTTGCATATAAATTGTCAACAAAAATGAAAATCTTTTTTACAATGGTTGATAGAATTGGTTGTCATTGCTAAAAAAAAAAAAAAAAAAAAAAAGTTGGAAAATGTTTTCCCACCTAAAAGGTGGGAAAACATTTTCCACCATTCGTGCATAGGGTTGTACCTAGAAAAAGGGAGGAAAACATTTTTCGTAGAAAATTTAGCATAAAGTGGAAGTAAGAAAATATTTTCCTACTTCCAGGGAAAATATCGCCAATCAAACGGAGACTAAATGTTCAAATTGTACCTGAAAACAGTGTAGTAGAGGTGGCACCTAAGCGCCAATGTGAAAAACGAATAACCTATAACGAGTCCGCAGCATTCACCGAGGAATGAGCCCTGGAGCTAGGAAATTGTAAGGCAGGTCCTTCAAGTTCCATTCATCATTTAATTCAGTCCATTAACTTCCAGGTTCATCCAATTTAGTCATCTAAGGTTTAAACATATCTAAATTGGTCCTTCATCTTTTATTTATACGTTTTTGTTCCTCCAAGTTTCGAGAATGTTTGAGTTGGTCCACAAGTTCTTATTTGTTCCACTTTGGTCCACAAACTTTTCAAATGTAGGATTTGGTCCGAAAAACGTGACAAACCATCCAATAACACTCACAAAAGCTTTCAATAAAAAGTCCTTAACACTTTCCATGGAGCATGCAAATTCCACTATTTTCTCTAAATTGAGCTCCAAAACTCTTCCTCTATGCTTTATTCACCCACAAGCCGGGATTTTCACCTATGAAAGCAATATATGCAATTATCAAAGTTCATTAAATTTAAAAGTCTAGATAAACATGTAAAATACAATTATCAAAGTTCAAGATCGATATCTTCTTAGACGAGTCATCATCTTATAAAAGCACTTTAAGAGTAAAATCCAACATTGTTTAAAAATAAAAATTGTAATCGACATATAAAAGTTTGATAATCAACATACAAGTGCTTGAATTACTTCTAAAACGGAACTAAAACTCAATGTTTACATACATACCACTACTAGAATGTGAGGTAGTAGCGATGGAAAATTATTGGTTCATGAATGTTGTCGCTATCAGCGATGTATTAGGAATGGATTAGTGAACCATTGATTTTTTTTTTATTTTTTTTTCGATTTTATATAAGAAAAAGTAAAATATCAACAATGAAATTAATTACTATCGAATTGCTGACATAAAATATCTGTGGTTCAGATTCCGCCACTTATCCATAAGTGAAAAGAAAAAAATTTATTACTTAGCCCTTAATTGATCTCCATTAATTTTAAAATATTTTTTTTTTCTGTCTTATTTTTAATAATACATTCTTCAATAAAATAATATTACGCGTAAATCCAAATTTTTTTCTTATTTTTTAACCAAACATTCTCCATCAATTTATTATTAAAAATACAAAAAATTGGGCTCAAACAAACGCTTAGTATACATGTATGCTCGTTGTGTCTCTCTATAGTGGGGTCTGCTTGCTCATATAGCTTTCCCGTGTCACGTGCTCCACCCCCATGTGAGGGGAATGTGAAACTTAATGTAAACGAAGTGTGTACATCTAATATGATTCTTATTATTTTTCTTAGATCGGTAGATTTTGCACATTTGCAATTCGAACCAAAACTCTTTCCAATTCATTCCATGCGAAAAGTGACAATGCATCGCACTTTAAAGTCAATTTTAAACAGCTAATTCTTAAGTTTTCGAAGAATTCAAAATTCCAGACTTTCTGTTCCTTTTACCTTTTTTTTTTATGTGGTTGAAACATTCGTATAGAATTTGACAACATTAAAAACAAGAATATATGTCTGCCATCTACACATTGTTGTTGGCTGTTGCCGGGAGCTTTGCTCGAAACTTGTCAATCCTAAATACTAATGTATTGCTTTATTGATTTTTTTTTTCTTTTTCTGATAAGTTACAATATAAATTACTATTATCGGAATTTTTGTTATATTATTCAATCTCATCCAATTAAGTCACTAAATTCGTTATTGATAGGCTACATGATTCTTAGTGAGATCAATTTAATTTCATTGAACCTTTACTTACTCTCCATTATTTAGAGAAAAAATTAATGATAATAGTGCACAATAGCGAAAGACATCAATAGCAACGATCGAGCTTCCGAAGAAATCAAGAATGTATACCCAATTTTGAGTCGAAAAGATCTTAATAGAGTAAGGGGAAGGTTTGGGAACATATTAACATAATGCGATCAGTTTATCGGGTTAACTTCCATTCTAACACGAGTAGTTCACTATCTCGTATTGCGTCATGAGGGCATTGAGACGCTGTATGAAAGATAACGAAAAACGAGTTACTCTTTGATAACTAGAATAAATATAGCCTTTGAGAAAGAGAGTTTTGCTCTCCCCACCCCCACCCCCACCCCCACCCCACCTTCTTTATTACTCGACAGGACATCGATAAGCATGCTATGGAACTAGTTCAAATATAGATTCAATATCCACAAGTCTAATCCAACATTATTGTGGAAATTAATTAGTGGATGGATGTACACATGCATGTCACATCGATCAAATAGTGTTTTTATCATGAAATATCATTCCTAGCTATCATTCTTGAAGCTTTTAGATGTAATACAATTCGTTAATGTTTTGAAGGTAAACAGCTAAAAAGACACTGAGATGCACCAAATCTAGAAATAACATCACATTCAAACGCACCAAACGGTCTCCATCGGTAGAAAATTTTGCGAGCTTCATTCATAACTGTGAAACAACCTAATTTTTTCACCAAATTAGTAGTGCATACATTGTATGTACTTCATAAAGCTGTATAGGGATCGAGCAACGTTAGTGAAAAATTCCATGACATTTGTTTAAAGTACACTATGCATGAACAGGTTCAGAACCCATGAATTTGACGTACCAAATTCTTAATCTTAATGTTTTGTCTCCTTCTCCTTGCCTTTGGAATCTAACAAGCGATGGATGGATGGAGAATAACAAGAAATTATTGAACTATCTCATCGTAAATTATTGTATGGTTCAAGTCTCGTTGTCAATCGTTTCTTTTAAAGTTGAGGAATACATATATATAAAGTGCCTTTATAAATTTTTTTTAAAAAAATGGAACTTGGACGCGAGAAACTTATTGAAATGTTAAGAGGGTGTGTGGTAGAGATTAAAATCAGATTAAAATTGAAAATATAGCCGTTATTGTTGACTTTTATTAGACAGGTGGGACCCAATAACGGTCATATTTTCAATTTTAATTGGATTTTAAGTCGTACCAAACAGACTTTAAATATATGTGTATTGTGTCTCCAATATTTTAATATTTAAACGAGTTGGTTGAACAAATTAAAGTTACACCCATGTTTGACATACATTCTTTCAAAAATATATTTTTTCAAAACTTATTTTTAATCACACATTATTCAATAAAATAATATTTTTCGTCACATTAATATTTTTTCGTATTTTTTAACCACGTATTTCCCATCAAACACACCCCAATTTCCTTTCTTGTGAATTGGAATATTGTTTTCAATAACTACTTTCATGGCTTGCTTTAATGTTTTTCTATATATACTATAATTAAATATATGTGGAAAACAGTAAAATTTAACTCTTAAGCTTAACCAAACATTACATATATAATCTATTGGTAGTTCATACCAATGAACTCAAATTCAGCCCCTGTTTGACACTCATTAATTTCTTATTCTCATTCTCATTTTCATTCAACCACACATTCTCCAAATAAAATAATATTACATACAAATCAAAAACTTTTCATCACTTTTCCACCCCACATTCTCGCATCAATCACTATTCCGAAATTTCTATTTCTCTCAAAATGAGTTTCAAACGGGGGCTCAATTTGGTACTACATGTTTTCTTTAACTAAGTTCCGACAGTAATGTGGCAAAATCGTGTAGGCATCACTAATTTTTAGTCGGTGGAGGAGAGGTCGAAAAATTCGTAAAAATTTCATTTTTGGGATGCAATTGTAGATTTTTGTGTATTTACATATTTATACATGACAATAAGCCCTTGTTTGATTGAGTTAAAAGTTAGATTTTTAGTAGATATTGATAAATGATGATAAAATGTGCGATTGAAAAGTTGTGGTTTTCACGAAGTGTTTGATAGAAAATAAGTTTGGGAAAAAATAAACTTTAAAAAATGAAAGCTAATTAAGTCTAATTAAAGTTATATAATGTAATTAGTACTATAAATTTTTCTTGAAGAAATAAAGGAACAAAAGAGGGTGTATTATTGATATTTGAAGGGACTTGGGGAAAAGGGGAAAGCAGCAGGGGTTTCTGCAAAGAGTGTGGAGTTGTTGGGTGTCGCTGGGTTTGGGAATTGTGGAGGACAGTAAGTAAAAGCCTGCTAGAGAATCTGTGCTCTAAACATGGCAAGGCAAAGGAAGTGACCATCTAAACCCCTCCACTCTCACCAACCTACCTCTGAATTCTGTGTATTTGGGCACTGCAAAGTGAAATCTGTACTTGAAATCTAGTTTTCCCGGCACCATTTTTTGAACCCTACTCCAACCCACCCCCAGGCACACACTCTTACACAGAGTCCATATTCGGTTTGTCTGTAAAAACTGAGAAGTGTAGACTATAGGGGTATGGTTCTTCTGGTCTTGCCTAGAATCTCTTGTTGCATGGGGCGTGAGAAATTGCAGTCTGGCTGGGGCTGAAGACTTGAAGTTTTAGTGGTAGTACACGCTATAGAATTCGGCTAGAAACCCACAAAAAAAAAAAAAACTGCAAGAGTTCACTTTTTATTCAAGATTATTTCTTCTTCTTTGTTAATGGAGTTTTGTTGGAAGATTACAAGACTGAGGTTCATGGGCAACAGATTAAATCTTCAGTTTCTTATTTGCTGCTTGTTCTTCTTCTGCTGCTGTTCTTGTCTGCGTGGAATTCACAGTGCCAGAAACCAGGAAACTATTTTAGGTAATAATACAAAATCTTGTTGCTTCATATAAAGTTCTTCAGCCAATATTGGAGGGTTTTATAATAATTTTTCAGAAATCTTATTTGAAAATTTGGTCCTTTCTTTCTTTTTCCCTTTCACCTTTGTGCTGGGTGTCCATATATTGAAAAAAATATCTAATTTGTAAAGAAATTCTCTCCGTTGGTGTTCGTTTTGCAGGAACCAGTTGTGTCTTGCCTCATGAAGCTGATATTTACTTGCAGGCAAGTATAATTGCTTAATTATTGCCAAAAAATTGCCTACTATAATTTTTTATTAAAATTAGGGGTTTGTAGATCAAAATAAAATTTTTACGAGAATTTGATTATCTAAAATTAGGAGATCGTGTTAAGATATTCGGTCAAAAATAGTGAATGATCATTTTAGGGTTAAACATTGATATGTTAGAGATAATTCGATCGCTGAAATAAAAATTACTCGATGGAAAGGAAGCCAAAAAATCAGAAGTCACATTATTTCTCCGTCAATCAACTTTAAATTATTCTGTATGGAACCCACGAAGTTGCACCAAAAAAAAAAAAAAAATTTCCTGATAATATTTCATATATTAAGATTTCAGATAAATAAAAAAGTGCATATAAAATAATTCTATTTCTTATCATTTTTAAATTTTACAAAAGAGCAGGATATCTACTAGCACTGTAAAAGAAGATGTGTTTGTCGTTTTCAAACGAGTCCAATGTCAACTTCGATCGGCGTAACGAGTGTAGCCATGTTTTCTGCTACACCCTCGTGAACCCTGGCCCCCTCAGTCTTTCTGAGATGACATTGCCAAATATCTTCTACGCTATTTTTCTTTTTCCTGACCAAGATTTTTATGTGATTGGTGGCAGAAATTAGAGAAGACGACCGTAGAGGAAAATAGTAATTGGGATATAGCTAAAGGGAGCATGGGAGGGGCTAGAAGGCTATTGGGTGGGCCGGGATCGTCGCCACCTCGTTGCATGTCCAAATGCGGTAAATGTACGCCGTGCAAGCCGGTACATGTGCCAGTGCCGCCTGGAACACCGGTGATTACCGAGTACTATCCCGAGGCGTGGAGGTGCAAATGTGGCAACAAGTTATACGTGCCCTGATTCTTCAATTTGAAGAAATTTCTTTACTTGCTATTTAGTGTAATGATCCATCATGACAGCACATATTAGCATACATATTGACCTAGTTAATGCGAATTATACTTTAGTTAGTACTCAAGACATGACATTACACTTTCAACGACGATAATTTATATGGTTGAGAACATGTATTTGTCATTAACCCGTTACATATGATTTTATTTTACTTTAAACAAGAAATATGGAACAATAACTAAAAGAAGTTGGCACCTTTTAGCCCCGCTCAAAAGTAGGAAAAAATAAATAGTTAGCCCCTGTCTAGTACACATTAAAATTTTTATTTTCATTCTTCTACTCATTTTCAACCATACATTATTCAATAAAATAATATTTTTAATCATATATGTAGAGTCAGATTCATTTAAACGGAAGCACGCTAAGCAGTATTATAGATAAGACGTCGCACAACAAGAAACGAATTCTTCATTCATTTAAGGCTCAGAAAATACATTGTACCATTTTGTACAGTGAAACAACCACAAGATACACCAAGAACCCCTAATCTACTTCCACTATAGCTACTCAATAGATCGAATAAAAACAGCTACAACCAAAGCCAAACCAATTCTCTCCCGAAAACCACACATGCAACAATCACTCATATTGGAGATTAAAACAAAATGTTTTAATTACAATGAATCACAAAGAAAAATGAGAAGATAAGAGAGCATTCACGAAGAAGAGGAAACACCAGAAGCTTCCAAGACACGAGAGAGAATGAATGGAAAGTCTCAAAAAATAACGCTTCAACTGAAATATATAATCTAAGAATCAACCATTGATCATCCATGAAATCAACGACCTAGAGCAACCCAAGTGGCAAGACATAGTGGGCCGAGTTCTTTGGGCCCGTTTCAAAGTGTTATCGGGCAATGACAAAAAAAACATTCCAACTATGGGCCAAGCCTAATTCATCATTGTCTAAATGTTAGAAGTAAATGTTACAAATGGCATCATATTCTAACAATATCAAAAACTTTTCCTTCTTTTTCAATCACACATTCTCCATCAATCTACTATTTAAGAATACATTCTTTCAAAATAATGTGGGTCAAACACACCCTGATTTGTTTTCTTTCATTCTTATTTTAAATGTTTCATTAATTATCACATATAGTCTCAATGATGGTTTATATCCAAATATTTTGTTGGAAGTACTTTAATATTATGGACAAATATTCTGTCATGTTTTTGTATTTTTTTTCCGTTTATTTAAAAGACGAGGGACAAATATGTCATTTTACCCCTTCTAAATGGACTTAATCGATGAAAACTCTCATTGGAGAGATAATGTGCCAATTAATGAAAAGTTTAATGCGATGAAAAAATTGATGACATAAATTCGACAGTAACCTTTAATGTAATTAAAATATTGGGCATAAAAGATTTTTGCGATTAAAAAATAGTAATCGAGCCTGTACCTTATCGTTGACTTGGAAGGATTGTTCAAAGAATGGGAATTATCAAAGAAAAAGACACAAAATGGTACACGCAATGGAGCACGATGAAGCTTCTTTTTCTAAGCAACAAAGTGGACACATTTTGTCAAAACGGTTTAACGTTAGGTGAAATGCAATGCACGTTGAAAAATGAAGTCATAAGAGTTAGGAAAATTGGTGGGATCCAACTCATAATGGACCTTATTTTATATTCAAATTACAAAATTGAAATGTTTGTTGGATAATGACTAAACCATTATTCACTTTTTTTAGCAACAAATTTCAACAAGTTATAAAGATAAAAGTTGCTTTCTACAAATGGATCTGTGTAACTCGATAAAAAGAACTGATTACGCGTCACATTTACTAATCCTAATGTATAACCAATTTTGAAATACGTATTCAGCATAAATGAAATTTTTTTATTGATCGTGTCTACCTCAAATTTATTTATAGAAACCCTTCATCTCCTCGTCCACCCCAACCTAAGCCTCCAATCTACTTGTTTGCGCTACCCAATCCCTCTACAATTCGTGTCCTCCATTTGGTTCACGGGTTGAACTTTTTGGTTCCTGCTAAGAACATGTAGTATAAATGAGGGGATGCACGCGTTTTCTTTATTTTTGTTATTAATTAAAACTAAGAAGAATATATATTAGCCCCCTATTTGACACACATTCTTTCAAAGTACATTATTTCAAAATTCATTTTCAACCACACATTTTTTTAATAAAATAATGTTTCCACTACATCAATAACTTTTCCTTACTTTTTAACCACATATTTCGTATCATATCACTATTTAAAATATATTCTTTCGTCAATAATATTCATCATAGTCTTTTAACAAAAGTTTGAGTGCACGACTTTTTAAGAATAAAGTTAATGACCAAGTTGTTTGAAAATTTATATTTGAAGGACCAATTGTGCAACTTTCTTTTGCAAAAATGGTCAACCCCTATTAACAACCACTACCATTCGTAATATACTTTTCTTACATTATTTACTCTCCTCCTTGTCTCAATAATTTCATTTTCCTTTCAAGAAAATTCTTTCTATAACCTCCCGAGTCTGAGAGAAACTGCGAAATGTGCCCTCTCAGAATAATTTTGATCTTCCTCTCTGCAACCCTCGCCGGATTTTTCGTCCTCAAAAACCTCAAATCCCCTCCTATCAACCCCGAAAACGACGACGTGAAGTCCCCGACCGACAAAGAAATTGAATCCCCTGATGCCCTCACTGTTTCCTTCAAGGTCTCTCGTGTTTGCTTTGTCGTTTTATTGTTTAAATTTTGGTCGCGTGTGAATTTGGTGCCAATTTTGTTATAATGTGATTGCAGGTGTGTTGGGCAATAAGGAAGGGTTTTTGGACATTTGTGGACATGGCAAGCGGAAGTTATCTGTGGAGGAATTTGGTTTCCTCTTCCACTTCTTGTACTGGGAAGCGTGCTGATTAGCTTGATGGTAACCAAATTTGTGAATTTCTTTTGGGCGATTCCCCGAATTGTACTGTGTGTAATCTTTCCTTGATATAATACCTCAGAAACAAATCAAATTTAAATGTAGAGTTTACTTGAAATTGCACGGAATCTTGCAATGCTGTAGCTTATATTATATGATGGTTCTTGTATATCTCGTTACAAATTCAAGAATTGGTATTGCTAGTTTGTTGTTATACATGATGAACTTGATTATCTCATTCTAGTTTCTCCTCCAAATGGCTGCTCTTTTAGCATGTTACGATTGCATCACTTAACCAACCCCTTTTATATATTGAAAATCTGCAAAACTGGACACGAAGAATAGAAGATTCAAATGCCTTCAATGAAAAAAGGAAAAAGGAGAAAAAACTGCTCACTAATGAAACTGGGTTGATCACCCCCATTCATTCATTGAGAAGGAAAAGTCTACATGCCATTGAAATTTGATACCATATTCAGTGACAACTCACAAATTATAAACAAACATAATCACCATTGTCACTAAATGCATATGGCAGAACCTCCTCGAGTGAACTATATATCCAGGTTTGTCTGGTCTAATTCAGCGACTCCTAAATCTGTATGATCCAATACCAAAACCTGTATGTGTGTATGGATGTCCGACAGCAAAAGAAACAAATGTATATATCTAATTTTTTTTTGTAGTTGTCATTTTCTAATCGTGGTGTTGAGTCCGTGCTTAGGTTTTGGTGGTATTGGGGTTTCGGGGGTTAATTGGGTTGTTAATGGTGGGCATTTGATTGTGTGATAGTTGAGGTTTGCTTGGTGGTGTCATCTTCATTTCTTTGCAGTGGTCCGTGGTGGTTTTTGGTGTTAATGAGCCAGGAGGGAGTCGTGCAAAGAAGAAGTGGAGCAGAGTGAAGTGAGTGTGTAATGTAACTTTAGTTCAAGTAACTTTGGAGAGATTGTGACTTTTAAACTTCGTTGAGGAAGCAATGGAGGATTATGTATACATCAACTACATGATGAATTCAGCATTCTGTTTCCATCTTTGCACAAATTCATTTGTTAAAGTGGCATTTTAACTGAATGATGCATACATGCTGAAACTCAGGTTGTTCTATGGACTGTGTCATCTGAGTTGCAACTTGGGATTCTGCTTGAAGTCTCGACAAGTTTGGTAAGATGGGTTAAACAGTATCCCGTCTACAATGCTGCCACGTCGAAAATTGTAATTATAATAATGTATAGCGAATTTATACCTGCTGCTTTATTTTAGAGATTATTATTTAAAATAAAATTGAGTTTGGAAAATCAAATACTGAATATATTTATTTGATTTTCTAAACATGGTATAGAAATTTGAAATTTACCAAACCCAATGTCCTTTTTTAACTGCATCACTTGCTAATTAGAATTAATGTCCCTTTTTTTTTTTTCTTTTTTCATTTTTCGAACTTATGGTTTTAACTTTTTTTTTTTTTTTTTCTATTGAATTCTTATAATTACCTTCAATGAATTAGTATATATAGTCTTTGATGATGGAAAATATCCAAATACTTGTGTGCGAAAAAAAATATTTGTCGAATATTTGCATCTATTGTTTATTTTTGCTTATTTAAAAATATGATGAGCAAATACGTTTTTTTTTTACTCATTTCTAACAAATTCTTTGGACAAGGACAAGATGTGTTAATGTATAGAATGTAGAGAAAAAAATACAACGATAAAAGTTGAGGACATAAATGCAAAATGAGCATAAGTTGGAAACATGCATTACTACTTAATTGTGATACAATTAACAAAATTCGTAATGTATTTATCAATTACAAATTCTCCAATAAAATAATTTTGTACGGAAATCGAATTTTTTTTCTTATTTTTTGACTACACATTCTCCCAAAAAATAATTTTTTTTCCCTTTAAAATGGGGCTCAAACAAGAAGATAATTGTCCTTATAAGAAGAGGAAATTATAGCCTCACAGGTTTTTAACATACCATTTTCATAAATCTAAAATCAACTTTAATAATACATAAATCATGTTTTAATTAATGTTTTTAATTTTTTTTAAATCAATACCACCACTGGCATCACCTCGTCGGCACCACCACCGCCTCTCTTCTCTCTCCACCTCATCCATTCTCTCTTCCTCCCCCGTCTCTTTCTATTTTCCCTTCCAAAAATTGCTTGTGACGCCTCCATACCCTTTGTCCACAACCAATGCGTCGCTACCATGCTCACAGAAATGCATCACCCATCGGAGATATCACTAGAGATCGCGATGCGATGCTCAATACGCCACCACCGTAGTGGCATCGCTCTGAAGCAGCCAATGTCTTCAACCTCGTCACTTTGAAACAAGCATTACTACCACAGATCTGTTAAGAAGAGTCGACAGTGAGTCCGTTATAAGCAGCGGTGAGTGTCGTTGCTTCAGATCTGTTCTTCCTTTTTTTAAAATTTTTGATTGATGGGTGGAGGTGTGTCGAGCGGTGTTGGTAGAGGTGTGAGTGTCGGTGAATGATAGTGGTGGCGCTGAGCGGAGATAGCCACGGGATTTGTGTTTATTTTATAGTAGTGTGTGGGTAATGGTGAATGACAGTGGTTGCATGGTGGTGGTGACATTTTCAGATCTGTTCGTGGCTGCCGTGGGGTGCGACTATAGTGACAGTGAGTTGGTGAATCTACAGGCGGTGACGATGGCAAAAGTGGTGGTGGTGTGGCGATTATTTGAGTTGTGGTGTACTGGCGGCCGTAGTGATCGTTGTAGTGGATTGGGGTTAGAATGGGGTGTGACGGATACGGTGGTGCTGACGGCGATGTTGGTGTAGTGGTGGTGGTGATAATGTTGGCTGCGATTTTTTAAACTATGATTTTGGTGTTAGCAGCTGTGGTGACGACGATGGTGTTGGGCTGGTGGTGGTCACAAATGATTTATTGATTGTGACCAATAAATTAGTTGGTATGTGATCAATAAAGAATAAATTGCGACTAATAAATACTGTACAAATTTATTAATTTGTGACCTATAGTTTGATGTTTTGTGACTTTTAAATTTTGTGATTTGTGTCTGATAAACAAATTGTGACTTTTAAATTCTTAATTTGTGACTCATAAACGAATTGTGACTTATAAAATTTTTAAATTGTGACCAAATTACATAGATCTTTGACCTTAATATATTTGCCAAGTTGGAACACTTGTCGGAATCGGAATAGTCGTCGAAATAAAGTGGCGACGGAACGGTCATCAGAATAGTCATCGGAATCAGAGTAATCGCCGTAATAGTTCTTGGATCAATAGGAGGGGTGGAGGTGGGGTGGGGTAATTATGTTATATTAGTATTAAATATGTAATAATAAATTGATTTAATAATTCATTATTTCATAAATAAAAATTTAAAAAAACACGATTTTGAAAATTTGAAACTTGTTTTTGTATTTTTGAAATGGTGTAAATTAAAAACCTGCCCAATAAGCTTACCTGTGGCTATTCTTTAAAAAATAAAAATAAAAATTAAATTGTGTTTTTTAAAAGATACTATTTATGATATTGACTTTATACAAACAAGGAAATAATTTTTGGATTAGAGAACTGAGCATGAGATTCGGCCCTTGTTTGATTTAGCTAAAAAAAGTTAGTTAAAATTAACAATAAATTCTAACCTTATTTAATGGGGCCCCAAGTTTTCAACTAAACATTCCATCAACTTTTATTAAAATTTATTAAAAATTTGATTTTTATCTGAACCAAACTCGGGCTTGTTCATCCATTATATACTAAAAAATTAATTTACATCTATTTTGATTAGTTTTTATCGAGTAAAATAAGTTTTGAATTTTTTAGTTTTCACTTTAATGTTAATGATGTTCTTCTTTAGCTTGAGAATCTAGTGCTTACAAGCAAACTTTATAAAAGTAATTTTCTTCACGTGGGGTTTAAGATGTAAATTTCAAGAAGTTTGGTAAGAACCCCACCCACCACTCCCATGCCAAGCAATTACCCATAAGTATATCTAGTACTAATCAATTGATTAATGCGTAATTAAAAAGTAGGAGAAAAAAATTTAAATTTACGTGTATGATATTTTATTACGATAATGCGTGATTGAAAATGAATATCAAATCAAATCAAATCATAGCTAAATGGTTTATATTTCACTTTTATAATCTTGACACTTATCATGAATTTATAAATAATATCCATTATTTATTTTTATTACTTAAAATTTAAACAGTGATATAATTGTTTCAGAAAAAATTGTATATAAAAAATAAAGAAAAAAGAGGAAATTATCCAACAATTGCAACGGTCATATTTGTGTGCTTTATAGGAAGAGAGACGATCGAACATTTGCAGCGGCCAATGTGTTGATTATTAGGGTGAATTGAATCCTAGAGAGAGATGGGGAAAAGGAAGGAGCGAAAGGATATACAAAAAACCCTAATTTCAGGAGAAGAATATGGTGAAGATGAAAGATCAATTATAGACCAGCAAGACGAGGGAGGGGAAGAGGAAGAAGAAGACAAAGAAGGTTCAAGATTCTTCGCGTGCTATCTTCTTACATCACTCTGCCCTCGTTTCAAAGGCCACACTTACATCGGGTGAATTTTTAATTGTGATTATGATTATATTCTTTATAATTGTTATTATAGTGAATTTTACCCAAGAATTAATAAGTAAATATTTTGTGAATTTGGCAGATATACGGTGAATCCTCGGCGCAGAATAAGGCAGCACAATGGTGAAATTAGGAGTGGCGCATGGAGGACCAAGAGGAAGCGTCCCTGGGAAATGGTTTTTTGCATCTATGGCTTCCCTACTAACGTCGCTGCTCTTCAGGTTATTACTTCTTAGTTTCTTCGTCATTCTATGTTTTTCCTTCATCTTTTTTTCCCCTCAATAAGTAGGTTATATATTTAGCTTCCTGTCCTGAATTATGTAACATATATTTCAGCTGATCTCTTGATAAAGGTGTTGGGATTCTTAAGAGTAGTGTAAAAAATGTCATACAACTTAGCAACAGAAATGACGAGGATCAAATGAGCGATAAGGACATCAGAAGATCTTGAAGTAATAAGATTGTCAAATACAAACCAAACGATAAATACAAAGTTGTTAATTTGTTATTTGATAGTTGTTATCTATTTTTTGGATAAAAACTAATTATAGAGTGTTGTTGAGCTTATTTTATTATAAATAAGAATAAATATGCGCTAGGTGCTCATGACACAGGGTTATCAGTCTATAATGTTATAATCAAGTCTTCTACTCATTTTTAAAGTTTTTTTTTTTTTTTTTCCATATTTTATTCTTGGTATTAGAGCCATTGTGAGCACTTAGCACGCCACAAGTCTTCTTTTCCACTATCACTTTGCTATTTGTAAATATTGACAACTTATTTACACTCATCTCTCATTAATTCTTGTCCATCAAATACATCCAACCAAATCCAAACAAAACAGAAACATAAAATTTCATACCAAAATTGACATATGAGTTAAAAAATAAGTTGATCATTTCACCAATGAAGACCTTGTCCCCACTAAATACATCACATCAAATCCAAACAATACAAAATCAAAAAGGAAATTCACACAAAAATTAACAAATGAACTCATTGCCCGGTGAAAGTCCTCTCATTCATAGTTGGATCATCAGAATAAGCTTAGACACAACCCGATGCAGTATGGGAAGCACTCAAAATGCTTATACATGTGACATATCTTCGCGAGAATGAAGATTAAAATTTTTGCTCAATTTTTTGAATCAAATCGTGCCTTCATCCTCGACATAGTTTGCGGGAGGATGTTAGAAACCTCATACAACTTGTCAACAGAAACGTTAAGGATCAAAGGAACGATAAGGAGATTAAAAAATCTTGGAGTGATAAGATTATCAAATTCAAGCCAAAGGATAAATACAAAGTTGTTAATTTGTCATTTGATTTTTTGGATAAACATTAGTTATAGAGAGTCGTTGAACTTATTTTATTATAAATAGGAATAAATGTGTGCTAGGTGCTCATGGCCTATGATCATCGGTCAATAATGTTATAATTAAGTTTTTTTATTCATTTTTAAATTTCTTTTCATATTTTCTTCTAGTAGATCATTTGGGATAATTCTTGAAATTTAAGTTGAATATAATTGTGGTGATGCCAAGTGTTAAGATTAAATTTAATAGTCAGAGCACTCAGGTAGTAACATTACAGTTTCATAGTAGCCATCATGAAAATTATGCTGTAGTTAGTCTTGAAAAAATAAATATGTAAAAGGCACTTTAAAGATTAAATTTAAATGAATAAATGTGTTCGTATCTAAGAGCTTAAGCTTTTAAAATGAAAGACTGATACAGTGTGCAAATACTTATGAAGGGTCGTAAAGTTGGAAATATATCTTTCTGCGTATTGAGGATACAACCCCTTAATAATGTAGAGTTGTCTGTTGATTTAACCTTGCAGTTTGAGTGGGCATGGCAACACCCAGTACAATCTCTAGCAGTTAGAGAGGTGGCTACGACTTTTAAATCCCTTTCTGGAATCGCCAATAAAATTAAATTGGCATGCACTATGCTTACACTTCCTGCCTGGAATAGGTATGATTTATGATTTTATGTTTCTACATGTGAGAGGATCATGGGTTGTATTAACCGAGATAAGTTCCAGTGGTTTTACCTTTGTTTTGGTTTCTTCTGTATTTTCAGCTTGAAACTCACTGTAAATTTCTTCTCAACAAAATACAAAATGTATACTGCTGGTTGTCCAAACTTGCCCGTGCAAATGAGGATCCAAGTTTGTTCCATGGATGAGTTGCCCTGTTACACAGGGAGCAATCAGAATCAGAATTCAAGTGAAAATGAAGAGTGGGACAGAGATGAAGAATTTTCTATGAGAGGCAAAAACCAAGAATCATCAATGGGAGCAGCATCAAATCACCAATTTCCAAGCGATCAAGGTACTATTCCAGAGAAGAGACGAAAACAGATCAATCAGATAGAAGGAACCTGTTATGAACGTAGTTTAGAAAATATTTGGACGGGACAGCAGAGAAACTTCCCAAATGGAACATCCTCTTCATCTGTTACTACCAGCTCATATAATATTGTTAGTGGCATTGAAGATGGGCACATGTCGAGATTGATAGAAGAAGTCACTACAGAGTTGGTGGATCATCCAGTCGAGAAGCAATCAACAACTGCCTTAGTTGCTGACAAAGATTCAATCTTGATGAAGAGTCCAAGAGTTAATTATGAAGTTGAGGTTATAGATGTTTTTACACCTTCACCTTGCTATAGGGCCAGTTTGGGCAGAAAGAAGAGATTACCAAATGTATACCCTGAAATAATTGATTTAACAGAGTCTCCTATATGTCTTTAATTTCCAAGTTTTTCTAAATATTTGTACAATGTTACAAGGAGGAGAAAAACCTTACTAGTTTCAAGGCATAAAGTAATGTACATTCAATCACAGCTCAAAATGTTTACAAATAGAACTGTGTACAATTTTATGTACGATCTTATATGGCATAGGTCATGGTTCAAGTTTCCTTAGTGCCAACACGAGAACGGACAGCTAATTTATGCATTTCTTACAGAAACACTTAGCCATCCTAACGCAGTGTCAAATTGTATCTTAGGATATATACATTCATGATATGAAAAAACACGATACTATTAAACACATTATTTAAGTGGAGTTTGTTACAAATACATGCGGGAGGAAGATTCTGATGCTAATCAACAAAAAATTAGTATAGACTGCTATCAAGGTTATTGTTCCTGCAGCAGCAATTGTTGTAATAGATCTTGCTGCTGCACCTGATGTTATGATTACCGGTCCTTTGGAAGTGACTGTTGCCGACGCTCATATGGTTGCTCTTGCGGAGCCTGTGGTGGTCGATCACATTGCCAACCCCAAACAATGTCTTGAAGACCTGGTTTTATACCATCGTCTAATACATTCTTATATTCCATAGTATCTCCATTTGATTTCTTCACTTCAACCAAGTGAAAACATGGACTGATCTTAAATATCTCCACATCCATGGACAAAATCCCCTTCCTACCTTCCTTGGTCCCATCAAATTTGATCAACCCTCTGTCCTTTTTACTTACCTTCAACTTCAAACACTTGGCAAGTTCTTCGAGCTTGCTGATGATGGTAGAAGCTGGTTTCGAGCAAAAGAATCTAGTTTCTTTCTGTAGACAAGGTTCTTTGAACAATCTGGACAGTTTAAATCCAGCCCACAAGGAAATGATATCAAATACATTCAAATTTGAAAGCTTGTTAAATTCTTGCTCATCCTCGGCCATTGCGCTACTGCTTTCCAATGGACCAGAAGCCACAGATCTACTAGATGAATCAGCTGCACTGCTTTCCGCATCAAGTTTTGTAGATTTAGAGTTCAATCCTCGCGTGAACCAAGAATTCTCCTTAATTCTTGCAATTGAAATTCTAGTGTTTGGATTTGGATCTAATATTTGGTAAAGTAGCCTTCGTACCTCTTCTGGAAACCAATTCGGGCATCTGAATTCTGCTTTACCAATCTTCCTATACATTTCCATCAAATTTGAATCATGAAACGGAAGATAACCAGCCAACATAACGAACAGGACCACCCCACATGACCAGATATCGGCTTTGGCCCCATCATAGCTTTTCCTGTTAATCACTTCAGGAGCAATATAGGCAGGAGTCCCACAAGTGGTGTGAAGGAGTCCATCTTGGCGCTTTGATTCAGCAAGTGCACTTAAACCAAAATCAGAAATTTTCATAATTTCATTCTCATCTAACAGTAGATTTTCAGGTTTCAAATCCCGATGGTAGACACCCCTGCTATGGCAGAAATCAACAGCATTTATTAACTGCAGGAAATACTTTCGTGCAACATCCTCCTTTAGCTCACCCTTGGCTACCTTGTCGGAAAGATCACCCGCTTTAGCATATTCCATTACGAAATAAATCTTGGTTTTCGTAGCCATGACTTCATAAAGCTGCACGATATTAGGATGACGGACCAATCTCATAACAGATATTTCCCTCTTGATCTGTGCAATGAGCCCGAACCTCATAACCCTCTCCTTGTCGATTACTTTAATGGCCACACTTTGCCCCGTAATTATACTCCTAGCATAGTAAACCTTGGCGAATGTGCCTTGGCCTAATAACCTCCCTAATTCATATCTTTGCATCAATACACTAACTTTTTGATCCATATCAAATCTACAAAACCTAAGAAAAAAATATTAAACTTCTTTCCTTTACTCCAATAGTAATTGACAAAAATCATGAGTTCGATTTTATTTTCTATCACAAATATATTTTAACAAATGATAACATGTAAACTAAAACTTGTTTAAATAGAAACTACTTCAGACATAAATCGAATAAACTAAAGAGTGCGTTTGATTAGAGCATAGAATTTGCATGGAAAGAAAATAAATTTTAGGCCTAGAACTTATTTGTATGAAAATTATTAATTAAATTAGTTTACAACCTAAAAAATATTATACTTGTCTATTTTTTATTGGTGGGTAGCGAATTACTTGAAAAATAAAAACCACATCTCCCTAAGAAAAATATTTTCATTGTTTTCAAAGAAAATATGATCACGTGACCAAAAGAAGGAAAATATTTCCCGTGAAAAAAAATTGTCAATCAAACGGCACAAAAGTTAGAAATTAGGTGGAAAAACATATTTTTTTATGAAAAATATTACCAATCAAACGCACCCTAAATATATTTCGAACACTAACGAGTTCAAAAAGTTACGATCCCCCGATAGACCCCCCAACACTATTGGTGAAGATAACCGTTAGTTCCTAATTTCTTGGGTAAAGCCACTTTGTCAGAAGAATTATGCTACAGTGACATAATCATTGACATGATGCCACGTGACATTTCATCATTGGATTATTTTAAACACAGTAAGCTTTTCGATTAAATCATCTGCTACCACTTCGGATTATGTCATTGCATTTGTTAAACTTCTTCTGGCAAAGTAGCAAAATCCTTGCTAGAAAGATGTTGACAAATACCTTGACATAATGAGTGTTGACAAGATATGATTAGATAGAAAAGTTATTTTTTTTTTTAAATCAACATCTCTAACACTATAGCATGATTCTAATTTCTTATGTTTATATTCAATTCAAGTTTTTTTCTTTCCTATTTTTCTAAATATTTTAATTGAAGGGCAATCACCATTGACCTACGCAATAGCATTGATTTCTATATGATCCATTCCAGGGCCTACTCTAAGATTTTGGACGCCTTAGACCAATTTTAAATATGAGGCTTATATATAATAATAATAATAATAATAATAATAATAATAATAATAATCTAAATCTAAAACTTTCAAATGTCTAGATTAAACCTCCATTTGATTCCCGTTATTTTAAAACTCATTTTTTTTTTTCTCAAACTCGTTTTCAACTATATATTCTTACAATAAAATATTTTACACATAAACCCAATTTTTTTTCCTACATTTTAACCATGTATTCTAAGAAAATCCACTATTATAAAACTCATTCTCTTGATAATGGGCATCAAACATGAGCTAAATTTATTTTTCTATAACTTTTTTGATAAAAAATCAACCACTATGATTACAATCAATGTGTTTAAGCACTTCTTTTTTAATAGATACAATGATCAATTTATTCAACCCTTTTTATGATATTGATGACCAAAAATAGGATTTTAACAACTTCAACTTTGAAAAAGGTCCTCTTGATAGATATAACTGTAATTGATATATCTATAATATTCTATAAGTAATCTACACATCTGGAAAGCAATCGTCATTTTTATATAGTCTAAAACTTCAATCACTTTTTTAGTGTCTTTTGACAAACAATTTTCAACAATTTGCAGCTCATAAAATAAACTTGTACTCATTAATATCATAATTCTTGTCATGCTTAATTTTTTTTCAAACGTATCATATCAACGCTTCAAACAATATCATTTGCAATTTGCAATTTTTTAAATCAAACAAAAACTTAAAAAAGTATTTTCACATTTTTAAAAATTTTCAAACCTTAAGCTATGTGAAGAAAGAGCTTAATCAATAAATAATAAACTCAAGATTCTTCAGTATAATATTTTATCTCATCATTAACATTTTGATCAAAATGCTTCTTTCTATGGATAATACATGAAATAATGGTTCAACTACTACGAGCAATAATTTCTTAAGGAGTAATCTTGTCATATTCAAATTCAGATTCTCTAAATATTTCAAAAAACGAAATAAGTGCTTTCAAGTTACTAATAGTAACACTAATAGACATATTGTCATTTTGTAACATTTTTCTTACTCTATTAATAATTGACGATATATTGTATCAAATAATCATGCCAACAAGAACTCAAATTTCATAATTCAGAAGATAAACTTTTAGCTTCTCTAAATGTCTCAGCGTTATCACATGTTTCCACTGTGTTTTAAAGCGATTTTTATTTCTAGCCGATTGAAATCTTATTACTTTAACACTTTCTAACTATTGAAATCATATCACAAGGTGTAAGACTGTAAAACTTTTTACCTGGGAAATTTTCTTTATTATTTATAATTATAATATATAATATTTTTTTTGGCCTTCACCAAAACGGGCCCATAGGGGATTGCTTATCCCACATATAGTCAGACGAAACTGATCAATTCCTAAGAATATTCCAGAAAACTTCATAGATTAAACTAGATATCAATCACAGAAATATATCCTATATGCTAATAGCACTGATCTCTATATTGAAGTGTCATTTTCGAGATTACAAATTGATATTATTCTCCAAAATAAACCCACAAGAAAATATCAAAACATTAATATACGACCTTTGTCCATCGCTAACATTTTCACACAAATTAAGTAAATATAATTAATGAACAAGAGAGGTAAAGATTTCATCCATATCAGATAACAACACAAAAGATAGCAATCCCACAAAATCTCTGTTTAAAATAAATAAAAAGAGCTAAGATTTAGCTATTACCTATTTGTTTTTCTCTGACCATAAAGAGAGAGCCAAAAAGTTTATTAAGAAATTGTGTGATGAGAAATAAACTTTAAACAAGAAAGACTCAGCCTTGAGAATGATCTTTCTTGATCCCACGAAGAAAGAGAAAGAGGAGAGAGAAAGGTTATTATCTCTTGGCCATGAGGCTGAAATTGATCCTGTGAGAGAGAGAGGGAGAGAGGGGGGGATAGAAATGTACGAAAAGCAAGTGATTGCCACTGATCATATATCTTTCTGTACGGCTCCACTCTTGTAGTCAAATCATTCCAAACGCGATGGCTATTAGCATATTTCTTTTCTCGTACCTGTGTGTATATATATATACTTGTCGTCATCACGATGTTGCACGAGTTTTGTATTTATCATATTTTCATTAGTATATAAATTATTTTTTGGAATGTTTTTGAAGAAATCAAGGCTGGCAACATTTACGAACATTTGTTAAAATTTATATAATTAAATGAAAATATTTGTAGAGAAAAAGAGATGTTGAAAATAAACAAATGATTATAAAAAAAAGATAACACACATATCAATTTCTACATGGCGTCAGAAATTTTTTACATGTTAATGACTTTTAAAATCTCACAATAGCATTTTTTCATACATATTTTAATAAAAATAATACATGAGTGATGTTACATCAACTATTTTATTGGTATAGTTTGGCACATTTGATATTTTTCAACGTTTGACACATTTCATTTGATTGAGTTCAACTTGAAGATTGCATGCAAAATAGATAGAAGAAAATACTCCGACTTTTCAAATAACCCAAAAGGCTCTTCAAATCATAGTCCAACAGAGCACCAACATCTTTCCCCTACCTACATATCACATTGTCAAATGCTTCTATGTTTTGGCCTATACCAATATAGAAATAACACGTGAGGAAATTGTAAATAGATTAGAGAAAAAGGAAGAGGAAGACCAGGAATTAATACAATAGTATATATCATTACAATAAATGAGTATTTTAGTTAAAAATCTGGGAACTCTATAAAGGTGGAATAAATTTATTTTGTAGAAAAGGGGGTTCTAGAAAAAAATATAATTCTTCTAATACAATCATAATTGTAACAAGGTGGTAATAATTTAGCACATGTGATGAAGTATGAAACACCAGTAGCATAAATAGAAAGGAAAAAGCTAGACCAATGCATGTACAAAAATGAAGAACATTCTAAAGAAAATTAGTCTTGTTATCTTTGGTACAATTCTATGTTCAGGAAATTCGCATGAAAAAAATAATTATTTGTATGAATTGTATAATTCATTAAGCAAAATTATTCACTTGCTCAATCTCAAAATTTTAATTAAGTTGCCACCATTGTTGTTATGAGATTATGTCGCTTCAAAGAAAAATAAATTTATACACACAAATATAACAACAATAATAAGTACTATTGGCCTCAATTTGTCTTTTCTATAGTGTGAGTTGCGAAAGAATCCTTTGTTCAAATTATTGAACATTAAAGCAGTAAAAAATGCAAATACGCCTATACAAACAATATGTAAATGCAGAAAGAAAAAGTAGCGATTATCACTAAATAAAGTTGGACATATATTTGAAAAAGCCAACTTTGTTAAGATTTATATAATCTAACAAGAGGACCCACCTCTTAAAACAACATATCCAATCGTCGAGAAATTAAATGTTGCTTACCCATAACACCTTGCATATTGAATCCTTTGCTCTAGCCATGATGTTGTCTAGCTTTTTTGTTCCAGGCTTTCTCAAAATCGACAAGTTCATCTAAAAAAGAAAAAAATTACTTGAACGTAAACAGAAAGTTACAAAAAACATGACCATTGAAAAAACAAATAATTCAATCTACTATAAATATCAAACAATATTGAAATCAAAGAGAAACAACAGTCTCATTAAAATTCAATTCTCAACATAAGTGACGTGAAAAAAAAAAAGAATAAAAAAGTACTAAAGAATATTAGAAAATTAAGCAAAAGAAGAACACACAATATGGAATAAGCCAAATCTACTTGTAGCAATCATGAGGAAGAGCCACAAGAATTGCAACTTCATAACACCTGTTAAAAATGAAAGTATGTGCAACATCTGATTTTCTGCATTTAGACCAAAATGTACAAAAATTTGTCATGACTTGTGCAATCACAGAAGACTGTTATAAGTCGAGCAAATATCTCAAATAAAAGACCACCAAAAACACAAAAGTAATTACCTTCTAAAATCAAGACAATATCTCAAAGTAAAGAAATGCAGAGTCCATAAGAAAAATTACGAACTCGTGAACAAAATGGAAATGGCCGAAGTTTAGAAATAAAAATCAAAGTCATATTAGTATTTTTTTTTTTAAATATGCAAGAGCTTATACAAAGAATTGAAAACTGTCATTTGCAAGTAGTATTGAATAAGCAATCACGAACCTGATTGCAGTGGAGATGCATGCTCAAAACATATTGGTGCATGATAATGTTGCGGATAAACCCCTGTTGAGTACTGAAAGGGTTGCTGTAGATACTAAACACCATATCCATGGCCAGTCGTGTAGCTAGTTGCTCCTCCATTGCTTTCTCTATTAATATTCAGATAAGAGGGTAGTTGGCAGCAGCAACATCAGCCAAAAACATTCGATCAACTCCAACTCTGATAATTGGATACTCAGCAACAGCTCCACCGTATACACCATAATAGTTTTGAGAAAAATGATAAATTTATAGGAACACCATTATTTTTGAATTAATGTCTCGGTAATCACCTTTAAATGGGATCTAACGGCGTTTATCAACAGTATTAATGGTCGTATGCAGCCTACAGAAAATGTGGATTATATAAAAATCATTAGATAAGTGTATTCCGCTGAGTATGGAGGGTACTTGAGGTTTGTCATGAAAAAAACAAAAGTATTAAAAACCTCCATGAATTGACTACTTGGTTTCATTAATCAAATGTTACACAATTATACGCCTTCGTTATTTCATGTCATGTAAGAATATGATAATACATAAAATATTGCATACACTTTTTACGTGGAGATATTCATGTTTGTATATAGAATGTACATGCAGAGAAAGTTCAAAATGATTCAAAAGAAATGTCACTTACACTTCTTTCTTTCTTTCTTCTTTTTAAAGAGATGATGATGATAATGAAGGTTGGGGGATAACTAGATTAACATCCAGTACAAGAGGAACTACCAATAGTTTTTATGCAAAAGTAAATCACTTTAATGTAAATACAATACTTCATTCATCATATCAGAGGGCTAACTTAATTTAACCAATAGCCTCTAACTTTAAAAAAAAAAAAAAAAAAAAAAAATCATCTAATTAACACTAAATGGTTCCATCCTCAAAAGACCATTTTGCAAATCGTATACACTAATTAAGCAAGTGGGGAACATAAGAATAGACAAATTTGAGCAATTTCCTCCGATGTACTTATCATCCGTGCTCTGCTCTTTAAGTTTGTAACCACAACATCAACAACTATGGAAGTACCTCATCTAAGATCCATTGAGTTCATGCCAACTGCAATTGACTTGCAGCCTTCAATAAATATTGTATGGGTTAGGATAGTAGCACATGTAGTACCTGTAGACAGAGCATGCTCAACTGATGTCTCGTATATATATTTACAGTGAGAACCAATAATCTACAATAGAACTAAGTCGAAAACTCACCGTCACCACCAACATTGTTGGTGGCATTTGTAACCTGCTTTACAAGGCGCACACCAATGTTTTTGACTTTGTCCTTGGATTCAATGCTCTTTGCCAGGGTGACACCATCCTTTGTCACATTAGGGGCATCCCTACTCAGTAAGGACACCATATGTCTGTGCTGAGCGGACACCGCATGCGTAGAGAGATCTCTCTGCACTGAACGGAGTTCAATCAGAGCGGTGTCCAACTTTTTTTTTCCTGACCTCTACACATTAAAACAACTTATGGTCTTTATTCTTCTGCATTTCTTCCACCGACCAAGATTGTAGCTCCAAAAATTGAATCGATATCGTTTTTATCTCTGAAAATCCAAATTTGCTTGTTGAATGTGGATTTGGTTGTTTCTTTGTTTAGATTAATGGACTCCATTAGCTTCCTATTCTTTAATGTCAATATCTGTAAATCAAAAATTACCAAATGAATATCTATGTTGTAATGTATGAATTTACCATACATCATGATTCTGAAGCTTCTACGTCAAACTAAAGAACAGTTTATGGTCTCAATTCTGAATTAGAAGAAAGTTCGAACCTATTGAATGTACCAAGTACTTCATATGTATTACCAACATGTATTAATGATAAATATTGTTGTACACACAATTTTTTTTAAAGAAAGTAAAAGCTTATGTTGTTATGAAGGAAAATAGCTTTTTATTTCGAAAAGAAATATGGCTTTGGTGAGATTTAGTAACACCAAGTTCCTTTTTCTGTTTAGATTAAAGTAGATGAAAAATATCTTTTATTTATTCGATATTACATACAAGCTGTAACCTAAATTTAGCAAAATGGTTCTCTTTAGCAACTTCAATTGTAGCAGAAAATTATTATTTTGGAGAGAATATATTTTTTCATAATTTATTTATTTGTTTATTGTTGTTATGTATGTAAATGGTTTGCCGCTTCAAAACGAGGAGCGACCTAGTCTCTGCGCTGCGCGGAATGCATTTTTTTGTTTCTTTAACCAACTCCCATGTGTGCTATTTACTGTTTGTATTAATATTATAAATTGGTTGAAATTCAAGTTAGATTTGCTTTTTCGAAGCAGCAAATCATTTGCATAACAACAATAAACAAATAAATTAATTATGAAAAAAATGTTAATTTCTCTCTCACACACATACGAACACAGTTAGTGTTTTTCTTTAAGATTGGTTGATTGACATTTCATTTTGGTTTAAGAGCTTGTATGGTGCACATTTTGGGAGTAAGAATACATTTTTACTGTTGATGTGATGGGGAATATATGAGTGAAAATGAAAGAAAAGTTATTGATGTGATGGAAAATATTATTTTATTGAAGAATGTGTGGTTGAAAATAAGTAGAAAAATGAGAATGAGAAAATTAATATGGCTCAAACAGGGGCTAAATGTTTAACAAATATTGAGTTTTTGACCCACTTTAGGTCTTTGTTTATTTATTTACTTTTCTTGGAGAAAAAGAGGAGAAAGAATTAAATTTAAGACTCGCTCAAACATAAAACAGTGTCTGCATGCCTTGAAACTCAAGCTTTAATTAATGAATATATACAAGTATTCATCTTGGCTATGTATAAGCTTGACACAATAGATAAATTTCTGGTTTTCTGTTTGTAGAACATCATTTTCTGCTTTCACGGATTCAAAATGTCTCTTAAGAACTTCATAATCTCTCCAGTTGTTTAGTTTTACATCTTGAACTTCTGTTTTGGAACAAATCTCCAATTTATCTTCCATTGCAGAGAAGATAAAATCAAATTCTTCAAAATAGAAACAGAGGTTGTGAATCTCCTTGAATATCGATGCCAACAACACCACGTACCGCCTGAAGCAGGAATTGTAGCACTACAACACATCCCCACTCTCCAATTCATTTTGGAATTTTATGGTTCTTTGAAAATCCTAAATATATAGGTTTATAAACGAGAAGAAAGAATAATGCTGGGAATAAATACCTAACTATTCAAAGTCTAATACAACATCATTTTTATAACATATTGGGAAAATTGATGTGGAAATGGATATAAAACGTATAAAACTAGAGGACTTGAACTGGGAAAATGAACATCTTATTGGTTACTATTGCATCTACAGTAACTACAAAATGGCTTTTTTATATAGTAAGGATATATATTTAATATTCTATCTTAGATGCATAAATTGGGTCGCCTTATCCACATTACTGTTAAGGAATAAAATTTCATATCGAATAAAAAATAAAAATATAGATAAATTTATAAGGATTTGAGTTACTCATTTTAATAAGGTTGACATTTTAAGATAGAACTTCAAGTTTTAATATGACATTATATATCATTAAACTATAACGAGCAATTCAATCCAATGAAGACTAAAAAAAAATAAAAAAAAATAAACATATGAATTTCATGAAATCTCACATCTAATAAAGAAGAAAATACATACCAATTTATAACGATTTGGGTCATTTATCTTAATATTGTTGACATTTTAAGATGAAATTTCAAGTTTTAATATTGTATCAAAGCATATTAACCTCCAACAAGAGATTCGATTCGATGAAGACTAAAAAAAATGAGCACGCGAATTTCAAGATTACTCAAACAAGCCACCATCTTGTGGGAACATATTAATGGATAAAACTCCACAATCGAATAAAGAATAAAACATAGTCCAACTTATAAGTGTTTGGATTACTCTTTTTAATAAGGTTGATATTTGAAGATGAAGCCCAAGTATTAATAGTTACTACATTTTGTCCTTAATTTTTGATCATGTTGGATCATTAAGATCAATTCTCGTCCTCACTCAATGGGTAATCTTGCAGTCGAATTTTTCTTTAACATGTACTTGAGTGCATAGCAAAAATAAAATAGAAATTCCAATTCCTAGGGCTCATCCATAGGGCTATGTGAGGCATATGACTTAACTATGCTTAACTTTTAGCCCCTGTTTCGAACCCATTTTAGGTCTATTGTTAGAGAATTTCGATTTGTTGTACAATAATTTTTTGCATTCAGTTTTTACTTTTTCTGACAGAAATAACTACACCCTATCAAAAGATGTTTTGAATTTTTTGCTTTCCCTATATTGCCCCTAAACTCTCCCAACTAGTAAATTAAGCCCCAATTTGACACTCTTTCTCATTCTCATTTTTTATTCTTTATCTTATTTTCAATTACACAATCTTTTATAAAATAATGTTACACGTAAATTAAAAAAACTTCGTTATTTTTAAACAACACATTCTCTTAAAAAAAATTATTCCAAACATTAAAAACTAAAAGAAAGAGGGCCAAATGGGTTATAAGTAAAACAAGGAAATGAGGGTAAAATTGGAAAATTGGTTTTTATTATGATCATTTACCAAGACAAAATCTGTAGCGGGTGTACTATCTTGATTTGACACGAAAATGCACTCTCCATAATTATTGACTCCCAAACATAGGATTAATTTTTAAAACAACAAATTTTTTTTAATGTATGTTTGCTTCTCAAGTTTGCACTAGTCACAAGTTTTTGAAGTCATATTGAGTCGAATGTACAGTAGAGTGATTCACAATGTCAATTCTAACATGTTTATCTATACTTTCAAGTGTTGAGCTGTTGTTGGTTCGAATTGTTCGACTTGTTTTAAAACCTCACTACTCTAAACTTAAAATTGTAAAGAACATGTTGCATTAATTATGCCCAAAATCTCTGATACCAATTGTTGGGAATTCAAGGATGACGTATTGCTCGATACCACTTGATATGAATTCAACCACCAGATTGAGATGTTAAACTTATATGATTCAATAATGAAGTATTTGATCACAAGTAAAAGAATAAAAGAAGATAATAAAATATGGTAAATGAATTAGGAGATTTTATCGACTCTTGAACAATAATGAAGAAATATACAATTGATTCTAAAAGCTAGTATTCACTTTTCTCACATTATTCTCCCATCATAAAATTGTAGTGAAGAGCCAAGCAAATATATATATAGACAACTATGTAAGGCGATGCCCAAACCCTAATAAATGAGTTGTAGTTGAAGTAGAATGTCAAAAACGTGTTAAAACGCGAAAATGGCCCATGTCGGATAACCATGTCGCTCGAGCAACATGTCCGTCACTCGAGCACCGGCGGGCAATAGGCGAGCGACAGATGAGCGACCAAGTCTCGGGAGAAAACCTGCAGGTGTTACTCGAGCGACCAACTAGCAGTATGCTAGCGAAAATGCGGCGACTTTTTTTTTCGGTCCATAATTTCAACATCTTCAAGTCCAATACAAATTCAAACCCCCAATAGGGTTTCCAAATAGAATTTCAACTTGAATAAAACTCCAAAAGAATTCCAATTAACAGCGCTTTAATTAGAATTTTTCAATTACTTCAACAATGAATTCGGGTCACATCCAAATTCTAACAATCTCCACCTTGATACGAATTCCACTGCAACAAACAAAGCTCCAAAATTTTCTCCACCTGGAGAAGAAATTTCTTCTACAAAGAACGAACTGACTTTTCAACAATAACTAAAATTGATGTGTCTAACAAATACAAAATACTCTACCTTTTACAATGAATCCAATGCAGAACTACCATAATTTTAAAAAAAAATCATAATGATTTCTCAAATTTACCAAATTAGGCTGTAACATACCCAAAGTAGAATCAAACCCGAGTGTTTTTAAACAAGGCCCCTTGTTATATTGTACACCTTCTACTACGCTGAAAGTATACTCAACAAAATCAGTGTCCATATACGTTTTTCCATTGGGTCCATTCCTATTAATAGAATACAATGACACCGCAAGCGATGGTGGCAAAGCGACATTATCTGTATCTCCTGAACTCCACTGAGCATATTCTTCAAATCCGACCATTTATGAGCTCCTAAAGGTATTGTACTAAACTGAATGTCTACCACGGTACTGAACCTGTGTTGATTGACTCTTTTAGATTCTGTACAACCCTGCCAAATGTATAATTGATCCATTTTTTGTCCCTTCAATACAACCTGAGCATACTTACAAACTTTCAAAGTTCCACCTACACCAAAAAACTCATAACTCTTTGAATCAAGGAAGACAACGAGATGAGATTCTTCTTCAAATCTGGAATATGTCGAACCTGACCAAGTTTTCTACTTGTCACCTTCAATAGCTTCAATCTTATCGTACCAATTTCAACAACCCGACAATATGTGTTGTTTCTCATAAACATGACACATTTGAAAACGATTTCATATGTAATAAACAAGTCCTTATTATGACATATATGAAATACAAACGCTGAATCTAGAATTCAATCCTCCTCTAATTTAGACTTGATGTCAAAAATAACCAAGAGATCTCCCTCACTTACAATGTTCTCTGCGAGGTCTGATCTACCTGAAATATCTAATTGCTTTCCATATAGACATGCATCAAACCTTTCTTTATTCTACACTTTGTAGCAATCATTCTTTATGTGCCCATTCTTTTTGTAGTAGTTACTGAGAAATGCGAGATTCGACCCAACTACACCTAGAAAGGGGGTGATTAGGAGTAAATACGGAATAAACAAAACTAATTAACTAGCAACATGTCACAAGTTAATTATGCTCAGGTGATTAGTCAAACAATCCAATTAAGCCTAGCTTTGACTACCGCATCAATATCAAAACAATAAATAAAGCAGTAAACAACACATAATTGTTCACGGAGAAACCCAACGTAGGAAAAACTCCAAGCGCTTTGCCAGTCAAAGATCTACTATAAACTGTCAATTAACTTACAGACCACCAGCAAAGTTGACGACACAAGCTTTCTAATCTCCTGTCTGAAGTGCGAAGCAGCCCTCTTGGAATGTGTACACGAACACAAATCCCGACTCTTTTTTGTAAAGCAGTCCTCCTGGAATAAGCAAACGAACTCCAATCCTGACCCTTTACGCAGTTTATCTCATGTAGATCTTCCCAAAGAATTCCTCATTCTTCAATTCTTCCTTCATCTTCAATATAGTATAGTTGACGACACAATCTAGCAGCAGATCCAAGCGAAGAATACAATCCATTGTTTGATTTGGCTCTTTGATATTTTCACAAGGTTTGACACATAAACAATGGAATGATTGAACTTTGAATATGATGAAATATGAATTCTTTCAAGAATGTAATGTGTTCAACCTCTTCACCGTAGAAAGCGCGGCGCCATAATTTATATATTAGATGAAATAGATTGTATGGGCCAAGTAAAAATCTTGGAAATAAAAATTAGGTCTGGTCGTAAAATACGTTGCTTGAGCAAGAAGGCAGCTTCGCTCGAGCGAATGGACTGTTGCTCGAGTGACAGTGGGGCGAAGGTCGAGCGAGGTAATCTCTGTTCCATTCGCTCGAACAGCACTCCGACGAGCAGCTAGCGAAAAATCGACGTGAATCATTCTTGTTACAAACATGGAACCTCGAACCCTAAGCTAACCTACCAACTATGAAACTTTACAATTCAGTCTCTAAACTTTTATAATTGTTCAAGTTGGTCAATTTGTTCACAGAATCGCCAATACAAAATATAAACCTAACAAACTCCTCCTTTGACATTTTGTGACAAAACACAATACAATACAATACAAAACAAACAACAACCTATCAAAACTACCCAAGTCCAACTGAACCAACTGAATGTTGCTTCTACTCTGTTACACCTGTATCCTCAAATAAAAAACTCATATACCAGTGTAAAAGCACGTGATACAGGAAATAAGTAATAAAGTACTTAGAAGTAGAATCATGAAATAAGCAAGCTAGTTTGAGATGCAGTATTAATGTTAACTAAGACACAAAAACCACATTAATACCACAAAAACATCAAGAAAAACTCAAACAGTCATGCATCAAATGCAACACAATTGCAATGAGCATGCTTCCCCTTAATGCATGATATGAAATGCAAATGTAATGCCATTACTGCAAACTTTAGGTGTTAAAGTAGTAGGAAATGTATTTATGTTTCATCCCTACGACCCCCTCAAAAATAAATAAACGCATGCAAAGTGTAAGATGAATGCAAAATGCACTATTGTAATGGATAATACATGCAGACTCCCACAAATGAGATCAGTGTGGTGCATAAGCACAAGTGACTATAATACGGTCAATATCAACTTTCTTGACCCATGCCTTCCTAGCAGTGGAGGTGGCCCTAGTCAATTAAGAGATCATCTCAGTCAGCTGAATAACTTGACTGGAAAGAGAATTAACTTGACTAGGAATATCTTGATTTCTCTCCCTGTGCACACGCATACGATACCTCGACCTAATGTGACCCAAAACACCACAATGATGGCAAGTGGGTACAAATCTAGGCTCAGACACATATGATTGTTGAAAACGAATTTAATGTGTAGTGTTCTTAAGAGACCTAGGTATCCTCTGTCCCATGACACGCTCAGCTCTAGAATCAAGATTTCTAGCAATGTGTGGCTGAGTAGAAGCAGGAACGAAAGAAGTCTTAGAGGTAGTAGCATAATTGGAATTGTTCTTAACATTACCTAGACATCGTCTATCACCTGCAGTCTTGCTCATACCTAAGACACTATCAAGCTTCTTAGTCCTACTGGAGAAAGCCTCAAGTTGAGAATTGAATTTTTCTAAATCGCTCGTAAGGGTCTTAACTTTCTCTTCTAACATCTTATTGGCACATCTCAACTCACTCAAGGAATTGGTCGAGTCCTTAAGCTCACCAGCTAGTCTCTCTTTTTCTCGCTCTAAGGAATCAACTTTCTTGAGTAGGGCATGGTTGAGTTTCTTAATCTTAAGGCTCTCCTCATACAACTCCTCGTACACAACCTGAAGATTATCCTTATCATTCGAGGCCTTATTACCGCTCTCAACCTCAGTCTTTTCACTAGCCTTATCAGATTCACTCTTTGCTCGAGACACAGAGGCCATGTACTTTCCTACTTTCTCACAATCAGACTGTACACTAGGGTCACTCTCACTAGAGTCGTCATCACACATTGCAAGAACTAAGGCTCTACCTCTATCATTTGTCGAGCTCCTCTTGAGATTAGGACATTCATTCCTATAGTGCCCAAACCCCTGACACTCATGACATGTAACCGACTGAAGCTCATTACTAGACCTTTTACCACCACTCTTATCACGCTTTTCCTTCTGAAATTTCCTAGGGTGACTCCTCTGCTTAGGTTGTGGTTTTGGTCTATCCCTTAAGGCCTTCTTAAACTTCTTCATGAAGTAGGCCTTCTCCTCACCTTTAAGGGACTTTACATCACTAGACTCATAATTTTCTTCCCTACGGGTGTTCAAGGCAAAGGATTTTTGTTTTTAGGATGTACTAAGACCAACTCATATGTTTAGAGGGATCCAACAAGTTCTTCTATTTTAAGGGCGTCAAGATCATTACTTTCTTCAATCGTAGTTACCTTAGGTCTAAACCTCTCAGGTAGGGATCTAAGAACCTTACGAATGATTTTTGACTCGATGATCCGTTCGCCTAGATTAAAACTAGAGTTCACAATATCGTTCAGTTTAGCATTGAACTCATCAAACCTCTCATCATCATTCATCCTAAGTTCTTCGAACCTAAAAGTCAACACTTGCAATTTGGGATTTTTTCACAATCTTAGTATCCTCGTGGATAGTCTCCAAAATATCACAAACCTCCTTAGCAGTCTCACACATAGTCACTCTCCTAAATTTCTCAGGAGACACATCTATAAACAAAGCATGCAGACCTTTAGTATTCAAATTACACTTATCAAAATTAGTTTTAGACCACAATGAAATATCAATGAGTGTAACAACACCATCAACAGTTGTTGAAGACGGAGTCCACACATTTTGCACACTTAACCATATGCGCTCATCCAATGCCTTAAGAAAAAAGCTCTGATTCTAACTTTCCAATAGGTATAGTTGCTTCCATAAAAAAAAAATGAAGGCACATACAAAGAACTACACATCTAGACAATCAAAATATGGGCCAGGACACGAGATTAGGTTCTGATACCAATTGAGAAATCCGAGATTCGACCCAACTACACCTAAATGGGGGTGATTAGGTGTAAATGAGGAATAAACAAAACTAATTAACTAAAAACATGTCACAAGTTAATTATGCTCAGGTGATTAATCATACAATCCAATTAAGTCTATCTTTGACTACCGCAACAATATCAAAACAATAAATAAAGCAGTAAACAACACAGAATTGTTCACGGAAAAACCCAACGTGGGAAAAATTTCGGGCACTTTGCCAATCAAAGATCTACTATAAACTGTTAATTAACTTACAGACCACCAGCAAAGTTGACGACACAAGCTTTTTGATCTCCTGTCTGAAGTGCGAAGCAGCCCTCCTGGAATGTGTACACGAACACCAATCCCTGCTCTTCTTTGTAAAATAGTCCTCCTGTAATGAGCACACGAACTCCAATCCTGACTCTTTACGCAATTTATCTCCTGTAGATCTTCCCAAAGAACTCCTCGTTCTTCAGTTCTTCCTTGATTTTCAATACAGTACAGTTGACGACACAATCTAGCAGCAAATCCAAGCGAAGAATACAATCCAGTGTTTGATTTGGCTCTTTGATATTTTCACAAGGTTTGTCGTATAAACAATGGAAGGATTGAACTTTGAATATGATGAAGCATGAATTCCTTCAAGAATGTAATGTGTTCAACTTCTTCATCGTAGAAAATGCGACGCTAGAATTTATATGTTGGACGAAATAGGTTGTATGGACTAAGCAAAAATCTCGAAAATAGAAATTAGGTCTGACCATAAAATATGTCGCTCGAGCGAGAAGGTAGCTTCGCTCGAACGACAGTAGGGCGAAGGTCGAGCGAGGTAGTCTTTGTTCCATCCACTCGAGTAGCACTCGGCGAGCAGCTAGCTAAAAACCTGCGTGAATCCTTCTTGTTCCAAACATGGAACCCCGAACCCTAAGCTCCTACCAACTATGAAACTTTACAATTCAGTCCCTAAACTTTTATAATTGTTCAAGTTGGTCAATTTGTTCACAGAATCGCCAATACAAAATATAAATTTAACAGTTACAAATATGATTACTGAACTTAGACTTTGATCTGCCCCTTCCAGAACCACAATGAGCAACAAAGCCTTCTACATCTCTGACTTCAAACACCAGATGCTTCACCTTCTCTTATGAAAACAAAGCATCATACACCTCCTCTATGGTGAGAGTATCACGACTATACAAGATCGTGTCTCTAAATAAAGATCAAGGCCAAATCTTCTTCATCATACTTGTCTCTAAATAAAGATCAAGGCCAAATCTTTTTCATCATACTTTACTTCTAAAGTTTCCAAATCATCGATTATCTCCTTAAATACCGTCAGGTGATCTTCCAATGATCCTCCTTCTGCCATTCGATGAGAGTAAAATTACCGATTGAGATGCAACTTGCTTGTGAGACTTTTAGTCATGCACAATTGCTCCAACTTCAACCATAAAGCAGCTGCTAAACCCTCCTTCAAAACGTCCTAAATAATGGTATTCAATAGATGAAGATGAATTGTTGGAAAGTTCTAACATAATTGGGGCCACACGTAACGTATTAAAATGTGTGGTGCTATTATTTAAAGTTTATTAGTCAATTAAAGTGATCTACTAAAGATGAATTTTGACTAATGGGTATTAAGTTTCATGGAATTGAAGTGTAGAGACCGGATATTTGTTTCAAATTAATGAGGGGCTGATTTGAATCAAATGAAAGATAATGACCATTCATTATCTTTTTCCTATTAGAGGGGTCATGGTCCCCAATTGTTGGTGATCTTCAAGCTTTTCTACATCCCCATCAATGGAGAGCATATTTGATAAGGAGATCACCAATCAATTGGAAGATCATAACCAATTCCGGCGAAAAATCAGACACCTATGGATCTATGGTTCAAGGTACGCTTCTGTTTTCATTTTGATATTCTCGTTAATTTCAACATGGATGATTACAAGGTTGATTATTGATTGTTTTATATCAATAATCCTTAATATATTTTCTATCAAGTGGTATCAGAGCCGATCCATTGTTGAATTATTGAGAAATTGAAGGTTTAAATTCTGAATTTTATGGATTATATGATTTTCCTATTATTTTATGCAATTTGGATTTATTGGTATATGAATCTAGCATGAAATTATGTGGATCTTGCTAATATTAAGGTTTTCTTTTTTATCAAGAAAATTCGGATTTGAAATAAAGATTGGATTTTTGGATCTGTTGAAAAGGATTTAAAGTTAATAAAAAAATTTTGCAGCCGCTGTTGGGATAGCAGCGAACTCGCTGCTGTTACAGCAGCGAGTTCACTGCTGTGTTACAGCAGCGAGTTCGCTGCTGTAACAGGGCCAGCAGCGGGCGCTGCTGGCCGGAGAGGAAAGGGGGGGAGGGGCACCGCCTGCCCCCCGTCCGTGAGGTTCTTTCTTGGCGGCGCGGCGCCGCTAAGGTGAAGAGAGAAGAAGGAGAAGGGGCTGCTTCATTCAATTTCTTCAGTTAAGGGATTTGAGGGGGCGGGACCTGTTGTGTAAATTTAAAGTCTTGAGGTCCCTTCTTGCAATTTAAGGATTAGGGTTAAAATTTATGTTTTAGCCCCTAAGGTTTTAAGTTAATTCAAGTTGGGCCTTAAGGTTATGGGTTTTTATAACTCAACCTCTAAAGTTTAAAGTTCATCATATTGGGCCTTATAAAGTTCTGGGTTTAATAATTCAACCCCTGAAGTTCTGAAATTAATTAATTTGGGCCATTTAAGTTTTGAATTTTATAATTAAGCCCCTGAATGTTCATAATTGGTTTAAATTGGCCCCTAAAGTTTCTAAAAAATTGTTTTTGACTTCTAAACTTTCCAATAATTTATTAATTGACCCATAAAGTTTTGAACTATTAAGTTTTGGGTCTCTAAAGTTTTCAATAATCAATTATTGGTCTCTAAAGTTTTGAATTAATTTATTTTGACCCCTAAAGTATTGAATTATTAACCCTTAGGCCCTTAAAGTTTCAAGATAAATACAATTAAGTATTCCGCTTTTCAAATTTTGGTATAAAGGACTCATTTGAATATATAATATTCAAAAGTGAATTGATTGAAGCAATATGTTGCCAAAGCAACCTCTCTTGTGGAAATTAATTAACTTAGAATATTAGAAGGAATTTGTGTGTATATTTGTTTATGCGAATATTAGCCGGCCCAAAGGAAGGTTAATATTTGGCCGAATTGTATGCACACTTGTGGTGGTAAACGTGTGACAATTAAGGTTTCCATGTGAATAATAAATCAATCCAAAGATGGGTTTATTATTTGACATGATTTATTGTCAATGTTTGATCACTACATCAAGAGTACCACTTACAGTTAATATTACTGTCCAAAGACTTGATATTAATGATGTGCTAGGTATCTTGAGATGGGACGTACCATTATTTGAATAACTTAATTGTTTATATGGATTCCAATGTGAACATGTTAATTGGGAACAAGTTCTCTATTCAGTTAATCCATCCACTTCTGCTATATCTGTCAACATCAACTCCATTCCAGTGCTAAACAAAACAAACTTCAAGTATTGGAAAGAGAACATATTAATTGTTCTTGGCTGCAAAGATCTAGATCATGCGCTTCGGATTGAGCAACCTGTTTCTCTTACGGAAGAAAGTTCATCTGATGGAAAAGAGAATTTTGAGAAGTGGGATCGCTCAAATCGCATGAGTCTAATGATCATTAAGCGCGGCATTTCGGAAGCTTTTGGAGGCACAGTATCTGAACAAGTAACTAATGCCAATGATTTCTTGTCGAAATGAGAAACGTTTTGCGAAAAACGATAAGGCTGAAACAGCACGCTTTTGCAAAGCTTGATTTCAATAAAGTATAAAGGCAAAGGAAATATAAGGGAGTACATCATGAAGATGTCTCACATTGCTTCTAAGCCTAAGGCACTAAAGTTCGAGCTGTCTGATGACTTGCTCTTATATTTGGTATTGATTCCGATTCTTGCACAATTTTGCTGATTAAAGGCAGTTACAACTGTCAAAAGGGGAAAGTGGACTCTTAATGAGCTCATTTCCATATTATGTGCAAGAAGAAGAAATACTAAAGCAAAATAAAATTGGCATTACTCACTTGGCAAGTACTTCTAAGAATAATAAAGAATAACAAAGCTGCATTCGGTTCGGTTTAAAATAAACAGCAAAAGTCTGAATAATGATAAATTAAGCTATAACTTTTGTGAAAATCTGGGATATATAAAGAGAGACTGTACTAAATATCACGCTTAGCGTGTGAAGAAAAGTACACTTCTCATTTTGGTTTGTTTTGAGGTAAATTTAATGTCAATACCTAGACACACTTGTTGAATATATTTCGGTACTACTATTCAAATAAGTGTGTATATGCGGGGTTGTCTGATCTGTCAAAACCAATTGATGCTGAAAGATTCATCTATGTGGGGTGATGGCAAATCAGTAAAGGTTGAGGCTATATGGACCTTAGGTTATCATTAAAGGCTGGTTATTATTTGAATTTGAAAGAGACATTTACGGTACCGTCTTTTGGACGGAATTTGGTTTCTATTTCTACATTGGACAAATTTGGTTACTCTTGTTCAATTTGAAATAGTCAGATTGATCTCTTTCTGATAACTTATATAAGTTTAATACAGTTGCCTCTTATAAAGAAATCTTGTATATGAATCCGCATGGTATTGAACATAAATTAACCAATGAGAATTCTGCTTTGTTTTGGCACAAGCAATAAGGTCACTTCTCTCAAAAGATAATGAAAAATCTTGTGTTAGAAGGAATTCTTGATTCCCTTAATTTTTCCAAACTTAAGTATTTATATCAATTACATTGAGGGAAAACAAACAAACATAAGGAGATTATGTGCCATAGGGCTTCAGACGTCTTTGAACTAATTCATACGGATATCTGTGGATCATTTCCTTCGGTTTCTTGAAATGGTCGACAGTCATTTATTAAGTTCATAGATGAATTTTCTCACTATGGCTACCTATATCTCATTTATGAGGAATCCCAAACATTGGACATGTTCAAGGCATACAAAACTGAGATTGAAAATCAACTCAGTAAAAGAATTTAGTAAGTCAGATCTTACCATAGTAGTGAATACTATGATAGATATGACGAATCAGGAGAACAACGTCCAAGGCCTTTTGCTAAAATTTCTAGAGGAATGTGAAATCATTCCACAGTACATCAAGATCTTTCTAGTATAGATCAGTAAAGACTGCAGCTTAAATTCTGAATACAGTTCCAAATAAAGCAAATTTTTAAGGGGTTACAATATTTTTAAAGATCCCACTATCAAGTCAATTTTCAAACGGGAAATGTTCGGTTCCTTGAGGATGTAGAGTTTGCGGGAGGAGATAAGGTTATAAGGTTTGTCTTGAATGAAGAATATGTATATAATTCTTCTGTTGCAATTGACAATGATTAGGTTCAAGGACAAATTCTTGCTCCAGATCTTGTTCAAGAAGCAATTTCGGATTAAGACTTCATTACATAATCCCCTATATACAATCAAGAGATTGTTCCAGGAATTCAAACTCAACAACCTCAAGTACAAAGTTATTAAGGAAATTCACTATAAAAGGGAGAAAGATAACTCTTGATGACTTTATAGTCTTTTCCAAGAAAATAAGGATGGCATTGATTAGTGAAAGAAGACCTGATCAATCAACTTTCATCAAATCATGCAAAGGAATTACTCTCAAAAGTGGATTGATGCCATGAATAAGGAGTGTAAGTCTATGCAAGACAATCTTGTCCCATTACCAGAAGGTACGAAACTCGTTGGTTGCAAATGGATATTTAAAACCAAAAGGGATTCGAATGGTAATATGGAAAGATATAAGGCTCGTCTTGTAGTTAAAGGCTTTATACAAAAGGACTACAAAAGAGGCTTTCCTTCCGGTTTCAATGAAAGACTCTTTCAGGACAATTATGGCACTTGTTGCACATTTTGATCTTGAGCTACTACAGATGGATGTTAAGGCGACGTTTTTCAATGGTGACATTGATGAAACGATCCATTTGATATAACCAGAAAACTTTGTGTCAGGAGACCCAAAGAATATGGTTTGAAAATTAAAGAAATCCATCTATAGGCTTAAGTGCGTTTCCCGTTAATGGTATCACAAGTTTCATCAAGTAATTGTCTCATTTGGTTTCGAGATGAATGTTGTTGGTGATTGTGTGTGTCACAAGTTCAGTGGGAGTAAACATATATTCCTGATTTTATATGTTGATGAAATACTGCTTGCCACTAATGATATAGGTTGCACAAAACTAAGAGATTTTCATCAAGGAGTTTTGAGATGAAAGGTCTTGGTGACGTCTCTTTTGTATTAAGGATTTGAATACATCGTGATTACTTTCGAGGTATTCTTGGATTGTCACAAAAGAGCTATATCGATAAAGTATTTAAAAGGTTTAGCATGCAGGACTGTAAATCAGATGATACCCCTATTGATAAAGGAGACAAGTTTAGTCTCAATTAAAGTTTCAATGATAAATTTAAAGAAAAAAAAATACGTAAAATTCTATATGCTTCAGCAATTGAGAATTTAATGTATACTCAAGTTTATACACATCCGGATATAGCATTCATTGGAATGCTAGACAGATTTTTAACTAAATTTCGGGATGGAAATTTGGAAAGCAGCCATAAGGTTATTCAGTGTTTATAGAGAACTAAGGATTACATGATCACATTCAGGAAAATCAGACCAATTGGAGATCGTTGGATAATCTGATTATGATCATGGAATTGACTGCAAAATATTGTCACTGGGCTGCATATTTTGGATGGAATTGAAAGGCCATTTAAGTTAAGTTATTATGTGACAATAGCAGTCTTGTATTTCAACGGGAACTTGACGATGTCAAAGTCTAAAGACATTAAGTTCCTAGTTGTTAAGGAAAGAAATCAGAGTGGTTAGATTTCTATAAAGCATATAGAAACAAACTCCATAATCATGAATCCATTTACTAAATGGCTACCACCCAAGGTCTTTCATGAGTATAATGCTCACATGTGTGATTCATCTTTTGATGATATGCCAGTTTAGTAGGAGTTTGTATTTGGATGTTGTCTTTTTTAGACACATATTTTATCCATGGATATTCGGTTAATTTCAGAAATAAAGTATTCAGTTCAGTTTCACTCTGATTAAAGTTTATGGTTGATCTCACTTAAGAAATAAGGTTGGACCAGTTGGAAATAGACATGGTGGATCACATAACATGTAATTTCCATGCTACACTTCCATGATTGATCTATGTCATTTGGTTATATGGGTGTATGTGACCATTGATGGATTTAGTCACGTTAAATGTGACGAAAATCGCTTTGATCCTATATCAATATGACTGATGGACGAGATTGTTTGCAATACCCATAATGATAATAATAATAGCAAAAATTTTGAGCTCATAAGGTTGTGCACAGTTGAAAGGTTACACGTTTGGCCCAGTGGGAGATTGTTGGAAAGTTCTAACATAATTGGGGCCACACGTAACGTATTAAAATGTGTGGTGCTATTATTTAAAGTTTATTAGTCAATTAAAGTGATCTACTAAAGATGAATTTTGACTAATGGGTATTAAGTTTCATGGAATTGAAGTGTAGAGACCGGATATTTGTTTCAAATTAATGAGGGGCTGATTTGAATCAAATGAAAGATAATGACCATTCATTATCTTTTTCCTATTAGAGGGGTCATGGTCCCCAATTGTTGGTGATCTTCAAGCTTTTCTACATCCCCATCAATGGAGAGCATATTTGATAAGGAGATCACCAATCAATTGGAAGATCATAACCAATTCCGGCGAAAAATCAGACACCTATGGATCTATGGTTCAAGGTACGCTTCTGTTTTCATTTTGATATTCTCGTTAATTTCAACATGGATGATTACAAGGTTGATTATTGATTGTTTTATATCAATAATCCTTAATATATTTTCTATCATGAATGTCCTTCCATAATTTCTCCTCCGCAATCAAAGTTGCGGGCATCTTTTAAACACAAGTTTTCAAACTAATATGCCCAACACAAAATGATTTAGATCATCAACAAGAAAGCAAGATGAATTACGCTGCAAAAAGGGAAAAGAAATGCTGTTCTAGATAACATTTTGACAAAAGCAAGTTCTTCCTCCACCGAACTACAATCTCCAGTCATCCAGTCAATTCTTCTTTTCTTTATGAATTTTTGGCTGTGCAAGTACGCTTCTTGTGTCTTGTATTCTTACATTTTTACAGGTCGAAAACTCCAAACCTGCCACGGACAAATTACTGGCAATGACGCTTATAATGGCATGGCAACAAGGCAGAGCACTCAATTTGCATCCTCCACTCCAGCATGCATATATCCTATGATTCCTATCCCCAAGTCTTCAGCCAAATTCCACGACCTCTAACTTCCTGTAGCATGCATGTGTGGCTTGGCGATATCTGGCAACCAGTAATTTGGTCTTTTAACGATCTTAGATCTATGTGGTTGTGTCCATTTGTTTCTGCAACCTCGTCTGATTAAAATTTGGACAGACGATTCCATCATCCTCTAGGAAAGTATACCCTCATGGCGTCTCCGTTGTTTGCAACAAAAAGAAATTAACAGAGATTTGGATCGAGTATAAACTCATGGTATATTGGAGGAATTTTAGACTCCTCATCAAGTTTCAACATCATTTTGTTTCCCCAAAACTCAGATGGTGCTGCGTCATTGGCGTCTTCTCTCTTCACATGCTTTTAAATGCTTTAAATTTCGAGTATAGAGATTTCAAGAATACCATTATCAGAGTAGGGTTAGAAGATGAATTTTCAAGAAAATAAAAAGATTTCTTAAGTTGTGTTTGGTGAAAAAGCAAATTAACCCAGACATTTTGAAAGATTGGTGGTTTAAGTAGCTTGACTTAATTGTCCTTGGACATAAAGTTCACTTGCAATACACGAAATTGCCATAAATTTGAAAGGTTGGTGATCCAGATTGAAACTTACCCTTCTTTTGATGAAAAGGGTTAATTTCAATTTTGGTCACTAAACTTTCAATGAAATCTCAATTGGGTCACTCAACTTTAATTTGTCACATGAGATCAATTAGTTTTAATGTTAGTCACTTGTAAACTTTCATTACTTAATTTAACACCCCAATCCTCATGGCTGCAAAATTATTAATTTGAAAATACATCTCACCTAACTATGATGTGGTAGATGACAATTTAATTTCAATATTTCTAGCCAAAATTACTTGAGGTGGCATACTTCGGTAGAAACATAAGATATTTATGTTGTCAATAATTTTTTAATGTTCATATCATTGGAATGGAAGCTAACTGAGTGACCAACATTTAAACTCCTCCCTCAAACTAATTTCCATTTGTTAAGTGTGTGCTTAAAAAAAAGTACAAACAAGTACTCACTATTGTAATATCGTGATGAAGAGGAAAATGATTGATTGGCTTAAAAACTGTAGGCTCAAGTTTGGTCTTTTTCTTGTCTCTTTTGAGTATTCCACAAGAGAAAAAAAATCCTAGTAATCCCTGAATATGAAGTATTTGGTCTTTCGTGCAAATGTAATTTGGACCCATTATTTAGCTTGGATCCACACATACAAATAGACAGGAATATATTTCAAAATGAGTAGGAATGAAAGAATAATTAAAAAAAAAAAAACTAGTCAACTTGTGGCATATTCTTTTAAGAAGTACTTTCTTACACGGGTTTGGATTGGAGATCCAAAATTAAAGTTTTATTTTTAATTTTCAGGTCACCAAGAAAATTAAGAGATGTTCAGATTGACATGTGACCCATGAGATAGCACGTGATGATTTGGAAGCCTTCTTGTCTAGGGTAAAGTACTTCTGTCAACTGTATAATTTGAGTTCATGAAGAGGGCTGGGGGATGATTAATTTGAAACTTGATTGATTTTTAGTGTTAAACAACTATAGTCATTTGGTTTTTTGATTTTGAGTTTATCATCCTTTCCATTTCAATGGTATAAACTTTTTAATATATCAGTTAAATACTAATGTCCCATGTTATGAAATTTTATGCACTAACGATCTTATATGATGTTGAAAAAAATTATAATAGCATGTTTAGAGAGAAAGAGAATAGAGATTATGATATATGTTGAACGTTTTATTAATTAGCGTGTAGAAAAAAGACAATCCAATACAAGGTAGCATAGATTAATAGGGTAAAAGGCATGAAAGGGTTTAAATCTCATTTATCATACACCAATTGTGGCCGGGAGAATCCACCACACCAAGAATAGCTTTTCAACCCACACACACACACAAAAGAATATTAGGGTTTCCATAAGGTTTTGCAATTCTGCTGATAGCAATGATAAGTTTTTTGTTCACATTATTAAATTCTTTTTTTTAGATTAATGTGTAATTGTTGGATTCCTTGCTGTCTATTTTCTATCAATAACTTCGAAAATCCCATAAAGATTATGACCTGGATCAAATCAATTCTTTTTTGAATTTCTATAAGTGCAATCTCCTCGACATTGGAGGATATTCTCATATTCTTTTGTATATAATTTTTGATAAAATTTCTTATTTTTTGATCTTCTTGTAAACCCTTAGAATTATTTTTTGGTTGTGCAACCCAAAGGGAATGATGACTGTGTGTGTGTGTATAAATTTAATTTTCAACATGTCCCTCGCATATTAGTCAAGAGTAATTTTCGCTTTAAATGTTTTTCTTACGTAAGATTTATATACATGAGTGGCCAACGGGATTAGAACCCTAGAAATTAAAACGGAAATTAGGTCTATATTGGAAACCTAATTGTATATAAATAAGCCAAAGTCATGCCCAGTGTTGGGAGTTAAGAAGTCATGTTTTGGATATTAGGCTTGCTTTTTCAAAGACTACAAAGTCTTTAATTAATCTTCTACTCAATCTTACTTAACTTCTTCTTCTTCTCCTCCTCCTCATCCTCCTCCTCCTCCTCCTTCAAGTTCTTTCAAGAAAGTACCAAGCCTAATTAAGAACCCTAGAAACTAAGCAAAATGCCTGGCAGCATCTCAGAAGATCATCCAATGAAGTGTATCAGAATTAGGCCAGAAGAGAATTTCTCTTCTAGACGTTTATCCCAGGAGGTATCAATTCCTATTGATGATTCTTTTGAAGTGTATTATAGGGATTCTTCTGTTGGAGTTCCATTCCTGTGGGAATCACAGCCTGGTACGCCTAAAGTCAAGTTCAAGGAAAGCCCTCTTCCTCCTCTAACACCCCCACCTTCATTCCATTCCAGTCCAGTGACAAATCCCGCAAAAATTCATCACAAATCTAATCTGATACAGTCTTTTCTGCCTAAGGTAAGTGTTAAGAAAGGACAAGTACAACAGTCATCACCTTCCTCATCCTCATCTTCATCATCGTCGTCATCACCACGGTCATCACATTCCTTGCCTTCGTCTCCGTTTAGTACTCCAAGTTCACGCAAACAGCAGCGCAGAATTTCAAGTCCCAGGATGCTGTTACACTCAAGGATAGATGAAGATGGATTGCCTACGGGTACTTTGTGCTTTAATGCTGGCCGTAGATCCAATGCTAAGTCACGAGGTTGTTCTTCAAAGATAATCAAGCTGTTGCTAGGAGAATTTGCATGAATTTAGTGTTAATTATTCTGATTTATAGTTAGCCTACCATTTAGAAAATGATTGAAATTAGCATGTGGTATGCTGATGGTAATAATCTGTGGATGAAGAAACTGCTTATATTCTTATGTCTTTTGCCATTTTCAGCTAGTTTTATTAAGTTGGCAGCACTCTTTTGCTATGTATCTTTCTCTCTATCGGTTGAGTTCCACAAATTTTGTTACACGTATTCCTTACCAAAATCAGTACAGTAGTGTCCAATCCAGCGTACTTAAAACCTCAACGCTCAAATATGTAAATTTACTGATGATAAAAATCATTTAGATCCACGAATCACTGGCATGTGGAGTTAATAATAATTTTTTCTGCTGTATTGAACAGGATATAATTTTAATTAGCAGCAATACTTAATAATTGGTGTTCTGGAATTGACTATATATATTAATTCAGATTGGAAACTTCTTCGTGTGGATGTATATCTATGGGATTATGATAACGGTTTAATATTACCTACAAAATAAGGTATTTTTATTTCCTATTTTTATAAATTTGATAACTCCCAAATAATTCTCTATCCATATTCACACCAGATATGCCAAGTATAAGTTACAAATTTCAATATTGTATAATTTAAATTATTCAAATTATATTTGAATTGATTGGTCATTAACATATAAAAAATTTATGTTGTATAAGAAATGAGAAATCAATAAATGATGATCGGAAAAAATAAAATAAATAGTCAAAATAGAGTACTCTTGGAGCGTACAAATAAATGTTTTCTTTAAATTTAAAGATGTTTTGTATTATACATGAGATGCACTTTATAAATAAAGAGTATTTTGAAAATGATTTCACTAGTTAGTACCAAATAACATTGTATTGAATTTGATTTTAAAGATTAGAAGGAAATATATTGTTGGTGCGAAAGATATTTCTTAGTTATTGGAAAACACACACGACATTAAAAAAAACCTCGAAGAACATTTCAAGGAAAAATTAACACAACATATTTTGTACTCCTTAAGAGCATATTTAAGAGATTTTCTTTTTATAAAGAGTATTTTATACACAATAGATAATATTTTTAAATTTAGAAGGCAAATTTTTTATGCATTCCAACAATGCTCTCTATTTTGACTCTTTATTTTACCTTTCTCAAAAAAATATTTATTGATTTCTTCTCATGTTTTTTTAACATAATTTTTATATGTCAATGATCAATCAGTTTAAGCCCATGTTTGGTCCGGATTAAAATCTAATTTTAATTCAAATCAAAGTCAAATAATCAATATTAATCATATTTTTTTATGAGTTTCACAACTTTTTAACCATACATTTCAAAAATTTTTATCACAATCTACTAAAAAATTAATTTTAATCTCCACGAAACACTCTCTAAATATGATTTGAATAATTTAATATATATAATATTGAAATCTAAAACTTATCAAATGAATTCAATATAAAGTAAGAATAGAGAGTATGGTGGGTAGAAGAAGATGGACTTTTATTATCTTCTTGTTTTTACAATTTTTTTCTATTTTCAAATTTTATTTTCTATTGAGTGGAGAAAGTCCTTGATGAAATTACCCATTGAAATAAAAACAAAATAAGGGCAATTACACATTATGCACAAAATTTATGGACTTTTTGAATGAATTTCGTACAAAAGGATCATATACGCAAAAATTGAAAAGGTTTGGGACCGTTTGCGCCAATTTCCCATTTCAATCACATTCATCATCATCATTTCTTAATTTTGAATTATGACATGATTTTACAAACTTTCTCAAAAATGATATTTTGGATTTTCATCAAAAAGGACCGTGCCTGCGGGCCGAGGAGGGCCGGCCTTTTGGAAATAGGCCGGTAGTCTATTCTCATGATCAGATTTGGTAATGAAACGTTTGCTAACACTTCAAATATATTTTATTTATCAATGACATTTATACTATGAATTTTGATTCCAAGTGTACAGTATTTGTTAAAAGTAATTTGATTATTCAATCTAGACATGTTAATAAGAATTTCTAAAGAATGATTGAATTATGTAAACTTTTTTTTTTTTTTTTTTTAATTTTAGTTATGGTTCATAAATCATATGACAATTAATTTGCTATAAACTTGCTCAAGTTGGACGATTTGGACTTGTTCCGATTTGTTTTAGAGCTTGTGTTGGAAGAGGTTTTTTGAAAATTATTTTTCCTTAAAAATATTTTCAATCACACATTCTCTAAAAAAAATCATCTTCAGGTAGAAAAATCTCTTCCAAACATGCCTTTAATTTATTTATATGCAAAATGGTCCAATTAAACAACTCGAATCTACATTCGCTTATTCAAACACCAATTCTAATTGATAATTGATTTGATTGATATTTCGATTTATTGATTGAATCCATCCGAAATAAATACCCAAGAGTATGACTTGATTCATATTTATTCATTATAACTAGGGGCATATATATATTGGAAGTTTCCGTCTTTGACAACTTGTGATTTTCCTCTATCTGAAAGCTTTTCACGTAAATCTTTGTGTTGTTTTTCTCCATCTTTAAATTTTTCTAGCTTTCAAATAAATTCTTCTAACAAGGATCATGCAGACAAATTAAGAAATCAATCCCCAACAATTTGAACACGTTTGCATAGTACATCAAGAAGAATAATGTTATCTAACACATTTGGTGGTATATCACTAATTTATATGACAATATGGTTCAATTAAAAATGAAATTATGAGATTCATTTAATGGAATATGCAATTTAATGATACTAACGCTGCTACCTAAATTGGTGTTAAATACCAGTTAAATGCCCTTAAGTGGAACTATGGTATTCGTGTAATTTTAGGAAATTCACAATTTTGTTCTTTAAAATAAGAAAAATAATAAAAACAAGAAAAATATATATTATTCAACATTAATATCAAGTGATTTTTTCAGTGAATTTTGAAATTATAAGTGATTATTTTTGATAGTGTAATTGTAATTGTAATTTTTAGATAGTACAAAGGTGCGAGTTATGAGCCATAAAATACGGGTCAAACAAAAATTGATTAATCCATGCCCAGCACGTTCCACACACGATTCTGAGAGGATTAATTTTTTTTTTATCATTCCAATGTGCTTTAATTAACAAATTTATCCTTGGTACAAATTAAAATTTAAATCAAAATCAATAATTAATTATAACCACACATTTTACGGGATCCACAACTTTTTAACCACATATTTCATCAACTTTTATCAATATTTATTAACTTTTTGATTTTAATCTCTACAAAATAGTGGCTAATTTCACTCATTTTCTGCACCTAACCCCTAAATACCAAAACTTGTACAATTTTTATTTTTGGGTTTTTAGTGTTTATTTATAACCTTGATGGACCCCTAGATTTGACAAGTTATTTCATTTCTTCATTTGTACAAAGATTACCAACAAAACAATGTTACTTTGTGGACCATGTTTACGAACGAATTATCGACTATGACAAACCATGACCTTATTCCTAGTCGAGTCTAACAAATATCGTTAGATTACCAATGTATTATCAAAACGTGTTATTCTATTAATTGAATTTTTTTTTAATAATGTTTATTGTCCACAACTAGGGTGGAACATTCATTGCCTTAGAAAGGAGAGATGACCTTCCCTAAACACATTCAATTAGATATACAAGTTAGATTACCTAACAAAATCAAATTGGGAATCAATAATGATACTATAAGAAAAGTTTTCGATGCCCAAACAATTGAACCACCACCAACAAATATAAATTTTATTCCAAAACATCAACAAACCTAAAGATCTCTAGATTTATTTCTTGTAACCAAATGTCTATCAATTACTAAGAAAGTGAAATTACTTGTAGGGTTATGAAGAGGTAATGATCTATAATATATACCCAATTACACTTTTACGAAAATAATATGAAATTATCACAAAAATAATATGCAGATGTTTTTATATCCTAAACACCTTCCTAAACTGACGATGGTACTATATGAACCAAATTGAGTTTTAAGATCAAATCAAGTTGTAAGTGTAAAGCATAAAATTTCGGAAAAGACTGGTTGTCTCGGGATTAAATCTTGAGTCAAATCAGGGGCGTCAGATCCCCTGATTTGACCTGAGATTTAATCTCGAGACAAGTAGCATATCTCATTTAAAAAAAAAAAAAATACTAACGGATAAGTATTTGAGCTACTTAATTAGGTTGAAAATTAAAAAATTAATATAATATCAAAGCCTATTAATTAATCTCAAACTAATAATTTGATCCCTTCAAAAGTCAAACGAAAAATTGAATTTAAAGATTGGTGTTCTCAAATGAAACTTCTAATTTGCTTGAGAGAACTTGAAAAGTCTGAGACCCTAAATCAAATTAATCAGGCTACAAGTAAGAGTTTTTTTGATAGAAAATCTTTAGAGATAATACATGGTGCGACATCATTGAAAGATAAAAAAGAAAAAAGAAAAAGTGCAATCACATTTTGCCACATCAATATCGATACATATTATGTTAAATCAAATTATCAAACAAGAAGATACCGGAAATCAGGTCTCTAAGACCCTCTAACAGTAGTAGTAATCTATATTCTACGAATCCAAATATAGTCAGTCATACGAAAATGATACCTACAATTACTTGTAAACTTTAAAGTTTGAAATACATGACATTACCTTCACAACTTGAAAATGTAAAACCATTTGCTATTCATTGTGTGAACCAAAGTCAGTTTGTTGCTGTCCAAAGTCAATGTCTGCAATAAGCCAATCATGGGCAAGAACCCCCCCCCCCCCCCCCCTCTCTCTCTCTCTCTCTGTGTGTTCACTCTGAAATAAATGATCTCCATCTGTTTGATTCATCATTAATCTCTACCTTAAAAGCAAACCTAAAGTGTCTCAAGAGTATACTATTTATTTGATCATTATTTTGTTTGTTTCTTGTGAAGAAAACATTACCTAGTTTTTGCTGTTAAGAGAAAGCCCTTCTTTTAAGCACCCTTTTCCATTTTTGTTTTTTCGTTCTTTTCCTCTCCTCTTGAGGCTTTTCACCTTTTAGAATCGGATGTCCAGATTAAGGTAAACATAATCTAAAAGCAAACGAATAAATAAAAAAATATAAGTTTTTCATCTCACTATTCTTAATTGACTTTGTCTTGTACTGTTTTTTGGGGAAGGATTTGATGAGATTGGAAAGAATTTGATGACAAGAGAGATAGATGCAGTGATGGGAGGGAGACATATGTTGGGTCCTCCAGGAAGTTTAAACACAGTCACTCCTTGTGCAGCATGTAAACTTTTGAGAAGAAGATGTGCAGAAGAATGCCCTTTTTCTCCTTATTTCTCACCACATGAACCTCAGAAATTTGCAGCTGTTCATAAAGTTTTTGGAGCAAGCAATGTCTCCAAGATGCTCATGGTAATTATCCTCTATTATTTGCCTGCCCGAGTAGTTATAGCAATGAATTAGAATAGAGCGACAAAAAAGATTCATAAAGTCGATCAAAAATTCTAAGTTTTGTCATGATTTTTTTTCTTTTTATGGGTGTTTTAGGAGGTGCCTGAGCCCCAGAGAGCTGATGCAGCCAACAGTTTAGTTTTCGAAGCGAACGTGAGGCTGAGAGATCCGGTATATGGGTGCATGGGTGCAATTTCAGCTTTGCAGCAACAGGTTCAAACTCTACAAGCTGAACTTAATGCAGTGAGCGCTGAGATACTGAGATATAAGTATAGAGAAGCTGCAAATACAATCATTGCTTCTAATAATGTGGCAGCGTTATTTCCCTCCGGAACCGTGTCCTTGGCTGAGCTGCAACAAGCTCCTCCTACTCCGACCACTTCTACGACTGCTGCTGCTCCACCGCCACCAACTCCTCCTCCTCCTCCACCAGCTTCCGTTGTCTCTTCCTCATCTTCAGCTCCATCGTTGTACACTTCTCCTCCTAGCACGGCGAGCTTTAACAACATTTCAAATAATAACATACGATATTTTCACTGATTTTATTCAGCCATAGCTCATCCTCCCTTTCTTCATTTTCCAGTCAGAAACTTGTAGTCCAATAGATCAGAGAAAGGCTTTACTCACTATTATAATCAGAAACTTAGTGAAAATTTTCACGATCTTATTAGGGTTTTTCTGCTTTTAATCGATGTTAAACTTTTTCTCTTCTAATCTTCAGTTTCATCGTGTTCCAAAAATTCAAACTGAAAATATAGAAATATTCACAAAAAATTAGGCTAAACGGAACAAACAATCTCCACAGCCCTGAAAATGTCCTCCAGCCGGCGGCCAATTCGGACAGCTAAACACGCCCTGGGTGGTTGCACGTGCGGGGGTTGAGGTTTGACTCAACAATAATGTCCCTGTGTATTTTTACATTTTTGTCTGTGCCAATTAAGGAGGTGTACGTGAAATGAAACATATTTATATGCACAAAGGAGACAAAATGTATGGTGATTGTGCTGCCCAATACTTAAAGATCAGTACCTTAACTATGAGTTTGGTCGGAAGAAGCAGTGGTGTAACAATTAATTCACCCTTTTTGATTTAAATGCAAATTTTTCCAAAGATAAACCCAGGTTTTCAATTTATATACAAGTATAATTGGAATTTTTGTATTTTTTTAAATGCCGAAAGGTTGATCCCTTTTTCTTTTTATTAGCTCTTTGTCATTGGATTTACTTTTTTCTTTCTTTCTTCTTAAATTTTTTTTATTTTGCATAGTCGTGTCATACATTTCAGTGTATGTTGCTTTTTTTTGCGGCATTCTCGAACTGAGAGTAGTAATTCCAGAGATTTAATTAATTTTCGGTGTACTCTTCTTATAATTTTGAAAGCAAGGTCGGTATGTCGTCCTCTTTTTGCACTACTTTTTACTATTAATGAACGAGATATGAGTTCGTGCCAAATCCTACCCCTAAACACAAAATATGCTTCATTCGAAGTTTTGTATTTTCTTATTTATTTCTTTCTGGCACTATTAAATACTCTCCATGTGGTCATTTGATTTTAAATTATGTAAAAATTTAACCAACCCACTAATAGTGTTTAACAATAGATCATGACTATTCCCTTGTCTTAAATTTATAAATATTAAAACGTCGATTTTGGCGCAAGCATGTAAAAGAGTATACAACCTATGCATACACAGCTCACGACGAGGTTGCTAATTTCTTTAGTCGTCCAGCTACTTGAAAACTTTTACGAGGTTATAGATACTTTAGTTATTTATTTTATAAAATTTGGAAAACCTCGATGAAACTTAATGAGCATTTTTATCGAAAAAAATTGAAAATTAAAATTATTTGTGTTGCCAAAAAGTTAATTGTTTTCGCCTAATGTATACAAAAAAAGGTGGGCCCCACTATTGTGAAGTGCCGGTCCGGGGGGTTGTCAACCCTTTGTATTTTCTTACATAAAAAAAATGAATTATATTTTGAAGAGGATTTATGTTTACTCCCGAGGTTATGAAAGTCAGTTTGTTATTTCCTAGTAAAAATAGAAAGAATTAGCGCTTTCGTATAAATAAATAGGACTTTAGAAGTCTATCAATCTGTAATTTTTTCGCAATAATTTTTGAAATAGTCATAGACTATCTATTTATCTATTTTATGTTTTGCTTAAAATCTCAATTCAGAGCTTGTGCAAAACAAATTATAAATAGCTTATACCTTGTACACATCTTACCTAAGGGTTCTCCGAAAATAAGGTTTACGGAAAATGTCTTTTTGTTAAAATGTTCTACGTCGACAATATGGAATTTGATTTCACGTCGAATTGTCAAAGTTGTAGTACACAAAATGACACAATCAAATTTGGTTTCACATCAAAGGTTCCCTAGAAATATATATTTTCTTGTAAAGAGACTTTTCAACTTTATTTACTACATTATAATGAATATTTCTATCTTAGAATGAGCCAATCATAGGAACACACGCATGCAAATAAAATAAATATCAAAATGTGCTTACTGGTTAGGTAGAATAATTTCATAGCCAATGGCTGACATGCCATTTAAGTGGGATATGGTTAACAATTTCTAAATGATAAATAGTGTCAACAGGAAAATATAAAATTAAATTAGGGTCAAATTACATATTCTTATTTAGCTCCTGTTTGGTGGAATTAAAGTCAGATTATTAGTAAATTTTAATAGAAGTTGATGAAATGTGTGGTTGAAAAGTTGTTGGATCCATAAAATATATGCTTAAAATTAATTGTTAATTTTGATTTAAATTAAAACCTATATTTTAGTCGATACCAAACACACTTAGAGGGTGTGTGATAGAGATTAAAATTGAAAATATAGTCATTATTGTTAACTTTTATTAGACGGGTGAGACCCAATAACAGCCATATTTTCAATTTTAATTGGATTTTAAGCCGTACCAAACATACTCTTAATTAGCTATATGAAATCTGTGGGGGAGCAAGTAATGAGATTTTGAAAAAGTAAGCTTCATATAATATTTTGAAATAATGCTGAAAGATAATCCCGTTTGGATTAAAGTTCAATTAAAATCTCAAATTAAAGTTAACGATTAATTTTTAACAACACATTTTATGGGACCCACAATTTTTCAATCATACATTTAATCAACTTTTATCAAAATCTCTATCATGTTCACATTTGCCCGTACGTATGTATATATATAATTTTAATAATTTACTTTAATCTCTAGGTCTTAGTTGTTAAATGAAACAATGTTTCAATACCTAAACATGAGTTGACTTTTCTGCTATTAACATAATAATATGCTACAGATTATGCTTGCACAAAGTTGTTGCGTTCCATACGCATTATTAATTATCTAGCAGCATATTTGCAATAATATAATTAATTTGTTTTATAATTAACCTGACCTCCTCATGTGATGTTAGTACCGTGTACATTAAGGATTATATTTTGTACATGTGACATTATGTAATTGGTTGGTAGAAATAAAACAATTTTCACCAATCAATTATATAACGCTGCATGTACATTATGTAATATTTGATGTACAAAAAATATAAAAAAGCTAATTGTACATCATCATTTACATATTGATGATGTGTTAAAAAAAAGGTGATTGAGTTTTTTTTTAAATGAAATTTTAACATAATCAAATCTCGTCATATTATTTGTTAATAAACAAATCTGAAAATTATAATGTATATGTAGTACAACCAAATAACTATTGGCACACACTTTTGCCTCTCTTTTTACTAAGAAATGGAAAGAAATCAAATTTGGATATGAAAGAATTTTTTGTTAATGAAAAACTTCTAGTCCAAATGAATTTCTGACAATTCATTTCTGTTTCTAGAAAAACTTTATTTCTTGGTGTCAAAATAGAATATGTGGTAGAAAAATAGAAGATATATTTTCCTAGATCCAATCGCCTAGTCCCTGTCGAAAGAAAAAAGACTTCACGCTCTTCCTTTTGAGAATGGAGGATTAGGGAAATCCTCTTGATTGCAGCTTTCTCCAAATCTCCAAAAAAACACGAAACAAAATAGCTCGATTGGTACAATCCATCAGTCACCTCAAAAGTGTGGACCCTTGTACACACCACCATCATACCATGGGAGCTTGCCCCCATGGATCGGTTTGCCTATTTTTAGATTTGAATTATCCTCCCTTTCGTCCAAAAAAAGTAAAATTGTAATAAAATACATCTAATACTACACCATATGATGATCATTTGTAAAGAAAATAAATAATATTACTCTATTTGCATCTCAATACTTGTATTCGGATCTTTATCTTTCTTGGTTATTTTAGAGTAAATTATTTATGAATAGCCATTTAGAAAAAGGAATAATTCTAAAGCTTGTTTAACCGGGCCTCACCCAGTTAGACTAGACACCCTGTTTATTCAAGTGAAAATTGCACCCAGGCCCACACCTACATTTCAATTTCAACTTTAAAAATCAATTTATAACAAATTTTTTTTTTTTTTTTTTTTCAAAAATCAGGTTATAATTATTTTTTAATTTTAAAACATATATAATGCTCCCAACTAACAATCAACCCATTCGAATCCCAATCCCTAAGAACACCACCAATTCACCATACCCACCTTCCCTCACTCTCTCACACACGCACAATGCTCCTTATCTTTCTTCTTGTCTGTGGCGTCGATCAACCCTTCTCATCCTCTGGCGATGAGAGTAGCGTTACACGCAATGCTACGCATAGTTGATTTTCAAACTTATTTTTAATCAATTGCACATGCTTGTCGAAGTTTTTGTTTTATTGGTGATTTGTAAATGGTGGTGGTATTTGTAGTTGGTGGTGTTGCAGATGGTCATGATGCATTGGTGGTGGTGATGGTGGTGGGGTGCTAGAGACGATGGTGTAGGTGGTTGATGTGCTAACGATGGTATTGGAGATGGTCACAAATGGTGGTGGAGGTGACATGGCTGCATGACATTCGGTTGGTGTCGATGGTGGTGTGAGCTGGGCTGGAGAGTGTTAAGTGATCAAATATTTGTATGATTGTGACTAATACATAATCATCTTATGTGACAATTACATTATTTTTATAATCATCTTCTACTCTTTTTTTTTTTAACATTATTTCTTACTATTTTATAATTACGTTCGACAATTATTACATAATCTTCATTCACTTCTCAATTCTACATTTCTAAATTCAATTTCTATTATTCATAATAAATGGATTCACGATCATTTGTTAAAAACTTATTCGGTATGGAGAACGAAACACAAACACCTGTCCAAAATCAATTTGGGAATGAATTCTCCGGTTTCAATGAATTACCAATACCCGAAAATATTGAAAATTTCGACGTTCGTAATAGTCATCCAATTGATTTGGATGACATTCATGTTGTAGCTAGTGTTCCAATTGATTTGGAATAAAATGAAGAACCGACATTAAATATTCTCGATGCAAGAGGGAAGAGAAATGGGAAGAAACGGGCAAAATGTTGGGATCATTTCAAATTGGTTCCCAGTAGTCGTGTGGTCGATGGATTTCGAGAAACCAAAGCAGTATGTAAATACTGTCAACAACGACTGGTATGGCAAAAAGGTATTGGAACCTCCTACCTCAACCGTCACTACAAATCATGTTCGGCCAAATATGGGATTCTTCCAGCTGGTCAAACGCAACTACAATTTGGTACTTCACACGCCGGTGCTACTACTACGCCACTTTCTACGTGGATATTACTAAATTTTATAATAATAGGCATGTTAGAGACAAAGACGATACTATCTTGAGTGAATCCGATTAGAATATAGTTTTTAAAATAAAATAAAAAATTGACAAGTTTTTATCAGTTTACAAATATATTGTTTGGTGTTTATTATCCCACTAGTTGTATGGTTCTTGAACGTCTTTATATAACTGTTAGAGCTTTTGCTAGATTTCAAAATGACCCCGATTTTCATGCTGTTATATATTCAATGGAATTGAAATTTAGAAAATATTGGGAAGAATTACCTATGTTATTTCCTTTAGCATGTGTCATAGACCCCCGATATAATTTATCGGGTATTAAATTTATAATTGATCAAATGTCAAATGCTTTAACTTTTACTATACCTATTACTTATAGAAATTTGGAAACGACGTTCCGTAAAATGTATGAATTATATGCTTTACGAATGGATACGCATATTGATCGTGTACCTGAACACACTCCTCCTACTAATATAACATATGACGACGCTGAAATTTTGAATTTATTTGAAAGTATGCACTCGTATAGATTTGATGCAACTGCATATGCATGTGGTTCATCTAGTAGTAGTAATTTGGCTTCCACTTCATGTACTCAAACTTCCAGCTGTAGTCAAAATCCAAATATGAATTAATTGATTACTTTAATCAACATTTGCCAACTAATAAAGCAACTAGTAAAATTTCAGAATACGTCATTGAATTCTGACGAAATAACGAACGCTGATGGTCAATAGTTTCTGCAATGGCAAAAGATCTACTAAAACCTCTGGTTAGCACTGTAGTTTCAGAATCTACTTTTAGTGCAGGAAAAAGGGTTCTCTCTTATGTCAGAACCTCAGAAAGCACACTCACGCCCACTATGCTCCGAAAGAACCTCGCGTAAAAGAAAACATTCGGGAGGGAGGCGCAGATATTTAAGACTTTTTTGGAGTCGACTAAAAGAAGATATTTTGGAGGTGTTAATGTGCGTGAAGGACTGGGAAGACTCTAATTATCGAATTCAAGATAAATATGCCGAAATTGCATGTAATCAAGTAAGTGATATTTAATTTCACCACATTCATCACATTATTTTATTTTCATACCTTTATAATTTTTTAAAAAAAAAATGTACACGTAACAAGTTGTTCGTGTACAATTTTTAACTCCGCCTACTCGAAATTGAAATAGCCGGTCCCAAGTCCGGATAAAGAAGGATGATTTTTTTTTTTTTTTTAATTGTAAAAAATAAAAATATTAGTAGAAAAAAGTATATTTAAAAAATTGTTTACAAAACGTGTTTATATATTTTTTTTCTTTAGGTTATCATTTCTTAACAAATAAAATTTTGTTCTTATTATTTTAAAAATTAAAATTGTTTTGAAAAATGTATATTTTTAAATAGAAAATTTAGAAAATGTTTGTGTTACTCCTTCCCCGTTCACCCCTTGAACCCCTAGATCTCTTCGCTTCAAAGAAGGCAACCCCTATATCCTTTTTGCGCTTGATATTTGAGTGGATATTAACTTCAATCTTTTGGCTTGCAGTGTCTTAAAAATGCCTGAGATGGATGACGAGTATAAAGGCTATGTGGGCTTTTTTTGGTTCACTGTGCACATTATGCACTTAATGATTCTCCATAAACTGCAGAGTATCTTTTTTGATGACATATTTCCATGTCTCTCCATAACTTTTATAGCTGTGGGGTAAATATATCTCTGTTTAATTTGGCTTCCTAATTATGTTAAAAAGTGGTAATTCTACAATTTTTCAACACAACAGAGACTTGAGTGATTTCTTAATGGTGACAATGTGATCGGATTACTAATCAGAGGACTTTAATAAACTTCAACTTGAATCTCCGCAGTGTATTTCTGTTCCTAGTAGCTTAGTTTGTGTTCCCATTTTTGACATTTGCAATGCCTTTGAAATGCTTGGGAGATATGATGTTTCTACCTGCTGCATAATTTGTAAGGAAAAATTTGGTTTAAGACAATGTTATCCTTGTTTATAAAAAAATAATAATAATAATTTGTTTTGTTTTTTTTTTTTTTTGTTGAGTTAACGGAGTATTTGACGGTGGGTGGGTGGATGGAATGATATTTTCCGCAACGAAAGGTGAAATTAAACACGAAATTTTCAAAAAATAAAAGGTATCGACGTTTTGTGCTAATTAGCCAGAAACTAAAAGACGTGACATCATTGACATGATCTAATTTTGTCTTTATTTTATTATCACAAATAAATTCCTTCGAAATTTAGATTTTGTTATCACAAATAAATGATTTTTGGGATTGTCGAGACATGTCTATTCCCAAAGGACATGTTCTAAAAAGACACATCGATGCTAATTAGACGTGACTTTTCAGAATATTTTCGTCGTATTTCATGTTGATTGAATATTCCACTATACAACAATTTCAGTTTTTAACATTTCCATAGCAGAAGAGCACATATTCAGCCTTTGAACTCCTATAATCAACTAATGGGTCTCGCTTAAATAATTGGTTTAAGTTGATCGAATAAACAATTCTAAACCAATTTCCAACACTATCGAATAAACGAATACTCATTTATTATCCATACATTTTGTGAGACTACTGCTTATTTTCAGTATAATCTCATTACAATTACTCTCAAACAAACACTTAAACAGCAATATTAATGTTTATTACTTTTCGCTCCAAACCCTTGGCAATTGCATAGTTTCTTTATTATGCTTCACTCACCAAGGATTCTTCTTTAGAGTGTGTTTGGTAGAAATTAAAATCAGATTAAAATTGAAAAACTAGCCGTTATTGTTGACTTTTATTAGACGAGTGAGACTCAAAAACGGCTATATTTTCAATTTTAATTGGATTTTAATCTCTACCGAACACGCTTCTATCAAACGAGCTGCCTAAACAGCTTTATTATTATTATTTAAAAAAAAAAAAAAATTTATTGGTCTCCACTCCATCAATTTGGCCTTCTACAATTTTTCCTTATCTCGCCACTTGATCCCGTGAGGGGACTAATATCACCCATCTTTATCATTGCAGCAGCAAAATCAGAGTTGAAAGAATTAGGGCTCTTGCTGTAGGATTCAATCAGTGAATCAGTTGATCCACCATTGTACAGAATCTGATCAGAGTGCAAAAGTCCTTTCTTGTTTATCAGATTTTTATAGTAGCTATTGTCAAAATTATTTGGTGTTTTAACGTCGAGAGGTGACAAGTTGTTGTCCCCTGAACCCACAGTTCTTGGGCACATTCCTTGCCTTGTTCGAGCAAAAGAAGTGTCGATGTTTCTCTCGTTGTATATGCGAGCCCTGAAAGTTGTACATCTCGATTGCCCGATCGTGTGCGCCCCTGCGTCATTACATGAAATACTTCAAAGATGGAAGATAAATGGACTTCTCGATTTTGGAATGCGATAAGTTATTTCGTCTAGTAGATGTGACCAGGAGACAGAGACACTAACTTGACATAAAATATAATTAGATTAAATGAAGTGTAATTGTCTTTGGATCTTATATTCAAAGTAGAGATGACAAACGGGCCAAGCGGCTCGTCGACTCGGCCGCTCGGCTTTTGAAAACATGAGCCGCGAGCTGCTCAGGCTCATCAAATAACGAGCCCGAGCCGATCCGCTCACGAGCTCGACGAGCGGCTCGTGGGTAAGGCCCATGAGCTCAGCTTGTGGGCACGTGATTTTTTAAAAAAAATGTAAAAAATAAAAATAAAAAAGCTCGTGGGCTTGCAGCTCGGCTCGTGAGCTCACAAGCTCGTGGGCCGAGCCAAGCTCGCCCACGAGCAAACAAGCTTGTGGCTCGTTTGTGCACGAGCTCGAGCTGAGCTCGTGAGTTAAAGGGCCGAGCCGGTTCAACTCGGCCCATTGTCATCTCTAATTCAAAGTCCTCCTAATTATGTAGTGATAAATGTAGTTTTTATACTTATTCTCAGTGCTAAATCACGATATTTTATTGTCTTTTGAATAAAATTCTATCTAATTTATGTTAAATTGTAATTTGTAGGTAAAATTTTATGTTTGATGAAGAATTGGAAAAAATATGTAAATAACGGAAAAATGACAAAATTCAAAGTACAAGGACTGAATTTTATTATTTTGAAAGATTGAGGACTAAAAGAAAAATATAGCATTAATGGGCTTCAAATTAAATTGCAATAGGATTCAAATTCAATTGGTATTGGACTTTTATTGATTGGAAGTCGGCAATTTTGAGTAGACAGGAAAAGGCAGCCAACTGAAAAATAAAAGAAAAGGAGAGGGAGAAGATAAAGTAGCTGGAAATGAAGAAAAACTGTGGTTGAATTCATTATTAATATTCACGTGTCCGGAATTTAGGTGGATGAAGTCAAAGCTGCAACTTCGGGAAGAAAACAATTTGAAAATGATTAATATATAGTTGCACAGTGGCCGGCAGAATTGATTTGGAAGCAAAACTGAAGCAATTTGAGTGTCAATTAAAATTAATCACGTTTCGTCAGTTTTTGGTGATTTCTTTTCACTTTTTCATGTTTAAATTCAACATTATGAGTGTCTCAATATTTTTATATTAGGATTGATAATGAAACTTAGATTTTTATTATATGTTTAATTTCAAGATTTTCATGTCATTTTAATATTTGTTAATTAATTATTGTGTGTTTAATACTTTAATTGTCTGCGCAACAAATATTAATTGATTTGGGGAATAATATTGAGATCGAGAGGTGATATTTAATTCTAGCTCGTGCAATAATTGATATAGACATTATAAGAGATCAAGAGATGATTATAAACTATGCGATCGTGTTTCCTATAGATTAATGCGTTCATATGTGTGTGAATTTACATAGAGATATAGCAAATTCGGACATATGAATAAGATTAGTATTGCTTGAGAAAGATCACTAACTACATCAGGTTAATTCGATCGTTGATATGTATGAAAAATGATTGAGTAAATTGAAATTAAATGTATGATAAATAACCTAAGTGAAATCGAAAATCCTAACTATCTAATCACATAATCTTATCTCCAATTCTAATTTGAGTTCGTCATTTTATTTCTTAGAATTTTGTTTTGAAAACATAATTTGATTTGATTATTAGTTGTCATTTTAGTTTAACTTGAAATTAGGTTAGTTTAAAAATTCATAGTTGATAATAATCTCTGTGGGACAATACTCGAACTTAATTAATCCACTTTATTACTTGTCACAATCCGTACACTGCGGGATTTCACGAACAAGTTTTGGGCGTCGTTGTCGGGGACTAATTTATTTTCTTTAAATTTTTTATTAATTCTAGTTTTGATTTAAAATTTATTTATTTATTCTTTGTGTGTGTGTTTTTTTTTTTAATCATTTTCGTTGCTAGTATATTTGCATGTGTAGTTTGAGAGTAGGTAGTCTAATATCATTTGATCCAGGAATCGAACGTACTTTTAACTATAGAATTAAAGAACAACAAGAGAATATAATGGCAGAACAGAGCAGAGACGTGACTAAGAGACAAAGACACTAACTTGACATAAAATATAATTAGATTAAATGAAGTGTAATTGTCTTTAGCTCTTATATTCAAAGTCCTCCTAATTATGTAGCAAGTAATATTTTTTCTCCTTTGTCAGTATGACAAAAGTCAAACTAAGCACAATTTGACTACGCATGAAAAGATTATCTATAAGTTTACATATAAGTAATAACTAAGCATTAGAATAAGTATTTTTTTGTTGGAGAAATACTTTTTTAGCCAAGTTACTTATTATGAAATTAATCTCAAATAATATAATTAACGTTTTAGATTATAAACAAGAAAATTAATTTCTTCAAATACGTATGCATACGTATATTTACATAAAATAAGATGCATACATATATATTTTGATATGTTTGGTTTAGTTAAAATTAGATTTTTAGTAGTTAGATTTTAATAAAAATTGACGAAATGTGTGATTTAAAAATTAATAAAAATTGTGGAGCACATAAAATGTGTGATTGAAAATGAATTTAAAAAAATGGAGGTCAAACAGGATCTTAGCGAAAATGCGTAAAACCTCCAAGTCAGGCTAGTAATAGGATAATTAGGTACCTGATAAAACAACCATGTCCTTGGCGGAGAGACCTCTCGCTTGGAACCTATTTATGAGGTTGTTAAGAGTAGAAGTTGGAGGTGGGATTACGCCACTATTTGCAGCTGAAAGACTTGCTGATTTTGAATCCCTCCTTCCAAGTTTCACTTTCCAGCTGGGCCCCCCAAGCTGAAAAATATTGTAAAATTAGCTTCATCAAGTTGCCATAATTAATCTTGTAAGCCAATATGATGTATAATATGAAGAATTACTTAGAACAAGAACTCACAGTAACAACAGAATCACGGGCAGCAATGGCTAAGATGTCAGCACACGACACGACTCCTGGACATACAGCCTCGACCTTGGATTTAATGTTGTCGACCACGTTAAATCCCCTGACAGAGTTGTTGTTGGGGCCAGCAGTTTTCTCCCCGGTGAATGAAGATGTGTCGTCAAGGAGAATTGATCCATCACAGCCCTATTTAAAACGAGAAAGATGGTTAATCCTCTTTCATGTTTAGCTCCAAGATATGAAATTAAAGAACAATAAAAAGTACAAAGTGTAGTTTATTATTATTTCATAAAGACAACGCGCCAATTTAGTCTCTTCATCATTTCACAACAAAATATCGAGAAGTAGTTGGTTCGAAACTTGTATGTTTCTGAAAGTTTTAACATTTTCAGAAATGCAGACACTTCCATTTCAAGCCATAATTGTTTAGCTATGAAAATTTATTGACCATCATTTTTCGATGAAATAATTGAAGAATAACTTGTTACACACGTGTATTTGTTTGAATCTTGTCTTACAATTAATATAATCATACATTTTATAGAACCCACGACTTTTCAACCACGTATTTCATCAATGTTTTATCTAAACCAAACACGGGAATAATTAGAAATGAAAATTACTTGGACAAAGCAGTCGTGGAAGTGGAGGCGGAGGAGTGAAGCACCCATACGTTTCTCCTTTGCTACGGCGGACTGGACTGCCGATTTCACGGTGGATAACACCTTGGGGCAAGTCTTGTCATAAAAATTAGTGGAGAGTTGAGCTGAAGAGCTGCCAATAAACAGCATAAAGATAATGAAAAAGACAACTGATAAAGTAGCCATCGGTTTATGATTTGGAAGTAGAAAAAAAAGTTAAGTTGCATGGTAAATATTGCAATGAATTTGGGGGCCAATATATAGGGCTCCGACGTATATCTTTGGACCTTTAATTACCTAATCTTGCATACCATTGCATGGCTAATAGATGATAGAGGGGCCCCACTGCATGCACTCATTTAATAATTTGATTTGATCAACAGATAAGAAGAATAAATACGGCCGCTAACACGTTTACGTGAAATGTAGTAAGTTGAATAATTGAAGTTAGCAGGTGGCCAATTTGTCAAACTCTGATTAGTTATCAATAGTATTAAGATGCCATGCAAATTGGACCACATTTACAATTACTTATTTTGGTAGAATAAGGCCAAATACAGAAGTTTAGTCCGGAAGGGTCGCATTAAATAATATTAATGTTTTACGGTCTTCTCGTTACTATCTACATAAGAAAAATCTGTAAAAGGATTTAATGAATTTATAACTATTGCAAGTCAATATCTTTGAATTGTCCAACGTTTTGGTCTTCTCGAAAACGATGAATTTCAATGCCATCTTATTTCGGTGATGTTGTTGCTACTCTGTCCATGTTTGATTTTGTTAAAAATTAATGAAATGTATAATTGAAGAAATCGATTAAATATTTGGATCCATGAAATTTATTGTTAAAATTAATTATTAATCTTGACTTAACTTTTAATCAACTTTTTAAACTAAATTAAACAAGTACGAGTTTCAAAAGTTCGGATAAAATTAGGGTGGAAAAGATAAAGATCATTTAATTAGTATGTTTATGACATACCCTATTTAGAAAAATGTATAATATTTCAAAATAGAAAGCTAAAAACAATATTTTTGTCCCCAAGTTTAAAAAAAGTTCATTTATTTTTGTTTGCAAACATATTTGAATAACTTGCTTTTAAGTAAAAAAAAAATACTTCTTTAAAAGTAAGCTTAAAAGTTAAATTTGATTTTAAGCAACTTTTCCAATGACAGACGTGTATAGATAAGTTATGTTTCTTTTACTTTATTAAAGTAAAAATGTTAAATTTTAAGAGCAAGCTTAAAAAAATATAAAGTTGCTTTTCTAAAATATGTACAAATAATTTTTCTCTTAATTTTAAGTAAAATATTATTTTTTTAAAGTAAACTTAAATTAAGCTACTTTTAAATAACTTTTTCTCAACGGATAAATTACTTTATGTTACTTCTAAATAAAACACGTACTTTTTTTAAAGGACTTTTTATTCAACTTACATATCTTCCATTTCTGAAGAAAATATAAATGATTTGATTTATGAATTAGATTAAATAAAAAAAAATCATTTATTTTGTAACTTACTTATTTTATAATGTAATCTTACATGTTCATTTTTTAATCAATATTCATTTTTTTTCCCTATTCATCACAATGATTCTTAAAAGTAAATAATTCTCATAGACAAAATAAAGAATGATCGAGTTTGCAACGTTAGAGATATCAAAACATATAGGTTAAATCCTGTATTCGAGTAGATAAAACTTTCAATACACCAGAAAGAAAGAGCTATTGCACAATATTGCAACGTCAAAAGTCCATCACCAAGCTCCTGCACACCATAGTATATTAAGGGTCCGTTTGATAGGAATGGTGGAAAATGGGTGAAAAGAAAATGAATTTCAGGGAAAGTAATTGCCTAGAAATTATTTTGCAGGGAATTGTTAATTATGCGTATTTGATTGGTATAATTTTTCATCCGGAAATTTTTTAAATTTTGTGTTCGTTTGCATCAAAATTATCCATTAAAGTGATAATTTTTTCCACACTTGGTTAAAAAATTTGTTTCCATTGCCAAAAAGTAAAAACAAAAAAAAAAATGTTTCCTAAAAAATTATTTTTTTCATCAAAATTTAGTGTTCGTTTGACCTTTGTTTGCATCAAAATTGTCCATAAAAGTGAAATTTTTTTTTACACTTGGTTATGAAATTTGTTTCTATTGCTAAAAAAAAAAACAGAACAAAAAAATAAAGTCAAAAATGACGGCAGGTTGGAAAACCAATTCTCACCTTTCACCAATTTGGAGGAAAAAGGCGCACAGAGACTGTCCCAAGAAAATAATTTCCCAACCATTTTATGCCAATCAAACATGATTTTTGTTGGAAAATGGAATTCTTTTTCCATTTCCATGGAAAAAGAAGGTAATCAAACACAGCCTTAATATATATTCTTTGTAAATACAAATAAAGTTTGATCATTTGAGCAAATAAGTTGAGAATTACTGATTTTGGAGAAAAATGTAAATAATAAATAACAAATAAAGCTTTTTGCTATTTTTCTTAAAAATGTTAACCTTTATAATGGAAATCTAAATCGTCATATGATAACAAACCTTGTTAAACTCATACGAGCAATTCAATTCGATTGATTCCATGTTTGGTAAAGCTTATATTATAATTTAGAGGATCAAATATATTTTTTATACGATAAAAAACTATTAGTCTCTTATTATCCACATATTATGTAGGATCCATCATTTAAAATCACTTCCAAGTATACTATAATATTCAAACGAACACATAGATTGCAAGATTAATGTATTCAAATAAGTCATCATCTTGCAGGACATATTAAAAAATAAATCTCAAACAAAAATGCAAACAACATACAATAAATAAGGATTTGATCATTCATCTTAATAACGTTGATTTTTTAAGATGAAATCTTAAATTTTAATAACGAAATCTGTTTGATCCCATTAAATTGTAATTCATTTTTCTCCCTCTTCTTATCAATCATATATTTTTCAATAAAATAATATTACACATAAATTTTAATTTTTTTTAACTATACATTCTCTAAAAAAATTTATTAATCATCTCATTATAATGTGAAACAATGGGGGTCAAACGGTGAGATGGTAAATTTGAATACAGTACAAACATAATTTCACACAAACTACATATGGAATAAAATAATGACTATATAAATGGATTTGACTCTTCCATCAAAAGATGAATTTGTTGGAATTGATTAGGTGTAAAATCAAGGTAAAGTGACTTTTGTGTGGATCGAATATTTGGACTTGATCTGATAAATTATTTTAAATAATTAGATTAATTTGTTCTAGTTGTCTAATAGATCCTTGTGGTATATTTGGAATAACAAATTCAATTCCAGATGAATGATAAATTGCAATTTAAAGTTTGAAAAAAAAAGAGGAAAACTGATTGGAAAATTGTACAACACTGCCGCTCACCTAGCGCTCGAGTGATACGCTAGCGACAGGCGAGTGACAGAGTTTCTATTTTTGACGCTCGAACGATGCAAGGGCGACAGATGGCAACAACAAAAGATGCGACCATTGACAAATGTTGAGTTTTGAACCGTTTCTCTTCACTCACAACCTCTTCTCATCTATAAATAAAACCCTTGGGATGACCATTACTTTATTCTAATGATATGCAATCATAGCATAACATTAAATTAATAAATTCATCTTTTCCTAGCCAAAACTATGCATAAAAACTTGTTTTCCATTTCATTCTAGAAGGAGTACAAAAATCAATTTTCAGTTCGTTGTCCTTGTATTATGGAGTGCTACGAATACAAGAAGATAGTCATTGTATTGTTAATTGGCTGCTATCATCTGTAGGCACCGTTGCAAGAAAAAATCGATTTAAGGACAAATAGTTTAATTTTTGCCTCGACTATGCATCCATATTTCTTGGCGCTATTTTGGCATTCTTTTTCTTTGGTGTTTTATTACTCATTTCTTTGTCGTTAGTCCGTTCAAATTTTGGTAAAATTGGTAAGTTTGATTTTTTATTTTAAAGTCATTACTCAAATCCATTAATTTTCAACAGATTTCAATTCTCTTTCATTATTAGAAACAGGTCCCAAAAAAATCGTGAAGTTCATATAATTATAAAATATAAACAACCAAATAAATCGCTTCTAATGAAATTATTAGCTTATAATTTAAATACTACAACTAATTGAAAACGACATAGTTGGACTCTATTACATATTCATTTAATAAATCAAGAAAAAAAAAATAGGTTTTGTCTTCGAATATTCAAAGTGTCTTTGTTACCAAATCCCAGCAAACTTTGGTCTGCTTTTTCGACTGTCGTTGGGAATGCATCATTTTCAATACCTAATCGGGCCCTTCTTGGAAAAGTCTAATATCTTACAAGTACGACCAAGTCTAGATGCAGCTCCTTTGTTCCCCCCCCCACATAAACCATGCTTGCAAGCAAAACTCGTCGAAAAAGAAAACTGAATCGAAATCACCTTTTCGAAATTATTTGTTCGATGTCATATAGATTCGTCAATGAAATGTTTTAGGCTCAAAGTTTTAACGACGAATTAAAATCAAATCGGACCGTTTTAAAAAAAAAAAAAAAAAATTCTCAATAATTAGACTTATAAGTTACAATCTTGACTTTCAAAATAAAATATAACTATTAAACATTTTATTACAACAATGGATACTTCAGTCAACATTCAATTGTCCATTACCAAATACCATTAATTAATTGATTATCCTAATTTTATAATCCTATTACGTTACCAATCACGCCATCAAAGTCAAAACTGTCTTCGTCTTCAATCCTCAATCCGCAAACATTGAGAACCAAAAGCCCCACATTGCAGATGATTTAAATTTATAGTTTGTTGTACATAGATTTTTTTTTTTTTTTTTTTTTTTATCGCCAATAAAGTATGAAAACATTTTATAATTAGTGAACTAGTGATGATAAAATGATCGTGAAGAAATAACCGCGATTTAAAATCGGATCAAGACATTCAATTTAAGTTTGAAAATTTTTCAAAACATTTTAAATTGTTTAGTTTGGGATTTGATTTTTCTCAAACCCTTTTAATTAAACCGTTTAAATGAAAAATCCGTCAAAAATTGGTCCAATCGAACCCCTTATATCCCTATTTTTTATATGCGTTTGCTTCTCTTTTTCGAGAGTTGTTACAATTAGGTAGAACTGCACTTTAGTACACGACCATAGGCTACTTATTACAAATAATAAATGCTTGTTACTCTTTATACTATTTTCCCTATGAATATTCAATAAATTAATAATTTCGCATAAATAATAAAATTCTTCGATCCCAATTTGGGCAATTGTACTAAATTAATAACCCCACTAATTAAATGTATAAGATAATAATCTTTTTTTAGATCAATTTAAGACCCAAAGAATATGTAAAATATTAAATTCATAAAAGTCCATACTAGTAACGGTAGAAATTATGTTTCATGTGCTTTCCTTGAGAGTCTTTCGCTTAGCGTACACGTTTTTCTTCTTTGGGAAGGCGCCTCGCTACCCGAGCAAGGTTTTTATTACTTATCCACTAACTGAACGTAACTTCACTAGTGGTTTAGTTCTCTAAGCCCTATATTAGCCCGTTAAAAGAGTACGTGAAATAATTCAAACAATTAATCTTCCAAGATATTAAATTTTGAAGTCAATGAGTGTGCATTACCGTTTCCTCTTCAATATATGTGTGTGCATTTTTTGTGTGCTTATGATTAAATTTTGAATCTCACCACATTCAAGATTTTTTTAAATTTCCTATATGTATTGTGGTAAAATATAATACAAATTATAAACTATTAAATACTCTATAAATTAATAAATATTCATTTATTGATAATTTAATAAATTATTCATTTATCAATAAATTAATAACCCCTATAAAAAATAATTTTTCGCGATTCCAATATTATTATTTTATAAAGGTTTTATTGTAGGTTGAGGCTTTCTTGATTTTAGAAGTCTTCAACGAGAGTATGGCAGCTTTTTAAAGTTTCGCATTTCAAAATTATCTATTCAGATTAACATTAAGAGTCTGTTTGGTAATAATTAAATTGAAAATATGACTGTTATTGGGTCTCACTCGTCTAATCAAAGTCAACAATAACGATTAGTTTTTTAATTTTAATCTGATTTTAATCTCTACCGAACATGCTCTAAAATTATTAGGAAAAAAAAAACGAATAGTGTAATTAAAATTCATTGAAAATATAAATTCCCTATCTTGTGGCTAAAGAAGGTTAACAAGAGAAAATCGTTGACATTTATATATTTCACCAAATTCTTGTCCTCTCCGATTATGTTAACTTCAGATTTTCTTGCACAATCATTTCGTGAGTTCTAGCTAGTGTGCTTCTACCTCTAAGGTATTAGAACTAACATCTTTTTCTTGAGTACTCTCGTTTACGGGTGGGTTCTATGAAGCCCTCGAATCTAGAAAAATGATTTGTCTTGAACTTCACTTGTGAAGATGGGAGAATTGTATTGACTACTTTTGAATCCAATATCATGCCACTATAACATATCAATTCATCTATAGTTTACAAATAATATTATTTAGCACATTTTATAGTATTTACCGAAAAGCTATAATGAATGATGCTATTAAAAATCGTATCTTTATTATAACGTTTTGAATGTTATAATAAGGTGCTATAAAAAACTTTAGATAGGATTTTGTTATCATCGTGATGTTAGTATTTATAGCATTTTTTTTTTTTTACAATCTTTTTAATTTAATAGCATTTTTTAATTATAATTTTGACTTTAATAACATTATTTAATCGTCATGTTTACATCTTCAATAGCGTTCTTTTTTCTTTTTTTTTTTCTATTGCTAATTTGAATTTAAATTGTGTGTGTGTTATTTTAATAATTATTTTCTTGAGAACTTAATATATTAAAGTTTATCTCAAAAGTTTAAAAAAAATGCTAAACTTCAATTAAATGTACAAACTAACAGTGAACATAAAATTGCAAACATATTCATTCAATTCTTTAATTTTGAGTTCAAAACAACATAAAAAAAAAAGGAAAAATAAAAATAAAATCACAAGAATAGTTAAAGTCCAAATATTGGAGAATCTGTCTTGTGCAAAAGGAGTACACTTCGTCCCGTGAATGATATAACCGGTGCATAAATAAGAAGAAAAAACTCGCCATAAACATAAGAGGAAGTGTTTTGGGCTCCTTGATTTAGTGGGCCTTTTAATGAATGTTATTATATCATGTTTAGATAAAAATCATTTTTATTTTAGGGAAAAATTCATATATAAAGTGTATTCTTTACCTCAATTCAAAAATAAGGTAAAATAGTTTGAAAATTCAAAAATCAGGTATGCATTTAATTAATTAAAAATATTTATTAAATAAAGTCACATTTTATGATTAATGGTCACATATTCATAATTATAAGTTACAAATTTATTATCGGTCACATATCATCAAATTTTGATCACATATTCATAATTATAAGTTACAGATTTATTTACTGGTCACATATCGTCAAATTTTTTTATTACAGATTATTTCGAGGTCACAGATTTTTAAATTAGTTGGTCACGGATTATTTTTGAGTCACATATTGTCAAAACTTTTAGGTCACATATTAAATATTTGGTCACAGATAACCAAATACTTGGTCACACACCACCAACAATAACCACCAACGTCGCCGCCCCCGCCACAAAATCGCCACCGCCTCACAATCACCACCCAAACCACCATAGATCCACCAACAATAACCATCAACGCACAGCACACCACTCAATAACAAAAAAAAAAAGACAGCGAACCAACCACCAGCAGATCCGTCGCTGCCACCTCCACCGCACCCACTGCACCACCACCACTCCACGCGAGAACAACCAAAAAAAACTAAAAAACTGATGACCATTCCTGATTGTAATCTAGATTTAGTGTTAAAGCAACATGAACCTCTCCATTTAATATCAGGAAATTAACAGTGTACTATGGAACTAAATTAATTTTCAGCAAGAAGTGGGTGTGTATGTATGCTTGCAGTGTGCATCTTAAGGTTGGGTGTGGGGAATAAATATGTGCTATTAAGGAATGTGATGACATGATTGGTTCACAGGTAGCACATATACTGCAGCCCAATCGCTCCAGACTTATCCATAATGATAGTGTTAAGAGAATATGCTTCCAATCAACCGCTTTTGCTTGAATGTGAATATAATAAACAAAAGGGAAAAAAGGCCAAAAAACTCAACTGTTCACACGACAATAAGGATGGCGTCTCTATTTTGGTTACTTCATGAATCGCCACAGAAATCAATCTATATAGAATTTCAGAGTCATATCCCTATTTGTTCACCTAAACCAAAAAAAAAAAAAAAAAAATCCAATTCAAAATAAACAACACGCTGAAGATACAATTTCCCCTCCTTGGAAAAAGGTTCCAGGCAGTAATGATAAAAAATTGGACAACTTTGTCTGCAAGAGAACGGAATAAAAATAGTCCTAACCCTGTAATCCCAACCATGCTTTTTGGCAAATGCTATTGCCGCTTCTTCACTGTCAAAACTTAGTGCAGAGTCACCAACATTGGCATATGGGTCTCCTGTAGATGTCCAACCCATCAACGGATTTTCCCATCTACACATGTCCGAAACTGCTGTGGCAACAACAAGATGTTGCAGCAGCTTCAGCCGCTGCCGGCTGTCGGACCGGAGGAGGGGAGGGGCCGAGAGAGAGAGGCGGCTGCTGCCGGAGGGGGAGGGGGGAGAGAGGGGGAGAGAGAGAGAGAGAGAGGGGGAAGTGAAAAATTAGGGTTAGACATTTTATATTTCACCTGAGTTTTGAAAAATAAAGTTTGGTCCCTGATTTTTGAATTCTAAACTTCAAACCCCTGATTTTTTGTAATTTCCCTTTATTTTATAGTATTACCAACAAGAATGCTATATTTAAATGTTATAAAATGTATAAAATGTTGTAGTGCGCGCGAAAGGCCATCCTTGTGGGCTTAGACATACATTGCAGCATATGTGCTTGTGACACTGTATCGAACATTTTCAACAAATAGAGCCTGAAGGCATTGAAGCTTAGCTGCTTCAAATGATGTCAAGTTACTTTAACAAACTGGTGAGTTTTATGCACTTGTATATATGATCAAGTTGAGGAAGGGATTCTCGGGATTTATGATCAAGGCATTGAGTTTAGTCGCATCTCAAATTTCGCTTCTCCTTTTGTTCTTGTTATTTCAATTAGTACATAATCAGGATGCAGCAGAACTCTTGAAAAGTGATCACGGACAATCTAAGAAGCCTGTCCTAGCATATCCCTTTGTGGTTAGCCAGTGAATTGCGGTCTCCATTCTGCAAATGGTAACATTTATTTCTTACGAAATTGTGATGGAACTGAACACTGGATAAGCATTTGGATTCTGAGAATGTAATGGATTTCTATGGACAGAAGATCGTGAAAGAATTAGTACTGCAATCTGCAACATTTACCGAGCATGATCAATGATGATCAAGCAAGCTATAAATTCCTTTGGTTGTAACTCTTGATTCTCCTATATGCTATGCATTTAGTCTTATGAGATATATAGTAATCCGAAAACAAATCTCATTATTAGTTGATTTGATCCTCGAAACTAGAAGTTTCTGGTTCATAAGAATATAATGTTAGTTCATGGCAGACTTAAACGTTTTCTAAGGCCGGTATTTACAGAAAGACTAACTGCTCTCTTTTTCCTCTTTCGGCTGGAATGTTTTGATATAATTCTTGACAGTTTTTGTTCTTTGGTCTGGGCATTCGCGTGCTATTAATTAGTATTTACGAGTATTCCTGATGTTGTTCGAGGAAATAAAGCAAAGCAATGACGATATTTGTACACACAAAACAAACATTTATTGTCAATCATGTGAGGAACATAAATTACAAATGGAAAAGCTAATATTATCCATCCAGACAATTATTTCCCTCCTGCAAACTTACATATGCATATATCCATTTATTTGGTAAATTAATAGTCTAAAAATGCAGTAAAAGATGATTTCATTTCCAAGCTTAATTTGTCTTCCTGCAATTGGTTCTGATCTGACCGTCGTTCCCTGTAAGTGGGCTAAGGCTCCCCATTTTGATCATTGCACTAGCAAAATCAGCACGGAATGATGCAGGATTGGTGCTATAAGTGGTGACTTGAGAATCTGTTGAAGCACCACTGAAAAGTTGCTGGTCAGAATGCAAGAGACCTTTGTTATTGACTAGATTCCTGAAATAAGCATTGTCGAAAGAGAAAGGGCTTGCTGCATCCAGCGGTGAAAGATTGTCGTCTCCGCCTGTGTTTGGACAGTTAGTTTTCAGGGATGTTGCAAAAGATGAAAGAATGGTGCTTTCATTGTAGACTCGGTCACGAAATGCCATGCATCTCGCTTGGCCTATCGTGTGAGCTCCTGTTTACAAATAGTAACGATCAGCAATGAATGGAATGGAGTAGTGAAAAAGGATTCACATAGCTGACCTTAAATTTATTGGGACGAGTTGAAGGGAAATAACAGAATGTCCTAGTACCTGAAAGGGTAACCATTTCTTTTGAGGTGAAGCCTTTGTTTGAGATGGCTGAGATGAGATCACTGAGATCCATTAGAGGGGATGGAATCTCGCTGTTTGCAGCACTTAAACTTGCAGTGGTTGAGTCTCTTCTGCCTAATTGAACCACCCATGACGGTCCACCCAGCTTCTCGAAATAAACAGCCAATCAAAACATGTTAGTGGTTTTTTTGTGTGTTGTTCGTAGTTAATTTCAATTGTATATAAGTAAACCGAGTGTTTGACACATTATTTAGTATAGATTAACATTAGGTGTATAAAACAGTTCAACCGTGCTGCCTATGGGCTCGGCTTGTCTCTGTAGACAAGCTGGCTTATGGCACAGTATGTTGTACTGGTCGACCTAGTCCAGTTTTACACTCCTATAGTCGATTAGGCATTAAAACGCGAACGAAATTAGGATGGACGAGAAGATTACCGAAACAATAGAATCCCGAGCTGCAACAGCTAGAATATCAGCACACGAGACAACTTGGGGACACAAGGACTCTAGTTGAGATTTGATAGTATCGATAACCTCAAAACCTCTTAATGAGTTATTATTCGGTCCAGCAGTTTTCTCCCCCGTGAAACTTGCTGTATCGTCTAGTAGAACAGATGCATCACATCCCTGTTGATACAAATCATACACAAAAACCATGTAAAATTCACAAATGAAAACCACTTTAACAGTTAAGTATACATGCAGATTATTGGATGAGTAGCAAATCGTTCAATTTCCTCTAAATCATCATGTGTTCTTGCGAAAATATGCCTCACTTTTTTTGGCACTAGGTCAGGTTGGAAAGCAAAAGCTAGTTTTATAAAATGGGAAATGCTCACACAATGGTGTCCATAATGGACACATGGAAGCCCTGCGTCCATTATGGATATCATTATGTTAAGGATTATGTACCCTTAGTATTTCCCTTATAAAATTGGACATGTGAGGGCCCCACATGACAATCAGAGGAGATTTGAACTATTTATGTCGATGGTAACTAATTGTGTAACTTAATGGAAGGTCGATGAGTGAGAGAGAAAGAGAGCTTGCATTAACGAAGCAATCATGGAAATGAAGGCGAAGCAATGAGGCTCCCATGCGACGTTCCTTAAACAGTGCTTTAGTGATGGCTGCATTGATGGTGAGAAGAGCTTTTGAACAGGAAGTGGAGTAGTAATTAGATGACAATTGCGAGCAACTTATATTAAGCTGAACACACAAAATTATGAAGAAGAAAAGGCAGGAGGATAAGTTTCTACTTGCCATGAATTCTAGCAGATTATGTTATAAGAATTAATTTATGTATTGTGCCTGGTGAAGATGGAGTTCAACTTGCTGCTGGCATGCAAATATATAGTACAAGCACTTTGCTCCCACCATTGACATTTTTGCTCATTGCCTCATTCTAGTTAGTCAACTTATTCTAATTTTTCGTTTTGTTCAACGCAAATGAATCAATTAAGGAATAAAAAAAGGGGAAAAGAGACAAAAATGGAAAACATTCTCACAAAAACTATTGGGCTGCAGGCATTCTAAAGTTCTTGCAAAGTAATACATAAAAATTGCTATGCACAATCTTAAAAGAATTTTAGTTTACGTAGAAATATACTTAAAAGTATAAAAATTTGGAAATGTCTTGTATCTTATTATCTTATAAGAGAAATATATGCTAGATGATAAGCGCTTAATCATAAAAATCATGACTATCTTCATAATATCATTCTCAAAAAGGCTCAAATACGAAAAATGAGTTTTTGTTATAATTTATAAATAATGGTTATGATCAATAAAAATTATAGTCATTTTTAGATTTTATTCTTATTTTTTAAAATTAAAGATTTGTTTTTTTAAGTTATGGTCAAAGCACCAACACTTGGAGGTGAACGACGTAGAATCAAACTTCAAAGTTTAATCCCTTAAATAAGGTAAAATTGCAGCATTGGTCCCACTCTATTGCTCTCGTAGCATATAGGTCTCCAATCTTTAAAAGAAGCTAGTCATTCCTTATAATTGCACTATCAACCTTAATAATTAAAACGTATAAATCTTCGTTAAAATCATCACATAGTCGTTAAGTTCTGTAAAGCCAAATCTTGTGAAATGAGGATATTCTATGAAAGCCATGTGACAATTTAACGTGTAAGTATATTTGAGGAGTATTTATAAATAGTTTGAATTATAAATAAATAGAAACGAGTGGTAAAGAAGTGAATAATATTTATGAATCCCATGAAATGTTTATATATATATATATATATATCACGATTTCAATTATTAAACTTATAAGCTACATTTTGCTTCTCATTTATTTGTAGGGAGACATGTTTCTATTAGGACCATGTAATTATTTAACGAAGATACGAATACCATCTCTACGAAGTTATTCGCAACTGAAGTGAAAGGTTGAAGAGTAATTGCTCCTTTTTAAAGGTTGAATACCAACTTACTATTAAGAATACATTACGACCTATACCGCAATTACTTTGGGCATGATTCAATGCGAACCAGAGGTCCATAAGAATCTGCTAACTACCCCATCTTCTCTCTATTTCTTAATTTTGTACTGTGGACAATAATACTTATTGATTTTGCAAAGCCCCCAAACTTTGGAACTTTCTAATGGGAAGCAGATACATTCTCTTCTCTCATTCTCCATTGAGGCTGTCAAATCACCTATTGCAATATTCACAATAACTTAATGAAAAAGCAATGTTGAATAAATACCATAGGCAAGTTCAAATCGGGCTATAAGTTGATAAAAGTCTCCATGAAAACCAGGACAAATGCACATTTGAAAAATCTTGTTTGAACGTGAATAAAGTCCAAAAAATTCACATTAACACGCCTAATGCAATGTGGAATGAGAAACAAGAGAATATACCCAAAAAGAATTCTTGTCCAAGAAATAGAATTTTATTAATCAAGGTATAAACATACATACATGAATAGAACCAAGAGTTCTCTTAAAATATAAGAAAACTAATTCAAGAATATAGCACCTTCCACCAAAAAATAAAAAAAAAACTTTGCACTCTCCAATAAATCGCCAAGCAGTTGTTCTTGGAGTCACTTTCTATCAAAAATACCCAAAAATACCCAAAATCACGGCTATCTATATAAGCTTATCGAACTTTCACGAGCCAAAATCAATAGCCATATTGAAGAAGCTTGTAAAGAAGCCAAAACCTTGCTCTCCCATAAATTGCCAGCAGTTGCACTTTTTCTTCAAACATTCTGGAGTTCCTTTCTATCAAAACTACCCAAAAAATAGTCAAAACCACAGATTTCCATATAACATCATCAACGAGTCTTTATTGATATTATGGTTCTATTCATAATAGGCAGACGTCATATAAGAGAAGGTATAAGCTAGGTGTAGTATCCATATTACAATATGATGTATCAAGGACAAAATAATGATGACAGCCAGAACAATCCCAATAATTTTTTTTTATTTTTCTCAATATAAAACCTATTTCTTTTTCAGAAACCAAAGCAAATATTGGCAGCACACTTGTGGAAAGTTACAAAATATTACTAGTTAAGGAGGACTTGGATAATTGAAAACTAATCCTGTTAAAGGCACCATGAGGTCCAAAATACTAATAAAAAAAGAAATGAGAAAGTTCATGACAACTGAAGAGAATGGAAAGTTGGTTTCTTCTCCAATTCATTAGAGAAAATTGGTTATTATACATTATAGACAACTCTAAGAACCAGTGAATAGATCAGAGACATTTTGATTAATTGCTGCAACAGCGCCTTGATAGGACAGAAAGTGTCATCAAATGGATGTGAAGTCAATATTTCTGAATGTGACTACATAGAAGGCAAAAAAGTGAGAAAGTTGCTTGATAAGTTTGGTATTAGTTTAAGGGGGATGTTGGAAGGTGTTAGGAATATTGGGCCTAACTCCACCTAATAAAACCGGCTTATTAGGGGAGGATTGCCCTCACCTTATTAAGTGGATTATTTATATTTTTCCAAGCAATGTGGGATTCTAATACGCCCCCTCACGCACAGCGTGGACCATGCCAAACAACTGTGAACAAATCGATATTGGGTGGCACCCAACATTGCATAATTGGGCCTAGCTCTGATACCATGTTAGGAATATTGAGCCTAACTCCACCTAATAAAAATTGTTGGGAGCAAATAAGAAGTCCCACATCGGTTGGGAGAAGAAAAGAAATTCACCATATAACCCAAGTGGGCTACTCCACCCATTACCAATTGGTTTTGGGTTGGAACCTCACTTGGGCCGGGTGGTGTGGGCTTGGGCCTGGTTAATTGCTCCTCTTAATCCCTATAACTGGTATCAGAGCTCAGGGTCGGAGGAACACGGTAGAAAGTGTGGTGGCGATCGGGCTAAAAATCATTCGAGTTTGAGGTGTCTTGTGTCGAAAGTCTTCTTGACATTGGTGGTTAGGCGGCGGGTCCCGTTTGGTCAATGGCGACGGTAATAACGGCGGTACAAGATGATTGACGGATGGATTATCGTTTGAGGGAAGGTCACAATGATGTGATCCTTCGTTTGAGGGGAGGATTGTTGGGAGCAAACAAGAAGTCCCACATCGGTTGGGAGAAGAAAAGAAATCCACCATATAACCCAAGTGGGCTACTCCACCCATTACCAATTGGTTTTGGGTTGGAACCTCACTTGGGCCGGGTGGTGTGGGCTTGGGTTTTATTAGGTGGATTTAAGCCCAATATTCCTAACATGGTATCAGAGCTAGGCCCAATTATGCAATGTTGGGTGCCACCCAATATCGATTTGTTCACAGTTGTTTGGCATGGTCCACGCTGTGCGTGAGGGGGCGTATTAGAATCCCACATTGCTTGGGAAAATATAAATAATCCACTTAATAAGGTGGGGGCAATCCTCCCCTAATAAGCCGGTTTTATTAGGTGGAGTTAGGCCCAATATTCCTAACAGAAGGTAATCTAGACTTGCATGAATGTTGAAGAGATTTATTTGGTAGTCCAAAATAATTATGTATCTTTCAATATACGAGAAGAATTGGAAAATATTAGATTAATAGTAGTCTATGTCAAGTATAATTATTTTTGAAGTCCATGTATTCATATATACATGGAACAAAAATTAGATACAGGATTCATGAATGAATTTTAATAAAATACTCAGTACAAGTACCAATAGGAGTCTTAGCCTTGTATTCAAAAGAGTTGAGCAATTGTAAGAGACAAATTTTGATAAGCAATTGAGGGAGAAATGCATTTGTTCATGAGAAAGTCCTAGAGTCATCTTGTGAGGGCCTGATCTAGTGTGAGCTCACCTTTGCTTCCAACAATGCCTTTCTCCTTTCTGATATTGTACTCCTTTTCTTCACTCCTCAGCTTGGAGAAAAGTTGAAAGCTAGATGGAAAAGGAAAGGAAAACATTTATATAAAGAAGCACACCAGTTGGATATTGAGAACTTCCCTGCCCATAATTCCAAGTGGTGCAACCACAGTCAGTGCCGTAGTGGCGATAAAGTGAACACATGCATAATGTATAAACTTCCACAAGATATGAAAAATAAGAGTTAAACTTATACACGTGATTTCAATGTTGGAACTCTTCATCTTTAGGAAATACGGTTCACGCAACTGTAGAAGCTGGATCAACTTTCAGGTAAGAGGGTTCAAACAATTCCTCTACTACCTCTGATACATCACAATGGGTTCTAACGTACAGCCATATAGTAGTCTAACTTGTTGAGAGCGAAAACATACAGCATGTAGAAGTATTTAAAGACATTTGATGTAAAAATCTCGTGAGAAGACAAAAGGAATGAACTAAATCGAGAATGCATAAAACAGTGTTCTCCTTTTATTGACTTTGGGGAGAGCGCATAACGGTTCCTTTTAGTACTTAAAATGTGGGGCAAATCTTTTAGGTCAGCATCTAAATCAGAATAAAGGTACGAATTTCAAAGGTAATCCGCTGTTCTTAAGAAGTAATTTTATGAAATTAAACTAAATGAGTAATAACTAATGCTCATAACTGATGTATGAATTTTAGAATCCAACAGACAAATTTGAATCATAATTGAATCCGCCCAGATTTGAAATCTATAAATTTATTACTGGACCGTCAAGAATTATTTCTGGTTTTATGAATAAACACAATCCTGATAGATCTGAGGACAATAATCCAACTGTTAAAAGCCATCCAACCTTAGTTTCCCTAAGAAGTGCAGCAGCTGCTATAATTTAATAGGGGTCTGCTTTGAGCTAGCTTATGAACAACTCCATTGACCTTATCATTCATCATTCACAATCTTCGACACCTAATTAAAGGCTGTCATACCCCATTTGTTAATCGGAATTCTATCTCACAAGATTTCAGAGACGAAAGGATCTATGTTGACTACATTCTCTTTCAATGCTCCAATAGCATCTTGCGATATTTTCAGCTTACGGAGATAGCATTTTACAAGAGAAAGTTGTTAATAAAAACTCTCTTCCTTTTTTTCCCCTTTTCGTTTTGTTAATCATATATATCAGATATTAAAAATTTAAAAGTATAGGCCTGACTCTAGATAGCTGGTGATTGGCTGCTAGACATTGGATGGTATAGATAAAGCCATCAAAACTAATGAACAAAAACGATGCTGACTCTAAAAAAAAATGTTTCCTGCTCATAAGCATGTATAAAAGATAGTTCATCAAAAAACAGGCGATATTCCAATCATATGCACTGATGGCTCATTTGATTCATGGGATGAGGCATGATCGATAACCAACATTGCACTGGGATCTTTCATCCTGCAAGGATGGCAAGTGAAGAACCAATTTTTCCATGGCCTTCTAGAAATAATTTTTCCCTTAACATTATCATCTTCTACACCAGAGAATTTTTCCCCCAGGCCAGCCAAAAAAAAAACCCTTCACCCCCTTCTAGTTTCCAACTAGCCATGCCCAGCCGTCCACCACTCCAGTCCCCTTCCCTTGATCCCATGTTATATCTTTGGTAAACCAAATACAAGAAATGGACAAATTTTCCAATTAAAAGAAATTCTAGATTATCAATCCTAAGATATTTTATCCTATAATATCCTGCCCTTGAACCAACAAGCTTAAGAGTTTTGAGTAAAGCAGCAGATTGCAAAAATCAACAGATAACGACTTATAAATACAACAAGTTAATACACAATGAAAACATGTGACAATTATTAAAGATGTTCTGAGTAGCGTTAGAGAAAAAATATACTAGATTAAAACTCATTAAAGTATATTAATGAAGAAAATAAAGAAACAATAAGGTTTGAGAGAAAAAGCGAAAATCATAATCCATAGGTTGTAGTGATAAATTGGCATATATCTGGGAACAGATAAGGTCAACAAAAACCAGCAGGACAAATAAGGTTAAGAGATACTGAAACCTTTGCTTTTTATGTTATTAATATACTCAAGAGAATAAAATAAAAGGGAAAAAAATCATACTCATCTGAGGACATCAAGATGCCATGTACTTAGGTTGATAAAATATCCAAGATCTGGGCAACACAACCACTTGGCAGTCATCCAAAAATTACATATATTTAGAAATGAGGAAACAAAAAACAATGATGCATTCAATCACTTAAAATGAAGAAAGGAAAAGAAAAACACCAAGACAACAACTACAACCTGCAGATTAGAAAAGCATGGATGTTGAAATAATGTACTAACTGAGTACCTGGGCTAGCATTTCCAGAGCAAAAACGAAAAGATTTTTGGCCCCTTAGAGTATGCCATCAACCTGCAATTTCAAAAATACATCGTAATTTCAAACCATAATTTTGCATGTTCAACTACTAGCAACCAAAAACTGAGAGGAGAACGATAATTGACCTTAAAGTTTCAGTGAGCACGGCTTTTGGTAGAAAAATCTATTGTAGAAAAACCTCCCATTGAGAAGTATAGATTGCGACAGAAGAAGCCACTTGTTCACCAATAATCTCCACATGAACATCGATTGTCCTTGAAACAATGAAATCTATTGTTGTCTCTAACAACAATTTCTCTGCCAACAATGCCAGATATGAACTTTAATGCACTGTGGCAGTCTACACAGACCCTGATATTTTTGGTTATCCTTATAGGAACTTGAGGAGGGAGGGCAATGAGGCCAAATGCAAGTGCAATCTTCTCACTGTGGTACCCAACTTCTGATTCTTTCTCTTCATCTTCTAGATCATAGAGAGCAAAACTGGTGTCAGGAACATATCCAGCAGCCTTCATCTTCTTTTTCAACTCAGTTAGCATTGTCTGAATCTCAAAGTTTCTATGATGTGATGTATCCTTAGCTTGAAAAACGTGGACAGAGTTCTTAACAGAAATCCAACTGTATCCTGCACCCTTCTTAATACCCACATCCTTCATCTCCTTCCTAACAACATTGGCCTCTTCCCACTGACCTGCAGCAGCAAACATATTTGAAAGTAAAACATGATTGCCAGAGTCGTGGGGATCAAGTTCAAATAAATTATCAGCTGCAATCTTCCCCAGTTCGGGCTTCCCATACACTTTACAAGCTCCTAAAAGGGCCCCCCACACTGAAACGGTTGGACGTATAGACATTTTTCTTATAAACTCATAAGCACGTTCCACCAACCCCGCCCGCCCTAGCATATCTACAACACAAGCATAATGCTCCGCCCCTGGCTCAATCCCATATTTCCCCCTCATCAAATCAAACATATTCATCCCCATCGTCACCATCCCACCCCGACTGCATGCTGTCAACACAGACACAAAAGTTACATAATTAGGCACCACTGCTTGGGAGTCCCCACAATTTGTCATCTCCTTGAACAATTGTAGTGCCATATCAGCATGTCCTTGATGAGCATATCCACCTATTAATGCATTCCAACAAATCAAATTTCTCCTCGGCATTTCGTGGAATGCTCTCTCACAATCCTCTATACTTCCACATTTACCATACACGTCCACGAGTGCACTTCCAACGTATATATTATCCTCAATGCAAGCCTTCACCGCAAGACCATGAACTGCTCTCCCCATTTCAAGTGCAGCCAGTGCAGCACATGCACTGAGCACGCTTGAAACCATAAAATCACTTGGCGCAACTGCCTCTCTCCTCGACTTCAAAAACACCTCGCATGCCTTCTCCCCCAAATCATTTTGCTCATAAATTGCCACCATGGAACACCATGACACGACATTATACTCACGCATGTTATCAAAAACTTGCTCAGAAAACTTAACCTCTCGAGATTTGCCATAAAAATCAATCAACCCATTCAAGACCGAAATGTCAGCCTCGTACCCTCCTTTAATTACGTAGCCATGTAACTGCTGCCCTTGCACCAGCAATTTACCATCTGAGCATGCGTTTAAAAATGCACAAAACGTAATCGAATTTGGAGCCTCTTGATTACCTTGTAAGAGTTCTATAAACATATAAATGGCCTCGAGAGGCCTTCCGTTAAGCACCGCGTTCGAAATGCACGCATTCCAGGTAGCAATATTTCGGTACGGCATCTCGTCAAACAGCTTGCTCGCATGTGTCAAGTTGCCCGTTTTGGAATACATATCGAAAGCACTGCACGCAACAAACTCATCATTGATCAGGCCCAGTATTATAGCAAGCGCGTGGAACTGCTGGCCGAGGAGAGGAGAGCAAATTGCAGCCGAAGCCTTAAAAAGGCAAGGCAGGGTGAAGTCATTGGGATGAATAGAGTCCGAGCGCATGTTCAAGAAGTGGTAGAGTGCAGCGTCAAAATGACCGTTCTGAACATGACCGGAGATAAGGGAGGTCCAGGTGACGACAGAGCGAACGTGGGCCGGCGTATGGGAGAGGACAAGCTGGGCCGAGATGGGGCGGTCGAGCTTGGAATACATGTTTATAAGGTGATTGGAGAGGAAAGCATCAAGGCCTAGACCCAGAGTCTTAATGATCTGGGCATGGGCGGCGCGACCTAGAAGAATGGACCGAGTTGAAACGGCGGATTCCACCAGTGAAGCCAACACTTTTGGGCGGAGGAAGGGCATGTGCAGTGGTGTTTTCTCTACACTGCTGTTGTATTCCTTGCTTAGGCTGTCGTACTAGAACGGAGTTTACATTAGCATTAGAGTGGTGGTAGTGGTAGCCATAACGGACACATGGCTCCCCTACCGGAAGGTGTGCTGCTTGTACACATTTCTTTCACATGAGTGGATATAAGAGTAGCATGATTGCATTTTTATATACCCATTGTAACGATTGAATCTCCATTAGTATGTATTGTCCATTTTGGAGAGTTTATACCCTCTTGCCCCTCGTGAGTTTCTGCCACGTCCTAAGATTCAATTAAAATTTCTACCTCATGAGAGAATTGTCCAATTGGTATCAAATTTTGTTTTAATTCTTTCTTCACTGTCTTCAGTTTGAATCATGAAACACGACAAAAAGTTGCTAGTAGGACGTACTTTTCAAAAATTTATAGTACCATGCATGATATAACACATTACAAATATAAGAATTTTACCACTTATACATCGGAGTTACAATCCAGTTAACAATTCCCTCACAATAGGGAGCCCACAAATTTTTTATTGGACGTGGATCCTCCTATTGTGAGGGGGCTCGCAAGTCGCAAGTAGCGAAATCCCAAATATAAGTACTTGGACATACAGTCCGATTCATAAAACTCACTGGGCAGACTTAAGGTGATGTTCAAACAGACTGGTGCTTTTTAAAATTTAACTCATCGAAACAAATAATAAAGAACGCGATCTTTAGAAAATTATATCCTGTCCCCGATAAATAAGAAACAAAATTGTTATTTCTTTCATTTTCACAACAGAAAAATGACTAAATCAAGCAAATCTTCCCTAAAACTTTTTATTAGACAACATTCAAAATACAAACTCTTCCTCTGCTGCTCCACTTGGCAGTCCTCTATCCTTCATGGCTTGCAAAGATTCTGCTGTTGAGTCACTGATATTCAGTAGATATTGAACTCTGGCCAAATTTTCAGGCGCCGGCTCATTTTTCAAGTATACAAGGAAGAGATCAGCCAGTTCCTCTGGCACCTCCCATGACAACGGAGTCGAAGGTACAGCCTTGTCGCAGGCTAACAAGTCATTGAGAGAATTAACCTACAAGAACATATAGAAACAATTAAGTCACAATCACTAAACGAATCTTCTAGAACCAAAGAACAAAAATCAGGATGCATACCACCCCTGCGTGGTTTCTCTGCCTTAGAAGTGCCACTGCCTGTACAAAGGAGTTCGATAATCTACTTCGTGCAAGCTCCTGAACAACTTCTTTGGCCTTTACAGCATTAATATTGAGATCTTTCGGGATTTTCTGATATACTTCCTCTTCGTCAAACTCTCCTGTACCAGATGAGAAGATATCATCAACGGTTTTTTTGAACAGGTTCTCTCGTAAACTTCCAGAGATCATGGTGTCTACATCAACCCCATTTTCTTTCAGTTCTCGAATTTCCTTTATGCTAAGCCTCCCCCGGCCAACAGCAGTTTCCAGGGCTGCTGCCAATTTTGTAGTAGTTATGCTCTTTATTATTTTTTGAGAATACTGAGGCGGTAAACCAACGTTCTTCTGCAACTCATTGAGTTGCTCAATTCTTGCTTTAGTCAACTGTCCGTCAGCTAAAATAACCTCAGCTTCTTGCCTGAAAGCCTGTTCAGCTAAGCTCCTGTGTACGTCAACAATCTCCGTGTCACCCAATCCAAGTATGCCACCAAGTTGGTTTAGCAAAACATATTCAGAATCATCCTTCTTTGTAGTGATTTGAGCACCAAATGGAATTCTAGTCACTTCACCAGTTAGACAAAATAGCAAATATGTCTTGTAAAGATCAGTTCTATCCCTTTCTGGGAGGTCATCTTTAAGATTTATCTCCATCTGGCTTGATTTTCCCATACTTTCCTTGCTCGGTCTTGCTTTCCGAAGTGACTGCAAGGACTCCCATTCCTCATCTACCTCTGTTGGTTTTTCTTCTTCTTCAATAGGCTCTTTAGGTGGAGTATCAGTTGATTCGCCTTTGATGTCTGCGACTAGTTCAGTCACAACCAAGCTATTAAAAGCTATCATCTTTTTGAGTTCTTTAGCAGACTCTGTACGATTACCCACTGCCCTTGCTCGTTGAATGTAGCTGATGAAAATCTTACGGACCTGCATATATCCAAGTTATTTAAAGCTATTAGAAATTCTTTAAGAACATAGTCCAACAAATATGCAAGGATATCCTGATTCATCAGATACTTACTGCCTTACTAGCAATAGACATTGCAACCTCCCTGGTTAAACGTAAACCAAAAGCAGCCTTTCTGACAGACTTCTTAATTTCCGCATCATACCCATCCACTCCTGCAGCAATTGCTTCCTTAACAACCTGTCAAAAGTGATTTTGGATTAGAAACTAACAATCATGAGGGCATAATGATGAGCACGGAATAAAAAATAAATAAATAAAAAACACTACAATTTGCCAAGACAAAAGAAGGCTTTCAATAGAACAAATTCTATGATGCACCGATACGGACACATGTGTTTGACACGATACGTGTCGGATACGTCGACACACGATTTTTAAAAAAAGTATAGACACGACACTTTATCGACACGTTGATTAAATTCTTAAAAATTCTCAATTTATATAGTATAAATTTAGTTTTATACTTGTTATTAATTTTTCTTATTAAAATCTTTTAAACATAAGTACCTATTTGTTACTTGGTAATAACTTTGAATTAATAATATAAAAAGAAAAATGATTACGGTAGAGTGTCCGAGAAGTGTCGGTATCGACTCGTGTCCGACACGTGTCGGACATGGACACGCTACCCTAATTGAATTGTCCGTGCTACATAGAACAAATTCATTAACACCTTGGAGTAATCATTTTTATCACATTAATTACGAAGAGCAGAGTAATGGTGTAACATAAGATTTACTGTGGCATTCCACTAATAAAATCACCAAAAACTTAACTAGAAATAAATTTGTCACTGCCAATAGGCTCCCAAGTCTTCTATAAACGAAGACTAACCAAGCAAGGAGCACAAATAGTACGTACAATTATCTAGGCAATTCATGTCTCTATTTTCCTTTTAATTGTGGGGAGAAGCAGAGGCATCTTTTATTTTTGGATAGGAGATGTGATCCAGGAGGTCCAACCCTAATACAAATCATCCTACTCCTTATGAACAGGATCAAACTTTGGTAACAGCCCGTCATTGTAAATATGAAGAACAAACCTTTTCAAATAAACTGCCACAGATATCTGCATAAGCTCCTTCAACAGTTTGTTCTGGAATGCAAAACATGATCTGTATATGTTCCAATGTTTTCACGTCCTCATCACTAAGTTCTCCTTTATCAGCTAGTAGTTGCTGAAGCTTTCTCCGGTAAATTTCTAGACATTGAAAAGGAAAAAAAAAAAATCTTTTTCAGATAGCAAAAAAATAATCAAAGAAGACGAACTAAACATATCACGACATTTTAGAGATCATACTTAGTCAAAAATTAAATGAAAATTAGAATGTGACAGTAGTATAGACACAACAAATGAATTTCCCTTACTTATACTGATGCACTGGAAAGAAAGGTTCTCTCATTCAAGGAGAATTGACATATCAATTTTTTACGGCCATATATGCCCTTTTGCACGATCTATTTGCTGTACATTTTATATTTTGCACATTATTGTAAACTAAATTAGTTTTCAAATAAACTGACAATTGCACCAGTACACTGAATACGCAAACAGAAAGTGAAACCTCAGAGAAATATGATGACAGCATGTCTCTGATGTGAGTCTCATACCATAGACTTCTAAATTAAACATATAGTACCTTCATGAATCTCAATTGCCTTCTCCGGATCAAAGTGCAACTCTTCACATAGATTTTGAAGATAAGCTGCTTTACTATCAGCAGCTGCTAAATCACCACTGGATACAGCCTGCTGAAGACGTTTACGATATACTTGAGAGGTAACATCCAGTGCAATTGACTCCGCTTCTCGTCTACCTAAACCAAATATATTCCTCAATTGGTTTAATGCAGCAAGCTGCAGCAAAGAACGGTAGGATTAAGTCAATAGAAAAGTATGATGAAAAAGATGATAATATTTCTTACCAATATCAAATCATGGTACCAGTATTTGAGATAACATTCATGGAAGATTGCATCTTTAACACCATTTTGATTAGTATCGTACACAGTTTATTTTCCAATATATACTATGCAACTTTGCATGGGAACTAGGATGTAGTTAAATTGTTATTTATAGATAGTGTTATATAAAACTAATAGTTGAAACTTGAGACAGAGATATATATATTTTCTCTGGAAGACAGAAGTATAGGTAAAGGCATAACAGTATAGCTATTCTTTTCATTCTTACATTCATCGCTAGTTAAAATATGTACAGATCATAAATTATTGTGGATTGGTTAACATGAACATCTAAGTTGTGCTGTTAAATAACAAGTTGTCCATTTTTTACTTCAACTTGATTATAGAAAATTCATGTGCTTGGCAGACCCTGATGATTGAATAAAACAACATCTTACAATGACTACAATTTTAGAGAGACACGAACTTACTTTCTATTAATTAATTTTCTCATTCAGAACTTGTAATAAAACTGAAGGCCCAATGTTAAATTGACAAGTGCAGATTAACCTGTCTAGCAACTAGCCCCGATCTCCATAGTCCACCTCCTCCTCTACCATTCACTTCCATGGCCTCCTGCTAAACTAAGGTATTTATCATCAAAATAACACCTGGAATTCCCACACTACCACCAGCTCCTGAGCTGCCAACAACTCAGTAAAACCACAATAAGAACAAAGGAAAATGGAATTGCAATAATCTGAAGCCCATGGATCAGAAGTCACCCATTACAGGAACCGACGCCTTCGCCGCAGCCATGAATAAATCAGTAGCTACCCAAAATATCACCACCACTCAATATCATGCGTCAACTCTGATGAGGAACCAGTAGGTGATGGAATCTTCATGCCTCGTGTGATTAACTAATCTAATGGCTGAGGTGACCACCATGATCCTGTATTAAATGTAGTATTGGACTTCATTGGTGCCTGAAAATGGTGGCAGAGGCGGTACTGACAAGTTTGTGATGGCAGGTTGTAGCAGCTGCCATCTTGAATAGGGGATATAAATTTCTCCACTTTCAGAAAATGGGTTAAAAGTCTTTACATTCTTTTTAATTGAGAACGAACAATCCAAAATGGTCCTCAGCATTCTTAAATTCTAAGCACCAACTCAGACCACCACCCAAAACAATAACTTAAAGGGAATGAGTAAGGTGGCCTAATAATTTGGACTCGGTGAAGAAACTCAAGCCATCATATTGATTTCTACCATGGACGCTATATGGGTAAATATACAAATAACATATATATTTCATCAACTAAAAGAACATTACAAAAACATAAGCCTTATTCCCAATAAATTTGATATCGGCTACATGAATCGTTCTTCGCCATTCCGTTCAATTCATAACTATATGTAATGGAAGATTCAGAGCAACTAGATCCTTAGCAACATATATATTTCATTAACTTAGAGAACAATAACAAATATTATAAACATGTAGTGTATATGAACAACGGAAAATATAATGCTTTGCATATTTTTGGACTTTATTTTAATTCCAGTTTTGTCGTGTGTATGTGTATTATGACTCACCTGTTAACTATTCAGTTCAGAATTCAGTGGTAACTCACAGCACCTATATTTAAAATTTTGAAGTACAGATAAGTGGATCCTTCTCAATCTAATAAGCACTCAGTGTGCTACAGTTTTAAATATTGAATTTTGTTATTGAGCTTCTTCGTTTAGTTCCTTTATCGTGTGTATTTGCACACAGACCTACATACATATGTTTACACTTTATATTTTATAATATAATACAACACAGAACATCTCCCCAGCATCTTCATACTTGGAGAAGCAACAACCTAGTATAAAAGATGCTTCCAGGGATGGGTTTTTGCAGCTAACAGAATGTTAATGCAAAATTATAAATTTAAAATAGAGAACATAGAAAAGAAATTCCTTAGCACCTTATTTTCTTCCATGCGACCACCTGCTAAAGCATGCGAAACATAAGCTCTATAGAGAAGCTTTAAGTCATCCATCTTTCTATCACCATCATAGTCCCCCCCTGAGCAAACAATATTCATCAACTCTAACTAACAAGTTTTGGAAGGAAAAACAGTTGAGACAGACAAATTCTTTTACGGAACTTTCAGGTAAGCTCAAATATTATCAAACAAGAGGAACAAAGCAAACATCAAGGCATAAGAAAAGCAGGAAACCAGAAATCAGATAGCATTCACACCTATCAAAGATACAGGTCCAACCCCACGAGCAAAGCGACTGGCATCAGGATGGCTCTTCAGTGAGATTAAAAGATTGTTGAACGTCAATATCTTGTCAATCTCCACAATGACACGTGGCCTGCAAAATATTTCAGTTCATCTAGATGGTGCAAATACCACAACGTAAAAATGGTAGTAAAAGACGATGCCAATTTTCAGCTCTATTTGAAGGAAAAATGGATAAATTTAGTTGTACACAACCAACAAAGTAATTGCAATGCAAGGTATGAGCATGCTATCATTATATGACTAAACCATTATTGTGAAGACTGTCAACGGCTTGCAATTTGACCTGCATCTATTGTGTTTGAGAGGGGTGGGTGAAATTCCTTGGAACCAGATGCACCAAACCACCACCAAACTAGACCAGCGAACTTGATCCCATTCCGAAAGGCAAAAAAATAAATGCTGGCTTTCTAGAACCAAAAACTGGCATGTTCAATCCAGTTTCAAATTACAAAATATAAATTCTTGATTTCGTGAACGTAGTTGAGTCTGAACAAGACTAACTTTCTCATGTATTTCTCCCTTTTTTTAGCAATGTAAATTAATGCAAAAAAATTTACATAGATAGATCTAACTGGTGCAGCCACACGCGCATAGTTTAACTCGCATTCTAAGCTCGTCCCTGAAAAGAACTGAACCACACATTCATAGAGAGCTGATAGTTCTGTATAAAAATATATATCTTAACTGGTTTGGTCCAGCTCTTGCAAGAACGGTACCATGCACATACCTATTTGAGTCTATGCTCAGTATCAGATCGAGCCAAGCTCAAAATTTTATCACCTGATATATATTTGGGCAAAGCTCGGGCTTAAATGGTGTTAGGATTTAAGGTTCCATCTTAAAAGGTCAATCTTGTTAAGAAGTACTAGCCCAAACCCTTTATAAATTGATCTATGTTTTCATCTTTATTTGATGTGGAATTCTATTCATTAACATGTCCCCGCAAGATGGTGGCTCGTTTGAGTAAACCAATCTTGAAATTCGTGTGCTCAATATTTTTGAGTCTTAATCGGATCAAATCGCTCTTTGGAGCTTAATGGGCTCTGATACCGTGTTAGGATTTGAAATTCCATCTTAAAAGGTCAACCTTGTTAAGAGGAATAACCCAAACCCTTTATAAATTGATCTATGTTTTCATCTTTATTCAATGTGGGATTATATCCCTTAACAAATGGAATTGGGCAAATTTTAGTTCAAGTCATTATATTTGTCAGAATTGTATAAAATCATAATGGTTATTTCAAATTATGCCCCTTGAATCCAGTATACTCTTTTATTGTAAAATTTCGTGATGTTTATATTGATCTCGTGAATCATTCTCTTCGACCAAACAAACATTTTATAAGAGAAGGGAGATATAGAAAAGACTCCCTCTAAACTATTAACTTGTTAGCCGTCTACAAGTTCAAATAACTGGTTATTAACACACCCATCTCTAGTTCTGGACTTCAATATACTCAGAGCAGTTGATATATTTTGCTCCAACAGCTTTCTCGTATGCTCTCTAAACATGTTTTCTGCCAGCTGCAAAAGAAATGAAAACACCACGTTGAAAGTTTATCTATTATTCACTTCTCAGTCTTTCTTTGGTACAACATATTGACGCACGTAAATTTAAATGTTAACCTTTTAGAAATATGATACCTCATCAGAAAGTCGATACATGAGTTGTGCTTCTCTAAGGAAGATCAACTGGCCGACATCAACATCTGCAAACATGCCAATGCATGTCAACATTGCAGTCTTGGTCAATTAATAAAATTTAGTCAATAACAAACTTAATTAAACAAGCAGCTCTACTCAAAGAATAATTAAGTTATATTTTCAAACAAAAATAATAATAATAATAATAAATGAAGTGTCCTGCAAGGAGAAGAGGATCATTTCACAAAGATGGACATGCCATTAAATGATATTAGAGTTGAGAATGAAACCAAACTTCAAAGTACTTAAAAAAGTTTTCTTCGCAAAATGCATGAGCAAAATTTTCAAGATATTCATTCTTGGTAATAACGTATGTCATTAGAATGATGAAAGTAGTGAATACTAAGATTTTTAAGAAAAAAGATGCAGAATGGTAATTGATTTGGAGTTTTCTAGACAGAAATCAAAAAAACAGAAAAAAAGTAGAGTTGAATAAATTGAAAGAAAGTTACTATATTATGACATCCAGAAATTTGCTGCATTTATGAAGACAAAAGTATCATGCATTTTTACCCGGGCAAACTGATTCAAGCTTGAAGGCATACAGTCTTTGCGCATTGTCCCGAACAGCAACCTCAACCTAATGGACAAAAAGCCAAAAAAAAAAAAAAGGAACTCTAGAATGAGATGAAGGTAACCAATGCTAAATTTAATTATTTTCCCAAAAATTAAAGAACTATAATTACACTTTCCACAAATTTTTTTGAGGTTACCTGTGCATCAGTAACCTGGAACACACGTTTCCAAGGTAACAGGAAACCAGACGCTTCTCCAAATACGAGATTTGAGATGTATATTAGCTTCTGAAATGCCTGTACTGGAAACATCAAAATGGTCAAGCTCTAAATCTCAGCAGCTGTAATGTGGCATTAAAACTATAACATCAGCTTATACATCCTACCCGACGTTGTTCTATATCAGCGTCCCGATCCCCAGTTTCAAGCCTTTGCCTGAAAATTCGCCTACCAATCTGAGAAATAGAAAATTGAACACTAGAATTACAGTAGTTTCATTTATTAACTACAGAGACCGTTATTACTTCAGCATAAAGATCAAATCAAACATGTAAAGCTTACTTCCATGTGCATGGCCGCTGCATCTGGGTCATCAATGCCCAGCGAGTTTTTAAATTGGATGATGGTTTCAACTTCATTGCCTTTAAGATCTTCACTTCCGGGAGGCAGCACAGCAGACACAAATCTAAGAAGAACAAAAAGTTGCTAAGAGGTTACATAAAGGGCTTGTTAAGTGTGTTTAAAAAATACTCTAGTCATTTTTATGTGTTGCAATTGTTAATATCAATTATCAAGACAACAAACTAAAAAACTACAAATAACGTTTAGAAAGAAAATGTAACTTCTTTGTAACTTCTTAGGCTTTATTCAATTATTGTATTGCCTACTACCCTCACCATGCACCACCACCAACTGAGAACAATATCCTTACCCCGTGAATTACTCATTTGTAAATAAATGCTATTCTATTCTCTTAAACTTATATTACAAAATTTACATTCAATAAGAATGAGTTCTACATGGACCACAGACTAGTGATAATAGATAAAGTTGTCAAACAACTTTACTTACCGGCAATATATATCACAAAGCTCTGCATTGAATGCCTCATTCTGTTTGGTAATACCATATCTGAAAGATTAAACAAATGCAGACCGTTGAGATAAAGAAAATAGATTTGGGTGGCAAATCATAAATAGTCCTTTTAGTTCATTTTGAGTTTATTAACACTTGTCATGTGAATATAGCAACTATTTGTTTTTTAAACTGAGAACTTATCCCAACAAGCAAAAATTGATTTTTTCAACAAGTTCTAAGGAATGATAAGCACACAGTTTTATAAGCTCTAAATGCTTATAAGCTCATTTTCTTTAGCAATCCCAAGCATCCTCTTTGTTTAGCTAGTTTTATTTTTTCTTCTGAGTTCAACTTTGAGCATCTTAGATACCTTAAGATACCATTATATGTTCTAGCATATAATTTTATTTATTTTTATTTTTTATTTTTTTCAGACCTTGAGAACATAGCTGTACAAAGAGTGAATTGCCCAAATAAGCACTGAACTTTAAAAATCACCCAGTGATCACTGAACTTTGCAAAATGTTTTCACAAGGTCATTGAATTTTAAAAATCACCAAATTCATTACTAAACTTTGCAAAATGTTTCTACGGGATCACTAAACTTTGTAAAAGGTTTCCTAGGAGATCACTGAATTAGTGACCCATGGGAAACCTTTTGCAAAATTCAGTGATGAATGATGTGATTTTTAAAGTTCAGTGACCTCGTAGAAACCTTTTGCAAAGTTCAGTGATGATTTGAGTGATTTTGAAAGTTGAGTGACCTCTTAAAAGCATGATGTAAAGTTCAGTGACTATTTGGGTAATTCACTCATGTACAAATGACCATGTTTTGAAAAACCAGATTGAGGCTCACCCCAAGGCACTAACTATGAGACAGTTTTTGAAGGCTTACGCCTCATAACACCGCCTCAAGGCCTGTGAGGTGTGTATTCCTTAATTCTACATACACATTTACTTCGTTTAAAGTGCGGGCGCGGCGCACATAACAGACAAATTTTGGTTGACCCATCTATGTTTCTCATAGAACCACTTTGGGAATAGTCCATTGTCCACCAACTAAATAATAGTTCTTTTTTTTGTTACTTATTGAATTTTTCTTTTGTTTGTTTGCTCATTTTAAATTGCTTTATTATGAATTTTGAAGATTTTTTATGATTTATTACGAGCTTATTTTGCATTTTAATAATGTTTTGACATTTTTGTGTTTACGTTGAAGGTTATGGCTCAAGATGTCTCGAGGCATATGCCTCATCTTATGAAGGAAAAACACAACACCACCTGATTACGCCTTTTTAAACATTGCAAATGACGGAAATGTTCTATGATAATCTCCCATCGTCCAAGGATCTGGATGCACAGGAGAGTATGTAAGGTGAAGTGCTTCTGTCAATGGAATGCAATGTATTGGTTCAGGTATTATATTTTCTTTTATGAAATCATATTTTCTTGTGTGCGTGTAGTGTAATGTTATTTCCATGTTACTAGGAAGCTATCTTTTGCAGACTTGTAAGATTATTTTGGACCGTCATATTTATCTCGATGAAAATTGTTAACTTTTGCATGTTACAGTTGATTTTACCAGAAACTGTGAGTGATTACTTTTGAGTTTTGACATGAAACATCTGTTATTTTTGACACCAAGAATATTTTCTGTTTAGTAGAAACTTCGTGTACAGTTTAAATCTGGATTCTTCTGTAGATAGTCCTTGATATTCTTATCCTAAGACTTGAACACAATATCAGTGAAGCAAATGATCAGACATCCGGGTTATTATCCACCTTACCCTGCTACTGGTGATGCTGTGACTTGTACAGGGATCTATTAAAACTAGAAGCAACAACACAAGACCTGAAGTTATCGGTCTTCTCCAGATTATGTAATGTAAGAAATAAATAAAAGTCAACATCCTCGATAACATATTTAGGTTTCAGCAGATACTTGATAGCTGCTAGAGAATATTTTCATCCCTATATTATGAAATTCTGGAAACTATCTGCATTTCTCTTGGAAAACTCCACGGATATTTTTAGTGCATCTGTGATCTGTCACTGATTCAATTGCCAATAACTCCTTTCCCTTGGACTTCCTATCTTTCCAACATCTTCGATTGTCTCTTTGTAGTTTTTCATGTTTACCTTATACAAGTTATTATATTCCTCAGAATTCAGGTCTAACAATTGGATGACCGATACCTTTAGGCAGCAACACATACGACTGTTTAGTTGTTATATTTCAGTCCTTACTTTACATGTGGATACATTCTCAGGATAAACATCTTCTTTTCCTTTTCAAAATGTTTCAAGTTCACTAAATTTTCCTATAGCAAACTTTCTTTTTTCGCTGTCTTTCTCAAAATATCTCCTTTGATTAGCCCTAATTTGGTTTTCATCAATTTAGATGTGGGAACACATGATCCCGAGATCACTTATGTTGCACATTCAACTCCAACTTTAATATCCATGTCTGGTCAAACTATGATGTTGGCATTCAATTTCTAATGGAAAGTCTTTATTTTTCCTGCTATCTTATTCTCTTTCAAGTGAATTTGTATTTTTTTTTTTTTTTCCTTACTTTTTGTCTTAGGGTATCCACCTTCATTTTTCTCAGAATTAACTTATAGCACAAAAATTGGAAGTTCTACTATTATTTGCAAGCAGATCGTCTTTTTTGCTTTTGGCAATTTTTTTTTGGCATGCTTGGCTTTTTTGTTTGTATCTACTAGTGATGGTAAATAACTGTGCCAAATGTGTGAGTATACTGATTGGGTTTGTTTTGTGATTAGCAAAACATGACTTCTCTAACAAAAGAAAGAAATTCTATTGTATGCTTCAGATATCAATTGAAGGGTAAAGCACCATCAATCATTGATTACGATTAATTAAATTGTGCAGGTAATGCATTACAACCCTGTTATCAGAGAAAACTACAGGATACCTATAAAAAAATGTTCATTACAATATCCAAAACATAACTGTCAGTTATATAACAACTAACTATTCTTATCTTGGGACTGGAACCTTATAGTTGAAATTCATGAAGAAAAAAAAAAGCCAATCTAATTACAATTTTCCAATTCTGACAACTTCAATTCCTTGCAATCAAGCAAAAAAAAATTATACTACTAATCATCACGGAATTATTTAAACATTCAGTGATGTCAATTGGAGGTGCTTTTAGACTTACTTGAACGCAATGGCTTCAATGGCTTCCTTCTTAACTTCCCTGGGATCGTCACAACTAATCACATAGTTATGCAAATTAGCAGCTGCAACCTCCGGGACACAAGAGTTCACAGCATAAGCAGCACCAGCTCCAGCAGCACCAAGAGCCACCGCGCCACCCAAGCCAGCATTACGAGACCCACCAAACCGAGACCCAAGTCCATATCCAGCCGCAACAGCAGCTGCAAAGATTAAAGCCGAACCAGCTATTCGAATAGGAGGCGACATGGCATCGACCAAAGACTTGACACCCGTTAGCTCCCTCTTCACCCCAAAAACATCAGCTTTGACAGCAATACTGGATGGAGAAGCAGAAATAGTACTAGAATTTTGCTCCAAGGTGGAAGCCCGGACAGTGGAGATTGTATAGCGGTGGCGGCGGAAACGAGTTGAGAAAAGGCGGGAAGGGATTTCGGCGGGCTTTAGGGTAGGGGTGAAGAGGGCAGTTGGGTGATTGGTGAGGAGAACTAATGGGTTCATTTTGACTCTCCCTCTCTCTCCCCTCCTCTCTCTGTACTATGCGAATTCGTAAGGGTATTGGAGCTAGAGAGAGAGGATAGTGGTGCTGAGTGAAAGTGCAAGGTGAAATATAGGGTTTAAGAGAGTGAGAAATGTGAGTGTGAGAAGAAGAAAGGATGAGGTTGTGAGACGGACGGAGAAGACGATAATAAATGGAAACGAGAGATGCTGGGTGTACACCGAGCTACAGCCCTCGCAATGGGGAGGCCGCGTCCTTGTTACTGTAGATTTACTGTAATTACCCACCAATTTATGAAATACAACCCACAACATCTATATGATGGAAATTTATATATGTTACCATGAATTGAATATGTGATCATAATGTGTGGTTTCATATATAAGTCGAAATTTATCATCGTGATTGAAATGCATCTTTGTGACCAATATTTTGAATAGCAATTAACATGATGGAAAATTTTTTGTACTAATGTGAACTAGGTCACAATCACATATTATGAAATACTTACGCCTGCCAATTTATGAAATGCAAACCAGAACATCTACGTGACCGAGATTTATCTATGTAAACATGATTTGAATATGTGATCATAATGTATCTATGTGACCATGGTTACATATTTAATCGTAATTTGTGACCTGTTTCTAATGGAATTGTGTTGGTAATGGTATTTGTGACTGACATTTTTATTGTGCAATAAAACAGAAAATGGGTTATGTGCATGTTTGCTTGATATATGGAGAACATTCATCATTGGTGTTACTCGATCGTAATTGCAGTTATGTGAAGCTTGTGGACGCGATAATGATAGAATTTAATTTGGATCTTACAAAGGTGGCGGTCACAATGAACTGTAAAATTGAAAATTGATCTACCTTCCGTCAAAATAAGTATTGACAGCAATATTTTGTTGTACATGACTCTAAAAGGTATGGATCACGATCCTTCCAAATATCTTATAAATATTGAGGTCACGGATTCAGAAATTGGACAACAGTGTCTTAGTTTTCCAGCGGTCAAGCCAGTTGCAGATAATGTAAATTCTAGAGGAGAGTTATTTTCATTACAGGAAATAGCATCTGATATATGTGAAACAATAGTAAAACCATTATGTCGCAATAATGAACATGTGGTCGCGATTGTATTCGTTCCTGATTATAGTAATGTAGAAGATGGCAAGGTGTTTCGTAATAAGGAGGTTTTGAAATTGAACATGTGTTTTCATGCCATACAAAATATGTTTGAATTTCTAGTTATTTGATTAGACGAGGGAGAGTATCTTATCAAGTGTTCACATGATGAGTGTAGTTGGATATGCAGATCTTCAATGTTGGGAAAAATAGAGCTCTTTAAGAATAGAAAGATTAGTAATGGTCACACATGCTCTTCAAACATAGTATTAGGATCTTACAGGCAAGTGTTAACATCCGTAGTGTCCTCTTTCATCAAGTATAAGTATACATCGTCGCGTACTATATACATTCCCAACAATATATGTAATGTCATGTTACATACCTACGGAGTTTCTTTGAACTATGTTAACGCTTCGAGATCCCATGAATTTTTTTTTTTGCAAATGATTAGAGGTGATCCTACAGATTCATTCTAACAACTACTGAATTACTTTTGCATGCTTGAATGTACGAATCGTAGACGGTTATAGGAGTAGAGGTTGATAGTCACAATAGATTCAAGTACTGTTTCATGGCACTTGGTGCATCAATTAGAGAATGGGTCCATTGTAAACATGTCATTGTTATTAATGAAACATACTTGAATAGACACTACGGTGGTATACTATTCACGGCATGTACACAAGATGTGAATAACAACGTATTCTTACTCGCAGTTGGAATTGAAGATAATGAAAATGATACATTATGGACCTGTTTTTTTCGAAAATTTGAAATTTGCTTATGGAAGTAGGGAAGGACTATGTTTTGTATCAGATCGTCAAAACAGTATCAAGAATGCAATTGAACGTGTTTATCCAGGGACCAGTCATGGGATCTGCACATACAATTTTCTACAAAACTTGAAATCTTGTTACAAAAAATCAGGCCACAACATAATTCAAGCATTCATTGCAGCTGTGCGTTCATACACGTTGTCAGAGTTCGAGTACAATATGCAATAGTTAGATAAAAGCAATGAAAAGATTGGAAGTTACTAGATAAGATATTACTTTCAATCGCTAAATAATGTTACGGTTGTTGTAGATCTCACTTCTTATAAATGTTTTGTATTATGTAGAATGAAGTTGGACCAGAAAGGTGGTCACGATTCCACATGAGGGTAGCTATTATATTTCTTACATGAAATGCAATAAATGTGACCTAATATTGAATTTAATTTATGACTTGACATGTTGGTTTTAACTCTATGCAGATTTCTCCTGCCAATCAGACAATATTTTCGATTGCTAACGAGAGTTCAACATTTGTTGTCGATATAGAGAGGCGTACTTGCACATGTAGGATGCTTCAAGTTGATCAAATACCATGTCCACACACTTTGGTAGAGATAGCAACTATGAATAGAGATCTATACGATTATTGTCCATACTTTTACACACGAGATGCGTACATGAACGCATACCAAGATATTGTTTACCCAGTCGGGAATCCTAATGAATAGACTATAACTCGAGAATTGGAAAGCATAGTCATATTACCGCCCAGCCAAAAGAAGAGTTCAGGAAGACTTGCAGAAAATAGGAAAAGATCGTCACGTGTGGGAAAACAAACAATGAAATATGGACGTTGCCAAAAAAGTGGTCACAATCGTAGGACGTGCGCCAACTTGATTCCATTAAGCCAAAACATACCAACATGAAGTTTATTGTTACCACTATTCTTGATGTACTTCCCATTATTTCTAAATTACCTAGCCTATTTTACCACATTTGCAATCAAAAAATGTGTCCCTGAGAAATGATAATTACTTTTTAAAAAAAGTTTATCAATTTATTTGTGACATGTTTTAATGTGACCTTACATTGTTAAATGTTAATGTTGATAGTGTTAAATTGATGAATCTGTGAAATATGTGTTTTGCACACAGTAATCTGTGACCTCGGATATTATAAAATCGTTTGTGGTGTGTGCATCTCGGTGTTCATGGTATTTGTGACCTGTGAATTCATACATTCTGGGTTGAAAATATTCATATTTGTAATCAAATATGAATATTATACATTCATTTCTCACCCACAGACATTGGTTGCGATAAGATTTCTAACGAATGATTTATAACATATATCAAAATAAAATAATTGTGTCCTATTGATAACATTACAAAAAAAAATTATTACTGTAATACAAGTGAAACTTGAATTGAAACATCTAAATCAAAATTTGACAACTGTGAAATGCACGCCTGGTACATTGACAAGAAATAATTTAAAATATTCATGTATCATCTTTCTGACATTCAAAACCATTTCATATCTACTTGCCACTAAACTGACATTGTATTATCACTCTATTCCAATGCACTCTCCCTTTAGCTTTACAAGCTTTGTGGACTTCTTGATCTCCTTATGTTTAAAGAGTAATGTAGCAATGTCCAACCTAACTCGGCTAGCATTAAACGTCATCGACATGGACTTCATGTCGTTATGAAACATGTACTCTGCATACTTAATCACAAAGATACCGCAATCGTGGCTGAAAACAATTCAAATAGTAGTATATCATAAATGAAAATGTAAGTGTAACAGTATGTTTGTAAATAAAAAAGAAGTCACAACTAAACTCATTCTATTTATGCGGAATGTTATCAGCAACCATTATCATCATGTTCATTGGATCATCGGGATCAACAGATGTTCTTTTCCAGATATTCAAATCAATCATCAAATGTAGAATAATTCTTGCAAATGGTTCAATCCCAGCATGAATCAATTTATCTCGATACATCTTGTAGCTAGAATGGAATACATAAAATTTATGTTTTCTTATGTCCAGACAACCAAGCATCCAATAGCCACGATTCGTAGGCAGAATCGGCAACATCACATATTCAACTTCTGCCTATGAATGATTAAATTATAAGTGACCACATGTGGCAAATTCAACAATATATGAATATGTTATTATGGCATTCGAGTCTTTTGTGAATTGGGAAAATATGTTTTTTATCTTCGCGTGAAAGAATGAGTCAGTCGTGGTAGCACTTAATTTGACACGCTGACTTTTTTGTTACAAATTGCTGTAGATAATAGAAACATACATCCATGTGCTGCCAAATAAAAAAAAAGTACATCAGCATTGATAATTGACCTACACAGAATGAGTTGTGACCCTGTGATATGTGTACACTAATATGTGACCTGAGTACATGAATATGTGATCTGTGACTTGTGAACCTAAATCTGTAACATGTGACCTATGTATTTAAATCTATGACATGTGACTTGTTCACATAAATGTGACATGTGACCTATGCATATAAATCTGTGACATGCATATAAATATGTGACTTGTGACTTGTACACATATAAGTGATATGTGACTTGTGCGCATACATATATGTGACCTTTGACTTGTCATATTCTGTCACTTATGATCTTGGCATATAAATATGTGACTTGTGACCTGTTCATACAAGTCTATGGTCTATGACCCGTGCATATAATTTGTGACATATGATATGTGCAATGTGCCTTTTCATAAATGAAACATATCGTGCTGCTCAAAAACGATTCTGAACATATAAGCTCGTGGTACTATGTTTTGGATCCTAGAGGAAATGAACCAATGACAATAGGAGGAAAAATGATATCATCTGCGTCATTTAATTTTTTTCTGAAAATAAAAAATGAACAAGAAATAATTAGTATGAATGTAGTTGTACATTAGTTAAAAATCACATAACACAAAATTGGACCCATACATACTTATTTCTTGGTTTGTAACCTCTGTTGAACTAATTCATAAATGCAACAACACCAGCCTCATCCTCTGGCTTATCATAGTTGTGAAAAATGACAATAGCATCTGAATGCTTACTTTGTTTTCCTGTACCTGTAACGTATGGGAACTATATTACCCTTGTGGGCCTAGGTAGGGTTGGGTTGGGTTGGTTTTTGTTTCAACCCAAACTCATCCCAACGTGATCGATTTGATCAAAATTTAACTCAACCCAAACCCAACCTGTGTAAATGTTAAAACTCAACTCAACTCAATCAAGTATCGGTCGGGTTGGGTTGGGTTGGTCGGTTTGTGACGATTTGTCAACAAAAATTACAGTTATCCAATTTTCTATTATACTAAATTCGGATAGATAAAATTAAATAGTAAGTAAATAAAAAAATAAAAAAATTATCTATTATCTTATTCAATTCTCATTAGCCGAGTTTACAAAGAACAAAGTGCATTTAACATAACATGAAAAACTTATACTACATTTATTGTGGGAATGATAGTAAGTTCCTCCTCTAAAATGCACCAAAATAATTACAGTTATACTTTCCGCTCATGCTTTTTAGGTTCTTTTTACTTTTTAGGCATTTTATTTTATTTTATTTTTTAAGGTAAGCGAGTCGGATTGGGCGAGTTTATTCGGTTTTCATAGGTTAACCCATAACCCGACCCAACCGACCCGCCTACACAACCAACCCTCCCAACCCGTTTAAAAACAACAAAAAAACCAACCCAACTTGGTCGGGAACGGTCGGATTTTGCCCACCCCTAGGCCTAGGAGCCCTCTTAACCGGTAATCCAGACGATAGTGCAGAAGAAGGTGATCCCTACATAATGACACAACGTCAAAGGTGACATTTGGATAATATGACACACTTGTGCATGTGCACATAAATTGTGATCTGTACACTCAGATATATGATTTGTGACTTGTACAATGTGACTCGTGACATGCGCACATAAATATGTGACGTGTGACATGTGCAAACAAAATATGCGACATGCGACCTTTGCAAACGAATATGTGATCTGTTACATTTGAACACAAATATGTGATACTTAAAATAACTATATGACATGTGGAAATGTTTACGATCGATGAAAAAATAAGTATGAAAATGGATTTGTAATACCGCTTCCTCATGAATTTTGGTCTTCTTCGTCACAATATCTTTATCATCAATTTCAGTCTGCTTCACCACACCAGCTATAACAGCATCAACATGTTGTACTTCTTTAGATTTGAACATGTCAGTGAGGTTGACTGTACTTGAAGTGATTGGAGTTGATGAAATTCCCAAATCAAATGATGGGGCCGGAGGAAAGTACGGGTATTCGAGTACATAGACATCATCCATCTTACCCTTGTCTTTCTTGTCCTTTGTTTGTTCAATGTTGGTGACTTGAATGTAACACATAAAATAAATGTCAATGTCAAATACGGACCGTGAAACATTTTGACGCTTATAATTGAATTTATTTTCTCCGACTGCTGATAGGAATGTAAAATACACATTTTACATCTTTATTTAATGCGCTCACATGACTATTTTATGTCTAAATGTACTTAGTATTATCATATTTTGATTTAGGTGGCAATTCAATGGATATGACGTAATTTAAAAGAAATAAGGGGAAAAGACCAAAATAAAAGAAAGCGAAAGTTCGGAACTAAAGTGCAAATATTCAAAAGTTGTATCGAATCTCACGATGAAGACTTGAGAGTGTTAGAGGCCAATTAGATAAAGAAAAAAGTCAAATAGATGAAATACAATCAAAGTATTATCAAATATAAACTTTCAAGCGAAAAGTTATGCATTGATTTTCAGCTCTTATTGAGACCCATTTTTGACATGAAAAGCGATCAAATTGGGAGATGGTATCTGAATCAAAATTGTAGTCCTTCGAGTTAGCTTTCTAACTCATCTTGAATCACCTCAATTGGACATTGATAGAGGAAGTTATGACCAAAGTATTGAAAGCTATCCAGCGGAAAGAAATGACAAAGCCATGCAATCGAAATGCACAAATACCATGCGGTCGCCCACTCTTTTACCGAGAATTAGGAGGCTAGAAACTGTATAACCATGCGATTGCATGGTAGTAACTGTTGACGTGAATTTTTAATTTCCTAAATTGATTCAATTACTTATGGAAACAACTTTTAAGACGTCCTTGGAACCCTAAACCACACCAGAGGTCCAGAACGTCTCCAACCTATTTTCTCTCTATTTTTCTTAGATCTATCATGTGTAACTAACTCTTGGTGCTTGATTGAAGGATACTGAAGCTTTGGAAAATATTATAACTATGAGATCCATCTATTTTCATTGTTTAATTTATATTTTCAGTATTTAATATTCTTCTATGCATAATTTTATGATTGTCATGTTTGATTGCTAAGAGATCTATTAGTTTTTCACATATTTCAATTTATAGCTAAGTTAAATCTCAAATCCGTAATTGTTTGAATCATTTAACTTGTGAAGTACTAGGATTTGATAATTTTCTGCGATAGAGGTTATTGAATCTTAAAAAGAATGTTTAAATAGATTGAATGCAATCGCTGGTGTTTGTATTATCTAGTTCATCGATTTCTCTATTATTTAAAACTATTATTAAATTGAATCTTTAGTACTGGTTTGAGATTATTTGATAATTAGGGTTAATTAGATCGCTGATTTCTGATTAACTAAAATTAAGGACAAATAGGAATTTATTCTAACGATGAATATTGTGAATGTGAATTGATTATTCTTTGTGGATTGATGAATGGTTATAAATCTCCAATGGTGGAAGTTGACTTTGTTCAAGACTCGTTTCATTGATTTAATACAACTCGTTAATTTACATTGTTATTTGTTATAAAATTGATTTTGTTATAAACAAAAAAAAACTCCAGTCGTTATACGAAGTATAAATTGTTGAATTGCACATTCTTCGTGTGATCGACACTTACTTCCATTACTACATTAGTTTTAGAGGTTTAAGGACTATTTTTTGGTTCCTGCGACAGCACACCAGCCGCTCTACAACTCCAGCACTATGCCTGTCATTCTCGTCATTCAATTTTTTCAATATTGCATCCATCGTACTTGAAATCAAAACAGTCACAAAATCGGACAAAAAAGTCATGTTAGACCTATGTCCATTATGTCAGATTTATTCTCATCTTGCATGCGGATGATCTGATTTATCTTATTATTCATACCCATTTAATGATATTAAGTGTGACTTGACATTATTGAGCCACACCGTTAGTTCTGTATTCTTCGACTTGATTTCAAATATTTGGCCACTTAACTCATTAAACTGCTCAAGCACCTGTAATTGAATGTTACACAATCCCTTATGGTCCGTTTGATTGCAATAGTGGAATTAGGGTAGAAAGAAAATGAATTTCAGAGAATTGCATTGCCTAGAATTTTTTTTTTTTGGAATTGTCAATTAAATATGTTTTATTAGTATAATTTTTCACGTGGAAAATATTAAAATTTTGAATCTTTTGATATTCGTTTGGCTTTGTTTTACATGCAAAATATCCATTAAATGGATAAAATTTGTTATAATTAGGGATAAAATTTGTTTTCATTACAAAAAAAAAAAAAAAAAAAAAAACTGGAAAACTAAATCCCACCAAATTGGTGGGAATTTTCATCAAAAACAAGGAATTGGAACCGTGTGAAAGAAAACCAAGGAAATGAACTGTCAAGAAAATTTAGTGTATCAAACATGCCTAAAGTAGAAGATGTAATTTCTTTTCCATGGAAAATTTTCCCTTGATAAACTTATGACTGTGACATATGGTTCTTAACTCATTACAAATGTTTTGTGACTTTTAAACTTAAATATTAAACAACTTACATCTAATTGTGGTCCATCATCTGTTTGTGTTGTTTGGTGCTCATTTGGGGTATGAACGTCACTTGCCTGTGGCCCTGTTAGATAATTTTCATGTGTTGTTTGCCGCTCCTTTGGAGTATGAACGTCACTTGCCTTTGGCTCTATCGGATAATTTTCACGTGTTGTCTGATGTTCAGTCGGGGAATTGAAATAAGACAAGGTCATCTGCCTTTTTGGTGGTGGATCAGCAAAATCATCGTCGTCGTCATCAACATCACTTGAATGACCTTTTCGTCCATCCGTAATCATTAGCAATCGTGTTTCAATTTTATCTGGTTGGAAAGTTCCACTCGTGCCTGTGTGGTCTACAACTTTTGAATGTCCGTCTCCTAGTATATGTGGTTGCACTGGTTTGGTGTATGGAACACCACTCATATATGGAGCCACCATTTCCAAGTCAGACGGAACGATGTCATATATTTCAAGCTGCGACAATAATACAAATGAAACACTTATTAGTCACGTAATCATACATGGAGTATCATTGATTGTGACATGAGTTCATCATAGTCGTTATTGTAATGGGATAATGTTTGTGTGATTTGTGGCCTATGTACACAAATATATGTGATTTGTGACCTATGCACACAAATATATGACCTTGTGACCTGTGCCTACAAAACGTACTTAAACACTTACATCAGAATAGGAGAATACATCTTCATCCAATTTGACTGCAGATAGCTGTTTATCCGACATCCAATTTATAATGCGAGGGCAAATGTTCCTCATTTTATTGGTTACAGGTCCATTGAGTCTCGGAATGGACTCATAAATCCGACTTGAAATGCAACAAAAAACCCCTTCAGTCTATATTGGGGATTCATGTGACCTAAACTTTCTTTCAAAGACTTTATAAACATTTCAAATAAATCTTTACCCCAATGAAACATCTCCATTAAATCAAAATCTTCTACTAAAGCAAACTAATAGCTTTCAACCACCTTCTTGTATGACGTGGAGAACATGTATGAAGTAATCAAATATAAAATCGCAGGCCTTACAACATCATGATCATCTATGTTTCACACATTCAAAAATATACCTCTAACATCTTTGTTTGTAACCAACTTCAAATCCTCAAAATATGTTTCTTTAATACTAGATGGAACATTGTCAATCCCTTTCCTGAAATCATTACCATTATATCTAAAACCCGTCACTAAAAAGAACTCACACAATGATAATCTCATATATCTATTTGCAACCTTAAACCACATCTCATTGGGATTTGGTCGCTTCACTTTCCTCATCAAAATGTAATGTATAAGTTGGGGTTGCAGAACAATTTCATGGCATTCCATGAAGTACAAGAAACAAGTTTTCGCCAGGACAACCTTTTGTTCCTCATTGAATCTCGATGTGAAATGTGTCAGAAAATTCTTTGTAGCGTTGGTGGTAATTTTCTCCGGAAACCATAGCTTTTCGGGGATAATATACTTCCATTCCTGCATCACATTAAAAAAATTATGAACACGTGTGAAATATGTAGTTCATAATATCATCAAACAGGTAACACATAATAATCTTTATGAACCATTACAAAGAATTTCATAATTTCAACAAAATTCGGAATATTGGTAAGAATCCACGATTCACACATTCTATTCATTACATATTAGTCACAATCTCTAAATATAATACATAGAAATGAAAGCCCCAAATTATTATCTAAAATATTTATCAAACCGATCATAATAATGGTCACACATGATTACGTCACACAACATTATACGAATGGTAATAGATATGCACAACATTTCGCAAATAGAAACTTTAGGTCACAAATGAAAAAAATATATGTGACCTAAATAATACTATTTTATTCAAACTCACGCAACAAATCTAAAAAATGAATTACACATAATCTCAAAGTACCACAAAAGGAACTTACATTCTTCGATTTCGATTTACGTAAGTGAACCGGAGTTCTAGGGATTTCTTCACGAACTCCTTTTTTTACCGTCAGTTGCGATTCAACCAGAGTTTTAAGGATTTTTTTACGAACTCCCTTTGACACATTCGATCTCCTTCTTTTCCCTTGTGCAGTTCCAGATTCATCTTCATATTAGGATTGTGCTTTTCGGTCACAATTTCTTGTTAACGCCATTTCACAAAATTCCCAATCACAAGACTTTGCACCGCCTTTCGCTCTTCTTCAATAATGTACCGTGAGTTTAATGAATGAGTTCGAATATTGATTGAAATAAAGGAATAGATATATGTGAGGTTTATGTAAGAATCAATTTGGATTTTTTTTTATTGAGGAATTGAGGGTTTGAGGATGTAGCGATTTTTTTTAGAGATGGAGGATTTGAAGATTTAGCAGTTACTAGAGATAGTGTTGACTTGTTTAAAAAATTTTTCTCCACAATTTTCACGTAAAAGGCGATGGTGGTTATGATAAATAAAAATTTTATTTAAAACATATTAATTATTATATAAAACATGATTTCTGTCTAACGAAACTTGATTCTTGATTTATGAAAATGGAACTTTAAAACCAGGTCAAGCTATAATTTCCTCATAGCAAAATTGAATGGAAATTGATTTACAAATTCGCTAAAAATCCAAATTCCAATTCAGACGGGCAGCCTGGTTGGGGTCCTATATAAAGTACTTGGAATTACGTTCAACCAAATTTTTTAATACAAAAATCATATGATAATGTAAATTTCAAATAGGAGAAATTGCAACACGATCTCTAACATTTTCAATATTTTTACACTAACCCTCAATTTATATCAACCAAGGTCCCAAATGATGTAAACCAACCAAGAATTGATCTTGGGAACCCACGAATAAGATAGAACTAACCCAAGAAATTTAGAAATCACGTCGCGCAAAGATCAACTCGACCTGTATCAAAAATCGAGATTACCCGTAAGAAATACGACCCATTGATTATTTGGAACAAGAACCGTGAAGTGGGAACGCCACAAAAGGATTGCGATACATTTTGATAAGTTCAAGTTAGAACTTTAAACCACCAAGAACATAGAGGAATAAAACTCTCAAATTTAATTTAATTATCTCAAATATTCAAAGTCTTCTTTTCAAAAAATAATAGATCTTATTTATATGAAACTATGAAAAACCCTAATTTATCTAGATAATCTCGTGATTAATTCAAATAGATCACAAAAGATGCTAAAAAGATTGTATTTAAGTCAAACTAGAAAACTACCAAAAAAGATAAAATTCTCGCCAAATTTTTAAACTATTTTCCGCCAACTTATTCTCGGCATATTCCCATGCGACCGCAAGTCCAAAAATACCATGCGTCCGCGCAACCTTGTGCAAACTTTCGTAACGATTCCAAATTATAATCATGGGTGAAAATCTGACACCCGAGCTGAGAGTTATGCCCATTTTAATCCACGCTACTCGTTTTCTTTCCAAATATCTTCCAAACCTTTAATCCAACTCGCTCCGGCTCCCGAGCCCTTCGCGAAACTTGAACCTTGACTTGTCAACTTCACCCATCTAAACTTCATTGCTTGAACCCTTAACTTGTGTGATCCGACCAAGTTATTGCATGTCTCGAATCATATCATTCCCTCTCTTTTCGAAAAGATTCAACCTCAAATCCGAACATGTATCAAACGAAGCAACATTAACAACGTCGAAAATGTTAAATATTACAAACTTACCCAGTAGAAGTAAATTGTAGCCTTCGTTCTCGATCAAAGCAATGGGATGACTTGGTACATCTCCCCTAGGATGTAGTTTGAACCTCCTTTGAGTTCGTATTCGCCTCGTACGTATCATCACTAAATTTTTCATGTGATTTACAACACGTGGATAGTTAAAGTATGACGCACCACGAATTATTCCACCATGGAATGATTCATTGACATCCTGCAAAAGAGAATTATCCAATTTTGGAAGGGGATTGTTAGTTCTCACTAAACCCCTCTCACATTAGACTTTTTTGGCATATAAGCTCACTTTGAAATTTTCTCTCCTCTTTGATTTTTCCCTCTCTTATCTCTCTTGTGACTCCACTATTTTTCTCTCGCTCTTAGCCACCTTACTTTCTTCTCTCTCACTCTCCTTTTTTCGCTCTTTATTTTTATTCTCTCGCTCACTTTTCAATTTCAGTTGGTCCTCATGAATCTATTGTGGTGTCAAGGCACAAGTGTGATAGCTCTTCCATCATTTACCAAGTTGTAACGATTTATGGTTCACTCCTATCATACTACCATGACCTACCCAACAATAGATATACTGCATGCATTGGAACCACATCACACAACACCTCATCATTATATCACCTAATGCTGAAATTCACCAAGACCTTCTTGGTAACCCGGATCTCTCCACAATTATTCAGTCACTCCAATTTTTATGGTTATGGATGCCTCATAAGAGGTAACCCCAACTCTTTTACAAGGGTCGCACCATCCACATTTGTACAACTTCATCCATCTATAATCAAACTGCAAACCTTATTTTTAATGTGACACCTAGTGTGAAACAAATTCTCTCGTTGCTGCTCATCATCATCCATCTTCATTTGTGTAGTAAGAGCACGCATCAATACCAATGACTCCGCAACCGGATACTCCTCACAAGTTTCACCCTTAACATCATCCAACTCAATCTCTCCATTTACCCGAAAAATCATCACCCGTCGATTTGGACATTGTGGAGCTATATGCCATAAACCCAAGCACTTGAAACATTTAATATCCCTCGACCTACAAGCTTGTTTTTCAATATTTGGTTTATTTTTATTACCTCATCCTTAACCTTAGGTACTTCAACATTTCCCTTGATTTCCAACCGATCATTCATATCACCACTACTCCATTTGGGTTCCACAGTAAACTTAGCTACCCATTTTTTGTCTGAGTTGCATTTCCACCTTCATAGCCACGTGCACCAAGTCCTCCAACTCCACATAGTGCTGTAACTCTACTACAATAGCAATATCCATATTCAACCCATTCAAAAACCTAGCCATGGTGGCTTCCCGATCCTCATCTACATTTGCCTGAATCATCACCACATCCACCTCCTTATAATAATCCTCCACACTCATAGACCTCTGAGAAAGCGTTTGTAACTTATGATGAAAATCCCGGTAATAATGTCCAGGTACAAACCATTTTCTCATGCAAGCCTCCAATTCTCATCACGTCTCAATTGGCCTATCCAAATTTTTCCTACAACTAGTCATCAATTGATCCCACCAAATAATAGCATAGTCAATGAATTCTACTACAGTTAACTTCAACTTCTTTTCCTCTGAGTAATTATGGCAATCAAATACAAATTCCACATTCTTTTCCCACTCTAAGTAAGCTTCGGGGTCACTCCAACCTTGGAAAGTTGGAATATTCAGTTTGATGTTCATCAAATCTCTATCAATCCCTCAATCAAACCTACATTATCTATTCTTCATTCGTTCCATGTTAGCTTCCAAATAATATTCACTACTACCTACGCTCACTGCCTCATTTTCTCCATCAAATTTAGCTATAAGATTTCGTCATCGCCTATCTCCTCTACCCCTACGAGGAACCCTTTGGAGCGTCCCTCGCTGCTGACTCCCAATCAAGGTTTTATACCTAGCTACATCACCACTAATACGTTCAACCGCTAAACCCAATTGATCAAACCTATGATGTATAGCCTACATAATATCCATAAACTCCGTATAAAACCCCTTAGTTACCTATTCATCCTCGCCTTTACCCATATCTCCTTTTCTTTTTTGCAAATAAGTAAATAACAAAAAAGAATTAAAGGGAAAGAAATAACAAGAAAACAAATTAATTTACCTCACATGTTTGCACTTGTGCATCACTCAAAATTTGACTTTTACTCGATATTGAGGCGTAGCATCGGAGTTGCGCACGGATGCACAACGCTGCGATGCATCTCTTCTCACGGCGTTGTACCTCTGCCAATGGAATTGAGGAACAGCGCTACGCCTCAGTAGTTTGCCTGGTTACATCAACATTTGTGGATCTACAGTTTTCTCCAACGTTGCAGATCACAACGCCGCTTGTGGAGGTTTATGCACCGTTGTAATAGGCGGTGGAGGTTTATGTGGTGATTTTGCGACGATTTGCAGTGGTTTTTGAGGTGGTGGTGGTGAAAGCAGTGGTAGTGCAGTGTTAGTGGCGTCAGGTTTGTGGATTTTTTGGTGAAGGTGGTAGTTGTGGTGTGGTGTAGATGGAGATGGATGACATGGTAGTGGTGTGTTGTGGGTGCAGTGGGCTTGGTGGTGTTGTTTTACGAGTGTTGTGGTGGTTCTCGAGGAGATGGTGCTCGTGGTGGTGGGGAGTTGTAAGGGTGGGAAGAGTGTTTGTGACACATTATTTAGGTGTTGTGATCAATAAATTATTATTTTGTGGCTAGTAACTAATATGTGACTCGGAAGAATATATGAATGTGACTTTGTAATTGTGGATTAGAATTTGATAAATTGTGACCAATTAATTTGATAATATGTAATCGAGAAATAAGTTGTGACATATAAACACGTAATTATGACCATAATATATTTAATTATTAAATAATTATTTCATAAATGAAATTTAATAAATATCTCGTCTTTGAAATAATAAACCTTGTTTTTTAGTTTTGAAATAAGACATACTTAACCTCTTATTTATGAAATTTTCCCATAAAGTATTATATCATCCAGATATTATGTATTTAATTAAAAAAAAAGGTTTTTTTTATTTGTAAATTTTGATAGAAGTTGATGAATGTATGATTGAAAAATTGATCAAAATTGTAAACTTCATAAAATATTTGATTTAAAATGAATTTTGAAAAATGTGTACCAAACGTGGTCTATAAATTAACATAGCTTGCTTATTATCTACATTTTAGCTTTAGTTATGTAGGGCAAATTGATAGGGTCTTGAGAGATAATTTCTTCTTTTTCTTTTCCGTTTTATTTTCTCAATCAAATTTAGTATTGAAAAATGAAGGCAAAAATGTTTGGTGCACAATAAATGGAAAACACCGTACAGAATGATTCACAAATTTTTACTTCCTCTATTTAAAAATAAATAAATAAAATTGTCTAGTGTTGATTTCGATGCATAGCCAGATTAGCAAAATTGTAGAGATATTGGTTGCAATAAAGCTTGAGTTATTCTTATTTCCCAGAGATATGTTGAAGCTTTCACTGTTCAAATTCTCCAGTATTGTCGCACCACTTTGCTGAGTTCTAATTTTAAGAGGGAACACTTTTGCCATGAGAAAACTGGCTTGGCAATGTAACAAGGCCTGAGACGTTGGTTGAATAAGAAGAAATCCCCAAGTCAGTTGATGATTTCTATTTTCTTTGATATTACCTCCGTTGTTTAAGTTTTTAGACCCTTTAAAGTCACCTTGGAAGGACTGGGTAGTAATATAGGACTGCTGTATTACATTTGATAGTGTCGAGCAAATTGTTGTCAAACGACCTCCCGATCGATAATGTTAAATCGTTATAATTTCTCAATCGGCATCGACCGAATGACCGATTTAAATATCAATACCTTAATGAAATGACCCGACCCTAAAACTATTTGGGACGATTGGAAGCAATCTAAGTATCCATTAAAATTTTTATTCTAATTCTTCTATTCATTTTCAAGCACAAATTTTTCAATAAAATAATATTTTTTATCACATCAATAATTTTTCCTTCTCTTTCGATAACACATTCTCCATCAATCTACTATTTTAGAGTACATTTTTCCAAAATAATGTGGCTCAAACACATCTAATTAGAGATGCTTATAGCCCGTTCCATTCACTACTTGGAAGGCTTATTAAAGTTGATCCATTTATTGGTAATCTTTTCTTTTAGAATTATTTGTAATTCTATAAATAGAATCTTCTACTTTGCAATAGTAAGTTTAATATATACAATTTATAATATTTTAAAGCAAGTTTGATTTTGGATAATTTTGCAATTGTTCCTTTTCATTTTTTTCGTATCACCTCTAACATCTATCCATCTTGCGACCTCTATCTTATTCTAAAATTAGGATTTTACTTGAAATTGAGCGTCTAAACTTAGGGTTTCAATTTACAACACCTAGAACCCGAATCAAGAAACAATAGAACGCACGTCAAATTGCAAACCTCAAACCCTTTTTTTCTGTAAAATGAGAAAAGATTTCAGTCACAGAACTCATCCAGATTTCAATGAAAACATAAGCGAGGAGCGATTTGAATATTTGTTGGCCAACTAGTTTTTAAAAGTTTTACAATTAGTTTTCCGGTGGCTTATTGCATGTCTGAAGAAAGAGCAGAAACTACAATCTCTTTTTTTCTCGTTACGGCCCTAAATATGGTGCATGACTCAACCCCTTTAAGTTACTACATTTCTCGGTTCTCTTGGTGCAGACATATTTTTGGATAATCTTCCTGCCTTCGCATATAATTCTTATTTCGCCTGACGGGGGCGGGGTGGATTTTTGCCCCGTTTAATGCCCCATTTAGTTTTTTTTTTTTTTAACCAAAAAATTTCAATTAAATACAATTCAAAATTTTATAATCTAAAGTAAATAATACTTAAAATAATTACATCAATGTTCAAACCAAACAATGAAAACAAACAATGTCTAAAATTAAACAAACAACGTTCAATTTTTTTTTTTTTAAACCCGCCCCGCCAACCCGTCGGGCGGGTTTTTTTCCCCATTCGGATTGGGGCGGGTCGGATTTTTTTGTCATCTCTAACTCTCTTCCGGCGCCCCCACCCCTCTTGATCTTCTTGGTTCTTGCTTGTATTCTTCCAATCAATTGAATGTGGATTGGGCTTAATATTGGACTTGCAATTGGGCACTAGATATAATTGGGCTCCGATAAAGTGGGAGTTAGATGATAAGTTTTGGGATTTGCAAGTGTCGCCATTCCTTAGCTTTCTATTAATTACAAGTTTGTCCCTGTAGTTTTCAAAATCATGCATACTAACCCCTAAACTTTCAGATATGTGCAGTTTGGTACATAAAGATTTTACAATCCTGAATATTAGTCCCAGAACTTTCTGAATTTCTAGATTGGAGCAAGTTCCCCTCCCTTTTGGTACCTCTAAAGTTTACTGTGATCGGTTCTATTGTTATTTCTAATGTCAAAATTATGCTATGGGTTTCGAATCGAAGCACATGACAATCACGTTAAGAGAGAGAGATTGTTGGTGTTTATATTGTTGGCACCCCTTTTATAAAAGAAAATTCAATTACTTTTCCATCAAGCAAAAGTTTATAAAGATTTAAATGAAAATTAACAATTAATCTTAATGTACAACAAACCATTTTAGATTATATATGCTCATCTCTCGTCTATAAATTTTATTGAGATCGTGACACTTTTATGAAATCGATTTTCTTCAAGTCTACACGAACATGTTTTGGCCTAGAGCCCTATTTATTATGAAAATGCATCTTGAAATAGTATTTTGATGGTAAATGTGTGGTTAAAAAATAAGAAAAATTTTTGATTTGCGTGTATTTTGATTTTATTAAAAAATGTGTGATTAAAAATAAGATATGGAAATAATGGAATCAAACAGGGGCTAATAATAACCGTTTTGTAGAACTGGGCTCCTCTTTGATCCACATTAAAAAATTTATCTCATTTTTCTACTCATTTTCATCACACATTTTTCAATAAAATAATATTTTTCATCATATCAATAAATTTTCCTTCTTTTTCAACCACACATCCTCCATCAATCTACTATTTCAGAATACATTCTTTCAAAATAATGTGGTTCAAACATAAGAGAATTATTTAGTCTTGTGCATTTTCAACTTGCTTAAATTTGGTGAATTACACCCCCAATAAGAAACGTATGGGAAAAATAAGTTGTCAGTGTCAGCTCCTTCGATGCCTGATTTTGGAGTTATTATGAGCCAGAAATGCCCAAGTTCTGATAATATTTGGTAATCTGTGTTGAATTTTTCATGAAAAATAAACTTTATATAATTGTCAAGATCTCCATGTCAAATCACCAAGAAAATTAATTAATGCAGAACACACTTTGATCCATTCATTTGAATCTTGAATTTGGATTTAAATCTTTAAATCTCGATTTCTTGTTTTTCAATTTAATTGCTCAAAATTTGCTTCTTGATTCTTGATTGTGGATTTATATATTTTCCTCTTCAATATGTTTTCTCTAATATTCTTGTGTTGATGGGATGACACAAACAATGAGAATTTGCATTTGAATTGGAGACCATAACTCTATATATAGCCTATGTTTGACACCCTTTTTGGGTTAGAAATTGGTTTTTAAATAGTAATTTATAGAAGAATGTGTGGTTAAAAAGTAAGGAGAATTTTTTGATTTATGTGTAATATTATTTTATTGATAGAATGTGTAGTTGAAATGAAGAAATAGAAAGAGAAAGCGAATGAGAATGAAAAAAAAAGGTGTCAAACATAGGCATGGTTTCCATATGTATTTGACATATCGTCAAAAACAAACTCTAATGAATATGACATCTGCACATATAGTTCGATCCACACTTTTTTTAGATGCTCAAAGCTCAATTAATTAATTCTTTATTAGATCACTTTAATTTTGGGCTTAACTTTAAGATATTATTTATACACAATTAATTATATATCGACCCCACATAACAAATTAAATAATTTCCCAACAATCTTTCGATGGTTATTTCTGGTGCATCTTAAGCCATAAGTTTGTGTTGTGGCCCCGATGATTTATTGCCGTGAAAAATTGGTACAGATTATTTATTGCTCTTCGTGAGATTATGATCTGATTGTACCTTTCATTTTCTTTTCGGACAAAAAATCGCTGCAAATAGATTTACGTGCCAAACTAAAATTAGTTTCTAGGACAGAAAATTGACAACAAACTCAAGTGAGGGATTACTATAGTATTTAGAGAGATTTTTTTAAGTGAAAAACGATTCATTTGGATAATTTATGATTAAAAAGTAGGAAAAAATTAGAGTTTCATGGAAAGTTGATTAAATATGATTTTGAGAAAAAAATGATTTTCTCTCTCAAATAAGCTCTCAATAGTCGACCGGCTATTCCGCACTTTTAAAGTAGTTGATCATGATTTCTTGGGTATTACAAAGAGTTGATCTCTAGTGTCAACTATTTGCCACGAAGCTTGAATATCGATCTTTTAGCACAAGCATTAATAACTGACCATGGGGCACAAGTTGTCGATTGCCTAGCAACATGTCATTGGTTCGATGACTACCAACCACAAAAAACAATCGAGTGCTCGAGCGCAAGTTGTCAATGATAACAATTCATGACCAATGTATGATAGCTTTTCAACGTAAGATAAGTAGCAAACAACACATCCTATTCAATTTGCGTTTTAAAATTTCCTCTTTATTATTCAAGTTCTCAACATACCTAAGGTGACGGCTCGGCTTGTGTCCATAAACTAGGTTGGACCCTTAGACTTGTTTGACTCACGAGTCAAGCCAGTCCGTCCAAGAGCTTTAAAAAAAAAAGGAAATTAATCAAAATGAATTGCCCCATGAGGTAGTTCTTGACCTTGTGATTTCACGAGCCTAAGTTGCCCATGAATCGAGCCGAGCCCTTGAGCAACTTGACTCCTTAGTCACCCATATACATACTGTCAACATGTAACCACAACGATAAATAACACTGTCAAAATGTTACAAGGTAATATTTCAATTTATTCATCAAAAAATGCATCCTTTTTTAACAATTTTTCGTAAGAAATTTTTTTGATCTTTATCTCAAAGGAAGGGATGCTCACACGACGGGCTATTAGCTGAGTGGTAGAGCGTGCCCATGATAATTGCGTCGTTGTGGTTGGCTGTGAGGACTCTCAACCACATGAATAGTTCAATGTACTCATCAACGGCTGACCCTGAGATGTCAATTCCATCAAATTATTATGCTTGTTGAATTGAGCTGCGTGTATTTGTATACGCCGCATGTTGACATAATTTTCAAACACAAAACATTTTTCACTTGCAGTCTCAACTGTAGACTATATTAGTCCACAGAAACATGAGTATTCTCATTAATGTTGCAATTTTTCTTCAATTATTATGAAAAATGTTTTTAGTCATGCATTTCGTGTAACACTATTTATTAAATTCTCTTATTTAGCGGAAAGGTTGCCGTTAAACATTGATTACCTTAGAATAATGTAATTCTTGGAAGAAAAAAGCGAACTTGTTTGGTCCATTTCAACTCTACTAGCATTTTTTTTTTCACACTGGATGGAACCAAATTAGAGACTTTTGTTATGTATGTACCTATACAGTCTTATTAAATTATGTTCGATTCTGTTTTAGTACCATTCTTTTAACATTAAATTGTAACGAAAATAATTGAGTGTCTTTGCGTATTCTTAGGGTGTGTTTGAGCCACATTATTTTAGAAGAATGTAATCTGAAATAGCAGATTGATGGAGAATGTGTGGTTGAAAAGGAAGAAAACGTTATCGATGAGATGGAAAATATTATTTTATTGAAAAATGTGTGATTGAAAATGAGTAGAAGAATGATAATGAAAATTTTAATGTGTACCTAACAGTGGCTTAGGGTGTTTTTGAGCCACATTATTTTGGAAGAATGTATTCTGGAATAGTAGATTGATGGAGAATGTATGGTTGAAAAAGAAGAAAACGTTATTGATGTGATGGAAAATATTATTTTATTGAAAAATGTGTGGTTGAAAATGAGTAGAAAAATAAGAATGAAAATTTTAATGTGTACCAAACATGAGTTTAATCTTGTTACTTATAATTAATTTGTCGTACTAAACATTTCAAAAGAGAATTTCAGACGGACGGACCAAATTAAGAGTGTCCCTACTTGAATATATACCAAGGCCTTGATGTGGCAAATGGAGACCCAAAAAAAAAAATCTGCAACTATTCGAGTCATTTTGTCAATTTTGCACGCTTATTATCCTATGGAGTTTCTCCTAACTTTTGAGACTGGGATTTGGCAACCCAGGAAAGGTTAAATATGCACTATTTTAAAAGTAGCTTTTAAAAATCATTAAAATTAGACTCCTCGTAAACGCCCAAAATCTCGATACTTTAAAAAAAAAACCTCATGATTGATACCTCAAAACTCTCGAGCAGGCCCTTAGAATTATTACGGTATTTCATAAAATTGTTTGATAATAATAACTCATTCTAAAATGATTAGAAAGTGCAGATATGATGTCGTAAATCATGAGTTTGATCATTTTTGAAATCGTGTAACACTCAATTCTCAATATATATATAAACACACTATAATAAAAAAATAACGTGACACTTGAAACCTATCAAGTCGACGTGCTAAAAATTTCACGAAACTGACAAGCGAATGACAAACCTCGAAACACGACGATAGTGTAGACGTGAGAGGGGCACATAATGTTTGAGTTGAGTAATTGCTAGGGTAGAGTAGGGTAAGATTGAAAAGGAAGGGTGGTTTTGCAATCAAAAGTGTGGGTCCTACGTTAATTAATCTCGTTAACTTTTGCAAGTAAGATGATGATGTCAAATGAACGTCAGCTTGATATCATTCAATACAAACTCATTTTTGTCTCTGGCAGCAGACATGTTGAATATAGATGAAATTACAAAAAACAGTCCACTTTTACATAATTATTTACAAAAATGTCCAAAATTTTTTAAATGTCCATTTTACAATAACATAGAACAAAATATCCTCGTTAAATGATCACTTCTTCATATAAGTAGATAAATAAAACATTTATCAAATGTCGAGAAATATATTTAAAATGTCAAGAACATTATGAAATGTAGAAAATTCTCATGCTCAGAACGAAATCTCGTTTTAAACAAATGAAATGACAAGTGTCAAGATAAATATGATCCAAATATCGATAACAACTTTTAAAATATCGAAAACGTCACGAAATGTCAAGAATAACAACTATTAAACACAACTTATCAACAAAGCAAAGATTTCAAAGAAAAATTACCTTCTATCGACAATTGTGGAAAACCTAATCAACTGCGAATTTAGATGAAATTAAATTTTTTGAAATGAAATTATATGATTTTTTAAAAAAATTGGAAACATATAATTATTATTTTTAGTGTTAATGATTTTTCTACTTCATATTCTTTATTTTTTCCCAAAATTATTGGTCAATACCTAATAGATAATAGTATTAGCTAGCATTAATGTAATTTCTCATGAAAACTACTTGTTTTTTCGAAATTCGTGATAAAACGAAAAAAGAAATTATTTAATTTTTCATTGAGAGTATAATAGACAATTTGTTATCAAATTTTGTCATTTTTGCAAGAGTTATCAAAATTAAACACTCTTCAACTGACAACGATGAAATTGACTATTTTTGTAAGTTCCCCTCGAATATATCCGAAGATATCTAATATTGAAGATATCAAATATTTTGTTTTCACACTGAAACTGGATCAATGTCGCATTTTCAGTCTTTGCGTTGCTTTAAGGTAATCATAAAATTCAGGAAGCCAATAGTGGGGCCACTCGGCCCTACTCTTCCGACAATTTTCAGGATATTTTCTATTTTTTATTTTTTTGTATATTTATTTACAATTTATATTTTAAAATATAAAATAAATAAAATAATAGTCGAGATGGATTAGGGGTTGAATTCTGATGTGTATAGAAGATACACCCACCGAAATTCAACAGATTAGACACAGCAGGTGGGGCCCCTTTTTTCAATATTTTAAACTCACATGGGGCCCAAACTCATGTGAGTTTTCTATTTAAATTCTGTTGAAATTCTTCTGTACAAATGCATTTTCTCTTAGGGGTTTGTACATGTTCCCCATCCTAGTTCCCCAAGGGAATCCTCAACGCACAGCTAATTTAATATCCCTACATAGAATTCTCATAAATTTCCCTGCGTAGATATAGAGTTTTAATTGTAACGAAACATATTTTTAATCAAATCAATTAAAAATAAAATACAAACTTGGATGAGGTTTAATGAAATATTAAAACTCAACCAAATTTAATGAGTCTGGAGACGTGGCATTTCTTTCTATATATAAAAAGTGGCTATGAAACAGAATTTCTTGGTTTAACGGAAAAACTAACGGAATTTCTTGTTTTAATGGAAAAACTAACGGAATTTCTTGTTTTAATGAAAAACATATAACTTTAGGGTCCAACTTGAATTTATTTAAAACCTTATGGACTAAAACTTAAAATTTAACCCTAATCCTTAAATTGCAGCCAAGGACCTTAACATATCAAATTTACACAAGAAGTCCCCGCCTCCTCAACTCCCAAAAATCGAAAAAAAACCTTTAATCTTCCATGACTGAAAAATCCAATGTTGTCAAACCCGGCCCGGCCCGACCGGTTAGACCGAAAAAATCGGGATCGGGGCCCAAAATCGAGCCAAATCATGTCCGATTTTTTATTATTTTCAAAACCGGTTAAAACCCGTCAAACCGGTCCCGATTTTCAATTTTTTTTTTTTTTTTTTTGGTTTAAAAATTTTTAACTTCATAAATGGGCTTCAAAATTTATTTAGAATTTTAAGGCCCATGGAGAAGTAATGGATGTCATGCTCATTTTATAAATGTCCTTCTCTCCAAAGGTTTCATAAACTTCCAATGTGGGATTGTGTCTTTTATACATGCTCTTAACTCTAATAGTTTTATAAACTTCCAATGTGGGATAGTGATATATAACCAAAAAAATGTTAAAATACCCATCAAAATCATTTTCAAATGTATGTTTGGCTAATTTGATTTTTAATAACAATTAATTAAATTGTAATATTCACCTTCATTCTTTCATTTATTTAATTTTCAAATTTAACTTAAATTACACTTGATTATTAATATATTAATGTTAGCTATCATTTTCTATAAGTTTAAATTATTTTAATTTAACAAAGTAAACTATTTTAACATATTGATTTTTAATTTTTAGTATTGAGACTAATTGTAGAATAATGAATCTAATTAATAAAAATATATTTACTTTGAATTATTAATATGAAATTTTTTAAAAATATATATTATTTTATTATTTTTGTATGTATTTATTGCATTCGATTCAACCCTGGTTGAACCTTTTGACCCTGACCCTTCACATTTTCCGGGTTGATGACCGGGTCGGTTTTCAAAACACTGGAAAAATCTTAATGGAGGAGCTCTTCCCCCCTTTTCATGGCCGACGCCCCCAAGAACCGTAGTGGCTGGGGGTTGGGGGCGGTTGTGCTTGCCTATCATCTTAGTTGGATTAATCATGAGCGCAATAATCATCTTTTTCTCTCGCACAAGCAATAGATGGAAACATCCAATTTAATCCATTCAAATCCAGCAATCAATTCATGAGAAATACTGGACTTACAGGCTACTGTTTCACAGAAACTTTATAGAAAATAAAAAAATAGTCCGGTTCGGGAGAAAAGAGATAGAAGCCGTTTCAAAATAGGGCAAAGAGGAAGGAAATAGCCTATTTCTCCCATTTCTCACTTGCAGTTCCCGCCCACCTCAAATTCCTCCATCTCGAGCACAATGTAATAGGTGAGCTTACTGAGAACGAAGATTACACCTCGCGATCCCACATACCCTTTGTAGACTATAGTTCTATGGCAAGCTGTACCGACTTCATATGTGTATTTGGAGGTGAAAAACTCAGAGAGAGGTACTTCCTCAATGTAAGTCAGGTGAAATAAATAATGATTGTGACTTTTTTGACATCTAGACACAAAAATAAGAATACGAAACTAACTAGATGGTAATGTCATTGGTGTTCAAAATGTATTTTCATTTGGGGGCATCTTTTTCTTGTCATTTGTTTTTAGAATATAGTATAATATTATTGTGCATCATATGAACTTTAAGTTTTATGTTTGTGATTTTGGGTTGGAGACGACAGAAAGAAGCACTTTATTTAATTATTTATCAATTATATAAACATTACATCATTAATTATTTAATTAACCAAAAAAATTACATCTTTATTAACAACAAATTAATTCTTAAACAAAACTATTAAATATAAATTAAGCAAACGTGCATTGCACGTTGCTTGCACCTAGTAATATTAATAAGTATTAGTTCTATTCTCGCGTACCTTTTCCGCACTATGTGTCATTATACTTGCTGTTCAGTCATTATAAGTCTTGCGAGCTCTTTGTAATTTTAGTATTATGATGTTCTAAACTCATTCGAAAGTATTATATCCCATGGAGAGAGAGAGAGAGAGAGAGTTATTCTGATAACATCATTTCAAAAAATATAATCTAATTTTTGGTACTCAACATTAATTTATTCATCAATCAAATGATGTATTTACTTAGCACTAGTTAACAAGGATGCTTAGAAAATCATCTGTTGCTACATATGTATAATCAAATGCATCATCCATGTATCAAAAATCCCTACCTTGCCTGAATTGGAAGACATCTTGCTTCACTGTAATTTACAAATCATATTGCTCATTAATTTCTTTCTGAATGTGATCTTCAATTAATCATTACTAGATTAGAAATTATGCCAAGATATACTCGACAAAAATTGCCATATTCCTCACCCCACCCCACCCCACCCCGTACCCGCGTGGGTGCCAATGCATGTCCATGTTGGTGCTTCTGGTGCTGTTGGCAGTAGTCTATGTTGCTTTGGTTACAGTAAGCAGCCTACGTTAGCGCCACGGCACGATTACGTTGCTGCACTTCGGTGCCTTTGGCTGCCGATTTTGCTGCCATAAGGTGTCGTACTCGTATCTCACTCAAAGAAGTGTAACACATCATTTCAACTATTACAAAGAACTGGCCTGTAATAAAAATGATACTTATAAATCACATGATTCATTACTATTCCTTATTATGACACCTTGTGTTGGTCTATAAAAGAACAAAGGTCAAAAAGAAATTTTTTTTTTTTTTTTTTTGCACAAAATCATTCATTCTTATCCTTTATACTTATCAGCTCCCTTTAGAATATTCTCGACTAATATCTACCTCAGTATTTTCGGCCAAAAGAATGTCACATCAAACCCAAAAAATTGGCCAATGCCTCCTCTCCAAAATATGTCAATACTTAAATCATTATGTAAAGAAATTAAAAATTTGTGGCACATACTAGCGTACTAGTCATTCATTGCACTAATGAACTTTACATTTACTTCATGTACATTGAATGCATTTCTATCTGGTGTGGTCTCTCTCGAGCTACGATACTATACAAAAGATATGTCTAGAGTACATTGATTTAATATAGAGCTCGTTTGGGAGTGGTTTTAATCCTGATTTTAATCAAAATTCTAGCCGTTAACTATCAAATCAACCAACATTTTTTACCCCTCTCACAGGTGGGGTCCATAGGTTGACTATAATGGCTAGAATTTTGATTAAAATCTCTCCCTAACAAACTCATAATCTATGCTATTACAGCTTTCTTCGTTCGAGAATGAAGGATAAAACAAAGAAAAGCTCCAAGAAAACACAAAAATCCCCAGATAATGAAAGTGGTTTGATAGCATCTGTGGCCAATGCAATTTTCTTGTCCTGCAAGCTTCTCTCTATTGTAAAGCAGGGCTGCAAAGTCACCAAAAAGGAAAGAGCCTATTGGAATGTTGGAGACCAAAATGTTGTGATTTACTCCAAAATTTTTGGTCCCAAACAGTTGGGTAGTTGTGGAGACAGAAATTGTAGTAATTGCTCCAGTACAAATGCCTATAATGGCTGTACTAATGTAGAGCCAAACGTCCTGCTTGTTAATAAGTAAAAACAAAGCTCCACACATTGGTATCGTCATGCATGCCATGGCTGCTGGTCTAGATATCATATACTTGCTCCTTCAAAATAGTCAACGAAAAAATACATTTAGTAACGGTTCAATACAAAACTGTCGTAGAATCTACAATTTACGTCATGCTTGTGATGGAGATAATCGAATGTAAAGCAAGCAGAAGAAAGTGCTTGTAGTTTGAGATTAACTATAAGGACTCCAACCTTTATGCCAAAGTAGTTATATGATATGTATTGTTTTCTTTGGAAGAGTGTATGCCTATCTTACTCACGTCCTCCTAGATTTGAACTCACGATCTAGTAGATTTAAGTTAAATCCTAATATTAATATTAAGGGATGCGATAAAAATTCGTGAGCGACAAGATGGTAAAGGCTCCTCCAAAGCGTATAATATTTATGATATAATAACTTGGGCAAGGAGGCTCGAATTGTTACATTAACCAATCCTATGGTTAGACCTTCATTTTTTTATTTTCTTTGGAAGACTCATTAATAGAGCATGATTCATGTTATACATACAAATCACATAAATTGGCTCCATAAATTCATCACCTAACAGTCCTACTCAAGAGTTTTGCATTAAAACCACAAATAAATTAATTAGCAGTTGTTCCCTCGACTATTTATGAAACTTGTGCATATTTCAGAAAAAATGAATATGAGCTACACGTCGGAATTACATGTACGTAGTGACATGACTTTAAACAGACGAAGTAGATGAATGGAGAATTACTTACTTTGAGAAAAAATAATCGTGAAACGATGGAATGAGGCGGCCAAAGAAGCTGAATGATGAAGACAAGGAGACGAGAGACGACGTCCTGGAACACCCCCGGGACTCGGCAATTTGTCCCAGATTATTTAGATAAACTAAACCAACTGTTGGACCAAACAAATAAGCAAAAAAATATAACCAAAATTCCACTTTCCTTAGCATCAACTTCAATCCAATTTCCTCTATACTTTCTTCACTAAAATTGCTTAAATTACTGTTTCCTTCTACCAATTTCCCCCCATTTTCCAATGATGTAGCAGAAGCACCTTCGTCGTGTACTCTTATCAGACATTTGTGTTGCAGCGTTTCTCTAATCTTTTCAAACAAAGGAGCAACAAGAGGCAGGATCAAGAATATGCAGACGCCGACAAGAATTGACAAAGGATGTAAGAATCTTAAAATGGCAGAACTTAAACTGGTGATCACAGCATAAATCCCTGTAAATACTGTTACTGCAAACATAAAAATAAACCCTCCAGCTAATTTTCTTGATTTTCCAACATTAACATCTCTAGCCAGTGGTGCTGCTAGAATACAAACACCTAAGGGTACAACAGAATTCAAAAGAAGAAACATTTTGGCTCTTTCTGAAGGTGAATTTGGAACTACAGCATCCACTATATCTGTATAAATCTTTGCGCTAAAACCTATATAACTGCTGGATAAACCTGTAGCAATCTGTCGATCAAGGGGAAAATTCTTTATAGAAACTATGTAACAAACTGTGTTGATCCAACAAATGCTATTCCCTGCTAAAACAGTTAGTAGGAAAACTTGCCAGTAAGATAGAGATGAGATTTGATTTGTGAGGAAAAGATACTGTATTCCATAACCAATTAGGCCGAGCGTTGCACCAATTAGGAGCACTGGCCAAAGAGGCAAATGGGCCGCGGCTGTGCCGGAAATCCACCCAAGCAGTTTCCCAGCATCGGAGGCTGCAGCCAGATTATTGAGCTGAGGCTGTGATATGGAGAGAATGCGCTTCAGCTCGGACGAATAAGCAGGAAAATTTGAGTTTGTTCCATTTATGGATTGCAACCATATAGCACCTACCAGGCTCAGCCATTGAAGAGCCATTGATGAGCAATAAAATGAAATAGTATTTCTAAAGAAAATCGAGAGATTGTTCTTTTCCTAGATCCCAACTTTACATGACTTATATACAAGATTAATGCATGCACATAGCTGTAGACTAAAGGGCGACGGGGCACGTATGATAATTCAAAATTCTAATTAGGCCCCACAACTTAAAACAGTATAAACACCAAGGTGAACGCACAAATAAATTGTGGTGGTTAGCAAGTAATGTGGAATTGTTGTGGACTTGTGGCCACCGCCTTTAACCATTAATGGCTATTCTCTGTAGAGAATGAAACCGACAACGTTGTCACCATTGTAAACAGTTAAGTTTGATTGTTGGTAACTCTACCATCCACACAAAACAGACTGTTTTGTTGTGTGTTGCCCTCTCTATAAGTATAGCCACTGGCGGACCCAAGGGGGACGTGCCCCCCCCCCCCCCCCCCCCCCCCCACTTTTCAGTTTTTTTTTTTTTTTTTTGCTTTCTTTTTTATATAAATCATGTTTGGTATCAATTGAAATCTAAATTTTATTCTAAATCAAAGTTAACAAATAATTTTAATAACATATTTCATGAAATTCATAAATGTTTAACTTTTATCAAAATTTATTAAAAATTTGATTTTAATCTCCACCAAACAGGGTCAAAATCACAATAAATTTGAATTTCGATACTATGTTAATTTTAAAAATTCTACGACGATTGTACGCTAATCAAATCTACAAACTGCTTATATCATCTTGAAGCTTAGTTCGAGAATTACATTATGGACATATCAAATAGTCTAAACAGATATCGAAAATAGTTAAAAATGCGTTAAACGTGAAGTTTAAAGAAAAACGACTAACTCGCATTTCTTTTAAAAAAAATCAATTATTTCATTAACATTTATTATTTTTGCGTACACTTTTTGAAAGTTGGATTGTGCCCCCCAACATAAAAAGTCTGCGTCCGCCCCTGAGTATAGCCGTGTAAAAGATTGATTTCTTGGAGTGATGTGATTTTAAGAAAATAAAAATAATTGATATATTTGAAGAGACAATTTAGAAAAAATAATCGTGCACCTAACTATAAAATTTGTGCACTTGTAAAATATTTAAATAAACTATTCTTTTTAAAACACGAACAACTACGTAAATAAATTCAATTAATTTAGCTCGTGATATTTTCAGCTATAAATTATGTTATTCTTGTTCTTAAAAAAAAAAAACTCTATGCAGTTAATATCTTTGAAGAGATAATTTTAAAAAAAATAATCGTGCACCTAACTATAAAATTTGTGCACTGTAAAATATTAAAAACAAAAATTATTCTTTCTAAAACTTACATAATTAAATTCAATCAATTAGCTCGATGACATGTCAGAAAATTGGCCACAGAATTTATAATTTCGAACGCAATATTCGAGGCTATTGAACTTTCTAGAGGTGTTTCATATATAATTAACATTATAGGTGAGGGCTGCTAAGATTATTGACTTTTCTGAAAATAATTAATAAGTTTTTTAAAAGCCAACATTTCATGTCTTTTCCATATATACTAGTCGTATGCCCGTACAATGTACGGGCTTTAGTATTTTTAAGATAATATTAGCGTATCAAATATTAATGGTATTGTGAGACGTCGTAAGTTTTTATCTAATATAATAATTATTAAAATTCAATCCAGTCTCAGGAGATTTATAATATGAACCCAACCAAGCTTCAAGTCCTCACAAAGCATTACCTTGGGGCAAGTCGCATATGAATTAAAAAGGACTCAAAGAGTTCTTTTCGCCAGTTAAGAATGCAATTTTCCCTTGCCCCAGAAGAGTTACTCTTCAGTCTCCATCGCAATGAACTATATAACATCCCCCAAGCACACGTTATTATGAAATTAATTATCCTCCTTCTAGCAACTTATACTGAGAAATTAGATGTCAAATTTCCTAACTTAACAGTGAAAAAAGATAATGAATTAAACATATTATTTAATAGAAAAAAAAAAGAAAAACGGTGCGAAGCCATGACATGCGAAGTCTATTTTTCCAACATAAGTGATTTCACTTGTGCATTTACAAAAAAAAATAAGTGTCTCCGAATAATTCGGAGACATCGAAGCAATGTCTCCGAATAACTCAGAGACACCGCGCACACGGTGTCTCCGAATTATGCGGAGAATTTTATTTTATTTTTTGTTTTTCAATCACTTTTGTTTCATTTTCATGACTAAAATAAGTAATATGCAAAATCCACCATTCCTCTATGCTAGAAAAGAAACACTACATGCTAAATAAATTGAAAACATTATTTCAACAAATTTGGATAACAATTATGTTTTAAACACAATCAGGAGCCCAACCTTTCAATCCTCGATAGCCCTTCTCCTTTCTAAATATACTCACTTCAATTCTTTTAAAGGATATAATCACTGCAGTATCTTATCATCCCAATGGGCAGGTTTATTGATGCTGCCATTTTAATTGTTTTAAACAAAATTTGGCTTCCAAGATTTGTCAGTCATGCTAGTTAGCAATGCTTTTTTAATATATCATTATCAGGTAACTTACATGGAACTCCTGCTTGATTCGCTTCTAGTTCTGCTAGTCCTTTGCTTCAAAATGCTGACCTTGGGGCTGCAAGTTTATATATTTTCAGTAGATTATTTTAAATACCTTAAGGGGACTGGGGCAATCTAATATTGACTACCAATTTGACTTTCTTGAATCTGAATAACTTCCTCTTGGTCTCCATTCTTCTGTTGAACTGCTCTCTTTCCGCCATCTTTATTTTGTACTCTTACAAGCATTGTGTTTGCATTTGTGTTCACAGAAGTCAGCTGCATGTGTCCATTTGCGTGATGTTTTAAGTATAATTATAATGGGGAATGGAGGAAATTAATTTCCAAGTCTTGTTTGGGTGAATCGGAGGTGTCTCCGAATAATTCGGAGACACCGCGCACACGGTGTTTCCGAATTTTGCGGAGACACTGAGGGTGTGTCTCCGCATTATTCGGACCAGTCATGTCTCCGTGCCGTGTGGGATTTTTTTTTTCTGTTCTTCTTCTTCTTATGATATGTTATATAGTATATTATACCAAATTGAATCTGAACCATTTTCCCATTCAAACAAATAACTAACATGAAACATGAAAAAAAAATGTATATAACAATTTTCCTAACAAGAAAGATTAAATTGATCTTTCTGTAAATAAAATCACATCCCATCAAATCAAAACCGCATAAAAATCATTCGTTTTCGATTATACGATTAAAATAAATAAAAATTACATTGAACTTAAGCGATGTAATGTTGTCACAGCAAACTTAAGCAAAAGTAGCAGAAAAACGAATATTGCAAACTTAGTAGCGGAAAACGAATATTGTTATAGCAAACTTAACTTATTATTTAAGAACTTATAGTGATGTTAAGGAGAAACTCTCTAATGGTGCGCGAGAATTATGGGTTTCCTTGGTTTATTTGTAGAGTTCACACAGGGAAAGTGAAGGAGGAGGAGAAACCATATATTTGTTATTAAGAGTCGGTTTAATTAAAATTGAGAAGTCAACAATTGTGACTATCTCACTGTAGAAAAATTAGAATGAAACAAGTTAAGTGTGAAATGGAATGTGCAAAAATGAACAGTAATGGGATCATCCTCTCTTTTATAGTAGTAGTGATAGTGATATCATTCTCCAAGGGAGCGACACAAATGTTTGCTACATTTCATTGAACCGGAAAAGTTACACACATAAAAAGTTATCATTGTATTTTATTCCACTTCAAAACTTACTTCCACATGTTACATAATAACACAATTCTCTTAAATTAACTTTATTTATTCGATTAATTATATGTTTCTAACATAATATTAGTCAAGTTCGAAATACCAAACATTCAATCGCATATTTAACTATCCCGTTAAAAGAAAAAAGCGTGTTGTCGAAGCACGGGGCAACAAAGCATCTGCATTCCATCAAGAGCAAAGGTTTGCATTTAAACTTGAACAAAATAGCCATGACAAATATAAGGATTTATATCTTGTTTGAGAAAGATCATAACGAAGTAATGGATGAATTTACTGTTAAAATTTGGGTGTGACCCGAATTCTTTGTTGAAATAATTGAAGAATTCTAATTGCAGTGCACATCAAGAAGAATTTAGTTTGTAATGCAAGTTGAAGTTCTATTTTGGAATCTCATTGAAAGTTGGAAATTGGCATTGGATTTGAAAAAGATTTTGGGATGGAGAAATCAACTTGGAACAAAAAAAAATAAAATTGGGGCAGAACACTCGGTGCTGCAATGCTTATGCCATGACGTTGGGGTGCCCAAAGGTGACGCAGTGACACTGCTTGTACCTATGTTGTGTTTTCTTTTTCTCTCCTTTTTCGTTTTGAACTCTATTTTTGGTATTCTACTTCATTAACAACTCTATTAGGAAGGTTTGGACGTCCCCTACACGTTCTCTATAAATGTTAGTCTCTTCTATACAATTTTATAATGTGAAAAAAGAGATTACTAAAACATTATGATCAATTGTATATTTCTCCATTATTATTGGTGAAATAAAATTTTCTAATTCCTCTTCCATATTTCTTGTCTTCTTTTATTCTTTTGCTTGTGATCAAATACTTCTATTGTGTCATATAATTTCAACATCTCAATCCAGTGGTTGATTTCTTATCAAGTGATATCGAACGATACTTGATCTTTGAATTCTCAACAATTGGTATCAGATATTCTGGGGATAATTAACGTAACATTTACGATTAGAAATAATTTTTGATTTTGCCTTTAGATTATAAATAGATTAAAATAAAATTAAACAAGCACTTTGCTGGGGAGTGCGGAGCATAGTCAGCGAACCGGATTTGAGGCCTTAGATGCCCATAATGGGAATGAGGGCCTGGTTAAGCTTGATCGCATATATGACATACTCTTGAACTTCCGTTCTCCCATGTGATGGATGATAGGCGATGGTGAAGGACGATGTTCGGGCACTAAAGGATGATTTTCAGTTTCCTACGGTTCGTTGGGGAAAGATTTTGGACGTCTACATGTCAAAGTCGTGGATGTTGTTACTTCTATGCAAAGTCGGGTTGATCATCTTACTGTAGTTATGGAAAAATGAGTAGAGAGCTTGATCTTGACAAACAAATTATTGTCGGTATGAGTAGAGGTGCTACTCGCAGTCTGGCTCAATTCTAGGGCGAGATGCGAGTGAGTCCTATGCCTCAGGCCCACCCAACATTAGAGGGGGTCTCACTTGCCTCGGCCCTTTTTTTTTATATATAAATACGAAAATCAGATATGAAAGCCTTTCTTCTTCTCCCATGATAATAGTACTCCGTTCATTGTAGAATCGAAAGAGCTTCTCTTTGTTCCACCGCTGAATTTTACAATGTTTGATTACGACATTTTTCGATCCAGCTTCCATGGCTAGCCTATTTCCCGTTCTTGAAAACCATAGGCTTTTGTTTGGTCATGTAAGATTAATTCATTCATTTCTTTATTATTATAGTTTAATTGTTGATGAAATAAATTGATATTGACGCTCTTGTATTATTGTACATATTTGTGCGCGGAACCCCATCCTAAAGCAAATATGAGAATTCTCAATGCAAACGGTGTTTGACATTTTCGATTCGACGTTGAAGAATCCAATGTCTCGTTTTAATTTCATACAGAAGTGTTGATTTGCTATAACCCATGTTTTTCTGTTTGATTTATAAGTATGATTTTGATTTGCGAGAAAAAATAGACTAAAATGGCTCGTCGTGAAATTTATTTAGGTAATAGTGCATCAGTTTAAAATAAGAAGGTTCTAGGATTATTGGAAAAAAGAGGAGAAAAAATTATACGTCTACTTGGAGTTTGATACAAATGCATTACATTTATCTGTTTATTCTTTTATATATTTTTTTATAGCATATAGAGTAAGTACCATGAGAATGCCCTCAAATAGTCGGTTGTACCTTTCTGAGGTTAGATTAGGGAAGTTAAGTCACTATTACTGCAAATTCCTTGTGGATTTTGCTACTTTAATAGAAAAATTGTAACAAATGCAGTGACATAATCCTAGTTGACAACAAATGATTTGATTGGGATGTTGACTGTGTTTAAAATAGTCCAATGATGGGATGCCATGTAACATTATGTCGACCATTATGTTGTTGTAACACGATTCGTTGCTTATTGCTTAAGGTCCCAAAATTGGCACCAAATTATCATTTTCAGATGTTCTTTAGAATTCGTTTGCTAGTCACTTATGCTCTATAGTTGGGGGTAAATTTGTACATGTAAACAGAGGGGTTGTGTTGGAGTGAGTTCTCTCTTAATCAATAGTAATATTCAGATTTCATGGAGTTATATCTCAACTCTTCAGAATTTTATTAATTCTCGAAGGTTTTGAATTCGTTATTCTTTGAGGATAAATATTTGATATGAACCGCAGCAGGAGAACATGCTTGAGGTGGCAATGAAAATACCAATAGCAACTATGCATCTTTTCAATACTACATCTCTATGGTGGAAAAACAAGCTGAAATAGAGAACGGTGCCTGCAAGATTGAAACTAAGAGATAGTTTTAACTTTTACCCGAAAATATAGTTTATGAGATTCAAAAGAAGCTGGGAGAACTGATGCATAAGTGCACCATTTGTTATTACGTCAAAGAGTTCACAACTCTTATTCTTCATTCGGCACTACTTCTTTTTTGTCCTCTCCCCTTTTTAATGGACGTCTCAAGGATAAAGTCAACGTGCTCACTTCCACAAAGTTGTCATTTTTAGTTCGAAGAAATCGTGTATTTCGAAAAGATGAGTTTGAATGGACCGTGCAAAAGTTCCACAACTTTTGATTGCTCTATAGAAACCCTCGTGGCTTTGCTTGTTGAGAATAGAGTCAAACTCACAAATAAATGGCTCATCTCCCGGGTTAAGTGGCTAGCCCAAGTTTGCTTTGATTTTCGTCCAACTTAAAGATCGATGTTGTGTACATATCTAAATTAACATTAAAAACAAATTCTCGATTTGTTTCAGGGACGGACCCATCACCTAGCCAGCTACCGTGGCTGCTTGTGCTGGATTCGCCGGAAACTTCTTCAGGTAAGTCGCTGAAGACGTCCGTCGGGAAGAAAGAAATGAAGAAGCCAATGAATTTTTTTTTTCCTTTCTTAACGTTTGGGCTTTATTATTATTATTATTAAAAGGCCCATCCCAAATCCCCAATGGTTTTGACTTTAGCTTCAATTACTGATTACCCACAAAACCAAATACAATTCCTAAATCCTAAATTGAAATCGGCAGCCGCATAGGACGATGAGGGAGGGAGACGAGTATCGATCGATCCACTCCGGAGTGCGGAGTGTGGACCGATGGACGATGGTGATTCAACAGTTCCAGTGGACAGCTTTGTTCGTCTGCGGCTGTACTTCAAAAGGCAAAATGTATTAGCTAAAAATCTCGCCTCTTGAAAATTTGAAATCAATATTGCTATTTTGCTATGCTACCCACTATCCATTACCCATGAATCTCCTAATTTTGCCATGATTTTGGACTCTTCCTTGTCGGTTGCCTATATGAGCATTTTGTTCTTCCTCTTTATTTATGATTTTGTGCTTTATGAATTATGAGAAATGATAATTTATGTTATATTATTGTAATTCCTATGAGTTATAATTTTGATTTGTGATTCGTGAATTGTGATTTTGGAATTTAGTGATAATTTATGTTATATTATTTTAATTCCTATGAGTTATGAGTTATAGAGAGTGTTTGGTGTATATTAAAATCAGATTTTAAGTAGATTGTGATAAAAGTTTTTGAAATATGTTGTTGAAAAGATGTGGAACCCATGAAAGATGCGATTAATATTGATTGTTTGTAGTGGTGGCAATGAGCCGAGTCGACTAGGCCCATGCCAAGACGAGCTTGGCTCGTGAGCTCGTGACTCGTTACCCACGAGCCGAGCTTCGGCTCGGCTCGTGGGATTTTGGGCGAGCTCGGCTCGTGCCCGAGCTCGCCCAAACGAGCCGAGCGGCGAGCCAAGCGCTCGGCTCGGCTCGTTTTTTTTTTTTTTAAAATTTTAAATACACATAACACACTACTTTAATTGTAAAAGATATATATATATATATATATATATATATATATATATATATATACACACATTTTGTGATTAATTTCTAAATATACATTTTCAAAAAAATTTATAATTTTTTTAAGAAATAAGAACAAAAATTATTTCGTTGAGTTACTAAGTTACTTGAGTAATAATGTAATATGTTTTTTGTTTACCATTTTATACTTAAACTTAAAAATAATATATATGTAAAGTATAAACACATTTTTAAATCATTTTTTAAATATACATTTTTCAAAACATTTTTATTTTTTATAAATAAAAAAATAAAGATAGACCCTCCTCCTTTATCCGGGCTTGGGACCGGCTACTTCAATTTTTATTAGACGGAGTTAAAAATTATACACGAACAACTTGTTACGTGTACAATTTTTTAAAAAATATTATAAATGTATGAAAATTAAATTTTGTGATGATTATGGTGAAATTAAATATCACTTACTTGGTTATAGGCAATTTCGGCATATTTATCTTGAATTCGATAACTAGCGTCTTCCCAATCTTTCACGCACATTAACGCTTCCAAAATATCTTCTTTGAGTCGACTCCTGACCTCAGAGAGAACCCTCTTCCCTGCACTAAAAGCAGACTCCGAAGCTACAGTGCTAACATGAGGTGTTAGTAAATCTTTTGTCATTGCAGAAACTACTGGCCATCGACGTTCATTATCTCGCCAAAATTTAATTACCTCTTCTGAATTTTTCTTAACTTCTTTACTAGTAGGCAAAGTATGACGAAAGTAATCGATTAATTCAGATGGCAACGCATTTGGACTATTACTCGAAGTTTGAGTACATGCAATGGATGACAAACTACTACTACTACCACCAGATGAACCACATGCATATGCAAATGAATTAAATCTATATGAGTTCATGCTTTCGAATAAATCTAAAATTACATCGTCGTCATCCGTTGGATTAGTGGGAGGAGTAGATGTAGGTACACGAGTAATATGTGTACTCATTCGTGAAGCATATAATTCGTACATTTCACGTAATGTTTCTTCCAAATTCCTATAAGTAATAGGTGTACTAAAAGTTAAAGAATTTGAAATTTTATCAATTACAAATTTAGTACCCGATAAATTAAATCGGGGGTCCATGACGCATGCTAAAGGAAATAACATAGGTAATTCTTCCCAATATTTTCTGAATTTTAATTCCATGGAATATATAACTGCATGAAAATCGGGATCGTTTTGAAATCTTTTAAAAGTCTTAGCAATTGCATAAAGACGTTTAAGAACCATACAACTTGTAGGATAATAAACGCCAGACAATATATTTGTAAAATCATAAAATGTGAACACAAAATGTTTTATTTTAAGAACTATATTCCAATCGGTTTCATTCAAAATAGTTTCGTCTTTATCTCTAACATGCCTATTATTATAAAATTCAGTAATTAAATGTTCGAAACCTTCACATAATTTTAATAATAAGTAAGTGGAATTCCATCTATGGCGTACGTCAGTAATAAATGTTTTTGTATTTGTCATTCCATTTTCTGAACAAAATTCTTCAAATGATTGTTTTCGACTTGGTGTAATCGTGATATATATAAGTGCACTCCTAATTCGGTCAATTTCATTCTTAACATGTTTTAAACCGTCTTGTACCACTAAATTAAAAATATGACATACACATCGAATATGAAATAAATAACCCCAAAATCGGGTTGAAGTACTCTATGCAATTTATCGATAACAATTTTATTTACGGTAGCATTATCGAAAGTAAAAGAACGAATTTTGCTCTCGCATTTATACTCTTTAACTATATTTATGATAGCATTAAATATAGTTTGGGCGTTGTGTGGGTACTCAACAATTTTAAAAGCAATAATTTTTTTATGCATAACCCAAAGTGGGTCTATATAGTGTGCAGTTGCAGCAATGTAACCTCTCTTATTAATCCCTTCCCACATATCAGAAGTTAAAGATATCACACCCCCATATTTTTCTAAATCATTTATCAATAATTGTTTTGCATGAAGAAAGTATTTAATTGTATCAGCACGGAGAGTATTTCGACTTACCCTAATGTACCTCGGCTGAAGATATGTTTTGACGTAGTTCACGACATGTTGATTGTCCGCTATTGCTAGTGGCAACTCAGACGCGGCAACAAACTTCACCATTCCCGTTCGAGCTTCCTCCTCTGAATACATTTATGTAGAAAGTGGCGTAGTACCACTGGCACCTGGAGAACCAAACTGTAGTTGAGTTTGACCAGCTGGAAGAAACCCATGTTTGGTCACACATGCTTTGTAGTAACGATTGAGGTGGGTAGTTCCAATGCCTATTTGCCATGCCAGTCGTTGTTGGCAGTATTTACATACTGCTTTGGTTTCGGGGATTCCATCGACCAAACGACCGGTTTGAACCAATTTAAAATGGTCCCAACATTTTGCCTTGTTCTTCCCCTTTCTTTTCCCTCTTGCATCGAGAATATTTGACGTAGGCTCTTCATTTTGTTCCAAATCAATTGGAACACTTGGATCAACATCAACGTCATCCAAATCAATTGGACGATTACCTTCATGAACGTCGTAATCTTCAATATTTTCTGGAATTGGTAATTCATTGAGACCGGAGAATTCATTCCCAAATTGATTTTGGGCAGGTGTTTGTGTTTCGTTCTCCATACCGAACAAGTTTTCAACAAATGATCGTGAATCCATTTGTTAAGAATAATAGAAATTGAATATAGAAATGTAAAAGATGATTATAGAATGAATGAATGATATTGTTGATAAATAAATGGAGATTTGAGAATGTAAATTGTATAAAGTAGAGAATGAGAGAATATAGATTGATATTGGTGGAAAAAAAGTTTGATTTAGGTGGGTATTTATAGAAAAAATAAATAAATAAATAAATTCGAGGACCAAAACGGTCACTGAATAAATTCAGTGACCGATCTGGTCACTGAATTTAAATTCAGTGACCAGAACGGTCACCGAATTTGTCCCTTCAATTTTAATTTTTTTTTTAAATTCGTGGACGAGCCACGAGCCCTAACAACCCACGAGCCGGCTCGTCTACAGTGACGAGCCGAGCAGGCTCGGCTCGTGTTCGGGCTCGTTTTTTTACGAGCCCGAGCGGTTCGTGGGCGTGAACAGTACGAGCCGAGCGGGCGAGTCGACGAGCCGCTCGGCTCAATTGCCATCTCTAATTGTTTGATTTTGACTTAGATTAAAATCAGATTAAAATTCGGCTCAAACATGCCCATAATTTTGATTTGTGATTGTGAATTATGATTTGGAAATTTAATGATAATTTATGTTATATTATTGTAATTCCTATAAGTTATGCTTATAATTTTGATTTTTGAATTGTAAATTGTGATTTGAGAATTTAGTGATAATTTATATTATATTATTCATATGAGTTATGATCTATAAGTTATAATTGTGAATTGTGAATTATGATATGAGAATTTAGGTACTTAGAAAATTAGGGATAAATGAAAAAAAAAAGAATTGAGAAGATGTCGGGCTCAATGAAACTAAGGATAAGTGAAATTAGGAATTATATTTTCACCTATTATCAACGTTGATTGTCAACAGTAAATGGTCATTGATCACCGATCAACATTCTTGGTCTTAGCCATAGTTATAAAATTCGACCCGGACCGACCGGTCAGGCTGGTAAACCAATGACCAGAGCCGAGTAGATTAATTTAATATGGATACACATGACTCGATCAAAACTCGACTTTGACTGAGTTAATCGGCGATTTTAACCGAGTTAACTTGACCGGTTTTTAGAATGACATTTTAAAATATTGGGGGTCTAAGGAATTGAACCATGGACCTCTAAGTAAAACAATTATCTCCTCACCATTAGAGTTGTAGAGTACTTCAATATTTATTATATGCAAGAAGTAATATGTATCAAATTCATCATTATATGTTTTCTAAAAGTATTTTTATTAAAAATTTGGTCAAACATTTAACTTTATTCTATAGACCCAAGTAATTAGTGAAAAATAATTTTTAAAAATAAATAATTTTGCCTAAAAAAATTATATACTTTAAATATTTTTTATATAAATTTTTATGCAATGACCCACCGGTTCGACCAGTAACCCGAAACCCAATACCTTGTTCGGATCGATGTCCAGTAACCCGAGACCCAATAACTATGGTCTTAGCTGAACCAAAATGTTGGATTCGCCTTTGAACACGAGCCAAACATATGCTACAAGAGTCCGTCAAAAGGGACTCAATTTGTCAATTTCTCAAAGTTTGGGAATAAAAATCATATGGAAAATCCATCATGGACAAAATCACTACCTTAGACAATGGTTGGGGACTAAGTTTGTAATTTATCCTATATTTAATAATTTCATGTAAAATATATTGGGAAATGCTACTAGTACATCACATTCTACCAAAAGGGATCCATAATACTGATGTGGCGAAATTTTGACTAAAAATTTCAAACTTTATTATAAAAAAAGGACAAAAAAATGGAAAACCCTCCCTGAAAAACAAGAAGCCCTCACCCAGAGGAAAAAATCTCAATTCTTTCCATTTCGAATCACCCTCTCCCGGACGAAATCGACGGAATCAAATCTTTCCATTTTCTTTCCGTTTCAAACCTTCACCAGAGGAGAGAGCTGGAACAGGCACGCCGCAGCTCGAAGGTGGACCTCCGTATTCCAACCCAAATCGAGAAACTGGAGAAGCAATAAGTTTTGAGGACACTTTTCGATATGGACGCCAGAGTAGTCGAAGGTGGTGTCGAGGAAACTTGCGACGACGATGGCGGCGGGTACTGCAAGAGAGGTGAGATAATTTTGGTTGCTTATCTATGTTATTTTTTTTAAAATTTTCAGCCTATATGCGAATTGAAGATATGTTGACACCCCTTTATACGTTTTTCTTCTTCTTCTTCATCCCCTACAGATAAGCAGATTCAGAGTTACCAACAAACTGAACATATGTCCTTCAACATGGTAGAAGGATCTCTGCAGAGTGGTAAAATTGATTACTTTTTCAATAAGAATGCAATATTTGGAATTGAAATGAAATTTCAATTAGATGTCAGAAGATGACATGCATATTTCCTTCAACTTATTAGTCATGGAAAAAACAAATTTGAGATATTTAATTGCTTTTATACAGGAATGGAGGTTTACTCGTCGGAGGTTTTGGGTGATGATATGTTACGAGTAGAAAATGATTTTCTTGTTCCGAAGGTGGGTATGAAATTTGACAGCGAGAAGGAGTTATTTGAATTCTATAAGAACTATGCTTATGAAATAGGGTTTCCAAGTTAGGAAAAGAAACTCCAAGAAGGGTGATGACGGAATTGTTCGATATGTGAGTTTTACTTGTAGTCGAGAAGGTCGACGAAAGAGTAATCCAAGTACTACTTTGAAGCCTCCACCAGCTATTGAAACAGGGTGCAAAGCTAGGGTGACAGGGTGTTCTAATGCTCGTGAGATATGGCGGATAAATGTTGTGCAGTTGGAGCATAACCATAAGACAAGCTCGTCTAAATCGAGATTGTATCGCTGCAATCGAGAACTTAGTGCACATGTTAAAAGACGGCTTGAGGTCAATAATATAGCAGGAATCCCATTGCAAAAAAGCTATAACTCAACTGTAGTAGAGGCGGGTGGATTTGAGAACATGACTTGTATTGAGAAAGACTGTAGAAATTTTATTGATAAAGTGCGGCATTTAAGACTTGGTGAAGGGGACGCTGCTGCATTACAGTCTTACTTCTCGAAAATGCAAACATGCAGTCCGGGTTTTTATTTCAGTATGGACTTGGATGAGGATTCTCAATTGAGGAATGTTTTTTGGGCAGACAATAGATGTAGAAAATCTTATAAGGAATTCGATGATGTAGTTACTTTTGACACCACTTACCTGACTAACAAGTACGATATGCCTTTTGCTCCTTTCGTTGGGGTGAATCACCACGGTCAATCAACATTATTTGGTTGTGGATTAGTTTCGAATGAAGACACAAATACATTTGTTTGGTTATTTAGGACATGGTTTGAGTGCATGCACGGTCAAGTTCCCAGTGGAATAATTACAGATCAAGATCGTGCTATGCTAAATGCAATTGAAATTGTTTTCCCGAACACTAAGCATAAGTGGTGCTTGTAGCACATTCTAAAGAAGTTGCCAGAAAAGTTCGGCCGTCATCGTGACAAAGGCGCAATATTGTATTCCATACATGATTTAGTTTACGAGACATTAGTTTGTGAAGATTTTGAAGAGGGCTGGGCGAACATGCTTGAACGTTTTCATTTGCAAGATAATGTTTGGTTGAACGGGCTTTATGATAACCGAAGACGCTGGGTACCATGCTACTTGAGAACTACATTCTGGGCGGGTATGTCAACCACCCAGCCGAGTGAAAGCATGAATGCATTTTTCGATGGCTATGTACACTCCAAGACAACTTTAAAGTTATTCGTAGAGCAATACGAGCGGGATTTGAGAAGTAAAGTTGAGAAGGAATTCCAAGCTGATTTTAGGTCATTCTCACAAATGGTTCCCTGTGCTACAAAGTATGAGATGGAGAAGCAGTTTCAAAATGTTTACACAATCTCAAAATTCAAGGAGTTTCAAAAGGAATTCACTAGCAAGGTTTACTGTGAAATACTATCTACGGAGGAGTTTTGCGGGGTAAAGAAGTACAAAGTACGTGAAGATATCATCCTTAATGAAGGAAGGAAGACAAAAATATTCAAGGTTTCTTTTCGTAGAGACGATTGCGAGGTTGTGTGTAACTGTCATTTGTTTGAGTTCCGATGTATCGTTTGTAAACACGCTATTTCTGTTTTAATTCGGAACGAAGTGTCATTACTTCCCGAGAAATATATTTTAAGGAGATGGAGGAGAGATGTGAGTAGACCATACACGAGGGTCGCAACAACATATGATGGTTTGGTGAATAATCCTGAGCAGTTGAGATACCAACAATTGTGTGATGCTTTAACCAAGATGGCAGACTTGGTTGCAGCTGATGAAGAACGTTCGAAGCAATTAATGGGGTGGATTGAATTGCAAACGAATGAATTGTTACAATCAAAACTTCATAACTCGGGCTCGCATGGATTTGGAGGAGGCAATGCAGAAAGCGTCAACATTTTCGATCCAAAGTGTACAAAACGTAAAGGCGTTCCAAAGAAACTACGTACAAAAAGTTCATTGAAGACGACAAAGAAAAAATCAAGGGGTCGTAAGAATAGGCCTACTTTGTCAAAAGACAATGTGTCAAAAAACTTGTCAGTAGAGGATGATCAATTGATGAGCATATCATCTTTTCTACTACCTCAAGCAATTGGGATAGAAGACGGCATGAAAGTTATAACAAGTTTGCAATGAAACATCATGAAGCTGTCCAGTGCACTGGGTGCTGTTTTTTTTATTTTTGGGAGACATATTTTGGTGGTGTAATATAACTACGAGTGACTGATATCTTTTGATTTTGTAATTTAACTGGTGGTGACTGATACCTGCATATTTTGTAATTACAGCATCCTATATTTTGATGTTGCAATATAACAAGTTGTATCCTATATTTTGATGTTGCATATGAAATACATTTAGTAGAATTTCAGTTAAGTCTAATTCTATTTTGATTTTGTAGTTCAACTAGAAGTGACAGATTTTGTTTATTAGCATACAAGGCTGCCTTCAGGTTTATTGATGGTATATTTGTACTATTGGGTCTTGGTTTTGTTTCAAAATCTCATGTGGGTAGCAGTGTTTCAATTTCACCAATTTTCTTCTAAATAAGCTATATAGGCTCACAAGAACAATTTGGATATAGATCATTCAACACAGGAATTGATACAACTTGGATAAAGATCAACAACAATTTGGATAAAGATCACAACTCCACTGTATAAAAATCCAAACCATCCATACATATGTTCATCCACAACATTGAAAATCCAAAAGATAAACAACAAAGAGAACATAAACCAATCCTCCTCAACATTGAAAATCCTTACTCTCCCAGAAACAAAAAACCATCCAAACCATCCATACATATGTTCATCCTCAACATTGAAAATCCAAAAAATAAACAACAAAGAGAACATGAACTAGTCTCCCTCAACAATGGAAATCCGTGCTCTCCCAGAAACAAAAACCAGCCCCCAAAAAATTGAGGTGCTTGAGAAGATTCTATGTTAATCACTTGAACCTCCGCAATAGCTACATTGCTTGAGAGCTAATTGAAGATGCCGAATTATGAGTCACCTACAAGTGATGCAATTCAGCAAAATTAAACTTGTAACATAATAAATTCTTCACAGAAAAAACTGCAATATCAAAAATTGCATTGCAATAGAAAAATCCAATTACCCCTCTTTGCGTCACCGTCGTCTAGGTTGTCATAAATCTGTTGCAGTACCCGCCACCGTCGTCGTCGCTAGTTTCTTTGTCACCACCTTCGACTACTCCGGCGTCCATATCAAAAAGTGTCATCAAAGCTTATTGCTTCTTCAGTTTCTCGATTTCGGTTGGAAGACGGAGGTCCACCTTCGAGTTGCGGCGCGCCTGTTCCAGCTCTCTCCCCTGGTGAAGGTTTGAAATGGAAAGAAAATGGAAAGATTTGATTCCGTCGATTTTGTCCGGGAGAGGGTGATTCGAAATGGAAAAAAATTGGGATTTTTCCCTCTGGGGGAGGGTTTCCCGTTTTTGAGGGAGGGTTTTCCAATTTTTTTGACCTTTTTTTTTAAATAAAGTTTGAAATTTTTAATCAAAATCTCGTGAAAATCTCGCCACATAAGCATTATGGATCCATTTAGGTAGAATGTGATGTACTAGTAGCATTTCCCAAATATATTTTGGAATAGTAGATTAAGGAAGAATGTGTGATTAAAAATGAAGATTTTTTTCTTGAATTACGTGTAATATTATTCTATCGGGGGTGCATTATTTTTGAAAAAAAAACAAAAGCGTGAAATGTATTTCGAAAAAAAAGGGATAAACAGAGCTTAATTATACAACGTTACAAAAATTGCACACAACATTCGAAAGCCTAACCTAGCCCTTAAATCAATTCCGACTACCATACCGGACTCTATGGACAACGGCACTGCAATTCTGGCAAATACTGACAGGCCGGTCGTTGTCAGGGTTAAAAGAAAAGCTTCCCATTCTCCCCTCGATGCTTTTTGTGAGTACTGGGGTTTAGTTTTCCGATGTTTTACTTGTCTTTATTATTGTGGAAAGAGTGGTTAATTTGAAGCTAATTTTTGGTTTATTTTCATTGCATTTGTGTCGATTAGGGCTAGAGATTAACGAGAGGCCAATAAAGCGACCGCTGCTTGACTTTGAAAAGTTATCAATTTCTGGTTCTTCATCTAGTAGAGGTATGTTAAGCTTGTCGCTCTTACTTTGTAAGTTTGTATAACTATTTTTCTTTTAGTTTTTTCCTTTTTTGTCTCTTCATGGGAAAGCTATAATTTTTTGCGGTGAAAGATTGTTGTAATCTGATAGAATTGTTACGCATTATAAATCTGGTCGACCTCAAGAAGTTTTTTAATACAATCAGAACTGGAAACGGAAATAGCTTGTGTGTAAATTGTCATTAACTGTTCACCCTGTAATCGACAGTGTGTGTGTGCTGAAAGCTGGAGGAAGGTTTCAGTGGCAAATTCAAGGGTTATTTAATAAAATTCCTCTTTTGCGCCCATAAGTAGAAAATCAAAAGAGGGAAAAATTTATTATAAAAAGGAAAGGAAAGGAGCAATGAAGCTTTCTGGCAAGACTAATAATGGGTCAATATTAAATTTTTATCTTAGATTTATATGTTTTATACTGCCAGCTTAATATAAACTCAGTGAAACATCAAAGCAATGCACGAATTTATGTGAAGCTTTCTGGCAAGACTAATAATGGGTCGATATTAAATTTTTATCTTAGATTTATATGTTTTATACTGCCAGCCTATGATGCACCGATACGGACACATGTGTCCGGCACACGATTTTTCAAATAAGTACGGATACGACACGTTATCGACTCGTTGATTAAATTCTTAAAATTCTTCATTTATATAGTATAAATTTAGTTTTATACTTGTTATTAATTTTTCTTGTTGAAATTTTTTAAACATGATTACTTATTTGTTACTTGCTAATAACTTTGAATTAACAATATTTAATATTTCTAATATAAAAAGAAAAATGATTACGGTAGAATGTTCGAGAAGTGTCGGTATCGACTCGTGTCTGATATGTGTTAGACACGGACACGCTACCCTAATTGAAGTGTCCGTGCTACGGAGCTGCCAGCTTAATATAAATTCGTGCATTTCTTTGATGTTTCACTGAGTCTGCTAAACTCATCCCAACACATGAATTTGTTTTGTTTGGAGTAAGTGATTAGTTGAAGCATTTACTGGACAACTTTTGTAACGTATTCTTCAATGTGACTGGTCATAGAAAAGTTCTCTATTTTCTTTGTGGTTTTTGATATCAATAATGTTGCCTGGTTGGGAGATACGACAAAATGCATTTAATACTCCTAGTTTTCAGGGCTTGTGATTAATTCCTAACATGATGCTTTTCTTTTCCATTTTTAAGTGGAGGAATTGAAGACCAAAAAGGTTCTTGTACGTCATGTAGAGTCAGTAATTAGCTCGGAGGTCTCTATTGATGTGCTGCGATCTTTTGTGGTATGTCAGCTAATATCAATTGTGTTTCTGCGTTATCTGTATTTGGGCAATTTGTCATGTGATGTTTTGATCCAGGTAGTACAATATTATAAGTCTGTATGCGATGTACATTTTTTGGTTTGCTATCCCGTTTAAAGATATATCTGTAATGGATGCTGACGGTGAACTGGTTGTAACTTGTAAGTAGTCTAACTGGATTTTGTTGGTTGAACAGCCTAATTCATCTGATGCGTTGGAACTTAAAGAAAAAAATGAAGGAAGAAGATGCACTTTTAAGACTGAGAATGTGAGTTCTCTCTCTCCCTCCAACACACACCTTTTGTCGGCCACCCCATGCACCACCTATGCATCCATTTTCTTATGTCCTCAATTTCTCTAGTTTATCCTAGTTCATATGTTGAAATGTAGAAAATTTTCCCTGCTATTCCACAGTTTTTCAAAAGCAGAGCGCAAGTCCTTTTCATGTCATCAAAGCAAGATGGAACATTAGTCATAAAAGAAAAGAAATCTCTTACTTCATTTTATGTCCATCAAAGCAAGTGCGTGAATGAAAATACTATTTAGCCCAGAAAGAAGCTAATGAGCCTATTAAGTGTACTGGTAATTGTTTGGTTAGAAAGAATAATATCTGCAGGGATACAACCTGGTCCTTTTTAGGGAGAATAGATGATTGCTCCTGCAACCTTCCATCCCTCTGACACGTGTCCACCATTCATGAAGCCAAGCCATGCAACTAATTCCTAATTGTTGTTATCAGCTGAAGTGAATACGTGGGGTAGACTTAGTCTCTTTTATTCAGTTTGTTTGTTGCATTTAATAAGCCATGCAGTGCTTATCTTTAGCTCCAATAGGATAGTGTTGTTTCCTCATCATTAGCATTATTTGTTATTCTTTCTAGCATTGTAAGACTACTATATATAGTCGGTGTTGTCTTTAATAAAAAAGCAGGAAATTAACCGTTCAATTACTCCCTTCCATTACTCTCTTTCGTTTTCTTTATTTATTCTCTGGTTTTCTCCATTTTGTCGTTGCTAAATTTGAACTTATCAGTGGTATCAGAGCATACGATCATGGACACCCGTGGCAAATCAAATGCAGAATTCCGCAATGATGTCAATGAAATTTAGGCACGACATGAATCCAGCTTCGATCAAGTTAATGCTGCCTTACAAACAGTGTTGACGGAACTACAAGTTCTACGAGCCAACCAAGGCTCTCAACACGACGATAACCCGTTTGCTTTGGGCGAAACCTCACACTCACCAACTGTTGGTCGTTCCAACACCAACAATGATCATCTTAATCATGGACTCAAGTTGTCCTTTCCAAGGTTCAAAGGCGAAGACCCAAATGGCTGGATCTACAAAGCCGAACAATATTTTGATTTCCAAAATGTTATGCCTCCCCAACAAGTTCAGCTGGCCTCCTTCCATCTAGAAGGCATCGCCTTACAGTGGCATAGGTGGTTGACGAAATTTTGTGGACCACTCACATGGAATGAGTTCACCAAAGCTATACTACTCCGGCCAACAGATTACGAGGACCTATCAAAAGCTTTGACTCGCCTTAAACACACCTCCAATGTAGCAGCTTATCAAGAAGCCTTCGAAAAACTCTCCCACCAAGTTGACGACCTGCCTGAAAGTTTTCTAATTGGTTGTTTTATTACAAGACTTCAGGATGACACTCGCCTTGATGTCAAAATTAAACAACCTCGAACCTTGGCAGATACCATAGGTGTGGCTCGACTGATCGAGGAACGAAACCAATTACAAAGAAAACCCAGCCAGCAATTTCGATCTCAATCTGCTTTAGCAATACAGAAGGTGCCAACCAACCCAACAGCTGGAGTGCTCAGACCTTTCCCAACTCAGCACATGAGCAAAAGCTCAACTCCTCTACCAACACCAGCCCGTCGACTTACCAATCAAGAGGAACGAGAACGTCGAGAGAAGGGGTTATGATACTATTGTGATGAGAAATTCATTCCTAGCCATTTTTGTGAACGACCACAGCTATTCATGATAGAGGATTTACCTCATTCCACCATTGATGATGCCAATGACACTTCCCCAGAACTGGAAAATCATGAAGATATACCTGGAATTTCTTTTCATGCAATTGCTGGAGCCGACCATCCACAAACCATACGCATCTTGGGCAAGCTGAAAAATAAGAACGTTGTAGTGTTAATAGATGGCGGAAGCACTCACAACTTCATTGATTAGACCATAGTTTCTCAGTTTGGATTGCCAGTGAACAAGAAATTTCAAGTTATGGTCGCAAATCGGGAAAAAAATAGATTGTGTTAGGCAATGTCAGGCACTCAACCTCATCATTAAAGGACATCCCATCACATCGGACTTCTATATTCTTCCTGTTGCAACATGCCAGTTGGTGCTGGGTGTGCAATAGCTTGAAACTCTGGGAACCATCGAGACAGATTTCAAACAGTTAAGCATGACGTTCAAAGTTGGAGAGGTTTCTCACAGCTTCAAGGGTTTGAGACGTACTGGCATGGAAGCATTATCTGGCAAGGAATTCAATGCCTTACAAGGTACTGGATTTTTTTTCCAAAGTATTCCTTCTATTAGCAGTACTCAACCGCACACATATCCACCTGTTATGGCCCACCTCCTAGCCGACTTTTCTCATGTCTTTGAACAACCCGCCAGCTTACCTCCACCATGATCACATGACCATCAAATTCCGTTGCAACCAAACACGGAACCGGTGAATGTAAGGTCGTATCGGTACCTTTATTATAGCCCATTCATCGATAGAGAAGTTGGTGAACAAGCTTATGCAATCTGGGTTGATCAGGCCGAATAACAGCCCATTCTTTTCACCGGTCCTGTTAGTAAAGAAAGCGGACGGAGCTTGGCGGTTTTGCGTGGATTATCGGGCCCTGAACAACATTACGGTCAAAGATAAGTATCCAATTCCCGTGATCGATGAACTTCACGGAGCTAAATTCTACAGTTTCTACTCTAAATTGGATTTAAGGGCTGGATATCATCAAAGTCGAGTAAAAGAGGATGATATTCCGAAAACAGCTTTTCGGACACATGAAGGGCATTACGAATTTCTAGTAATGCCATTTGGTCTCACAAACGCCCCTGCCACCTTCCAAAGTTTGATGAATGATCTCTTTCATCCCTATCTCTGGAAGTTTATTTTGGTTTTCTTTGACGACATTCGTGTATTCAAAATCATGGGAAGACCATCTGCACATTTGCAAACTGTTTTACAGATTTTATCAACTAATCGTTTGTTTGCAAAAGAATCGAAATGCCGCTTCGGTGTGTTACAGGTTGACTATTTCGGTCATGTAATTTCAGAGCAAGGAGGAGCGGTTGACCCAACCGAAATACAAGCTGTTATTGACTGGCCAACACCAAACACAGCAAAAGGGCTTCATGGATTCCTCGGCCAAGCCGGCCACTATCGGAAGTTTATTCGCAATTTTGGATGCATGGCAGCTCCTTTGCTCCAACTCTTGTCCAAGGATGGGTTTAAATGGAATGAGACTGCAGAGATGGCCTTCCAACGATTGAAAGAAGCGCTCACTTCACCACCTATTCTATGCCTACCAGATTTTTCTCAACGCTTCGTGATTGAATGTGATGCAAGCGGCATCGGCATTGGTGCAATCCTTTTCCAATAGAATTGATCGGTGGTTTATTTTAGTGAAGCATTGAAGGGTTCGGCCTTGGCTTTATCCACTTATGAGAAGGAGATGTTAGTATTGTTAAATCCATAAAAAAATGGCGTCCCTATTTGCTTGGAAAACCCTTTACAGTCCGCACCGACTAGAAAAGTCTCAAGTACCTGTTGGAGCAACGGATTACTACACCGGCGCAAACTCGATGGCTGCCAAAGATACTAGGATATGATTATGAAATTGAATATAAACGAGGGCCGGAAAACCAAGGGGCATATTCCTTGTCACGTGTAGTTGAGTTCCAGTTTTTATCTATTTTTGTACCACATGTAGATTGGTGGCCAATTCTTCAACAAGAAGTCCCAACAAGATTCATATTATAAGGACTTGGTCAAAAATAGTCTCTCACGCTTACATTATCATCTGCTCCGGAGAGATGGGGCATGGTTCAAAGGAGAGAGTATATTTGAGCCCCACCTCAACACTGATTTCAATGATAATTGAAGACCGTCATTCTTCACCAATCGGTGGGCATTTTAGGTTTCATAAAGCCCTCTCGCATCAAACAAAGTTTCTTTTGGCCTAATATGCGCCAGCCAATGAAGGATTTTTGAGTCAATGTGATACGTGTCATAGGTACAAAACCGATTGCATGAGGCCAGCGGGGTTACTTCAGCCACTTGCAATTCCTACTCGAATGTGGACAGATCTTTCGATGGACTTTATTGAAGGGTTACCATCTTCTAATAGGTATACTGTCATCATGGTAATCGTGGATCGCTTAACAAAATATGCTCACTTCGTGGCCTTGAAACACCCATTTATCGCCATCATGGTAGCAAAGGCATTTGTTGTCAATGTGGTTTGCCTCCATGGTATTCCGACATCCATTGTTAGGGATCGAGACAAAGTGTTCATCAGCTCTTTTTGGCGTGCACTATTCTAGTTGCGGGGAACCAAGCTTTGCGTGAGTTCGAGGTAGTAAATCGCACCTTGGAACAATATTTGCGGTGTTTTGCAGGTGACCAACATCGAAAATGGCTTGAATGGATTCCTTGGGCTGAGTTAGCTCTAACACCTCGCTCCATTCCTCCACCAAAATGACACCCTTCGAGGTTGTGTATGGCATTATGTTCCAGGCACTTCGCGCATTCAAGCAGTCGATGAGTACCTGCGTGATCGCGATGACATTTTACGTGAGTTACGTCACGACCTTTTGCTAGCCCGAGATCGAATGAAATGTCAGGCAGATCAAAAGCAGTGTGAAGTTTCTTTCGCTGTTGAAGATTATGTGTATCTAAAACTTCAGCCATATTGACAGACTTCGGTGGCTTTTCGAGGATCAATGAAGCTTGCCCCCCATTTTTTTGGTCCCTACCCAATTATTGAGAAGATAGGTACAGTAGCATATAGATTGTCTCTTCCTCCTGGGTCGCAAATTCATAATGTGTTCCATGTCCGTTTGTTACGGAAGCATTTGGGACCAGTCATTCACGCCTCTCCTCAACTTCCACCAGTTACAGATGATTCTACCATCCTTCCACAGCCTGAAGTAATCCTGGACCGTCGTGTCGTTTGTAAAGGTAAATACCGTCCAAAGTCGGAGATCTTATTTAAATGGAAAGGAGCACTAGTAGAGGATGCAACTTGGGAAAATGAGTGGCGATTTGCCAAGTCACATCCTGATTTTATCCTTGCGGACAAGGATCCGTAAGGGGGGAGGAATGATACATATCCACCATTCATGAAGCCTAGCCATGCAACTGATTCCTAATTGTTGTTATCAGCTAAAGTGAACACGTGGGGTGGACTTAGTCTCTTTTATTCAGTTTGTTTGTTGCATTTAATAAGCCATGCAGTGCTTATCTTTAGCTCCAATAGGATAGTGTTGTTTCCTCATCATTAGCATCATTTGTTATTCTTTCTAGCATTGTAAGACTACTATATATAGTCGGGGTTGTCTTTAATAAAAAGGCAGGAAATTAACCGTTCAATTACTCCCTTCCATTACTCTCTTTTGTTCTCTCTATTTCTTCTCTGTTAACCTGGTTTTCTCCATTTTGTCATCGTTAAATTTGAACTTATCACCCTCTCAAATGGTAAGTAAATTGACCAAGATACCACAAGCTAGTTAGTAAAGTCAGCAAATCTCGTGAAAAAATAGAGAAAATCATTAATCTATAAATGAACTAAGCTATTCTAGCAGCCGTATCCATTCAATACTAGAAAACAGAAAAGTTATAAGTTGAATCTTTAAGGCGTGTTACTATAAATGTACAGTAGGAAAGCTTAGATTGGGATGGAATGTTGGTTGGAGGAGGAGCCGAGGAGGTAAGTAGTTCTAAACCACGCAGCAATGCAGCGAACCTCTGTTGCACGGACACTTCAGAAGGGTGGGTATTCGTGTCCGACACGTGTCAAATATTGACACTCTTCGAACACTCTACCATGGTGATTTTTCTTCTTTTCTTCTTTATTAAATAGTAAATAGGTATTCATATTTAAAATATTTCAATAAGAAAAATTGATAACAAGTATAAAACTAAATTTATTCTATATAAATGAAGAATTTTAAAGAATTTAATCATCTCGAAAACATGTCATGTCGGTAGTTTTTAGAGAAATTGTGTCCCCAGAGTTAGATTGGGGGTGGCAACAGCTTTGTAGGTGAGGAATTTGCGGTGGCAATAGGATGTAGTCTCGTCGGGGGTTATTTCTATGTAAGAGAGCCCTGCCATTGGCTCATTAGAGACTTCAGAAAGGAGGGCATTAAATTTGAGACCAACTGACCAAGGGAGTATTATTTGAGAATGATATGATCTTGATTCGAGTCTGTAGATCGAAAGTTTGTATCCAGGGCTCTGTGAAGAATGACCATTTCCAAATTGTTCATTGTTCATGATTATGCTTCTAGCAATCATTTATTGTTTATCTCATTTTTCAATTAATATATTTTTTTTAGATGTCCATAACTAAAATATTTAATATAAGGTGTTTTTGAGCGCCCCCCCCCCCCTCCCCCCCCTTTTTTTTAAAAAAAGGTTTTGGAATATGAAATTTTAGAGAATGTGCGGTTAAAAAATAAGGAAATATTTTGGGTTCATATGTAAAATTAATCTATTTAAAAAATGTGTGGTTAAAAATGAGTTTGAGAAAAAAATGGGGTTTTATAGAATGGAGGTCAATCAAAGGTATGATATATGTACTTTAAATAGTGGAGCATTGAAACTTGTAATTTTATTAAACGCAATCATGACAAAATACAAATAGATCACTTTCTATTTAAAAAATTAAATAAAGAGTCTATTGGAGCCTATTTTCGAAGGCATGTCACTTTTATAGAGTTCCTTGGAGATGCTCTTATGCTAATACTATTATAAGATGTTGCCAACTCAGCGTGACTCCATCCTTAATGATGGTTGATCTTGTGAATTTTAACCATGATATTGTAGCTTTAACCATTTCAAGGTTTTGGTAGACCTAAATTTCTATTTGTTGTTGCCATTTGAGGACATTGTTCAGTTGATTATTTGTTACAGTATAGATGAATACTTGGAAGGAAAAAAATTCTCATTTTAAGATCAACGTATTGTTTTGGCGCCTCAAAGATAATCAAGAGCGTGATATATTTTGATTAACTAACTTTACATTTTTTATTGAACTCTGCAGAAACAAGAGCAGTTGTTCATCAAAGCTAGACAAAAACGAGAGGTACATCCATACATGTATATTTTGATGACATCCTTTTCACTAATCGATTTTAAGAGAGCGGGATCATCTAAGTTTCAGTTATTTTGTACAATATGTTCATAATTTAAGGGCAGTTCGGTAGAGATTAAAATTGAAAAATTGGCTGTTATTGTTGACTTTTATTAGACGAGTGAGATCCAATAACGACTATATATTCAATTTTAATTGGATTTTAATATCTACCGATCGGGCCTTTAATGTCTTCTTAGCACGGGTATTGTCTATCTGGAAAGAACAAGGCCTAGTAAAGAAGACATATTGAGAGAGAATACCACAATACAATAAGGGTCCATTTGATTGCAAATGTAGAATTTGGGTGGAAAGAAAATGAATTACAATGAATTGAATTGCCTACAATTTGTTTTACTGGGAATTGTAATTAATTGTATTTGATTGGTATAATTTTTCACCTGAAAAATGTTGAAAGTTTGGTGTCCGTTTGACTTCATTTTTCGTGAAAATTGTTCATTTAAGTGATAATTTTTTACTATTGTGTCTAGAATTTGTTTCAATTGCCAAAAAAAATAATAATAAAAATAATAAATTTTTTTCTATCATACCGAATACCATTCGTTTGGCTTTATTTTGCATGAAAATTGTCAATAAAAGTGATTTTTTTTACCACTGTATCTTGTATTTTTTTCAATTGCCAAAAAAAAAAAACCCACGAAACTAAGGAAAATGAATTTCATGGAAAAAAAAATATATCAAACAAGGCAAAAGTGGAAGTTGGAATTTGTTTTCCATAAAAAAATTGCCCAATCAAACAGGGCCTAATGGATTTGAACTAGAGTTAAAAATCGCATTCTTCTCTTTCCCTAACTCATCAAAACAAGAAAGGAGAAAGTTTGCTGTCTTATCGTCTTAATGAGATTTCTCTTTCTTACTAATTTTTATTGTTCATGATCATTGCATGCCACTAAATGTTCTCTTCCCAATGTTTTAAATGTTGGCTGAAGTTTAGAATGTGAAATCTTATTTTGGTTCAGTTTGAAGCCTTATTAACAGTCCTCCCTAAGTCCTTCCACCAACCCTCCCGACCAAATGACCTCAATGAGTTAAGCGTTAATGTTATTATGGTGTTTTCCTTATCAAAAGTTCTGTAGCGTGGATAACTTGTTATTCTATGTTGCCTTTTATTTTCATATTCGTTTCATTCCTGTAGGTTTTATCTAAAAATGCTCGTTTTGAGCAAATATGGAGAAGTCGAAAGGGGAAAAATGAAGCTGTAGAAGATGAAGCAGTACATGAAATGTATCGACTCTATGATGTTGTTCGGGTTGATGTGGAGGAGAAAGAGAATGAAGTGCAAGAAAAGGAGTAAGTTCTGCTGTTGCATAATATTGCACCGTTAGTTTACCAACAGCCCTTCCTGATTCTAAATTCCTTTTAACTTTGATGCAGGGATATAGAATTGCAGGACCACAGGATGATGGCTCAATTTTTGCCTCTCCTAAGAGAAGTTTTGCCAACTGCTGCTGTGGAGATTGAAGATAATATTCACTATTACACATCCAGACGAGGTTTTGCTCTTTCACTTGTTCTCTTTTTCTTTGATTGGGATGTTTCCTTGTCCTTCACCCACCACTTTTCTGTTATTTGTGGGCTTGATAGTGTCAAATAAATGTAAGACATTGCCTCCAGGTTTATTTATGAAAAATGAAAAGCAAAAAATGGATAAGAAGTATGATTGGCTTAAAGCATGTTTTGGAAGTGCTTATAAACGGTTTAAATTATAAATAGATAGAGATGAGTGGTGGATAAGTGAGCAATACTTGTGGATCTCTCAAAATGTGGGGATAAAAGTAGCCCGAGTGTTTATAAACAATTATTAACCATGAGCCAAAAATAGGCTTATGTAACATTACCTTTTATCATCTGAAAGACTGAAACTGTCTGGGAAAGGATTAAAACTTCTTGGCGCACGCATATATTCTGTATGTTTGCATCTATCTAGACTGTTCTGGTGGTTTATAATATTTGATCGTCGTGCAGCATTTTCAGATGATTATGTTTATGATTTTTATGCTGTTAAGGGCGACCCCAACATTATCGAGGCTGATTCTGCAAGCCAATTTCCTTTGTAAGACTTTGTTCCTTATGTGTGTTTGCTGATTATGATATTTGATGTTCTATTACGTAACATAAATCATTATACTTGTAAGGGTTCAAGTTGACGATGATGATACCTACTATGATGGTCCAGATGATTCAGAATATGAAACAGATGATTCTAATGGTATAATATCCTCTCTCTCTCTCTATCTGTAGACGTGTTTTTATGCCTAATTCAATTTATTTTGAATCTCAGCGGAGAACAATCCAATTAATGAGTATCCGGATGAAAAGACGTCTGAGGATGAGGCTGATGTTGTAAGCAGATCATCTGATGAGAAATCCATGGCTGAGAGCAGATATTCCGAGAACCAATCTGAAGAATTTGAAAGTGAAAGTCATACATTTTATAATAAACATGAGGATACAGGCCCATATGACTGATCAGACAATGCAGATTCATTATTCAAAGATGACGTGTACTTTGATGGCGATGAGGAAATTTACGATGTTGGTTGTCCTAGTGATGAAGATTTCAGGTAATTTCGTTTTTGGTCCAATGCACCTATTCCGTCTCTGTGAATATTTACTTTCAAGCATGTATGGATAAGTTCTTGTATATAAACTTAGGTCGCAGTGCATTTTCAAACACTTGATCAGTTTTAACAATTGGTATTTGTACAATGTATTGTGGAACCAACTTGCTTAATTTGGTAAAGAAATGCAATATATTGGAATTAAAGCCAATTTATTCTTCCTTTGCTGAGATCATTAACAATTTGGAACAGCAATGTTTGGCATTTTTCAAAGTAGGACCCATAAATATGAAATTGTGCTTAGTTGAGCTAAATATTTGCTGTGATGCTGGCAAATCTTAATTTTTCTGACATGTTGTGTATGGTAGAGAGCGTACAAATATGTTCCTTCTGTATGAAAACTTCTGAATTAAAATAGCTTTCTTTTATTGCTTGTGGATTGATTGATTTTCTCTGGGGGTGTACCAATGGGATTTTGCTAAGGTTTTCTTATTATCTTTATTTGAACCACTAGAATGTATGTTTAGTACACTAACTCTATATTATTGTTTAGACGTGACTGACAAATTTGTTGCATATATATCGTGGTGAACTCGGTTTTACTTAATCTGTTCGATTGATTTGTAACTATGAATGTATTGAGTTTTCTCGCTAACATACCAAACATACGAGTTTGTATTGAAGAGATGAGGCCGTTATTTTAACACTTGCGTGCCAACACCGTATTTAGCTGAAATGAGAATAAAATATTGAACGTACTTTAGTTTTGGCTTTCGGATATTCAGTAAAAAAGAAAAACAATATTTGTCCTAGTAATTTTGTATATGGTGTTTGTATGAGCCTCATTTTGGCTAAAAATGCACTTTGAAATGAGTAACGCTAAATAGTCTAACTGAAGTTATAACCCCATTTTAGGTGGCGGGTTAAAAGAAAGGTAGAATTAGACTGAGTCATTTGATTCCACTTATTAGCATTATGATTACCTATATTCGAATCTTCGAGTTCACTTTCAATAACATTCTTTTTCTACTAAAGTCACGCAAAGAGAAGTGCGCATGTTATTCAATTTAAATGATTAATTCACTTCAGCTTCAGAAGTAACCTTCACAGGTGGAATCAGAATTGATGAATGCTTGTTGAATTTAAATTTTAGTTCTATATTGTATTGAGAGATATCGACTTTGAGCTTGTTTGCTAAACCATGATACATTTTCGCATATGATGTGTCTGATGTTATGGAAATACAAATACCACCGTGTATATCACTCGACCATTTTCATATACATTGATCTTTTTTATCCAATTCGAAATTACCAAAGTAACAAATTGGAACCACAACAATATCTACATGATGGAACAAAATTTTTAATTATATAAAAAAAATGTCGGAAAATCAACCCAATCATCGACTATTATGATTTAAAAAAAATCGGATGTTAACGGTTGACAATTATCGTCGGTAGTTAATAGATGACCGTTACGGTTGGCTGTTAACATCAACACCCGACTATTACGACGACCACGATATGTAGATAAATTTTTTTCTTATTTATGTTAAAAAAAATTAAAGATCTGTTAAAAATTTTTATCGACATGTTAACATATGTCCAAATAAGACTTATCGATTAAAAATGTATACTAATTTAGCGAAAATGAAATTAAACATACTGTACCTACCTATTTGAAATGATAGACGTAAAAAAATCTTGTTCAGTGTTTGATTAATTTTCGAGATTTTGAGGTTGAAGCAGATGAAAAATGAGAGTTTTTAACTGTATTGGAATAAATAGATAAAAAAGTTAACTGATTTTGAAATTTTATGTAAGAAGTGTTTGATTTTTACTTGTTAACTAAGATGGTAGTATTGTCTTTTAGTTAAAAATGATTTTTTGTAAATGTATGTTTGATTGCATCCATTTTCTAGGGAAGTTGGAAAACAATTTCCATTTTCAACAAAAGTGGTTGTTTGATAGGTTGTTATGCCATGGAAAAGAAATTCCACCCATCCCCACACATGCACCAATTCAAATGGTGGGAAAATGGGTTCCAAGTTATTTGAATTTTTTTTTTTTTTTTGTTTTAACAAATTTCATAACCAATTATAAAAAAAAAAAATCACTTTAATGAACAATTTCTATATAAAATAAAGTCAAATGAACACTAAATTTTGATGAAAAAATAATTTTTTTAGGAAAAAATAATTTTTATTTTTTTTTTGGCAATGGAAACAAATTTTATAACCAATTGTGAAAAAAATTATCACTTAAAATGAACAAATTTCGTGTAAAATAAAGTCAAACGAACATAAAATTAAAAAAATTCTCCACCCGAAAAATTATATCAATCAAACACACTCAATTAACAATTCTCTGCCAAACAATTTCTAGGCAATTACTTTCCCTGAAATTCATATTTTTGTCACCCATTTTTCACTATTGCAATAAACGGACCCTAATTGTATTGGTTTTTTGAGGTATTTTTATTTTTTACAATTTAAAAAATTATTGTGAAAATATGTCATTATTGAAAAATCAAAGGTGAATATGGGGACTGACCAATCCATTCTTAAAAGTACCCCGTTCCACAAAGAAATACACTTCAACCAAACTACCAAAGTGGTTCCCGACAAAGAAATACACTTCAACCAAAGTGGCACTGAAACGTATAAGAACTCCTTTCCCGACAAAGAAATACTTTTCAACCAAAGTGGCACAGAAACGTATCTATACCTCTCTCTCTCTCTTTCATAATTTAATTCCTTTTTATGCAATCAGGAACTAGTGCCTAGTTGTATTCATCTTCACCAATCCTCCACCACTCTCTTTTTGTACGTGTTTTCATGGTGAAGATGCAGAGAATTCTGTCAAGGACTATGTCTAGAAGGATTTCACACTTCCCTCGTGCTGTAGCAGTAGCACAATCACCATTCCCAACTTTGGCTAATACTGTTGGAGAAGATGACACCGTTCTTCTCAAAATGCCCCCCTTCGACTATACTCCTCCGCCTTACGCCGGTCCCTCCACCGATGAAATCATCAAGAAACGAAAAGCTTTCCTCAGCCCCTCCATCTTCCATTTTTACGATGACCCGGTAAGATTTTCATTTTTGGGCTTGAATTGTTTTGTTGTTATTGATGGTGCGGTGATCAAGAATGTGTTTTTGTGTTTTGCAGTTGAATTTGGTTGATGGGAAAATGCAGTATTTGTTTGATGACAAGGGTAGGAGATATTTGGATGCTTTTGGAGGAATAGCCACTGTATGTTGTGGGCACTGCCATCCTGAAGTAGTGGATGCAATTGTTAGCCAAACAAAACGCCTTCAGCATTCAACCATTTTGTACTTAAATCATGCTATTGCGGATTTTGCTGAGGCTCTTGCATCAAAACTCCCAGAGGATCTCAAGGTTTATTCATTTACTGAATTGTTTCTTGATACTTTTTGTAGCAGCAGATGTGTTTGTAATTTATCTTGATTAATTTGGGTCGGATATATTTTGTTAGGTTGTTTTCTTCACGAATTCTGGGACGGAGGCGAATGAGCTGGCTTTGTTGATGGCGCGGTTGTACACAGGTTGTCATGAAGTTATTTCAATTAGGAACGGGTATCATGGCAATGCGGCAGGGACAATGGGAGCCACAGCTCAAAGTAGCTACAAATTTAATGTTGTTCAGGTATGTATTCTCCCTCTTTTTAGGAATGTGTTCCAGTCTTGTTGTAAGTTGGTGATTTATTAATGGTGCCTATGCTGAAGGAATGTTCAGGTAGTACAATGTGCACTTAGTACAGAATCTACAGATCATCCACATGATATAATTACAACATAAATGATGTAACATCTTTATAATAATCAATAAGTTTTGACATACTAGTTGTGAATTTCTTGTCTTTGATGCTCAGTATGTGATGACAAAATATGTTCGTACGAGAACTGGACTACTGAGAATTGCATAAGGAGGCTTCTGGAGAAAAGAAAAAGATTAACACAGTAAATATAGCTGAAAAATGTGCGTCAGTGGTTAAATATGTGACAAAAGTTGGATAGTAATCATAATTTAGAAAAAACTTTTATTTTTCAGAAACCAAGATTTGGGATGTTACTTTCTTCTTATCTAAGACTTTGAGCATTGTAAGTAGAAATCTGTTTCTATTAGTATTTGATTCCATTTCTGTCATCTGTTAACAACAGACTGGAGTTCACCATGCTCAGAACCCTGACCAGTACAGAGGCATCTTTGGTTCAGATGGATTGAAGTATGCAAGGGATGTTGATGATATGATTACCTATGGAACATCTGGTCGTGTTGCTGCATTTATAGCAGAAGCCATACAGGTGCTAATTTTATTTAAGTACATAGGGTATAAATTGCAATTTGCATGGTTATTATCTTGCTTTCCATGTATGGTCTCAAAGATTTCCTTCATTCATTATAATTATGAGCTGTATTCTTGACAGGGAGTGGGTGGCATTATGGAGTTGGCCCCAGGATATTTGCCAGCTGTCTATAGCACCATTAGAAAGGCTGGGGGACTTTGTATAGCTGATGAGGTTCAATCAGGTTTTGCTCGCACTGGAAGCCATTTTTGGGGGTTTGAGTCCCATGGTGTTGTGCCTGATATTGTTACCATGGCAAAGGTAGTTTCTTCTTGCTTATCTATTGTTTGCCGGATTTTCTTCAAGATCTTTTGGTGCGAACTTGTAGATCATTGTCCAAAGCCACTGCACAGATGCCGTTCTGATAAAATTCTATATGATTCTGTGAACGTGATATTGTCTTTTTGCAATATAGTTTGTTCATAGGACTATGTTATTTGTTCTCCCTCGTGCTACTATCAAGAGAACCCTTGTAAACTTTTGTAGAATCATGCTTTGTGTTGCACTTAATATGTTATGGTCTTCAGGGCATCGGAAATGGAATTCCCCTTGGTGCTGTGGTTACCACTCCAGAGATTGCAAAGGTCTTGACTCAGCGCAGTTATTTCAATACCTTTGGTGGTAATCCTGTATGTACTGCTGCCGGGCATGCTGTTCTTGAAGTAATAGAAAAAGAAAATCTTCAGCAGAATGCATTTAATGTGGGATTGCACCTGAAGCAACGTCTAAATTCCCTGAAGGAGAAATATGAGAGTAAGCCTTCTTTACTAATGTAGTGGATGCTTAGGGAGATTTTTGCAGTTCATAGCAGTCGAAGGAATATCCTGGACACTGGACGCTGAGGAATTAGTTAATTGTAGTTACTACGGTTTCAGTTTTATGTTTATGTACTTGAAAGTCGACAAGAACTGAAATGTGTTCATCTTTTATTTAATTTTCCTTGGATAATTAGTTCTTGATTATCGGTGTGATTTGTGCAGTTATTGGAGACGTGAGGGGAAGAGGTCTGATGCTCGGGGTGGAACTTGTAACAGATCGTCACCTAAAAACTCCTGCTAAGGCTGAGACTGTGCATGTGATGGACCAGATGAAAGGTGGCGTTCTTGTCTCTATTCGAATTACAGTGTTCCTCATTCATCTGTGTCTGCTGAAATTTGACAGATAAACTTTCTCTTGTTTTCAGAAATGGGAGTACTGATAGGAAAGGGAGGCTTTTTCGGGAATGTATTCAGGATCACTCCTCCCCTATGCTTCACCAAGAACGATGCTGGTAAGTTTTCAATCTGGTAAGTTTTCAATGTCTTCAGATTATACCTTGTTTCGATAATTGATGACATGACTCTATTAACCTTCCTATAGATTTTCTCGTGGATGTGATGGACTACACAATGTCAAAGATTTAAAGACAACGCAGTGAAGTAAAAGAAGATGGGTACCAATGACCAGCATATTGATATATTATTATATGCAACTTTTCTTGAACATGTGGTATAGGAAATTGTATAGGTTTGTCATTCGAATGAAGTGTTGCCGTTTGGTTGCGGTAATGACGAGACATCACCTCGTTGTCTCTCTTCGTTGTTATTCTATGCACCATGAATTTACTTTAATTAATATAAGCCTCTTTTTGTTAGCAATGGATTGTGTTTTTTCAATAATTTAAGCATCCATTGTTTTGTCAGCCAAACTTTGTGCTTAGTGCCAAATTTTCCGCAAGTTTATACCATGTGGAATTTCGAATGACCAAAACAGGAGGGCTGCACTTTTGGATTTGGTTGAAAAGTGCCAAATGCATGCAGCCAATCTGTTTCTGTCACGTAAACCTGTGACACCGAGATTGTAATGTAATAAACCTCAAAAATAAATTGGTTACATGTCATGGTGTTTTTTTCTTCACAAAAATTATACTAGTGAGTCACCATCTCTGTGTAAGAGAGTCGGTTGCTGTCATTTGGTATATTCTTCTTGTAAACTAGGCATTAAATTTTACACAATTAGTTCTGTAACTTAGTTATGTTGTTAACATGCCAATTGGCATTTTGCAATCTATCCTTGTCTTGTAACCATCATTGTGAATAGAACATTTTTCATCCCATCATGACTTTTTACCTCACTTGTGGGATACAATATGTCTTTCTTATGCATTCGACTTGGGTAATTCATTAAATAGGCTAGGGTCGAGAGGACGATAAAATATATATTTAAGGGTCCTCTAGTTTTTCCAGGAATGTTCATTTTATGGGCAAAAAGTTGATAATTGCTAAGTTGGTGATTCGGTGTTTAATTGTATTTTGATTTTTTATTTTTGCTCTATATTTCATTTGTGATGCAACAGTTGCAACTTTCTTGAATTGTGGATTTTACTTTGTTCTATGGTGACTTTAAGATTTAATAGCATTTTTTCAAGCTTTTTGATTATTTATGGCAGCAATTGTGGATTTTACTTTGTTTAGTGAGAGTGATGTAGAATCCAAATGCATGGAGAGACTTGCAAAAAAATGTGCATATTTGTCAATATTTTCTCCTTTTCTTCACCACCCCCCCCCCCCCCCCCCCCCCCCCCCCCCCCCCCCCCCAAACCCCAAGCCCCATTTTTTTTTTTTTGGGTTGAAAAGATAGCCATTGATCTCAATACGAATTTCTATGTTTCTCTAGTCTTTTGTGTATGTAGACAGATTGATACCTATTTCTGCTGTAATCAACTAGGACTGGCTTGTAGTAACTGTTAGATGTTGGTGAGTAAATTTTCTTGTCCAATGTTTCCTCTTTCATGACTCTTCACTGAATTGATGGAATATTTGGGTGTAGCTTTATGTGTATTTCATTGACAGAGCACTCTGAATTTCAGAGCTGGGGAACTTCAAGAGTTGGATTAGACCAAAGAATTTGTGCAGAACACACACATACATTTCAGTGGTCCTTAGATTTTGTAATTTGTAGTTTATATGTAAAGTAAATCGCGATTAACACAATTTCAAGCGCTCGACTTAGTCCATGTTTGACTAATGTTTATAATTTTTTTATAATCGGTCAAATAACTTTTTATCCACACGACACAAAAATACTACTCATTTATTCATCATACCTATGCCTCAACTAGAAAGACCTAAAGATGGTCTAATCAATCATTTATTCTATTTGTACACCCAAGTTTACCACCTGGGTGACAAAAACTGGTGGATAAAAAATAAAGTTCCACCAGCTAATGCAGAGGTGACACATCTGCATTTTGTCACCCAAGTGGTAGATCTAAGTATGCATATAGCATTCCTTTTAATCAATATCTATAACAATCTTCCTACATGTGCACATTTCTTTATATCACGGCCTATCGAATTTACATTGGTACAATTTCACATAACTTTTCATATCTCACATATTTTATATTTAATCCAAACATTAAAAAACTGCTACATTATCCATATATTAATGAAGTGGTAAAAGGAGATGTTAAAATAGCTTTATCCTATCTATACTAGTGAACACATCAACTTAGATGACTAGGTCGACTTATTAAATTTTGATCATAACAGTATGATTATCTTGATACTCAACTTTTAGGCGTTCAAGTGGACACCTTACTAACGATTCAAACTTCAATTGGAGATATCATTCATAACACATGAACATATCGCCAGCAATTTGGAGACCAAATCGATCCTCTATGCCACTTACAAAGTGCAAGAAAAACTTGTTGCTAAATTTTGAAGTCCAATTAGAGATGGTGACTACACGAAGATGTTCCACTTTTCATTGATTATGATCCACGAATGGGGAATAGTATAGAAGTGCACTTTAGACTTGTCTCAACTTTGTTTAAATATATACATTCCAAGCGTTTCCGTCCTCTGACATTAATAAAATTAACTTTTGACTTCATTCTTGGAGGGTTTAAATACACAAAATTACATTAACTTTACTCCATATATGTGAACTCAACTTTATATAAAAATCATACGTGAATTCATAAATTTGTATATCATCCATACGTTAATTAGTTTTCGTCAGTCAAAACTAACATAGTAATTCACATAGTGCCTACCTAACAATTACGTTGTAGATACTTGAAAAATTAATTACGCGAATGATATGTGAGTTTTTTCGTCAGTTCTTCCTCTGACGCCTCCCTTTCTTCTGTATCAAATTCATACATGAACTATGCACACTATGATCAAACACGAACTCAATCATGCAAAAATTGACACGTATCCTACAATTCCTTATCAAATCAGTTAAATTTGTTAAATCGCAGATTTAATTCAATATTTTCTTTAGTTATGTTCAATCTTATTTAGTGTTTGTTTGACGTATATTAATTTATTTCATAGTTTGTCATATGATCATTTTCAACCACACATTCACACAATAAGATATTATACATTTATACCAAAATTTCCCCCCATTTTTTATTTTTTCAATAATACTATTTAAAATTCATTTTTTCTTGAGAATCAAACATGCTATTAGTTGTCATTGCATACTTTTATTGTACACGTGAAAGTCAATGCACGTGCCACCAAATAACATGCTTATTTTCAATTCCGGTCCCAAGACTTTGTCCGAATATATCATCCCTTCATCTCTATCCCTTCTACTCTGTATTCTTGTCTTCCCATAATTTTTACATAAATAACAATTGTTATCTGAATTATTATATGGAAGAAAACTCCATAGCCTCCGATCAGGATCAAGTCCGGGCCAATTTCCAAATCCCATTCGATTATTTTGTATCCAAGAAACACAAGGCAATTGGGAGCGATTGTGTTTTAGGTTTCACTGATTCATTCGGTAATTTTGTGTACGGAGTCCAGCATTTATCCGACAAATCAAAAGATCATCCACACTGCATAAAGCTTTTTGTCGATGCATCTGGCGATACCCTCTTCTCCATACACCGAGTAAATGTCAGTTATCCGTCCTTAAATCAATTTTGGGTTTCTTGAATTTCAAGGAAATGTAATTGCTAGAATTAAGTAAATATTACCGATTCATCGAGTAAGGAAATGATGCCCGGTTTCTACTGTGGATCTTGTAGTGCAAAAATTTCTTGTTTTAATTTTTAACCTAGTTCAGACATGATTAGTAATTATGGTGTATCTGTATGTATAAAGGTCTAAACCAAAAGAAAAGGGGATAATTCGAAGCATGTGTTACTAAGGCGCCGTTTGTCAGAGCTTTTGCTTTTGCTTTTGCTTTTGCTTTTGCTTCTGCTTCTTCTTCTTGTTTAAGCATGTTCAAGAGCACATTCGTAGTTTAAGAAGCAGCCTTTTGGCTTTTTAAAGCACTACCAAACAGGCCGTAAATGAGATAATTTATAATAATCTAGAGCATTTGTAGCTTGTTTAATGGTGTTCGTGTGTGAAAATGATCCCTTTACTTTCTCTAGAATTCTGAAATTTTTGTGCATTCTCCTTCGTTGAGCCTTGTAGAAGGGTTCATGGCAATGTTTTAGGGGAAAAGAGAGCAGAGAGGAGGAGTTGATATTCAAAGTAGAGAGGACAGTGGATGAATTTACCAGAACTGAGTTTGAAATATCACTTTGTGGTGAAAATGATGAAGACTCAAAGACTGAGCTCAAGATGAAAGGTTCCCCTTTCAAGAGATCCTGCACCATTTATAAAGGCGATTCGATTGTGGCCGAGGTACCATTCACACATCTTAACACTTTCGAATTATATTCATGAGAACAATCAATTATCAGCTAATGCTTGGGATTTTGGTTTACCTATAAACTGTGCTTCATTTTGATGCAGACTAGCCTCATGCACAAGCTGGGGATCAAGAAAATGTTTGTTCCAAGGAGCCGATTTCGAGTAACTATATTTCCTGGATGTAGTGATCACAGCTTAGCTCTAGCTCTTCTTGTAATATTTTTTGATGGAAGAAAACTTTGGATATGAATGAGTTACACACGTTTGTATCCTATTCCACTCTTCATTTATATGAAATAACTATCCATTTGATTTGATTTGATTTGCTTCGTTCATTTTTATGATTTATGCTTTCGAAGTTTAAAGTTCACATCCTCATAGGGCTCGAGTCATTTGATCCGATCTTCAGCATAAATAGCCCAGTTTGAGTTTCATTAAACAAAAACACGGAACATGTTACCTACTCTTAACGATCAAAGCAAACCCTTTATTTTGAATTCGTTAATTCAGAATGAATCAAATTTCCCCATTTTTTGAGAATAAATTTTATAAAAAGGAGTTTTTTTTTTTTAAAAAAAGAAGGTATAGTTTTAAAGTATTAAAAAATTGAATTTACAATCAAAATTATTTTATTAAGAGAATATGACTATTAATGAGTGAAAAAAATGAGTTAAAGAATAAGACCAGTGTGGTAGGTCGCTAAATCATCATGTTTTTTCTTCCACATTTTTCTCAATCGAACTTGACTCATCATATGCAAACCTTTTCACTGTACCTAAGAGAAACAATTATCACGAAAAAGTTTCTACTAGGCAAGTGATGTTTTCTTTTAGCACAGTATACTAAGATCAGAATAAAATACTAAACGAGAATCATAATAATAGGGGTTGGGTTTCTCTCTCTGATGAGGAAAAAATATGATAGGCCCGAGCTCGAGCTACTTGACTCGAACTCGGGCAAGTAGGCCCGATCTTTGCCCACTCCAAATGAGCTAATTCCAAGGTCGGGTCCATTATGAGGTCAGGCCTAGGAATACTAATCTTACTTAAGTACAAACTCCTAATTTATTACAAATTTTACCCTAATACAAATTTTATACTTCTAATACAATACAAACACCTAAGATAACTAGAATTACACGAAGTTAAGTCATTCCAGGACTCTTCCTCCAACATCTATAAATACATAACATAGCCTTATTATTTAAGTATATTTTTACATAATATCCCACTATACAATTTTTTTACATAATTCTCTCTCTGAATTAAGTATCGGATGGGCGACGATGACATATCTCGACGCTTTTGTTTCGAGTACTGGAAGACCTCATTCATGCTCGTTCTCAGTTGTCAGGCTCGGGATCAACATGTACGATTTTTGACATCAACATTGGCGCCGTCTGTGGGTAGCGTTACCAAAAGCTCTAAACACATAAATCCACAAAAATTCTCCCAAATTCCAACTCACTATACACTATACCCAATCAACTAGCGCTAGTTGACTTGTCCAACAACCCTAATGCAATTTCCTATATAATCTTGGCCTTACTACAACTTACCCAGCAAAACACGACCATGCCCAAATCCATAACACAGTTTGCCCATTAAGCCCATAACACCCTCTCCAATTACCAGCAAAAACCTCCCAATTTCATCAAGTAATCTGCCCGGAATTGCAGTTGAAAGTGAGCTGCCAAAAACTTTGAAAAACGCCAGAAAACCCGTCTCCGGTCAACATCTTGATCGGAACTCAACGCTGGTCGAAAGCCCACCCCAAGGCGACCTCAAACATGCCAGCAATTCACCCCAAAAAGCTCCCCAACAAATTGATTTCTTGCTTGAAGAACAAACTGTCGCGATGTTCGTGACAAGACACAGTTCGCCTGCTATTTCCAGTGTCGTTCCGACGAACCAAGGTGGCACACCACCTGGGTTGGGTGCGCCCTCACCTAGCGCACCTAGCCCAGTAATGGGTCTTCACCAATTTTGTCTCAATCGAAACGAATTTGAGTTTGAAGTCTGGGTAGCTGCTACCTCGTAAACGCAGTATTTGAATTCTGCCAATCCCGATGCAACCCAGGCCACCCAAGGTGGCGTACCACCTGGGTTGGGTGCGCCCACACCTGGTGTACCTAGCCCAGCCATGGGTTAGCCCCAATTTAAACAACACATCATCAAACTGAATTAATTCAAAAAACAATGCCAGTCACAAGCTCTTCTTTGCGCAGTCTGATGAATTTCGATTCCTGCGCCGTCCGGCCAACCAGGCTTGCGGACCACCTGGATTTCGTCTCCCTCAAGAGTAGCTGACCCACTAATGGATCGACCCAATTACACCCAGAACATGTTCAATTTATGGAGGCAGCTCGAGCTTTATGTGCGAAATTTGGTACCAAGGATTTTGGATGTGATTAATAGTTGATATTGCTAAAGACCTTCCCTGAACAAAGACCTAGTGGGAAAAGACTCCAGAAAGAAATGACTTGAGGTTTGCTCTCTCTTTTTGTTAAGTTTAGTGAATTTGCTGTAAGACTTGGTAACATTATTTGTTTATTAGATGATCAAGCATGTTCCACTTATTTGTTACATGTATGTGAATATACAATGCAATTTAACAAGGAACATTCATTTAATATGGTAGATATTCTTTTTGTTAAAAGATCTTGGAAACTTGAAAGAAGACTTGTGTGTTTCTTTGAATTTTCTAATTTTAATGAGAACTGAATGAGACATACTATCTTTGATATGGCATGAACTTTGTTTTTCTTTTTTTGTTTGATTTATATTGGCTACCAAATAAAGATTGGCTTGATAAGTCTTAGTTGGGGAAGCCATAGATTTTCCATCAAACAAGCCATGTTAGGCCACAAGCCCTGTCAGACTACAAAAAAGCTTTGTCAGGCCACAAAAAGCCTTGTTGGGCCAAAAAAAATCCATGATAGGCCAGAAGCCCCATCGGCCACAAAAAGCAATGTTGGGCCACAAAAAGCCTTATCGGGCCTTTACGGCATGATGCGAGCGATCACCTCAAAACATGCCATGAGCACTCTCTCAGACATGCTACGGACATGATCTCACCAAAGCCCTGTAACACACGGGCAATTTCGAGACATGCTACGGGCATGATCTCACCAAAGTCATGTCACGCGCAGGCAACTTCGAGACATGTTACAGGCATGATCTCACCAAAGTCATGTCACGCGCAGGCAACTTCGAGACATGCTACGGGCATGATCTCACCAAAGGTTTGCCACGCGCAAACACCACAAAACCTTGCCCATGCAAGCATCATCGCGAACACATCGTATGTTCAGGAAAAAATTAGTCCTAAAAATCATCAAGTAAAATGATCGATCTTAAAAGCCCCAAACTTTATTTCCTATGTCTATGTACTCGGGGGCCTATCAACACATCAACCTAGCATAAGGTCGTGCTCCGCGCATGCAGCTGGTATACTAAAAACAATATATGGTCGCTCGCCGACTAAATTTCCCCGACCTCGACCACCATGCATTATTTGTGAGACCACCAATTGCAAATGGAACAAAGACTTGAACTTGTTGAGTCTCTTTGCATCTCACCTCGCAGATCAAGCACGTAACTTTTAGCTGTGACTTGGATGCACGAGAGCCTGTGATGAGGAAATAATATGATAGGCCCGAGCTCGAGCTACTGGACCCGAGCTCGGGCTAGTAGGCCCGATCTTGGTCCACTCCAAATGGGATAATTCCAAGGTCAGGTCCATTATGAGGTCAGACCTAGGAATACTAATCCTATTTAAGTACAAACTCCTAATTTATTACAAATTTTACCATAACACAAATTTTATACTTCTAATACAATACAAACATCTAAGATAATTTTCTCTGACTTAAGCATCGGATGGACGACGAGGACACACATCGACGCCTTTTTTCATGTATTGGAATACGTCATTCGTGCTCGTTCTCAGTCGTTAGGCTCGGGATCAACAAGTACGATTTTTGGCATCAACACTCTCGAACATCGAGACCAAACCATGTTTGTAATTGGGGATGGTGATCTAGTTATTGTACAACTTTTGAGTTAAATTAGAGTTTGAAAAGGACTTTGCACATTTGTCTTGGTCCACTTACTTTTTAGATTTTCTCTCCTAATATTTCGTTGGATAAATTTATTAATTTGTGTATATATATAAAAAATTAATTAACAAAATTTAAGAATATTATTGATCGGTAGTAAAAAAAATAAAAATTAACCATCACTAAAACCCCTGTTTCACACCCATTATATTTGGAAAAAGAAATAATGTTTTTAATAGTGATTTTTAGGAAAACTAATCAGAGTCGTTATTCTAAATACTTTATAACTGCTGTAAAAATAATATTTGAAATGAATATTAATTAAATAAACGTGAATATGTAGTATTTATTATAATTTGTAATTGGATTTCATGTGATGAAAGCACACAAGTAGAAATGAATATATTAAATGTACATTGATGATAACTAAATAGTTGGCAAAATAATTTATGAAATATTGTTCAAATGGTTAAAGTAAATACGATACATACACTAAATTAATTTAGAATTAATATGAGGGATGCTAATTAGGTAAAATGGATGATAAATGACTATAATTTAGAATTAATGATAAATGAATATAATTTAATTTTCAATTAAGTAAAATAGATGCTAATTAGCATACATGGAATTATATAATGAAATGCATTAATTCTTCAATACGAGATTATAATTAATTTATAATTATAATTAATAGCACTAAAATGTATTAGTCACCGTTTAACGTGAAATGCATTATATGTTCTATAAAAGTAATATTTGAATATGTGTGAATATTAATTAATTTTGAATTATACCGTGAAATATATACGTCACAATGAATGTTAAATCGTTTATTTAATTTCTAAATAAGTAAAATTGGATGTTAATTAACATATATGAACGTGAATAATGAAGTGCATTCTTGAATTTTAAAATTCTAATTAACTTATAATTAAAATTAATAACATTAGAATGTGTAAATGAAGATGAATATTATTTAACCGAAAATTAATAATATGGAATTCGTACATTATATGTGAATGAATCAATCAAATGTACACATACATTGATAGTAACTAAATGATTAAATAAATTAAATATATATTGAAAAACGAAAAGTAAGGTATTATTAAAATAATTGAATTATAGTAGGCTAAAATTGTAAAAAAAAAAAATCCTCGCTTGACATGATATTTTATTTCAATTAAAGAAAATTAGATGTTAATTAGCATACATGAACGTGAACAATAAAATGTATTTTTGAATGTGAAATTCTAATAAATTTATAATTGGAATTAATAACACCGAGATGCATAAATAAAGATGAATATTAATTAAATACATGTGAATGTTAATTAACTAAAAATTAATAATAGAGAATTCGTGCATTAATGAAAGCAAACAAGTGAAATGAATATATCCAATATACATGTATATTGATGGTAACTAAATGATTAAATAAATTAAATCTATATTAAAAACGAAAAATAAAATATTATTGAAATAATTGAATTATATTATAGCAAGAATCGTCAAAAGAATGATAATGTGAATATCATTTAACTAAAAATTAATATTAGGGAATTCATGTATTAATGAAAGTAAACAGGTGAAACGAATATATCAAATATACATGTACATTGATGGTAACTAAATAGTTGAATAAATTAAATGTATATTAAAAAGAAAAAAGAAAAATAAGGTATTATTGAATTAATTGAATTATATTAGGACTAAAATCATACAAAAAATAATTATTATTTAATGTTATATTTAATTTCAATTAAGTTAATTTTGATGTTAATTAACATATATGGACGTAAAAATGAAATACATTCTTGAATGTAAAATTCTAATTAACTTATGATTAGAATTATTAACACATAAATGAATAAATAAAGATGAATATTAATTAAATGCACGTGAATGTTAATTAATTTATAATTAATAATAATGAATTCATACATTAATGAAAGCGTGCATGCGAAATGAATATGTCAAATGCACACTTACATTGATGGTAACTAAATAGTTAAATAAATTAAATATATATTGAAAAATGAAAAGTAAATTATTATTGAAATAATTGAATTATAGGAGGGTTAAAATCATCCAAAAAATAATTTTCACTCGACGGATATCTAATATATTATAGATACGTTATTAAAAAGTATGAAAAATTTAGATTTACGTGTAGAATATTTTATTTTATGAATGAGTAATTGAAAATAAGTACATAATTATTTTTAAATAATAATTGTGGTATCAAGTACGAGGATGATCAATAAGCAGGAAAAATAAATAAAAAATAAAAAAATATGAAAATACGAAAAGCAGAAAAGGTCGGCTCTACAAAGCAAGGGCAATCTCGTCACTTTAACCAAATAATTATAAATACCATCGCATTGAGTCATTGGTCATCCTCGCTCAGCCGCTATCCTCCGTGCCGGAAATCGCAGCGAGCCGACAGTTCAAAATCAAAGAGCAGAACATAAGAAAATCATCAATCGTGATAAATACATAAATTCAAAGCAGAAGAAGAATGGGGAGACCCAAGGGAGAAGCTACAAGAAGCAAGTCTCGCCCCTCTAGCAGCAGGTTCTTTTCCCGATTAAAGTTCTGGACTTTTTTTTTGAAATTTACTTAAATCAATCGATTTAAATTTTGAATAAATTTTTGGCAGTTTGGCTGCTTCGCTAGTGCCTTCAGGTGCTGCCGCCGTAGGTTTCGGTGGCTATGTTGGAAGCTCAAGAGTCGACTCTTCTGTCGCATCAACGCCTGAAGCCTCCTCTTATCTGGTAATTTTTTTTTTCTATTTTACTGGAAAAAATGAAATTATTGCGAGTAATTTATTTCCTATCTGTGTAATCATGATTTATTTAATATCACTATTTTCATCCATATGGTGGCAAAGAACGATCTTGACGGTGAAATGGCACAACACTTGAAGCGGCTTTCGCGTAAGGACCCTACTACCAAGGTAATGCCTTGTGATCTATTTTTCCTTTTGGAATTTTTACACCTGATTGATAGGTGTGGCAGATAAATTGTAATGCTTAGGCACTATTCGGTGAAAATCTGCTTTTCTCCATAGTTATTTTCCTTTTCCTTTTGTTTCTTGTTTCACTCTACTTGTTAAAACATCTAATCGCGGGTTAAGTATTTCTACTTAAAAATGCTTCCATGAAAATTTTTGCTTTTTTTTTTTAATTCTTTTTTTAAATACATCTATGAGGTATGGAAATTTACTCGGCCGAATCTAAACTTGTGCTCAAGAGAGAATTGTCTCCTGATAAGGGATGTATGGATTCTCAATTATTTTAGGATTTAGGATAAATTATTCTAGTGTGTAAACCTCTAATTCGAGTTGCAAAATGGTTGGATTGAGGATACTACTATTTTTATATGTTGGCTAGCTCGCTCACTTTTTCTTCATTGACAGCTCAAAGCTTTGACGTCGCTATCTGAACTTCTCAAACAGAAAACTGCAAAGGAAATAGTGCCAATAATTCCTCAATGGGTAAGCTTATCTCCATACTTTCACTTGTTGGGTCGATATAAATGAACTAAACTAAGTAAAAAATGCAATGGAATCTTCTTTGAGATCTTTAATTTAAGGAAGTCTTTAGTAGTGTGCCTAGACAACGGATGAGTGATATTTATTTTTTAATTATCAATTATAATCTTGGTTTAGATTTTTAAACTGCTTATTTCCTTGTCTCCACAAGGCATTCGAATACAGGAAGCTGCTTCTGGACTACAATAGGGAAGTTCGACGAGCAACTCACGACACTATGACTAATCTTGTCAACGCTGTGGGGTTCGTGCTTAGTTTATTTTTAAACCTTTTATCTCTAGACTCTATGATGTATATGCACAATTATTAATGTTAAAACCATGTAGTCTCTAGACTCTCCACGATGTGCCAGGAGCATGAGTTGGTAAAGTTACAACTAGTGTTTTTTTTTTTTTTTGGGTACCAGTTCCACAGAATGTCAAGAAGTGTCATATATGCAAATGAACAAGGTTGATTCTTTTCTGTAGCGCCTGCTTCCACTTCATGGTTCATAAGCAGAATATTATCCTTTTTAATTACAAATCTGTACTCTGCAGCTTATAATAAGATTTTTTATATCATTATGGATTTCAAGATATTTTGCTACAGATGCTAGATTCAATATCCACAATATCTTATAGGTTCATCATTTCCAAAATGAGTAATTTTATTGTTTCACTTTTGTTGTCATGTTGACTTATTCTTTCCCCATTGAAATTTCGTTTAACTCTACTTGTAGATAACATCTTTTACATAATGCTAAAATTCAAAACAATTAGCAATTCCTGTAACCTATAGTTTCCTGGAATTAAAAACTTAAACGAATGAATGTAGAAAAATTTCCAGAAATACCATATGGTTGAAATAAACTGGAGGTAGTATTTTTTTATTTATTTCAAAAAATGATACTATTTTCTCACATGTAAGTTTTGATCAATCTGACACTAAATTTCTTATTAGGAAGTTGGTATAGGTTACATTTTCATCTAACGACCGAATTTGGCCCTTTTCAACTTAATTTGACGAGTACGCTACACAACCACACGCGTATATTCATGAATATGTAAATGCAGAACACTTCTTTCTACGCTATTTTGAATTGCAAATATATATAGTACATAGTTATTTTCTCATGTATTTGTTGTTCTTTTCTTATTGCAGGAGAGATTTGGCTCCACATCTAAAGCCGTTGATAGGACCATGGTGGTTTTCTCAGTTCGATTCAGTTTATGAAGTTTCTCAAACTGCAAAGAGATCATTTCAGGTTTTCTTTTGTTTCTTTGGATAATGATAGCATCTGCGTGATGGTTTCTATATTCTTTATTATTTCATTTGCGATACATTAATAAAATCTTTCTCATAGAAAAAGGAATAGCTTTTGACTTGTGCTTCACTTAGTTATAAATACCTGGGATGGCGAACTTCCATACAGATAACATGCCATAAAGCAATGAAAATGATGGTCTAGTCATAGTTCTATATTCTTTGTTATATGTAAACCCTACAGCACATTATTGAAAAATGAGATAGCCTTCCCAACAGAATGAAACTGAGATCCCAGATTTTTCTTTTGAAATAATTGGGGAAGATGCGCTGAAAGATCGAATAATCTCATGTGATAGGATGAAATAACTACTTGAGTAGGAGATAAGTAGAGTATACCATCACTGAAAATCTCTGAATCTGACATACCAAAGTTAAATAAAATCAAATAGCTCCTTTACGTCTGCTTGAATTTCCTAGTGTCATTGAGTATTATGAAAAACTTGTATGCAACTATTGCAAGCACGCGTGCCTGGAATATACCAGCCTTCAAAGCTGTTTAGAATCAGATTTAGTTCCCTAGTGAAATGAATAAATGATGGAGATCATCTAGTGACGTGATTTATGGTGACTGGGTTTGAAGGGAATACCTTTCTGGCAATGATCTATTGATAGTTTTGGGAGAACTAAGTCACTGAGGATAGATTTTTTCCATCATCTTCATTTTTCAGTTAGAAGCGGATAACTTGTTTTATTCCTTTACCTTTATATTTCGGCTTGTACAGCAGTATTGGTTGGTATCTCAATATCACGGTTTATTGCATACGTTATATGTTATGACCTTTGTTTTTTTCCTTTCATTTAATAT
>CM032645.1:7250295-7431229 GCA_019097785.1 Fraxinus excelsior | reverse complement strand
AGTACTGATAGGAAAGGGAGGCTTTTTCGGGAATGTATTCAGGATCACTCCTCCCCTATGCTTCACCAAGAACGATGCTGGTAAGTTTTCAATCTGGTAAGTTTTCAATGTCTTCAGATTATACCTTGTTTCGATAATTGATGACATGACTCTATTAACCTTCCTATAGATTTTCTCGTGGATGTGATGGACTACACAATGTCAAAGATTTAAAGACAACGCAGTGAAGTAAAAGAAGATGGGTACCAATGACCAGCATATTGATATATTATTATATGCAACTTTTCTTGAACATGTGGTATAGGAAATTGTATAGGTTTGTCATTCGAATGAAGTGTTGCCGTTTGGTTGCGGTAATGACGAGACATCACCTCGTTGTCTCTCTTCGTTGTTATTCTATGCACCATGAATTTACTTTAATTAATATAAGCCTCTTTTTGTTAGCAATGGATTGTGTTTGTTCAATAATTTAAGCATCCATTGTTTTGTCAGCCAAACTTTGTGCTTAGTGCCAAATTTTCCGCAAGTTTATACCATGTGGAATTTCGAATGACCAAAACAGGAGGGCTGCACTTTTGGATTTGGTTGAAAAGTGCCAAATGCATGCAGCCAATCTGTTTCTGTCACGTAAACCTGTGACACCGAGATTGTAATGTAATAAACCTCAAAAATAAATTGGTTACATGTCATGGTGTTTTTTTCTTCACAAAAATTATACTAGTGAGTCACCATCTCTGTGTAAGAGAGTCGGTTGCTGTCATTTGGTATATTCTTCTTGTAAACTAGGCATTAAATTTTACACAATTAGTTCTGTAACTTAGTTATGTTGTTAACATGCCAATTGGCATTTTGCAATCTATCCTTGTCTTGTAACCATCATTGTGAATAGAACATTTTTCATCCCATCATGACTTTTTACCTCACTTGTGGGATACAATATGTCTTTCTTATGCATTCGACTTGGGTAATTCATTAAATAGGCTAGGGTCGAGAGGACGATAAAATATATATTTAAGGGTCCTCTAGTTTTTCCAGGAATGTTCATTTTATGGGCAAAAAGTTGATAATTGCTAAGTTGGTGATTCGGTGTTTAATTGTATTTTGATTTTTTATTTTTGCTCTATATTTCATTTTGTGATGCAACAGTTGCAACTTTCTTGAATTGTGGATTTTACTTTGTTCTATGGTGACTTTAAGATTTAATAGCATTTTTTCAAGCTTTTTGATTATTTATGGCAGCAATTGTGGATTTTACTTTGTTTAGTGAGAGTGATGTAGAATCCAAATGCATGGAGAGACTTGCAAAAAAATGTGCATATTTGTCAATATTTTCTCCTTTTCTTCACACCCCCCCCCCCCCCCCCCCAAACCCCAAGCCCCATTTTTTTTTTTTTGGGTTGAAAAGATAGCCATTGATCTCAATACGAATTTCTATGTTTCTCTAGTCTTTTGTGTATGTAGACAGATTGATACCTATTTCTGCTGTAATCAACTAGGACTGGCTTGTAGTAACTGTTAGATGTTGGTGAGTAAATTTTCTTGTCCAATGTTTTCTCTTTCATGACTCTTCACTGAATTGATGGAATATTTGGGTGTAGCTTTATGTGTATTTCATTGACAGAGCACTCTGAATTTCAGAGCTGGGGAACTTCGAGAGTTGGATTAGACCAAACAATTTGTGCAGAACACACACACATACATTTCAGTGGTCCTTAGATTTTGTAATTTGTAGTTTATATGTAAAGTAAATCGCGATTAACACAATTTCAAGCGCTCGACTTAGTCCATGTTTGACTAATGTTTATAATTTTTTTATAATCGATCAAATAACTTTTTATCCACACGACACAAAAATACTACTCATTTATTCATCATACCTATGCCTCAACTAGAAAGACCTAAAGGTGGTCTAATCAATCATTTATTCTATTTGTACACCCAAGTTTACCACCTGGGTGACAAAAACTGGTGGATAAAAAATAAAGTTCCACCAGCTAATGCAGAGGTGACACATCTGCATTTTGTCACCCAAGTGGTAGATCTAAGTATGCATATAGCATTCCTTTTAATCAATATCTATAACAATCTTCCTACATGTGCACATTTCTCTATATCACGGCCTATCGAATTTACATTGGTACAATTTCACATAACTTTTCATATCTCACATATTTTATATTTAATCTAGACATTATAAAATTGCTACATTATCCATATATTAATGAAGTGGTAAAAGGGGATGTTAAAATGGCTTTATCCTATCTATACTAGGGAACACATCAACTTAGATGACTAGGTCGACTTATTAAATTTTGATCATAACAGTATGATTATCTTGATACTCAACTTTTAGACGTCCAAGTGGACACCTTACTAACGATTCAAATTTCAATTGGAGATATCATCCATAACACATGAACGATATGCCAGCAATTTGGAAACCAAATCGATCCTCTATGCCACTTACAAAGTGCAAGAAAAACTTGTTGCTAAATTTTGAAGTCCAATTAGAGATGGTGACTACACGAAGATGCTCCACTTTTCATTGATTATGATCCACGAATGGGGAATAGTATAGAAGTGCACTTTAGACTTGTCTCAACTTTGTTTAAATATATACATTCCAAGCGTTTCCGTCCTCTAACATTAATAAAATTAACTTTGACTTCATTCTTGGAGAAATTACATAAACTTTACTCCATATATGACTATACGTGAACTCAACTTTACATAAAAATCATACGTGAATTCATAAATTTGTATATCATCCATACGTTAATTAGTTTTCGTTAGTCAAAACTAACATAGTAATTCACAGAGTGCCTACCTAAAAATTACGTCGTAGATACTCGGAAAATTAATTATGCGAATGATACGTGAATTTTATCTTCTTTATCAAATTCATACGTGAACTATCCACACTATGATCAAACACGAACTCAATCATGCAAAAATTGACACGTATCCTACAATTCCTTATCAAATCAGTTAAATGTTCTGATTTAATTGATTTTCTGACCTGATTTAACTCATCAAATTTGTTAAATCACAAATTTAATTAAATATTTTCTTTAGTTATGTTTAATCTTAGGTCCCGTTTGGTATGAATTAAAATCCAATTAAAATTGAAAATATGAACGTTATTGAGTCTCACTAGTCTAATAAAAATCAACAATAACGGTTAGTTTTTCAATTTTACTCTGTTTTAATCCCTACCGAACGGGTCCTTAGTGTTTGTTTGACGTATATTAATTTATTTCATAGTTTTTCATATGATCATTTTCAACCACACATTTACACAATAAGATATTATACATTTATACCCAATTTTCCCCCCATTTTTTTAATTTTTTAATAATACTATTTAAAATTCATTTTTTCTTGAGAATCAAACATGCTATTAGTTGTCATTGCATACTTTTATTTTACACGTGAAAGTCAAAGCACGTGCCACCAAATAACATGCTTATTTTCAATTCCGGTCCCAAGTCTTTGTCCGAATATATCATCCCTTCATCTCTATCCCTTCTACTCTGTATTCTTGTCTTCCCATAATTTTTACATAAATAACAATTGTTATCTGAATTATTATATGGAAGAAAACTCCATAGCCTCCGATCAGGATCAAGTCCGGGCCAATTTCCAAATCCCATTCGATTATTTTGTATCCAAGAAACACAAGGCAATTGGGAGCGATTGTGTTTTAGGTTTCACTGATTCATTCGGTAATTTTGTGTACGGAGTCCAGCATTTATCCCACAAATCAAAAGATCATCCACACTGCATAAAGCTTTTTCTCGATGCATCTGGCGATACCCTCTTCTCCATACACCGAGTAAATGTCAGTTATCCGTCCTTAAATCAATTTTGGGTTTCTTGAATTTCAAGGAAATGTAATTGCTAGAATTAAGTAAAGATCACCGATTCATCGAGTAAGGAAATAATGCCCGGTTTCTACTGTGGATCTTGTAGTGCAAAAAATTCTTGTTTTAATTTTTAACCTAGTTCAGACGTGATTAGTAATTATGGTGTATCTGTATGTATAAAGGTCTAAACCAAAAGAAAATGGGATAATTCGAAGCATGTGTTACTAAGGCGCCGTTTGTCAGAGCTTTTCCTTTTGCTTTTGCTTCTTCTTCTTGTTTAAGCATGTTCAAGAGCACATTCGTAGTTTAAGAAGAAGCTTTTTGGCTTTTTAAAGCACCACCAAACAGGCCGTAAATGAGATAATTTATAATAATCTAGAGCATTTGTAGCTTGTTTAATGGTGTTCGTGTGTGAAAATGATCCCTTTACTTTCTCTAGAATTCTGAAATTTTTGTGCATTCTCTTTCGTTGAGCCTCGTAGAAGAGTTCATGGCAATGTTTTAGGGGAAAAGAGAGCAGAGAGGAGGAGTTGATATTCAAAGTAGAGAGGACAGTAGATGAATTTACCAGAACTGAGTTTGAAATATCACTTTGTGGTGAAAATGATGAAGACTCAAAGACTGAGCTCAAGATGAAAGGTTCCCCTTTCAAGAGATCCTGCACCATTTATAAAGGCGATTCGATCGTGGCCGAGGTACCATTCACACATCTTAACACTTTCGAATTATATTTAGTCATGAGAACAATCAATTATCAGCAAATGGTTGGGATTTTGGTTTACTTATAAACTGTGCTTCATTTTGATGCAGACTAGCCTCATGCACAAGCTGGGGATCAAGAAAATGTTTGTTCCAAGGAGCCGATTTCGAGTAACCATATTTCCTGGATGTAGTGATCACAGTTTAGCTCTAGCTCTTCTTGTAATATTTTTTGATGGAAGAAAACTTTGGATATGAATGAGTTACACATTTGTATCCTATTCCACTCTTCATTTATATGAAATAACTATCCATTTGATTTGATTTGCTTCGTTCATTTATAGGATTTATGCTTTCAAAGTTCATATCCTCATAGGGCTTGAGTCATTTGATCCAATATTTAGCATAAGAACATGTTACCTACTCTTAACGATCAAAGTGATCCCCTTTATTTTGAATTCGTGAATCAAATTTCTACATTTTTTGAGAATAAATTTTATAAAAAGGTTTTTTTTTTTTTTTTTTTTTCAAAAGAAGGTTTGTTTTAAAGTAGAAAAAAATTTGAATTTACAAACAAAATTATTTTATTAAGAGAATATGGCTATAAATTAGTGAAAGAAATGAGTCTTAAAGAATAAGACTTAAATAAGAACAATGTGGTAGTTTGCTAAATCATCATGTTTTTTCGTCCACATTTTTCTCAATCAAACTTGACCCATCATATGCAAACCTTTTCACTATACCTAAGAGAAACAATTATCGCAAAAAAGTTTCTACTAGGCAAGTGTATGTTTTCTTTTAGCACATTATACTACGATCAGTATAAGATACTAAACGAGAATCATAATAATAAGGGGGGGTTGGGTGTCTCTCTCGAACATCAAGACCAAACCATGTTTGTAATTGGGGATGGCGATCGGGTTATTGTACTACTTTTGAGTTAAATTAGAGTTTGAAAAGGACTTTGCACATTTGTCTTGGTCCACTTACTTTTTAGACTTTCTCTTCTAATATTTCGTTCAATAAATTTATTAATTTGTGTATATAAAGTCTTTTAATTTAGTTCTTCACTTAATTTATAAAAAAAATTATTAATTAACAAAATTTAAGAATAGTATTGATTGGTAGTAAAAAAAAAATTAACCATCACTAAAACCCCTATTTCACACCCATTATATTTGGAAAAAAAAATAATGTTTTGAATAGTAATTTTTAGAAAAACTAGTCAGAATCGTTATTCTAAATAATTTATAATTGTTGTAAAAATAATATTTGAAAATGAATATCTCTATATATAAAAAGTGGCTATGAAACGGAATTTGTTGTTTTAACGGAAAAACTAACAGAATTTGTTGTTTTAACGGAAAATTCATAACATTAAGGTCCAACTTGAATTCATTTAAAACCTTAGGGGCTGAAACTTAAATTTTAACACTAATCCTTAAATTTCAGCCAAGGACCTCAACATATCAAATTTACACAAAAAGTCCTTGCTTCCTCATCTCCCAAAAATTGAAAAAAAACCTTTAATCTTCCATGACCGAAAAGCCTTAATGGAGCTCTTCCCCCCTTTTCATGGCCGGCGCCCCCAAGAAACCGTAGTGGTCGGGGGTTGGGGGCGGCTGTGCTTGCCCATCATCTTAGTGATTTCCTTGCATTTATTTGCTGTTATCTTTTCAAGAATAAAGCTATTTCGATCTTTCATTTTTTCTTAATTTGTTTATACAGTATTCTTTTTGATTTTTAATTCGAATTGATGTTTCAGTTTATAGTTCACACTGTTAAGGTTGTTTGTTGCTGCAGCTTAAAAATCAAGTTCTAAAATGGGCAAAGAGAAGGTTCATATCAACATTGTGGTCATTGGCCACATTGACTCAGGAAAGTCGACCACCACTGGTCATCTTATCTACAAGCTTGGAGGTATTGACAAGCGTGTGATTGAGAGGTTCGAGAAGGAAGCCGCTGAAATGAACAAGAGGTCTTTCAAGTATGCCTGGGTGCTTGACAAACTCAAGGCTGAACGTGAGTGTGGTATCACCATTGATATTGCCCTGTGGAAGTTTGAGACCACCAAGTACTACTGCACTGTTATTGATGCTCCTGGACATCGTGATTTTATTAAGAATATGATTACTGATTCTTCCCAGGTTGACTGTGCTGTGCTTATCATTGATTCAACCACTGGTGGGTTTGAGACTGGTATTTCCAAGGATGGACAGACCCGTGAGCATGCTCTTCTCGCTTTTACACTTGCTGTGAAACAAATGATCTGCTGCTGTAACAAGGTATACATTAGTTTGCATATTCTTTTCTTCTTTTATAGTAGTGTATATTTATATTTGCGCTTTTGTATGCTTTGCTTGCATTTTTGTGAACTAGTGCATATTGAAAGTGATACTCCTTGATTACCAATCCTATGTTGATTTAATAATTTTATAGGAACTATTGGTAAATCAAAGAGGGGTCTTTCGTTCCGATGGTTAATTAACTATATTTAATTGCTGGGATTGTAGTTCAATTGGATATAGTCCACCCTAACATGGGTGGATGCTTGGATATTCTTTGTTGTTATGAGAAATCATTATTCATGTTGTTCCAGCTATTCAAGCAACTTCTTTGCATTTCATAGAGATTATGTCGTTTCTCTCATTCTTGTATCCTTAATAAAGGCTAAATAATTTCGAAAGGTTATTGTTTTTGTTTTTATTGTCTGCATGAATAACAAATAGTTCATAACTGTCTAGGTTGAAGGGAAATTCAAACAGCAGTCGCAATTTCTTTATACCCTTGTAAAGATTTTTTAACTTAAGATGTGTACCGACTTCAGATGTGTATTTGCAGGTAAAAAACTCAGAAAAAGAAGTACTTCCTCAATGTAAGTCGGGTGAAATAAATAATGATTGTGACTCTTTTGACATGTAGACACAAAAATAAGAATACGAAGCTAACTGAAATTTGCCTGATAGATGTTAATATTATTGGATGTTCAAAATGTATTTCCATTTAGGGACATCTTTTTCTTGTCATTTGTTTTTAGAATATAGTATAATACTATTGTGCATAATATGAATTTTGAGTTGAAGATGACAGAGAGAAGCACTTTATTTAATTATTTATCAATTACATAAATATTACATCATTAATTATTTAATTAATCAAAAAAATTACATATTTATTAATGACAAATTAATTCTTAAACAAAACTATTAAATATAAACTAAGCAAACGTGTATTGCACATTGCTTGCACCTAGTTAATTAAATAAACATGAATATCAATTAATTGAGAATTAATAATAGGTAATACATGCATGAACAATGATTATGTAGTATTTATTATAATTTGTAGTTGGATTTCATGTGATGAAAGCACACAAGTGAAATGAATATATCAAATGTACATTGTTGATAACTAAATAGTTGGCAAAATAATTTATGAAATATTGTTCAGATGGTTAAAGTAAATACAATACATGAACTAAATTAATTTAGAATTAATACGAGGGAATGTATAGCGATAATTAATGATAAATGAATATAATTTAATTTTCAATTAAGTGAAATGGATGCTAATTAGCATACATGGAATTGTATAATGAAATGCATTAATTCTTGAATATGAGATTCTAATTAATTTATAATTATAATTAATAGCACTAAAATGTACGTTTAACGTGAAATGCTTTATATGTTCTATAAAAGTAATATTTGAATATGAGTGAATATTAATTAATTTTGAATTATACCAGGAAATATATTTGTGACAATGAATGTTAAATCATTTATTTAATTTCTAAATAAGTAAAATTGGATGTTAATTAACATATGTGGACGTGAATAATGAAGTGCATTCTTGAATGTTGAAATTCTAATTGACTTATAATTAAAATTAATAACACTGGAATGTGTAAATGAAAATGAATATTAATTAATTGAAAATTAATAATATGGAATTCGTACATTAATGAAAGTAAATATATGAATGAATCTATCGAATGTACATACACATTGATAGTAATTAAATGATTAAATAAATTAAATATATATTGAAAAACGAAAAGTAAGGTATTATTGAAATAATTGAATTATAGTAGGGCTAAAATTGTCAAAAAAAAAAAAAAAAATTAATCCTCGCTTGACATGATATTTTATTTCAATTAAAGAAAATTAGATATTAATTAACATACATGAACGTAAACAATGAAATGCATTTTTGAATGTGAAATTCTAATAAATTTATAATTAGAATTAATAATACTGAAAATGTATAAATGAAGATGAATATTAATTAAATACATGTGAATGTTAATTAACTAAAAATTAATAATAGAGAATTCGCGCATTAATAAAAGCAAATAGGTGAAATGAATATATCCAATATACATATACATTGATAGTAACAAAATAGTTAAGTAAATTAAATATATATTGAAAAACGAAAAGTAATATATTATTTAAGTAATTGAATTACATTAGAGCAAGAATCGTCAAAAGAATGATAATGTGAATATCAATTAACTAAAAATTAATATTAGGGAATTCATGCATTAATGAAAGTAAACGTGTGAAATAAACATGTCAAATATACATGTACATTGATGGTAACTAAATAGTTAAATAAATTAAATCTATATTAAAAAAGGAAAAATAAATTATTATTGAAATAATTGAATTATATTAGGACTAAAATCGTACAAAAAATAATTATCTTTTAATGTGATATTTAATTTCAATTAAGTCAAATTGGATGTTAGTTAACATACATGGACGTGAATTATTAACACCGAAATGAATAAATATAGATAATTACGAATTAAATGCACGTGATGTTAATTAATTTAGAATTAATAATAATGAATCATACATTAATGAAATCATACATGCGAAATGAATATGTCAAATGCACACTTGCATTGATGGTAATTAAATAGTTAAATAAATTAAATATATATTGAAAAACGAAAAGTAAATTATTATTGAAATAATTGAATTATAGTAGAGTTAGAATCATCCAAAAAATGATTTTCACTCGACTGATATCTAATATCTTTCTATATATAAAAAGTGGCTATTAAACGGAATTTGTTGGTTTAACGGAAAAACTAACGGAATTTCTTGATTTAAAGGAAAAACTAACGGAATTTCTTGTTTTAACGGAATATCTTTTTTCACCACCCCTTACTTTCAAAATTATAATTAAATAATAATAAAAAAAAAATTAGCTTTTGATAATTCCTTCAAACTAAAATATCTTGGAGCTAACTTATCCGAATTGACTTTTTCTCGAATCTAATTTATGTATTTAATTACGATTTATCCAACGAGACCAATATTCATATATTTACGATAACCCCCATCAATATCTAAATATTTGATACAAATAAAATATAATTTGATAAATGTATCATTTAGTCCATAACTTTCAAAATATTAAAATATAGTATATAAAAATTGAATTATATTTTATGAAAATTTTCGGAGTATTACATTCTCACCCCCCTTAAAATATTTTCGTCCTCGAAAATTTACTCGTCACTTACCAATACTAAGTCTAACACATGATATACATATATTATCGTAATACATATTATACTGTAACGATAAAATGAATTGCATTATTACTTAAAAAAGAGTAAAGACTTAAGTCATACAAAAAGTTTAAGCCTCCGTTTATTTCTCATTAAAAACCCATAAAAATGAAAAATATGACTGTTTTCCATTACATCAATCTATCAATTTTGAATTTCTATCTCTTGTGTGAGGTCCAATAACGCTATATTTTTCATTCTCATTCTACATTAATGAGAATCAAATGAAGCCTAAGTAAACTCATCTTCTTACCCCTTAACATACCTTGAGTTTTCTGTTTGTGATTTTGGGATGTAGATGATAGAGAAAAGCACTTTATTTAATTATTTATCAATTACATAAACATTACATCATTAATTATTTAATTAACCAAAAAAATTATATCTTTATTAATAACAAATTAATTCTTAAACAAAACTATTAAATATAAACTAAGTAAACGTGCATTGCACATTGCTTGCACCTAGTATTATAGATACGCGATTAAAAAGTAGGAAAAAATTTAGACTTACGCGTAGAATATTTTATTTTATGAACGAGTAATTGAAAATAAGTACATAATTTTTTTTTCTAAATAATAATTGTAGTATCAAGTAGGAGGATGATCAATAAGCATGAAAAATAAATAAAAAATAAAAAAATATGAAAATACGAAAAGCTGAAAAGGTCGGCTCTACAAGGCAAGGGCAATCTCGTCACTTTAACCAAATAATTATAAATACCATCGCATTGAGTCATTGGCCATTCTCTCTCAGCCGCTATCCTCCGTGCCGGAAATCGCAGCGAGCCGACAGTTCAAAATCAGAGAGCAGGACATACGAAAATCATCAATCGTGATAAATACATAAATTCAAAGCAGAAGAACAATGGGGAGACCCAAGGGAGAAGCTACAAGAAGCAAGTCTCGCCCCTCTAGCAGCAGGTTCTTTTCCCGATTAAAGTTCTAGACTTTTTTGAAATTTACTTAAATCAATCGATTTAAATTTTGAATAAATTTTTGGCAGTTTGGCTGCTTCGCTAGTGCCTTCAGGTGCTGCCGCCGTAGGTTTCGGTGGCTATGTTGGAAGCTCAAGAGTCGACTCGTCTCTCGCATCAACGCCTGAAGCCTCCTCTTATCTGGTAATTTTTTTTTTCTATTTTACTGGAAAAAATGAAATTATTGCGAGTAATTTATTTCCTATCTGTGTAATCACGATTTATTTAATATCACTATTTTCATCCATATGGTGGCAAAGAACGATCTTGACGGTGAAATGGCACAACACTTGAAGCGGCTTTCGCGTAAGGACCCTACTACCAAGGTAATGCCTTGTGATCTATTTTTCCTTTTGGAATTGTTACACCTGATTGATAGGCGTGGCAGGTCGAATGCTTAATAAATTGTAATGCTTAGGCACTATTCGGTGTAAATTTGCTTATCTCCATAGTTATTATCCTTTTCCTTTTGTTTCTTGTTTCACTCTACTTGTTAAAACATCTAATCGCGGGTTAAGTATTTCTACTTAAAAATGCTTCCATGAAAATTTTTGCTTGTTTTAATTCTTTTTTTAAATACATCTATGAGGTATGGAAATTTACTTGGCCGAATCTAAACTTGTGCTCAAGAGAGAATTGTCCGCTGATAAGGGATGTATGGATTCTCAATTATTTTAGGATTTAGGATTTAGGATAAATTATTCTAGTGTGTAAACCTCTAATTCGAGTTGCAAAATGGTTGGATTGAGGATACTACTATTTCTATATGTTGGCTAGCTAGCTCACTTTTTCTTCATTGCAGCTCAAAGCTTTGACATCGCTATCTGAACTTCTCAAACAGAAAACTGCAAAGGAAATAGTGCCAATAATTCCTCAATGGGTAAGCTTATCTCCATACTTTCACTTGTTGGGTCGATATAAATGAACTAAACTAAGTAAAAAATGCAATGGAATCTTCTTTGAGATCTTTAATTTAAGGAAGTCTTTAGTAGTGTGCCTAGACAATGTATGAGTGATATTTATTTTTTAATTATCAATTATAATCTTGGTTTAGATTTTTAAACTGCTTATTTTCCTTGTCTCTACAAGGCATTCGAATATAGGAAGCTGCTTCTGGACTACAATAGGGAAGTTCGACGAGCAACTCACGACACTATGACTAATCTTGTCAATGCTGTGGGGTTCGTGCTTAGTTTATTTTTAAACCTTTTATCTCTATGATGTATATGCACAATTATTAATGTTAAAACCATGTAGTCTCTAGACTCTCCACGATGTGCCAGGAGCATGAGTTGGTAAAGTTACAACTAGTGTTTTTTTTTTTTTTTGGTACCAGTTCCACAGAATGTCAAGAAGTGTCATATATGCAAATGAACAAGGTTGATTCTTTTCTGTAGCGCCTGCTTCCACTTCATGGTTCATAAGCAGAATATTATCTTTTTTAATTACAAATCTGTACTCTGCAGCTTATAATAAGATTTTTTATATCATTATGGATTTCAATATATTTTGCTACAGATGCTAGATTCAATATCCGCAATATCTTATAGGTTCATCATTTCCAAAATGAATAATTTTATTGTTTCACTTTTGTTGGCATGTTGACTTATTCTTTTCCCATTGAAATTTCGTTTAACTCTACTTGTAGAAAACATCTTTTACATAATGCTAAAATTCAAAACAATTAGCAATTCCTGTAACCTATAGTTTCCTGGAATTAAAAACTTAAATAAAGGAATGTAGAAAAATTTCCTGAAATACCATATGGTTGAAATAAACTGGAGGTAGTATTTATTTATTTATTTCAAAAAATGATATCATTGCATTTCTCTGCTTCTATTTTCTCTCATGTAAGTTTTGATCAATCTGACACTAAATTTCTTATTAGGAAGTTGGTATAGGTTACATTTTCATCTAACGACCAAATTTGGCCCTTTTCAACTTAATTTGACGAGTATGCTACACAAACACACATGTATATTGCTACACAAACACACATGTATATTGATAAATATGTAAATGCGAAACACTTCTTTCTATGCTATTTTGAATTGCAAATATATATTGTACATAGTTATTTTCTCACATATTTGTTGTTCTTTTCTTATTGCAGGAGAGATTTGGCTCCACATCTAAAGCCGTTGATAGGACCATGGTGGTTTTCTCAGTTCGATTCAGTTTATGAAGTTTCTCAAACTGCAAAGAGATCATTTCAGGTTTTCTTTTGTTTCTTTGGATAATGATAGCATCCGCGTGATGGTTTCTATATTCTTTATTATTTCCTTTGCGATACATTAATAAAATCTTTCTCATAGAAAAAGGAATAGCTTTTGACTTGTGCTTCACTTAGTTATAAATACTTGGGATGTCAAACTTCCATACAGAAAACATGCCATAAAGCAATGAAAATGATGGTCTAGTCATAGTTCTATATTCTTTGTTCTATGTAAACCCTACAGCACATTATTGAAAAATGAGATAGCCTTCCCAACAGAATGAAACTGAGATCCCAGATTTTTCTCTTGAAATAATTGGGGAAGATGCGCTGAAAGATCGAATAATCTCATGTGATAGGATGAAATAACTACTTGAGTAGGAGATAAGTAGAGTATACCATCACTGAAAATCTCTGAATCTGACATACCAAAGTTAAATAAAATCAAATAGCTCCTTTACGTCTGCTTGAATTTCCTAGTGTCATTGAGTATTATGAAAAACTTGTATGCAACTATTGCAAGCACGCGTGCCTGGAATATACCAGCCTTCAAAGCTGTTTAGAATCAGATTTAGTTCCCTAGTGAAATGAATAAATGATGGAGATCATCCAGTGACTTGATTTATGGTGACTGGGTTTGAAGGGAATACCTTTCTGGCAATGATCTATTGATAGTTTTGGGAGAACTGAGTCACCGAGGATAGATTTGTTCCTTCATCTTCACTTTTCAGTTAGAAGCGGATAACTTGTTTTATTCCTTTACCTTTATATTTCGGCTTGTACAGCAGTATTGGTTGGTATCTCAATATCACGGTTTATTGCATACGTTATATGTTATGACCTTTGTTTTTTTCCTTTCATTTAATATTATTGATAATAATTGTATTATTTCTCATTTTTCAGTATGTTGTCAAAAACTTTATTACATTTCATTTGTTCCACAAATAGGTATTTACAATCATGAAGTTTTATCTAATTTTATATCTTAATGCTCTACCATGGGACAGACGGCGTTTCCAACACAGGAGAAAAGGCTAGATGCCTTGATGTTATACGCAGCTGAAATATTTTTGTATATAGAAGAAAATCTAAAGCTTACCCCGCAAAGTTTGTCAGATAAAACAATAGCGTCTGATGAATTGGAAGAGATGTATCAACAGGTGATTATTGAGGGTGTAGTTATTTAATTATTATATTGTTTGATTTTTTTTTTTTATGTATTATATGCTAGACTTCTATACAAGACGGATAAACAAGAACAAGTCACCAGGATTTTTGCATGGGCATTGAATTTCTCTAATGGATTTGGCTTGAAAATTCACGAAGCGATCAATGTTTTGATTTCATACATGCCCTTTCTCTTCATCCTTTGAAATGTTTTGTGTTTGATAATATATTAATTTTCTTGATTTATGATTCCAAAAAAACCCTACCCACAAATTAAAATCCAAATGTTAAACACTTTTTCTTCTGACTGTTGACATCATTTCCTTGTATTTCCTTTTCATTTTCCCTATAAGGTTATCTTATCTTCTTCCTGTGTTATAATGCTTTTATATAATTTCTAATTGGTTTCAGGTAGTTTCCTCATCATTACTGGCACTGGCAACACTGCTTGATGTTTTTGTATCTGGGCAATTTGAAAAATCTGATTCGGACGACATGATAGGTGAATCAAAGCATGCCGTGAAAGCCAGGGCTATGACTGTGGCTGTTTCTAGTGCAGATAAGTTGTTCTCCACTCATAAATATTTTCTAGACTTTTTAAAGTCTCAAAGCCCTGCAATCCGTTCAGCTACATATTCAGTGCTGAGGAGTTATATAAAAAACATACCTGATGTTGTAAATAAAGGTGATATGAAAAGTCTAGCTGCAACCATATTTGGTGCTTTCCAGGAAAGGAATCCATTATGCCATTCATCAATGTGGCAAACAGTGCTTATCTTTAGTAAAAGATATCCAGACAGTTGGACTACCTTGAATGTTCAAAAAATAATTCTAAGTCGGTTATGGGATTTTCTGAAGAATGGGTGTTTTGGATCTCAGCAAGTGTCTTACCCCGCTCTACTTTTATTTTTAGACACAGTTCCTCCAAAAGCAATTGTAGGAGAGAAATTTATCCTTCAATTTTTCCAGAATTTGTGGGCAGGGAGAAAGTTGTCTTACTTTTCTAATGGGGATCAACTGGCATTTTTCATGGGATTTGAAGAATGTTTCCTTTGGGCTTTAAGAAATGCTTCTAGGTATGAGTTCCTTGAGTTAGATGGTAATTTGTATACTTTACACAGACACAAAAAAGCATACATACACATTTATTACGATTACTGTTTTTCTTAAATCTTATTTTATTTTTTGGTTATTGTAACGACTACTTTTCTCCTCTTTGGTATCAGATATTGTGATGGAGTAGACGCCATTTACGGTTTCCAGCGTACTCTTGTTGATACGATAGTAATAGGTCTTCTGTGGCACGAGTACCTACTGGCAGCCAGCTCAAAATATCAGGACACATTCTTCTCTGAAACTACTATCGCTTCATCCAAGTGTAGTACTGAACCTGTCGATAAGGAATCAAGGGAAACACTTAATGTCAAATATCCAGCAGATTACGAGGGAAATCTTGGGAAATGCATCATCAGAATCCTTTCAGGGATCCATTGCCTGGAACATGATCTGCTTTTGGTTTTCTGTTCAGCATTTCAAGGAAATTGTCTGGATATATTTCGGCAAACAGAGTGCTCTTCTCAAAATGCAGAATGGGCAGTCAAATTTTTAATTTTACTGGACGAACATGCTGTACAGAAGGGTGAATCATGGCCCTTGGTTGACTTATTGGGGCCCACGTTGAAAGAGTCTTTCCAAGTCATTGAAACATTTGTAAGTTAAGAAAGCGACTTTTAATCTCTTACAATGGTTGGTAAATATGATTTAGGCGTTATCATTTTGTTTACCGTGTACTTGCTCAATAGCTGGGAGTTTTGATGTGAAATTATTGGAATGTATTTTGAAATATTGTTTTTTTTAAGAATGTGTGGTCCAAAAATAATGTAAAATTTTTCAGTTTACTTGTAAACTTATTTTATTGGAAAACGTGTGGTTGAAAATGAGTTTTTGATAAAATGGGGCTCAAACAAGGGCTTGGTTATGTTAATGATGTTATCTATTTTTCCTGTTCAATTATTGCAATCCTTCATAAACTGGACCCCTTGGATTGCTTGAGAACATCTGATTCTAACATTTGTTTACAAACTAAGGGTGTGTTTGAGCCACATTATTTTGGAAGAATGTATTCTGGAATAGTAGATTAATGGAGAATGTATGGTTGAAAAAGAAAAGAAAAGTTATTGATATAATGTAAAATATTATTTTATTGAAGAATGTGTGGTTGAAAATGAGGAGAAGAATGAAAATGAAAATTTTAATTTGGCTCAAATAGGGGCTAAGTTATCAACACGATTCACATCTATAATAAAATGCTATTGGGTTAAAACTATTTCTCTGGTGTTTGTTCTGTTTTTATTTATGGAATGATGTGAAGAGCACAGATGAGCTACAGAAGTTTTTGTGTTTTGGTTGTCGGGGTTTTTGATTGTAAGTGAATATCTTTAATGTGCGTTGGCTCGAACTTTTTAATGATTTTCTTGCTAATCAATTCCTTTGTTACTTGTCTACTCACAGTATGAGATTGTGCACGTACAGGAATTTCCATGAATTGATTTTGCCTACTTAATTTTATAGGACCTTGTGAATGTGAAAATCTATAGTATATGACTTTTGGTTGACACTTGAGTTTTTTTGACGATTACCTAGGTTGTGTTCGTCTGGAACTTGGACTTCTTATGCATGAAGCATCCATTTGGATTTGTCACATGTCCTGTGTTGTAGTTTACTATCAAATTCAAGATTTTTTAGTTATAAAACTATAGTTCCTCATGGCAAAAGAACATTCATGATAAACCTTGCAATTCATATCAGTTTGCTTTCTGTTTTTAAATTTGCTTCAATATAGAATAAGTTTATGTAAAAATATGGTTTTCTTGAAGAAAAAATTCATACTAGAGTAAACAGAAGACTTTCAGCTTTCACATGCATGAGATATAATGATCTAACAGAATGCTTGATTCTTAATTCCATGTCTGCACTTGATGTGGTCTGTCCATTTGAAGTGCTATCGACCCTTGAGTTTAGTATATTTTTTTTCTGATTATTCTGCAACCATTGTGCTCGAATATATAATTTTCCTCTAAATTTGAAATGATCCTCTGGTCGGGCATGGCAAACCTCTTTGTGAATAAAATGAGTAGATTTACCAGTAATGTTATCAATAGTGAACCATTTCAGTATGGAATTAAGATAGATCTTCCTTTACTACGAGTGAAAGAAGTAAAATAGTATGAATTCCCTGGTGCTATGTTAATTTTGCTCTACTAATCTTAGTTTGCTGTCTGGTATCGCTTTTGTGTCATCTTAACTTAATTTTTCTACTGGAATTAATTCACATGCAAATTAACAAATATTAGACTGATTAAAAAATTTTCTGTAGTTTTTTCTTCCAAAATTTATATATATTTTTTTTTGTCATAATTAGCTGTACCATATATCTGAAACAAGGAGCACTTCTTATCATTGCCTGTATCTTGAGCCGTTTTCAATGATATCCAGACTGGTTTACTAGCCTTTTGCTGTTTCATTTAAATAATGTGATAGAGCCGTGCAGTTGTGAAACATTTCTTTGCTTGCATCTCAAAGAAGAAAAAAATGAGGGATCTCTTTTTCTCCTCCGCATAATATATCATTAAGTCGTTTTCTCCAGTCTTATGACAGGAATGTTATAGTTTGCGATTCATTACATTAACAATTTTTGTTCTCTTTACGACAGGACTCACCAGATTCAGCGAGACTTATTGTGGTTGCTGTTTCGGTATTTGGGCCTCAGAAGATTATTCAAGAACTTATTTCCGTTGATTTGGGGTCTCGAGAGTTTTTGAAATATTTCAACGAGAGGATTATTCCCTTGTGCTTGAGAGAAGTTGGCCTCTCTAATGCACCTCGATTAGATCTCTTGCTGGCATTACTTGATGGAGAGTTCTTCTCAGAGCAGTGGAATGCCATCATCACATATTTAATAAATTCAGAACACGTGGGTGTTACTCCTGGAACTGTGGACAACAACAAAATATCTATCTTGGCTATGTTGATAGAGAAGGTTAGGGAGAGAACTAGAAAGCGAACTCATCTGGAAGGATCCTGCTCATACGAATGGCATCATGAGCTTCTAGATTCAGCTGCTCTCTCTATTATCCATTCTTTTCCTCCATTTAGGAATTCTGATGCTCACTTCTTATGGTGCGTAAATAGCGATATCTTGAAATATTTGCCCGGTCATTTATAACTATTAAATGCTGACTGTAACTGATTTCAAATAGACTGGGGATTTACTCAGTTTAATCCCTTTGCATGTTCTATTGCTTTATAGCTGTGGGCATTTTAGTAAGTCAATCTTCCTGTTTAAATTTTGGCATGCATGAGGTGAAAGAGGAATCATGCATGGTATGGAGAATTTGTCCCTGCTACCTTCACTTCTTGTCGGTCTGTGACCTGTTAATATCTGTAGAATTATTATACCCATGTGGAATCATACAGTACTTGAAAAAGGTTACCCTTTAGAGTGGAACACGATAAGGTCCATCTTGAAGTCTTTATTCATTAGTCAATTTTAGAACTTCAACATATGAATACTTTGGAGAAGGTTATGTGTACACGAGCACCGTATTAAAAGCTTAACTCAAGTGCAGATGGTTGGCAGACTACAGCACGTTGAACATATTTCGGCTGGATAGCCAGCATATATAGCTTTTAAACATATACCATTGAAAACAATAATTGTCACTAGCCGAGTTAGAAGAATGATAAGATATTTAAATGCTTTGCAGAAAATTCACCTACGTCTAAAAATTGACCTTATCTTTGTTTTAAAATAGTGTTTTTCCCCTTTCAGTTCTCTGTGGCTTCAATTTCGTTCAGTTTGATTTATTCTTTTGATATATATTGACAGATTCTTCATTTTTCTTATTCGGACTGGTAACTCGCTTCCCATAGAACAGAAATACTAATCCACGATCAATTTGTTGTTATTTTTTGGTGGTAAACTATCTGAATCCCTTATTCAATGGAAGATTATATGAGTAATCTGTGTGTCTCCCTCCCATTCATCCCTGAATACTCTATTCTGTAATCGAACACTTCATTCTTCTAGTATTGTGCATAAACTTTCTTGTGTGTGGGAAAAACTCTTACCTTCTTTCTTCGTATCGTATGTGGCAGTGCTGTTCTTGGTGGTGGAGTAGAAGAAGATAATATTTCCTTCTTATCAAGAAACACATCTGTTCTTATATATGAAGAAATATTTCGAATTCTGTTGACTTTCATGCTGGATTCTAGTTTTGTCTGGGTTAAGAATATGCGTTCTTTGTTAAGTAATGGGAGAAATTATTCTTCCTGGGGATTTGAATCTTCTACTAATATGCTTGAGATGGCTCATTTTGCCCTGGATGTTCTAAATGGTAGTTTCTTTTGTCTGAAGACTATTAATGATGAAACCGAGTTAGTTTCAGGTATATTAGCTGCAATATTTATCATTGACTGGGAATGTAACATGTTAACTGTTACCGACGATGAACTTGATGAAAAGCAGATGGGAGAAATTGAGGCCAGGTTGACATTCTGCGAGGCTATCCATATTTTTCGTAGCAAGATATGTAATCATCAGTTCTTTCAAAGTCTCAGCATAAATAATCGAAACAGCCTGGGAACTGTTTTGGTTGAGTCAATAAAATCCATTATATTTATGGAAACTAAATTAGATTCTGATAGAATCATATCTTTATGCTGCCAATGGATGGGTGACATTTTTGAATATTTCTGTAAAGACCAATTCGAGGAACAGCAGTTGTTGGAGCATTTCCTGACGGAGAATGATTGGTGGCCCTCGTGGATCATGCCAGATAATCATTTAGGATCCAGCTTCAAAGCTGAAAATGGTTCTCTCTATGTGAGTTTTACTTGTGTTATTTTTATTTTTTCTAGCATTTTGTTTTGAATTATTTATTTTTTGAGTGAGAAGTTTCTTAGTTTGATTCCACTCAATACACCACATTGCAGTGGTCTTTTGTCTGTTTATACTTGCTTCGGCAAATCCTTTATATCTTGCAGAACTTCTCTTTTCCTACATCATTTTGTTCTTGAACTTTATTTTGGGGTAAATGATTAGCTCCCATCCTCATCTGTCTCAAAAAATGAAGCTTTCACTGAAAACTGAAATCCTTGAGTCCTTGGCTGATTGATGATCTGACACTGACAATCTTGGGGCATGGGAATCACTTTCTTCTTTACCTTGAGTTTATACTGTGTAGCCTATATGTTCTTTTCTTTAGCAACATGATCACTCTTAATCATGCCAAAATTAGCCATTATATTGCTGATATAGCTTACTCAGTAAATTCGCGAGGAAGTCTTCAACCAGAACTTGCTGTCTCAGGTTCTTCACAACATGTAACTTTCAAGTAAAAGTCATAGATAGTTTACTGTAGAATACATGAATATTTATACTTAATTGTACATTTCACCAAATTTAATATGAAAAGAGCTATATATTGGCCATGTAGTTAAAAGTGCTCATGCTACCCTGATGTTGTCAGCTGTTTCACTTATATAGTTAAGTGCCTGGATCCCCAGTCATTTATTCCCAAACTAATTGTATTATTGTATATAGCATGTCTGGCTTAAGAGCTATAAGCAATCCCAAACATGCACTAAAGCTGTTTATCGTACATGTATATACTATATAAACAAGGATACAACTGATAGAAGCTAACTTTTATTAATACAATTTATTTGTAGGCATCCAAAAACACACTGTTTGTTGCTTTGGTTGACAAACTAATATCCGAAATTGGATTTGCACGTGTTATTGCTGCTGCTACCTCTCCATCTTTAAATGGGGAGCCTATTAGGGACCTAACAACAAATAATCTGTATTCTTCTCGAGCCTGGCTTGCTGCTGAAATTTTATGTACATGGAAATGGCTTGGTGGTAGTGCTTTGCACTCTTTTCTGCCTTCTCTCTGTGAATATGTGAAGCACTCTTCTGAATACTGCCTTCTGGATTCCATTGTCAGCATTCTGCTTGATGGTGCTCTTGTCCAGGGAGCTGGTAGTGGGTTAAGCCCCTTATGGCCTGCTTCATACGATGGGGTGCAGGGCATTGAGGAACCCTTTTTGAGAGCTCTCATATCTTTACTGTTGACTCTTTTTCAAGATGATATATGGGGGAAGGGCAAAGCTGAATCGTTCTTTAATGTGCTTCTGGATAAGCTCTACATTGGTGAAACAACTAACTTGAATTGCTTGAGGATCCTTTCTTCTGTTGTGAGCATACTTATAAGACCCTTAAGCATCAGATTGGTAGACTCCAGTGCGAGTGATGAGTGTGAGTATTACAGTCAAAGCAAATTTCATGATTCAACAGTAGACTGGCTTGAGAGAACTGTATCTTTCCCTCCTCTGAATACATGGCAAACTGGAGAAGGTAAATGCAAGCTTCAATTAGTTTTCATTCATGTACTGTGCACTCATAATTAAATTATCGATTTTTTGGTGTACTCGTGAATATATGATTATATAATGGCAGTCATAAAGGGAAATGAATTATAGTTTTCCATGGCTTTATATCTTGAAGCTAAGGCATATATCATTTTTTGAGTATCTAATGGCAAAAATCTCATAATGTTCCACCATGGTGTTGTTGCAGTTCATTCCTGTTTTCCAACATTCTGGCTTTGCTATTTTAACAATTTGACTTCTTCTTCCAGATATGGAGGATTTCTTTCAGTTGGTTATATCATGTTTCCCTATTAAAACAACAGAACAACTGCAAGGGCTAAAACCAGAGAGATATATCAGTCCTGTGGAGAAGGAACTTCTGTACAAGTTATTTGAGAAGCAGAGACAACATGCTGGTGCATCAGCTGTAGTAAACAAGCTGCCGTTGGTTCAGAGTTTGTTGTCAAAGTTAGTGGTTGTTTCAGTTGCTTATTGCTGGGAGGAATTCAATGAAGATGATTGGGATTTTGTTCTAATTCGGTCAAGATTTTGGATTGAGTCAACTGTTGTTATGATGGAGGAAGTTGCTGAAAATGTGAATGATGCTGTGGCAAACAGTTCTAGTTCCAATGACATGACAGATGCTCTAAAGAAGTTTAAGACTGCTGTTTCAACCATAGACTCTTTTCCCATAAAACTTGCTACAAATGCACTTACTGCATTCTCTCTGTTTTGTGGCCTGATGGGACTCCAAAAGGAAGAGTACGCTGAGAATTCAAACCCTTTGAGGATTGAGAGGTGGGAGGTCATCAAGGATCGAATTCTAGAAGGTATTCTTCGTTTATTTTTCTGTACTGGTGTTGCTGAGGCCATTGCAAATTCGTATTGCCATGAGGCTTCATCTGTTGTTGCGTCATCTCGCCTGGATCATCCTCACTTCTGGGAGTTAGTAGCTTCAAGGGCTATTGAGTCTAGTTCACATGCAAGGGACAAAGCTGTGAAATCGATAGAGATTTGGGGTCTAAGTAAAGGGCCCATAAGCTCATTGTATGCTTTACTCTTTTCTTGCAAACCACTTCCTCCTCTGCAGTTTGCGGCATTTGTTATTCTTTCAACTGAACCTGTGATGCACTCAGCTTTTAAATACGACATCGCTAGTTTGGTAGACACTTCTAACAACGAGGATCCTCACAATCCTGATATTGCTTCTGAAGGAAATGTTCATTTGAGGGAAGAAATTTCTCACATGCTTGAAATGTTTCCAGAGGAGGTTTTTGAAATGGATTTAGTGGCAAATGAACGGGTAAGTAATAAGTAACCGTGAGCATTAACTTTCTGCTTTTTGCTCCTTTGTGATGTCTTAATGTTTTGGTTACTCTAGGAGTAGGTAACATTGCATAAGAGAGATGTTGATTGCCGAGTTAAATTATATGTAACATTACCTCATAGGCTGTGTTGTCTCTGTTAAACTTACAGGTGAACATATTTCTTGCTTGGTCTTTGTTTCTGTCACATCTAGGATCCTTGCCATCTACTTCGTCTGAAAGAGAGAGAATGGTTCAGTATGTACAAGACTCTACCAATTCGGTAATACTGGATTGCCTTCTCCAACACATTCAATTGGAATTGTACGTGGTGCCAGGCTCACGAAGGAAAGATATAGAACTTCCAGCAACAGTATCCAAAGCAGCCTCAGCTGCAACACGTGCCATCAGGACCAGTTCAGTATTGTTTTGCTTAGAGTCACTTTGGCCTGTTGAAACAGAGAAAATGGCCTCACTTGCAGGTGGAATATTTGGTTTGATGCTTCATATTCTTCCTGCCTATGTTCGAGGATGGTTTAGTGACATACGAAATCGTTCTACTTCATCTTCTGTTGAGTCTTTCACAAAAACATGGTGTAGCCCAACACTTGTTACAAATGAATTATCTCAGGTGTGTATGACATGATTCCTGTTTGCTGTTGATTCCAGTTTGATTCCAGTTGACTTGTTTTTTGACTCCGTAAAAAATCTGTATGTTATGGAAACAGCCTCCCTGCTTGCAAGGTAAGCATGAATATAATTCTCCGTCGTCGCGTAGTGTCTTGAGCATTATGCATTGAGTATCCTCTCTAGGTAGAAATAGGGAGATGAAAAGCCTGCTAGAGATAATGTGCACCTCAAATATCACAAAAGATTGGAGATTATGATTGTTTCAATGCTTCATTGTCTTCAGTGTTATTTTCTTCTAAATTTATTTTGCAATAAGATACTTGATGTGATCACAGCATAAAACTGAAGCTTATTTTTCTCTATGCAGATCAAGAAAGCCAGTTTTGCAGATGAAAATTTCTCAATTAGTGTGAGAAAATCAGCTAATGAGGTTGTGGCCACCTATTCGAAGGATGAAACGGGAATAGATCTAGTAATTCGTCTTCCTCCATCTTACCCTCTGAGACCTGTAGATGTAGATTGTACCAGGAGCCTTGGCATTAGCGAGTTGAAGCAGAGAAAATGGTTGATGTCAATGAAGTCGTTTGTTAGTAATCAGGTATAACTGACAAAACTCTTGCTGCTCACGTGCTCCTCTATGTACACATTGTTTGCCCACTATAAGACACTTGCAATTCAAATTTACTCTTATTGTATGTGGGCATCACTTGTCAACTTTGATATTAGTTGATGTATCTGGTTCTTGTCCTCCATCCCTGATTGATCATCTGAGATTCTCCAACCCCCAACAACCACCACATAGATGCAAAGTTACAAATACCCCATTAAGTGGGTTAGTTCTTGAAAAATGATATAAAAATCTTTGTGAAGTAAACAATTGTGTTGTATTGTCAAACCACCCTACAATATGTGGTAAAAAAGCCAAAATAAGTGATTTTAGCCCTTATAAAAAGAATGGATTCTTGATCTAATGATTAAGCTATTTGAGAGGGCTATTGTATATCATTTAAATAGTCTTTTAACATGCCCCTCACGTATAGGTGGGCTCATTTTTTCCGTCAAATCTTGACACGTGTAAAATTTCATTAAATGGGTGGTGTTCAGAATTGAATTCAAGACCTTTGCATGTTGTGATATGGTAAATGACTTGGGTTTTCATCTTAAAATGTGTATTTGGTTACGAGTAGTTTAATCTCTTGTATGTTGGGTAGTGTTTCATATCTAACCAATGAGGGATTTACCCTTGACATGCCAACTCAAGATGGTGGCTCATTGGATAACACTGATCCTGGAATCTGATTGCTTGTTTGAGCTTTAAAGGGATTGAATTATTTCTTCGAACTTTTTTTGGTTCTAGTACCATTTTGAACCACTTCATCTAAAAGCTTAAACGTTTTAGAGATGATCACATGTATATCATTTAAAAATTGTGTCCAACTTGTATTAATCTGTGGAAAAAAGTGCAAGTGCAAAATCTTTTTGGTGGTGGAGTATTTGTGTAGAACATGTCAGATTTCGATTTTTGTTATTCATACTTAAGAGAATTTTGGCCTTACTGTGAACATTGATTAGTTATGAACTTCACGGTCCTCCTATATGCCAAGAAATATTCAGCATTGTTTACATGTTTTTTACTTTGAACATTTCCATTTTGAAATCTGGAGGTTGATGATGTGTGTGAATGGTACAGAATGGAGCCTTAGCTGAAGCAATACGGATATGGAAGAGAAACTTTGACAAGGAATTTGAAGGTGTTGAGGAGTGCCCTATCTGTTATAGTGTCATCCACACTGCCAACCATAGCTTGCCTCGCCTTGCTTGCAAGACCTGCAAGCATAAATTCCATTCTGCCTGCCTCTACAAGTGGTTTTCAACTTCTCACAAATCGACCTGTCCACTGTGCCAATCTCCTTTTTGATCTCAGAAAATATGGTCATCACATTTATTTACTGCGCCGTGGTGTTAAAGAAATGTAATCTCAGGTGCTTTATATTTATTGACTACGGACTCAATTTGAAGAATGCAAAGGCCACTAATTTCAAGCACTCCGCCTCTCTCTCCTGTGACCACGAGTTGCATCGTACCAATGACGTTCTTGGTTAAAATTGCCTGAGCTTGCTTTGAGGAGACCTGTCAAGCTCTAGAAACTCCTGGAGCCCTTTTTGTGTGACACGTTGATATGGTAAGTTACTAAGTTTGCTTGTTTCATTATATTGTGCATGAGTGTTCCAATTTAGATATGTTTAGTTAGAAAAAGACATCAAAACACCAAGAATGACACATGGAAAATTTTCTTGTGAGAATTTATGGATATTTTAATATTATATTATTGCTGTATATTTTTAAAAAATTGATCACATTATTTTTTCCCCTTTTTAATTGTTATTATGGTGGTCAATGTGTGTGGTGGACTTAACTCAGAGAGGTTGCTTAATTGGTCAGGCCTTGAGTTTGCTCTTTATTGGTCACCAGTTCCAGTCTTCTCAGGGCCACCAGTTCCAGTCTTCTCAGGGCCACTGAGGTGAGTATTCGGCCGTAAACTTCAGGGTCCCGTGAGATTAGTCGAGGTGCGCGTAAGCTTGGTCCGGACATCCACGGTTATAAAAAAAAAAAAAAAAAAAGGTGTGGTGGACTCAAAATACACACAAATTGGCATCAACCCTTTTCACGAGAGACCGTGCACCATTCTATTTTTCAGGGGGTTTGGGAGTTGGGTGCATGGTTAGATTGGGGAACAAGATTCTTTCTATCCTACATCCAAAGACGATTGCTTACTTAGCAATGAGAGCTGAGAGCATTCATTTTGAGTGTAACCTCTGCTTGTGGAATCTATTGTTAAACAAGGGCATTTTGTAATTGGGCACTTTGTTTTTAAAATTGAGGGAGGACATCTTCCACCGGCGCATCCTCCCAAATTCTGGGACTGCTAGGCCTTAGTATGCACTTTTATATCACCGTTCCAACAGCTGGACTTGTACGTCAGAAGTGCATGGAAACTAGGCCTTAGTACATTATATAAAATGGGTCCAATAGCTGCTGGAATTGATTTCGACATTTGATTTCATGAAAAGATAGAGAGGACAGAGTATAATTGTTGTTTCATTGGATGACAGTGGGAACTTGACAAGTTATTCCTCTGTTCTTTTTTCCCGTACTGTCTTTATCCATCCTCGTAATTTTGTGTCGAGTTTTGTTTCTGGAACCTGGGCTACCCTGGGAGGAGGATCAGATCTGCTGGTTTTGCATTTGAAGTAGTAATTCAATGACTTGGTACAAATCAACCGAGTTTCTAGGTTAGGCATGTGTACCACCAGGGTTGGCAGTTTCTAGCTGTTCTTGTCTGTAACATCCAAATAACTTTATAAAGTGAAAATAAATTGATGACGCCATTTTATGCTATAGAAATTCACATTTTTGCATGTTTATATTTTTTCTGTGAAATAGATTTCATTTTCTTGTTCATTGCAGACAGAGAGATTTTAAATCCTTATGATTGTGTTGTTGAAAATGTAGGTCTTGTTCATGGAATTCAGGCCAGAAGTACATGTGGTAAACATACGATAATCAGGGTTTCGACGAAGATAGAAAGGATGCTCCTATCTGCCAATAGTTTCAAAGTATCAAGTGCGAGAACACTAGAATGCGTGTACAATTACGTCCATATGCATTCAAAACTTTCAAGTATACATTTTCTCTTCTTTTTTGCATACACGTGTAACAGTTAGTTTTCACAAGATTTTGATGATTATGTTGTTACTGCCAAGCTTTCTTTTCATTCTTTTTTTGGTTTTTCTTTATGGGTAGTAGCTTAAGTCAAAAGGCACATGAAAGAGGAGAAAAGTTTTAATGGGACAGTCCTACTCTGTCTTGAATTTCTTCCTAGCCTTGTTTTCTGCGTTCTAAGATGAAGAATCACAAAATTAGAGGTCCACAGTAGGTTAAATCGTTGGTCAAATCGCTTTTTAAAATTTGGACGAACCCAAAAAAGAGACGAGGGTGCCTGAATTTTTACATCATGCAATTTACATGGTATATACCATTGCGATCGAATGGCATAATGATGTTGAAATATGCTTTTGCCAAACGCCATTGTGATCGTATGGGCTATGCCTTGCAACTGCAAGGCTTAACTCTTTATTTAGTGCAGTTCGGTGTATGATTTTTCTATTTTTTTGGGTTAGCTAAGGTTTGTTATAATTGCAATTCAAGCGCTTGATCTTCCAATTTGTATTAAGTTGGTCCGCTTCTCAGAATTATGTTCGAAGCTCATCCTTTTTGTTCGATTTTCATTCCAAAAGCTCGTCCAATATTGAGTTTTACTTAAAACAAACAATATTTATACGAGATTAAAAAATAATTCCCTACCCTCAAATATCTATATTTAATGACCTAAATACAGTTAAACCTCGATAAAGTAATACCCTCGGGACCGGAAAAAAAATACTCATTTAGCGAGGTTATTTATTTATCGATTTATCAATAAATAAATATTTTTTATTTTAGAGAGAGCTTTTCAATATAAAATATGTATATTGTATGTGGTAAGAAAAATCAAAAGATACTAATCAAAGTATTATTTGAATCTAGGGAAGCTCCAAAATTTTAGTGAAACTTAATGTCTCTAAAAACTAAGTTGGTGAATTAGATGAAAGTATCCAATGATTAAATGATGTCATCTCTAATTTACGCTATAGAAATGTGATGGATGTTGAACATCTTTTGAACTATTCTAACGAGAATGATGCAGTTATGGAATCACATACAAACGAAGAAATTATTCAATCGGTAATGAACAATAATGATGATGAGAATGATCCTGAACCTGATGATAGTAGCATTGTCCCAAATGTGTCATCAAAAGAGGCATTTCAAGCAATAGTCACCTTAAGCAACTACTTGCTACAACACGAGCAAAATATTCCGAAAGTTGTGTATGCTCTACAAAAAGTTAAGGATGATATTCATTTTGGTTTGGTGGGAAGAAAAAACAATCAACTATAAATGCATATTTTCAAAAGGAATGATTATTGTACGAGTATTGTTGATTGATTGAAAGATTTTGGTGTATATATATATATATATATATATATTTCTCAATGAAATTCAGTAATTATTACTTTATATTTTTATTGGGCCCTTAAGGATTCAATTTTTTTTATTACTTAATGCATTTAGTGAGGTTATTACTTTAGTCCATTGGCCCAAGTCGGGATCGAAAGAAATTATTATATAATCGAGGTTATTACTTTATTGAACATTACTTTATCGATGTTTAACTGTATACACTTATCAATATATATCACAAGACATTCAGATGGTGGAATTAGCCAGGCGAAAATCATAAATTTTTACAAGGTTTTGATGATTATGTAGCCCTTGCCAATCTTTCTTGGCTTCTGATTTTTGCTTTGGATTAAAATTTAGATTTTTTTTTTTATCTAAATCGAAGTAAAAAATTAATATTAATCACATATTTTATGGGATTCACAACTTTTCAGTCACACATTTTATCAAATTCTATTAACATTTATTAAAAATATGATTTTATTCGCAGACAAACGGGGGCTTTCTTTATGGGTTTGTGAGGGTAGCTTAACTTGAAGGCATGTGAAAGATGAGAACATCTTCAACGGCATAATCTAACATGATACGAGCTTTTCATTTTAATCACATCTTAGATTTTGAGTCACTCAAATTGTGACACATTAGCGTTCAAGGATAGTGTGGACACGTATTTTGAGTAATTCGAGATTTGCAGTGTCGTGATTTGAATGAACAATCCTATCACGTATGTATATATTAAACCGTGCTTCCGAAGAAAAAGTATACTATTACTACAAATGGCAATATTACCAGGTTGTGTACTGGAATACGTACTGCCTCATTTATTCCCTTCCCCGAATGTTACCCGCTTCCTCTCTTATCATATCACCTTGTATATAAAATTATATTTGCCATTTATTACTAGAAATAAGCTATATGCGGTATGCCCATGCCATGGGCCCTGGACGCACTTGGCGCCCCCCTCAAGCCCCTGTGCGTCCGGGGCCCATTTACTAAGAGAGTGATGGATGCTCAACCAATCCCCAAATTGTCCCTTCCATTCACATTTGCGAATCAAACATAATTAAGGTTAGTTTTGTAATTTTATTGCGTCATCTTCCTTATTTTCCCCAAACAGAAACAAGTAAACAACCCCAGTCAAAGAAAGAACTGGTTTCTGTTTAGACAGTTGGAAACGTGGATCTCAGAATCAATCAACCAATGGCTTCACATTTTTTCTCTTTCTACTTTCCACAAATAGTTTTCCATTTCCATCCAATATATACTTGGTCAAAGATTATTGCTTTTGCAATTTCTTCTCTAATTTCTTGTCACTCACAAAAATACCACGGTAATTTCAGCGTTTGAATGAAAAAATCCCACAAAACCATGGAAGGTATGAAACTCATTAATACCTTTGCATCCCTGTCAGAAGAGATCATATCCACAATCTTAGACTGCCTCTATGAAGATCCAGAAACCAAGAAATCTTTCTCTTTAGTCTGCAAATCATTCCACTCTATTGAATCCCATCATAGGAAGACTTTGAAGCCTCTTTACATTGAGCTCATTTCAAGAATTCTCAATAGATACCCTCTGATTCATCATGTTGATCTTACTTACTGTCCACGTGTAGAGGACAGAGTACTGTTGTCTATCTCTAATGCATATGGGTCTACTTTGAGGTCCATTAATCTGTCAAGATCAAGATTTTTTACTCATGTGGGATTGTTAAGTTTGGCAAGCAAGTGTTGGGGTTTGGTTGAATTGGATTTGTCCAATGCAACGGAGTTGACGGATGCTGGGGCGGCTTCTATTGCAGAAGCTAAGAACTTGGAAAAGTTGTTGATGGCAAGGTGCAAATTGGTATCAGACATTGGAATTGGGTGCATTGCTGTGGGCTGCAAAAAGCTGAGGCTTATCTGCTTGAAATGGTGTATGAGACTTACTGATTTGGGTATAGGTTTAATTGCCACAAAGTGTAAAGATATTCAGAGTTTGGACCTCTCTTATTTGCTGGTAACTTGTTAGTTAATTTTTTTTTTTTTTTTTTGTTGCACTTTGTGTCAATGATTTCTCCACCATTTATTCTAATGATTGTTTCTGATAAGAAACTGATCAAAATATATTGAAAATGATTTTTATCTCCAGTATATAGGTTTTCACTTGATTTTGATAGATAAATTTCATATAGATTCTGCTGTCTTGGTACTATACATTTTTTCTGACTCTTACGCTATGGTAGGATAAGTGCTATCTGCTGCTGGTTGCATTGAAGACTTCTTTTTCCGTAACTTCTTCATTTTGATGGTTGAACAGAGAGTATTAACCTTGACAGGAAAGAAAACAAATAAATAAATAATTGAACGGCGATAAATCAAGTAATTGGATAAAATTAACATAACAGAGAAGAGAGGTCTATGGAAGCTGATATATCTCGTTGAAAGATTTAAGTCCATGCTTATGTGCTCGACTGATTCCTTATAATTCGGATTTATGCTTATGGTGTGGCATTTACCCAAATTTGATTCCTATTCTCTTCATTCTGAGTACTTCGTGTACTTCCATTGAAGTTTTTCCGTCCCCTGTCCCTATGGTTGCAGATAACGGAGAAGTGTCTGGTGCCTATTCTGCAACTAGAACATCTCAAAGAGTTAATTCTTGTTGAATGTCCTGGTATTGATGATGAGGGCCTTAGGATTCTGAAAGAGGGTTGCAAGTCGCTCGAGGTACTAATATTTTCCAATGGTTTAATAAAGTTTACCCTCAGCAGACTAGCAATTGCAGCTTTGAATTGTTTGATTTAATTAATCATGTGCTGTTTATGGTTTTTCTCCTTCTGTGTTTCACAGGTGCTCAATATATCCAAGTGTCACAATATTAGCAATGTCGGATTGTTTTCTTTAATCAATGGCTCTGAACGCTTAAGCCACCTTAGTTTGGCATATGGCTCTGCCGTAAGTGGAATTTTCGTACCATAAATTATCTGGTTTTGTAACTCGACCCCATTTCCAAATTCTTGCATTAAATGGTGGTTTCAGGTCACTGCTGATTTTGCAAAATGCTGGTACAAGCTATCGGGATTAAAATCTATCAAGTTAGACGGTTGCCTGGTCACTTTCTATACAATGAAAGCAATTGGGGATTGGTGTGTATCTATGAAGGAGTTGAGTTTATGTAAATGCCCTGGAGTGACAGACGAGGGTATTTCCTATATCGCTCAGAGGCTTGTTCAGTTGCAGAAACTGGACATTACGTGCTGTCACAAGATAACTTACGCCTCTATAGACAGCATAACAAATTCGTGCTCTTCACTCACTTCCCTCAGAATGGAGGCTTGTCGCATGGTCCCGCAAGAAGCTATTGTGTTGATTGGGCAGTGCTGTCAATCTTTGAAAGAACTGGATATCACAGACAATGAAATCAATGATGAAGGTTTAACCTTTAAAATATCCTGTTCAATTTGTGGATTTTTAGGTCTATTTAAAATCACACATGCTACTTTATGGTGCAGGTTTAGAGTCAATCTCGAAATGTTCTGAGCTTTTGAGTTTAAAACTGGGAGTGTGTCTAAACATCACAGATTTTGGACTGTCACATGTTGCAATGTCTTGTCAAAATCTTATAGAGCTCGACTTGTACAGGCACGTAAACAAGTTTGTAACAGTTTTCACATTTTTCCAAGTCGCATTTGTTTTCCTGTGAACCGAACTCCGAAAGGAGCTAACATTTTAGAAATTCTACAAGGTTTTAAGGGATTTTGGTCTCTCATTTTGGAGTAATGGCTAAGTCATAGAATTACGAATCCTTTGAGCTATAAAAAGGTTACTTACAGAACAAACATCCAAAGCATCAATTGCTGGTTTTCGAGAGTTTTGTAGTTCAAATTAATTTTCTCAAGTTTCCCAAGTGCGTTAATTCATTAAAATCTGTTTACAGTTTCCATTTCTTCCCCTCGACCAGGTGCATGTCAATAACCGATGATGGCGTTGCAGCAATTGCTAACGGTTGCCCTGCCCTGGAGTCAATTAACATGGCTTACTGTGACGAAGTTACTGATGCTTCTTTATTATCCTTATCTCAATGCTTTCAATTGAAAGCTCTAGAAATTCGAGGTTGTCCTTGCGTATCTTCAGTTGGATTATCCGCCATTGCCATGAATTGTAAACAGCTGAGCATCTTGGACATTAAGAAATGCCGTAACATGGATGATAATGGAATGATTTCTCTTGCTCTTTATTCTCAATATCTCAAACAGGTATCCTATATCTATACATTCACGCGACATGTCAACTGGCTTTGATGAACTGATGAATCATGCATTTGCAGATAAACTTATCGTATTGTCCAGTTACCGATGCTGGGCTTGTAGCACTGGCTAGCATAAGCCGTCTGCAGAATATGACTATCTTGCATGTCACTGGATTGACTCCAAACGGCATTGTAGCTGCTCTTTTCGCGTTTAGAGGGCTTATGAAAGTGAAACTCCACACGTCCTTTAAAGCATCAATCCCTCAGTCTGCACTTAGTGTCATGGAACATCGTGGCTGCATATTTCATTGGAGAAACAAAGCATTTCAGGTACATACTTCTCCTTTTGCGTTTTCTCGTAAAACAGTGATCAAGTAACAACCCGAGCCTTTATGCTCAAGCCATTATATTATACATACTTTGTGTCCTCTACAATTCAAACTTAATACCTCTGCTTTGAGAGACTTAAGGGGTAATATGGATAGAGACTTTCTCGAAGCGCACAATATGTAAGATATAATGGTTTGAACATAGGCATAAATCGTTATAATTCATATGTCTAATCGAACCTCATTTGACGAACTCGTTTAGAACATATCAAAATATGATAATTCTGTTTGTGCTTGTAGGTGGAGACGGACCCCAATGGATGGCAAATACATTTATCAAGATATGATGGTTGAAAACAGAAACGTACATCTTTATCTAATGAGAACGTAATAAGGGACAACGTTGGACAAGATAAACTCATGTTTGGCTACCGCTTATAATTTGTTTATAAAAGATCAAATTTATGTCAATCATGCTACAAGTACAAGAAATTTTGACAGACAACTCAAGGCGCGGAAACATTGGAAGATGAAGAGAAAAAAAATAAGTTAATCATACACAGCTACATCAACGTCGATATGAATTCTGTCAACACTTCCTTATACTAATGGCTTTTTCCAATTCACATCACCCACAAACATGCTTTAAGTTTGTCATTTATTGGTATATCTGTAGTATTTTAAATTTGAAGATAACTTTGACAAGAATGTAAAATGTATTGTTGTATTATCCGAAATGTTGACATTGCTTCTAGAAGTTCAGTTGTTGACTAGTCAAAATTGTTGGATTGATGAGGATTGACTGACGCACCTACATATGTAAAATCAAGCACCACCTTTGCAGGACTAAATTGAGGCAGGTTTGTGATTAATCAACTATTGTCCCATTTAATTAACGAAAAATCTATTTGTAATCTCTACCATTAGGGTGTGTGGTAGAGATTAAAATTAGACTAAAATTGAAAATATAGTCGTTATTGTTAACTTTTATTAGACAGGTGAGATCCAATAACGATCATATTTTCAATTTTAATTGGATTTTAAGCGTACCAACTTTTTTATGCAAATGCATGCTGATAAAATATTATATGAATAATAAGCCAAAAAAATAAATAAATAAAATAAAAATGACAACGATACCTTAGCTGTAAATTATTAATTTATATAATTTTATTATGTACAATTAATTTTGTATTGAAGTAGAGAACAAGGATTGGTGTGGTGGAGGTGGGGAAAATGAAAGTGACAAAAACGCGTAAATATTATTATTTTTTTCCAGCCGCCTATCTCAGTCAAACCCGCCATATTTGACCGCCCAAATACCTTTCTCCAATTTCTACTTTTTTTACTTGTCCTTCTAATGTCAAAGTTAGGCTCTGTTTGAAATGATTTTTGCTTTTATTTCTAAGAAATGATTTTAGTCAACTCTTCTGCCAATCAAAGCAAATTATCCAAATATATTCAAAAATAATAAGCAAATCAAGCTCATGCCAAACTCCCTTAACAACAGATGCTATTGACGAACTGAAAGGACAAAAAGGCGCCTTGCAAATTACGTATACATTTTTTCTTTCTTCTTCTTCTTCGTCACCGTTTTTCTTATAAACAATCATATCTCTCTACTCTCTCTCTCTGATGGCTGCTTCTTCAGGAAGTTTAGAAACCTCTGCAAATTCAAATTCACAACCCCAACAATCAGCGCCCTTTTCTTTCTCATCAACTGCTGGTTCATTCATGACGACTTCTTTTACAGACCTGCTTTCTTCCGATAACTACCCCGGCAGCGGTGGAGCCACTGGTAGCGCCTCCGTGAGAAGAGGTCTTGGTGATCGGATAGCTGAGAGGACTGGTTCTGGGGTACCCAAGTTCAAGTCTCTTCCACCACCTTCATTTCCCTTATCGCCACCTCCAGTTTCGCCCTCTTCCTACTTTGCTATTCCACCTGGTTTAAGCCCTGCTGAGCTTTTGGACTCCCCTGTTCTCTTATCTGCTTCAAACGTAAGTTTTTCTTTTTTTAAAAAAAAAAATTACTTTTTGGCATCATTCGAAGCTAAACTTTACATTTTTTGTGATAAAATATGCAGATTTTACCATCTCCCACAACAGGGACTTTTCCATTTCAGGCTTTTAATTGGAAAAGCAATTCTAATAGTACTCAGCAGCAGCAAGATGTCAAGCTGGAAGACGATTTTTCTTTCCAAACCCAAACAAACCCAATTCCTACTGTACGTTTCATTGTCAGACTGGATTCAAATTCTCAGAATTGGTTTTCAAAGTTAAATTTTCTTATACAAATATATGAAATTCTTGAAAATTTTCAGGGACATCAAGCATGGGGTTATCAAGAACCTGCTAAGCAAGATGGAACTACTTTAAAATCAGAGATAAATCCTACGCAGAGGTTTTCCCCTGAGATTTCTAATGAGTTTCAGTCAGATAATAAACAGTACAATCAATCTTCACAGGCGAATAAAAGGTGCGATGATGGGTATAATTGGAGGAAATATGGACAGAAACAAGTGAAGGGAAGCGAAAATCCTAGAAGTTATTACAAATGTACACATCCCAGTTGTCCCACAAAGAAAAAGGTGGAGAAATCTATAGATGGACAGATTACTGAAATTGTGTATAAGGGAACTCATAATCATCCTAAACCTCAGTCCACTCGAAGATCATCTTCGTCGTCCTCAACAGTAACTTTGGCTTCATCTGTAGCCATCCAATCTTACAATCAAAACTATGAAATCCCAGAAAAGTCATATGGTTCAAATGGCACAGGACAAATGGATTCGGTTGCAACACAGGAGAATTCTTCAATTTCTGTAGGGGATGAAGATTTCGAGCAGAGTTCTGATCACAAGAGTAAATCAGGTGGAGATCATGAGTTTGATGAAGATGAACCTGAGGCTAAAAGATGGTACATAATCATCTTCATAATTGAACATATAAATTAGAAATGAAATTGATTTTTTGTTGTCTAATATGTTGCTAAATTTTCAGGAAAATCGAAAATGAAAGTGAAGGGATTTCAGCAGCAGGGACAGGGAGTAACACAGTTAGAGAACCAAGAGTTGTAGTTCAAACTATAAGCGATATAGATATACTTGATGATGGGTACAGATGGAGAAAGTATGGCCAAAAAGTGGTGAAGGGCAATCCAAATCCAAGGTAACAAAGCTAAATTATAGTCTAATAGTTAAACGTGAAAATGTTTTGCACGAGTTCTTGAGAATTTTTTACTCGTATATTTCTTCGTAGAACATTTTTGATTTGCTGCAATGTTATTGTCGTTTTGTCATTGGGATTCTGATGGATTCTTGGTGTAAGAGTTGATACATACAAACTCTACTTTGTAAAGCCTAATTGGGTATCGAGTATATACTTAGCACCGATTTTTTTGTTGCGGGTAGTTGCATTCCGAGAACAGAGTCAGATTGAATCATTCATATACATGTATGTATAGCCATAATGGATTTGTTTGGTTCCTTTGAATCTTGTTCTAGCCAGATGATAAAAAATTATGAAGAAACAAATTATTTGGTTTTCGTGACTACTTTTGAATTGACAAATATTTTTCTTATGAATTTTAGGAGCTATTACAAGTGCACGAGTCAGGGTTGCAACGTAAGAAAACACGTGGAGCGAGCATCTCAAGACCTGAGGGCAGTAATAACAACCTACGAGGGGAAACACAACCACAACGTGCCAGCTGCTCGGGGTAGTGGAAACAACGCCCTTAACAGGCCGGTTCCAAATAACACTAACAACAATGCAGCCATGACGATTATTCCATCGTCAATGCCTCATCCCTCGAATTATCCAATGTCAATTCGCAGCAGCATTAGGCCATCAGCAGCCGAAGCTCAAGCCCCTCATACACTAGAGATGTTGCAGAATCCCGGGGGCTATGAATTTTCGGGATACGGAAATTCAATGAACTCTACATTCTCTCGAGCTAAAGAAGAGGCTAGAGACGACATGTTCTTGGAGTCGTTGCTGTGCTGAATTGTTTGTTGGTTACACAAATCAGATTCATTTGTTTATTTGTAGCTGTTTGCTTTTGCTTTGTATATGCCACAGAATTGGTTATGTATATCCAAATCAATATAAGTGCCTAAAGATAACACATTTTCAGTTGGTTTTTTGAGGTATGTAAAGCATCAATTCTTTACAGTTCACAAAATGGTACTCAATTCTTTCATTCAACGCATCAAACTAATGATTTTGTTTTCTGCTAGTTGATAATAAATCATTAGGAAAAAAAATATATAAAATAAATAAATAAATTAAAGCCAGACATGTATTTGTCGTAATTAGTTACTCGTAATAACTATGGAAGATTAGAATTGTCAAAGATATACAGCTGTAGATGGCTTGTTTCTCACGTCGGTGAAGGCCAACTTGCAATATGTTATTATTTTTTAAAGAAGTTGAGAGATCGAAACTTGTTAATAAAGTCGATGAAATTAAGCTACCGTTTAATACTCATTTTAAAGTTTTTTTTGGGCCAAAACTCATTTGCCTGCCGTATCTGGTAGATAACATTCATATTTTTGTCAGAGATGTATACGACAAAGATAAGGGTAATTGGCGCAAAACGTCGCTATCTATGACGGTTGTTGTGGAAAACGTCCCTACGTTCGATTTTTTGGTGCAGAACATCCCCACCTTTGTATTTTCTTGCTCAAAACGTCATTTTGACCAATTTTTAAAATAAAATGACCATTATACCCTCTTATATAAATAAAACAAAAAAGAAAAGAAAAGAAAAATAAAGAATAAATTGTAATCTAATCCAAAATATTTTTAAAAGTGCAAATCAATCCAAATAAATTATTAAAATATTAAAAATAATCAAAAATAAAAATAAAAACTTTTCTTTCCTATCCCCATTTCTTGTCTCGCCCTTTCTTTCCCCGTCTCGTTTCCCACCTCGACGGAAAAGTTTTTATTTTTATTTTTGATTATTTTTATAATTTATTTGGATTGATTTGCACTTTTAAAAATGTTTTGAACTAGATTGCAATTTATTCTTTATTTTTCTTTTCTTTTCTTTTTTGTTTTATTTATATAAGAGGGTATAATGGTCATTTTATGTTAAAAATTGGTCAAAAGGACGTTTTGCGCAAGAAAATGCAAAGGTAGGGACGTTCTGCACCAAAAAATCGAACGTAAGAACGTTTTCCACAACAACCGTCATAGGTAGGGACGTTTTGCGCCAATTACCCCAAAGATAATGTTTTTGAGACTTTATTACTATTTTGCCCTCAAATGCAATTGAAAATGTATATAATTGCCCTCCACCGTTGAAAAAAAAAATGCTTTTGTAGTAATTCGTGCACTAAACAATCAATCAATTGAATGAAAAAAAAACAAAAAAAAAAGCTGCTTGGCCCGAGATTAAATCCCGTGTCAAACCCCTAAAATGCATGTGGAGATGCTCTCTATTTTTAAAGAATATATTCTATCATTTGGAGAGCATTTATAAATTTAAAGAGTTAAAATTTTGAAATATTCCAACAAACTCTTTATATTTAACACTTAATTTTACTACTCCAAACAAATATTTATTATTTTTCTTTATCTTTTATTTTAATTAGTTTTTCTTTACATTATTTTATTGATTTTCTAAATTGAAAATTGAAACTTTTTGAATGCATTTAATTATAAAGAGTCAAATCCACTCTCTAAATTAAAATGTTAATTTAAAGAGTCTCTTGAATCATAATTTTAAATGTTAACTCTTTAAAATAGATAATATCTTTAAGTCTCTTAAAGATGTTCTTACGCCCTGTTTGATGGGCCAAATTTTCCTATGAAGATGGAAATTACCCCACCATTTTCCACCTTTGGGCCTGTTTGATGTCAAATGTTTTCCAGGCAATTTGTTTTCTCATTTCCGGGCACGTGACGGTTTTTTCCACAAAATTGAGGAATTGATTTTCCCATGGGTGAGATGATTTTTCATTTTCTTGGCAAATGGCAATTGAAACAAACCCATCAACTGAGGAATCATCATCGACTTTCCATATATTTTCCATAACCGCCGACTTAGAAGGATGATTCTAGATTTATTTGGGTTCTTCATCTTCATCTAAAAAAATTTTGGAAATATCTATAGTGGCAGCCATAGCTAGAAGAATCTGGAAGGATAAGTGCTGATTTTATGGAAGAATTCTCTAAAAGTTGAAGGAAGCCACCATCACCGACATTATGGAATTATGTAGAAGAAGTCAAGAAGAAGCCACCGCCATTGTTGTCTATAAATAGTGGCTGAATATATGATGCATGGGTTAAGTAACGAATGTGGAGAAAAAAAAAGAGGTGAGCTGCGAGAAACAGAGAAACAGAGAATGTGTGTGAATGGTGTGTGCGAGAGCAAGAAGAAAAAGTGGGAAAGAGAGAGAGTTAGGCAATGTACTGTCTTGTGAGTAGGGCATGGCTCGACAAAACACCCGAATCGAATCGAACGGTTCATAAGTTAAATACCCTAACGTATATCTGAATCGAGAACCGATGAGTTTGGGTCGGTTCTCAGTTCTAGCCGAAGAACCGAATAAGAATCAAATCTAAATAATTTTTTAAATTTTTTTATATTGAATTAATTAAATTATTTAAATTTTTTTTAAACAAATTTGCAAATTAATTAAACAAACCAGTCAAGTCCAACCAAATTAATTTTTTGTTAGCCCAACATTTGAGCCTTATCCTTCCCTTTTCCATTCCAATTTCATTTGGTAAACAGCGCACACTCCCGTATAAATCCAAATCATTTGATAATTTTAAAACCTACATCCCTATTCCCAAATCGATTTTGAAGTTCCTTCATTTCACCGACGGCGGTAGCTACTGATTAAATCAAACAATTGGTAAATATAACCAATACTTCAAACTATTTTATTTTTATAACTTTTAATTTATATTTCATTTTCTTTATACATGCTGCTTGAAGTAAAAGAATTACTGATATGGATCACAAATGTTTTAATATCAGTATCTACTTTTTGGTATTCGTATACATTGAATTAATCTTATTGGACAACTTGTTATTTGTATGTTTTAAATTGGACTATGTTAATTTGTAAAAGTTACGAATGAACATGACATTAGTTGTTATGTAGTGCTGCTGTAAATGTAAAAAAATTTAATTGTGGTACGAAACTGAACAGAACCGATCCGAACCGAACACGAACGGTTCCATAATTATATTTGGATCCAACGGTTCCATTTAATAAATACCTAAAAATTCTGGGTCGGTTCGATCCCATGTATAGCCCTACTTGTGAGTAGGGAATTAGGGGAGGATATACATAAAAGTGGAGAGAGAGAGAGAGAGAGAGAGAGAGTTGGTGAAAAGTGATGCATTGGAATTTGTGCCAGAAAATAAAATTTCTATAAAAAATAAAGCCAAACAAAAACCAAAAGATGGAAAATTTTAACATTTTTCAAGTGGGAAATTATACTAATCAAACACAATTAATTTGACAAAATTTCCAGTAAAACAAGTTCCAAGCAATTCAATTATCTGGAATTTGTGCCAGAAAATAAAATTTCTATAAAAAATAAAGCCAAACAAACACCAAAAGATGGAAAATTTTAACATTTTTCAAGTGGGAAATTATAATAATCAAACACAATTAATTTGACAAAATTTCCAGCAAAACAAGTTCCAAGCAATTCAATTATCTGGAATTTGTTTTCTTTCCACCCACATTTCATTATTGTAATCAAACAGACCCTAAGTTATTGTCAAGGAAGTCGTCCTTGGTGTCCGACATGGGACCCACAATTATTGAAAAAAGGTTGAAAAAAATTGGTAAAGAATGTGGCCAAACACACTTAAGTTTGTTTGGTATTGAATAAAATCAAATTTTTAATAGATTTTAATAAAAAAATGATGAAATATATAGTTGAACTGTTATGATTACCATGAAATGTGTAGATAAAATTAATTATTGACTATGATTTCAAATTTTAATCTCCACACAATGGAGGATCCATGATTCGATGTCAGTTAGAGCGGCTGTTGATTGTTGACCATTGACCGTCGACAGTCAAGTTTATTAATAATTAATTAAATAATATTAAAAACTCTCCGATCTAACTGCACTAAAATATAAAAATCACATACACCAAGTTTATCACATGTTAAATTATCAGTCTATCACCAAGTTTAAATTTTCGATTTCCAACGACAAATTTAGTATTTATCACACAAATTCCTTAATTTATCATTGTCATTTATCACAAATCAGATTCACAGTTCACATATATCAAATATTCTCAAATTCACAAATTTCTATTTTTCATAAATCATAAACATGAGTTTTCAGCAACAAAATCCTCGGTGTTCTCAAATTCTCGAATTTATAAAATCCCTAATTCTCAAATTCACAAAAATCAAAATCCTCACAATCAACAATACACTACAAACTTACAAACACATCCATAACTTATAAACAAAATTTATAAAATATAAATCATAAATGATAAATAAAAAAATTAACTAAACTGTGGAAGAACAAAAACCAAAAAGATAAAAGAGAGGAACATACTCACAAGTCACGATAGTAAAGGCTAGTGGAAAAAGGCGGAGATCGGAGGCGGCTGATAGCAGGGCAGACTTCAAGTCGGAAGGGAGGCATTGAGATTTAGCCAGCATTGCCGGTTTTTGTTTTCTACTTTGCAATTGAAATTTGGGGATATAAGATTGGATTTGGGCATTTGGTTGGGACTTGAGTCTTTTTTTTAGTTAAAAACAAGAGGCCCAATAAGCAATAGTAAACAAGCCCACTATCACAGTTAAAAACAAGGGAAAAATTCATTTTTCCTACTTTTACTTTACCATATTTCAAAAATATCAAAACAACTTTCACATTTCAAAAATCAGATATTTTAACATATACAAACACATATATAAATATTTATTTATATATATAAATATAAAATAAAATAAAATAATATATATATATATAACCCACCCCCACCTCCACCACCCCTACTGCTCCGGCGATCGCTTCGGCCACTACTCCGATTCCGGCGATTACTCCGACGATCGTTCCGGCGACTATTCCAATTTCGGTGACCATTGATGATCACATCTTACCGTTGTGTGGTCACAATCCAGGTCACAAGTCACAGCTTAGGTCTCAAGTCACAGCACATGTCACAAACTTCGGTGAATATTCCGACGACGACTACGTCATATTTTTTTATACAGTTGTGACCACTATCAGCACATCGTCCGCATTTGATGGTTGAATTGCAGTCTAAATATTAAATATGAACATGAATAGATATGGGATTTTAGTGTTGTTTAATCAGATCTTTTATTTGTTCAAAATTGTTTGGATTTCAAATTATGGTTGCAGTTTAATATTTCAAGTCACAGCCCAAGTTACATGTCACAAGTTTACAGCCACAGACAAGTTCGCAGCCCAGGTCACAATGCACGTCACAAGTTCACAGCCCAGGTCACAGGTCAGGTCACAGGTCGCAGCCATAGTCGCCCACACCAACACCAACTCACCGTAACATCCAGCAACCAGCTCCACTACAAAACCGCCCCTACCACCGCCAAATTCAATAAAACCAACCCCAAATCGTCGATCCACCACCACACAAACATCACCACCGCTGGACCCTACCGTCGATTCGGGTCCAACACCACACAGATCTGGACGAACAACGCCACCAAATCTGGACCAACAACACGAGCAGAACACCAAATTGCCACCTCCATAATCATCAACACTTGGCCTACACTCACCACTGTACCCACCACCGCATCCGTCGCCGCACACCTCGATCACCGAACAGTCAATCACTCGACACAAGAACCACCACCGCACAATAGATCGCATAAAAATAAAAAAATTATAGATTCTGGCAGATCGGCGTAGTAGATTAGACCACTGCACCATCGCCAGATTAGACCACCACACAGATCGGCGCTGTGAGTGGCGACGGCCAGATTAGACCACCATCGCCAGATTAGACCACCGCACATATCGCCGATTAGACCACCGCACCATCGGAGGCGTCGCAGTGAACGCCGTCGCCACTCACAGCGACGAGCTCCGCTGTTGTCTTCGTCAACGGCGACAAGAAGCGAGGGAGAGCCGGAGATGATAGAAAGAGGGAGATGATAGACAGAGAGGAGGCGGGAAGAGAGAGAAAGAGGGAGATGAGAGTGGTAAATGATTTTTAGGGTTTAGGGGGTGAAATTTGTATATATAAAATTTAATATTATTATTATTATTTAATTAAAGAAAAAATATTTGTATTTATATCTAAAACATCTGATTTTTGAACATTAAAATATGAAATCTGATTTTAGAACTTGGATCTCCAAAAATAGGGAAATGAGTAACTTCCACTAAAAACAAATGGCCCATTTTTTATGAAAGATCAAATTGGCATCCTCTTTTAGCGATCGTAGATTCATTATGTGTTGAATCACTATAAATAAATAATTCTATTCTTCGACTATCTCCATGAACCTCTGGTGTTTTTGAATAGAACTTTTTTTATTACATTACAAAATCAAACATACCATGTTGGAATATTTTAGCAATTTGGGGCCACATGTAACATATTGAAATGTGTGTGCTATTATGTAAAGTAAATTAGTCATTAAAGTGATCCACTAAAGATAAAGTTTGACTAATGGGTATTGAATTTCGTGGAATTAAAGTGTAGAGACCGGAAGTTTGTTTTAAATTGTTGAGTGGCCGATTTAAAACAAATGAAAGATGATGAATGGTCATTATCTTATGAATATATGGGTTATGGTCCCCATTTGAGTGTGTTCTTCAAGGTTTCTACATCCCCATCCATAGAAATCAAGATTGAAGTGAAGTTCACAAATCAAATTGGAAGATCGTGATCCTTTCAGGCTAACAATCTAATTATCATGGATTCAGGTATGTTTTATGATTATGTTCATTTTCGGATTTCAATATGGAGATAGATCTTGAGGTTTTATATGAAAAGGATTTGAATAAAGTATATGATTTGATTATTCCTTTTCTATTTTTCTATCAAGTGGTATCAGAGCCATCCATAATTGAAATCATGAGAAATGGAATTTTAAGATTCTGAATTCTATGAATTATTGGATCATTATGTTGTACATCAAGAATTATAGCATGTTATTAAGGTTTTAATCATGTTATAATATTGTTATTTGATTTTTCATGTTATGTTATGGAATTCTTTCATATTATGCTTTGCATATAAAGATTAGCATGTTATAATATGATTTGTTGAATTTATTCTATGGATATAGCATGAAATAATAAGGATCTATAATTTTCTTGAAAATCCGGATTTTTGAGATTTGAGAAGAAATTTCAGTTTAAAAAAAAACAAAATTTTTAAGGCAGCCGGCGGGCTGCTGTGCTGCTGTTGCAGCAGCCCGCGCTGCTGCAACAGCAGCCGTTGCAGCAGCCCGTGGCTGCTGCAACAGGCATCCACGCCGGCTGCTGTTGTAGCAGCCGGCGAGGCTCCGGCCGGCGCCCATTCGAGGCGCCGGTGAAGGTGAAATTAATTTTCTATTAAAGTTTTCGGTTATGGGACATGAATGGGCATTAATTTGGGAATTAATTTGAAGGTTTCATGAGTTATGGAAGATTTGGGGGCGGGGGCATGGGTTGTAAATTAAATTTCTTAAGGCCCCTGCTTGCAAATTAAAATTAGGGTTAATATTTATAAATCAGTCCCTAAAGTTTAAAGTTAATCCTAATTGGGCCTTAAGGTTATGAGTTTTAATAATTCAGCCCTCGAAGTTCTGAAATTAATTAATTTGGGCCATTTAAGTTCTGAATTTAATTATTAAGTCCCTGAATGTTCATAATTGAGTTAGTTTGGCCCGTAAAGTTCCGCATAATTGATTTTTTAAAATCCCAAACTTTCCAATTATTAACATTTAGTCCCTAAAGTTTTAAATAATTAATTTTTGGGTCTCTAAAGTTTTCAATCATTATTATTTGACCCATAAAGTTTTGAATTAATTAATTTCGACCCCTAAAGTATTGAATTATTAACCCTTAGGCCCTTAAAGTTTCATAATGAATAAAATTAAGCATTCTACTTTTCAAATTATGGTATAAAGGACTCAATTGATTTTATAATATTCAAAAGTGAATTGATTGAAGCAATATGTTGCCAAAGCAACCTCTTTTGTGAAAATTAATTAACTTAGAATATTAGAAGGAATTCATGTGTATCGTTCATGCGGATATTGACCGGCCCAAAGGAAGGTTAATATTTGGCCGAATTTGATACACACTTGTGGTGATAAACATGTGCCAATTATAAGGTTTCCATGTGAATAATAAATCAATCCAAAGATGGGTTTATTATTTGACAGGGTTTATTGTCAATGTTTGATCACTACACCAAGAGTACCACTTACAGTTAATATTACTGTCCAAAGACTTGATATTAATGATGTGCTAGGTATCTTGAGATGTGATTTACCATGATTTGATTAATTGATTGTTGAATCTTAATATTGATGTGAGCATAATTCTTCCATTTTCTCTCTACAGCTAATTCATCTGCTACTACCATATCTGCTAATATCAACTCTATTCCCAAGCTCAATGGGACAAACTTCAAGGATTGGAAAGAGAGCGTATTAATTGTTCTCGGCTGCATGGATCTAGACCTTGCGCTCCGGATTGAGCAACCCACTCCTCTGACGGATGAAAGTTCACCTGATGAAAAGAGGAACTTTGAGAAGTGGGAACGCTCTAATCGCATGAGTCTGATGATCATTAAGCGCGGCATTCCGGAAGCCTTTCGAGGCGCAGTATCTGAAGAAGTGACTAATGCTAAGGATTTCCTTACCGAAATTGAGAAACGTTTTGCGAAAAACGATAAGGCTGAAACAAGCATGCTTTTGCAAAGCTTGATTTCAATAAAGTATAAAGGTAAAGGAAACATAAGGGAGTACATCATGGAGATGTCTCACATTGCTTCAAAGCTAAAGGCACTAAAGCTCGAGCTGTCTGATGACTTGCTCGTACATTTGATATTGATATCGCTTCCTGCACAGTTCAGTCAATTTAAGGTCAGTTATAACTGCCAAAAGGAGAAATGGTCTCTAAATGAGCTCATTTCATATTGTGTGCAAGAGGAAGAAAGGTTGAAGCAAGATAGAACTGAAAATGTTCATTTGGCAAGCACTTCTAAAGATAAGGGCAAGAAAAGAAAGAAGGAATTTCAAGCTGCTCCTAAGGGTCCAGCACAAAAGAAACAACAAGAGGACAACAAAGAAGCATGTTTCTTTTGCAAAAATACTGGACATGTGAAGAAGAATTGTACCAAATATCTCGCATGGCGTGCAAAGAAAGGTACAAATCTTACTTTGGTCTGTTCTGAGGTTAATTTAGCTTCAGTACCTAGAAATACTTGGTGGTTAGATTCTGGTGCTACTACTCATATAAGTATTTCTATGCAGGGATGCCTGAGCTACCGAAAGCCAAATGATGGTGAAAGATACATCTATGTTGGTGATGGCAAGTCGGTGGAAGTTGATGTAATAGGCATTTTTAGGTTATTGTTGGGAACTGCTCATTATTTGGATTTGAAAGACACTAAAGTTGTACCGTCTTTTAGACGAAATTTGGTTTCTGTTTCTTTGTTGGACAAATTTGGTTATTGTTGTTCATTTGGAAACAATCAGTTTAGTCTTTTTTTAAATTCTAATATTATTGGTACTGGTTTATTATCTACATTTGATAACCTATACTTGCTTGATACTGTTACATCATATAATGAAAACCTGCATGTGGAAACACGTGGTACTAAACGCAAATTAAATAAAGAAAATTCAGCAAAATTATGGCACAAGCGCTTAAGTCACATCTCTAAATCTAGAGTTGAACGGCTTGTGTCAGATGGTATTTTGGACTTCCTTGACTTCACAGATTTTGATGTATGTATTGAATGTATCAAGGGAAAACATACCAAAACAAAAAGATTAGGTGCTAACAGAACTTCAGATGTCTTAGAATTGATACACACAGATATTTGTGGTCCATTCTCTACGGCTTCTTGGAATGGTCAACAATATTTTATATCATTCATAGACGATTACTCACGTTATGGGTACCTATATCTTATTCATGAAAAGTCTGAGTCGCTGCACATGTTCAAAGTGTTTAAAACTGAGGTTGAGAACCAACTCAACAAAAGGATAAAAAGCGTTAGGTCTGACCGTGGTGGTGAGTACTACGGCAGAAATGACGGTTCAGGTGAACAATGTCCAGGACCATTTGCTAAATACCTAGAGGAATGTGGAATCGTCCCACAATACACCATGCCAGGGACGCCTAGCATGAATGGTGTAGCTGAAAGACGAAACAGAACTCTTAAGGATATGGTAAGGAGTATGATTAGTCATTCTACTTTACCAAAATCACTCTGGGGAGAAGCATTAAAGACTGCAACTTATATTCTGAACAGAGTACCAACTAAGGCTGCTGCTAAAACTCCTTATGAACTTTGGATAGGTAAAAAGCCTAGTCTAAAGCATTTTCACATTTGGGGATGTCCAGCTGAGGCTAGGCCTTATAGGCCATATGAAAAGAAATTGGACTCCAAAACAGTAAGCATCTACTTTATTGGTTATTTTGAGCGATCAAGGGGCTATAAATTTTATGATCCCACAACTAAGTCAATTTTTGAAAGGGAACTACAACATTTTTTGAGAATGTTGAGTTTGGGGGGGAGAAATAAGGTTAGAGACATTGTCTTTGAGGAAGAAGTTGAGGATACTATTACTTTTGACAATGTACAAGTTCATATACCTGTCATTGATCAAGAAGTATATCCAGAACCTCAACAAGACAATGTTGAAGAACCTCCCATCCAAAATGAGGTAGTTATTCCAGAAGTTCAAACTCAACAACCTCAAAAACCAATACCTTTAAGGAGATCCACGAGAGAAAGGAAAAATGCTATTTCGGATGATTTTATAGTATTTCTCCATGAACATGAGGAAAATAATGGATTGATGGAAGATGATCCAATCAACTTCCGTCAAGCCATGCAAGGTTCAAACTCTCAAAAGTGGATTGATGCCATGAATGATGAGTATAAGTCTATGCAAGACAATAAAGTTTGGGATCTTGTTCCATTACCAGAAAGTGCGAAACCTATTGGTTGCAAATGAATATTTAAAACAAACAGGATTCGAATGGTAATATGGAAAGATATAAGGCTCATCTTGTAGCTAAAGGCTTTACTCAAAAGGAATGTATTGACTACAAAGAGACTTTCTCTCCAATTTCAACGAAAGACTCTTTCAGGACAATCATGGCACTTATTGCGCACTTTGATCTTGAGTTACATCAAATGGATGTTAAGACGGCGTTTCTAAATTGTGACATTGATGAGAGATTTATGTGCAATCAGAAAACTTTGTGTCGATGAGGACCGAAGAATATGGTTTTGCCACAATTAAAAAAGTCATTGTATGGGCTCAAGCAAGCTTCCAGTCAATGGTACCACAAATTCCATCAAGTAATTCTCTCATTTGGTTTCGAGATGAATGCTGTTGATAATTGTGGTATCACAAATTGAAAATTGAAACTTTTTGAATGCATTTCATTTCATTATAGAGAGTGGATTTGACTCTTCAAATTTGGAGAGCCAAATCTACTCTAAAGTAAAATATTAATTTAAAGAGTCTTAAATTATGATTTTAAATGTTTGACTCTTTAAAATATAGAGAGCATCTTTAAGTCTTTGAAGATGCTCTAAGGCCATGTTTGATGGGCCAAATTTTCTTAGGAAGATGAAAATTATCCCATAATTTTCCACCTAGGGGGCTTGTTTGATGGCAAATATTTTCTAGGCAATTTGTTTTCTCATTTCCGGGCACGTGACGGTTTTTTCCACAAAATTGAGGAATTGATTTTCCCATGGGTGAGATGGTTTTTCATTTTCTTGGCAAATGGCAATTGAAACAAACCCATCAACTGAGGAATAACCATCGACTTTCCATATATTTTCAATAACCACCGCCTTAGAAGGAAGATTCTAGATTTATTTGGGTTCTTCATCTTCATCTAAACAGATTCTGGAAATATCTATAGTGGCAGCCATTGCTAGAAGAATCTGGAAGGATTAGTGCTGATTTTATGGAAGAATTCTCTAAGAGTTGAAGGAAGCCACCATCACCGACATTATGGAATTATGTAGAAGAAGAAGCCACCGCCATTGTTGTCTATAAATAGTGCCTGAATATATGATGTATGGGTGAAGGGAAGAATGTGGAGAAAAAGGGTTATTCCCCTTTGTCTGGGGGAGGGGCGCCCGGGTCTCCTATTGGCTGTGCGCCTAATATTAGGCGCACAGCCAATAGGGGAGCGCCCGAATTTGACCGCCCGGAGAAAAAATAGAAGACAAATAGAGAAAGAAAGAATGTGTGTGAATGGTGTGTGCGAGAGCAAGAAGAAAAAGTGGGAAAGAGAGAGAGAGTTAGGCACTGTACTGTCTTGTGAGTAGGGCAGGCTCGACAAAACACCCGAATCGAATCGAACCGTTCATAAGTTAAATATCCAAACGCTTATCTGAATCGAGAACCGATGAGTTTGGGTCGGTCTCGGTTCTAGCCGAAGAATCGAATAAGAACCAAATCTAAATAATTTTTTAAATTTTTTTATATTGAATTAATTAAATTATTTTAATTTTTTAAAACAAATTAGCAAATTAATTAAACAAACCAGTCAAGTCCAACAAAATTAATTTTTTTGTTAGCCCAACATTTGAGCATTATCCTTCCATTTTCCATTCCAATTTCATTTGGTAAACAACGCACACTCTCGTATAAACTCAAATCATTTGATAATTTTAAAACCTACATCCCTATTCCCAAATCAATTTTGAAGTTCCTTCATTTCACTGACGGCGGTAGCTACTAATTAAATCAAATAGTTGGTAAGTATAACCAATACTTAAAAATATTTTATTTTTATAATTTTTAATTTATATTTCATTTTCTTTATACATGCTGCTTGAAGTAAAAGAATTACTGATATGGATTACCAATGTTTTAATATCAGTATCTACTTTTTTGTATTCGTATACATTGAATTAATCTTATTGGACAACTTGTTATTTATATGTTTTAAATTGGACTACGTTAATTTGTAAAAGTTACGAATGAACATGTCATTAGTTGTATTTATGTAATACTGCTGTAAAATGTTAAAAAAATTAATTATGGTACGGAACCGATCTGAACCGAACACGAATGGTTTCATAATTATATTTGGACCCGACGGTTCCATTTAATAAATACCCAAAAAATCTGGATCGGTTCGATCCCATGTATAGCCCTACTTGTGAGGAGGGAATTAGGGGAGGATATACATAAAAGTGGTGTGTGTGTGTGTGTGTGAGAGAGAGAGAGAGAGAGAGAGAGAGAGAGATTGTTGGTGGAAAGTGATGCATTGGAATTTGTGTCAAAAAATAAAATTTCTGTGAAAAATAAAGTCAAACAAACATCAAAAGATGAAAAATTTTAACATTTTTAAAATGAAAAATTATACCAATCAAACACAATTAATTTGACAAAATTTTCAGTAAAACAAGTTTCAAGCAATTCAATTCCCTGAAATTTGTTTTCTTTCCACCCACATTTCATTCTTGCAATCAAACGGACCTTAAGTTATTGTCAAGGAAGTCGTCCTTGTTGTCCGACATGGGACCCACAATTATTGAAAAAAGGTTGAAAAAAATTGGTAAAGAATGGGGCCAAACACACTTAAGTTTGTTTGGTATTGATTAAAATCAGATTTTTAATAGATTTTAATAAAAAAATGATGAAATATATAGTTGAACATTTATGATTACCATGAAATGTGTAGATAAAATTAATTATTGACTATGATTTCAAATTTTAATCTCCACACAATGGAGGATCCATGATTCGATGTCAGTTAGAGCGACTGTTGATTGTTGACCATTGACCGTCGATAGTCAAGTTTATTAATAATTAATTAAATAATATTAAAAATTCTCCGATCTATATATGAATACACTAAAATATAAAAATCACATACACCAAGTTTATAACATGTTAAATTATGAGTCTATCACCAAGTTTAAATATTCGATTTCCATAGACAAATTTATTATTTATCACACAAATTCCTCAATTTATCATTGTCATTTATCACAAATCAGATTCACAGTCCACATATATCAAATATTCTCAAATTCCTATTTTTCATAAATCATAAACATGAGTTTTCAGCAACAAAATCCTCGGTGTTCTCAAATTCTCGAATTTATAAAATCCCTAATTCTCAAATTCACAAAAATCAAAATCCTCACAATCAACAATACACTACAAACTTACAAACACATCCATAACTTATAAACAAAATTTATAAAATATAAATCATAAATGATAAATAAAAAAATTAACTAAACTGTGGAAGAACAAAAACCAAAAAGATAAAACAGAGGAACATACTCACAAGTCACGATAGAAAAGGCTAGTGGACGATGGCGGAGATCGGAGGCGGCTGATAGCAGGGCAGACTTCAAGTCGGAAGGAAGGCATTGAGATTTAGCCAGCATTGCCGGTTTTTGTTTTCTACTTTGCAATTGAAATTTGGGGATATAAGATTGGATTTGGGCATTTGATTGGGACTTGAGTCTTTTTTTAGTTAAAAAAAAGGGGCCCAATAAGCAATAGTAAAGAAGCCCACTATCACAATTAAAAACAAAAGGCCCATTTTTGATAAAAAGATCAAATTGGCATCCTCTATAAGGATGTGTTTGAGTCACATTATTTTGCAAGAATGTATTCTATAATAATAGATTAATGGAGAATGTGTGGTTGAAAAAGAAGAAAAGTTATTGATATGACGAAAATATTATTTTATTGAAAAATGTGTGGTTGAAAATAAGTAGAAGAATAAAAATGAAAATCTTAATAGAAAAATCTATTTGTACAAAAAATTTTACCCAGGCGCCCCCCTAATAAGTGGCCGCTACTTGTCAATTCGGTAAAAAATTAGATAAAAGTTTGTGTGCACGTAGTATAATCCAATTTTAATTTATACCAAACATGGGAAATAAATACGTGCTATTCTTCTACTATGGCCATGAACCTCTGGTGTTTTTGAATAGAACTTATTTTATTACATTATAAAATCAAACATACCATTGATTGCACTTGATAAAATATGGTACAATACAACGCGTTACAATATATCAAGCCAAATGTAGCCTTCGTTTACATCTTTTTCTCTCCAACTTTAATTTAGACCCAAAAACATGTCAAAAATATTTGATGAAGAACTTAAATATTTATGTCAGAGGTGGATTACTCTGCTGTAATTTTCCTTTTACAGTAAGCTGAGGAGAAAGTAGCAATCAAAGAGTGGGGATTAAACAGGGACAGTGTCACAGGCAGGAGCCTTCCCACAAAAAGGGTAAAATATGTTGGAAATGGTGTGGGTCAATTATTTCCGGTTATGGATCTTCTTCTTCTTCTAGAGAAGACCCTTCTGGGACTTTTCTCCGCCATTATAGTTGCCACTGTAATCTCTAAACTACGTGGCAAACGCTTCAAGCTCCCTCTTGGCCCAATTCCAGTTCCGGTTTTCGGCAATTGGCTCCAAGTCGGCGATGATTTGAACTACCGAAATCTAACCGAATACGCCAAGAAATTCGGTGACATATTCTTGCTCAGAATGGGCCAACGTAATCTCGTCGTGGTTTCATCGCCAGACCTTGCAAAGGACGTTCTGCGCACACAGAGAGTTGAGTTCGGTTCACGCACAAGGAATGTCGTTTTCGACATTTTCACCGGTAAAGGCCAAGACATGGTGTTCACCGTCTACGGCGAGCACTGGCGCAAGATGCGGCGGATCATGACGGTGCCCTTTTTCACCAACAAGGTTGTGCAGCAGTGCCCCGTTGGAAATGGTGCCACAAGTGGATCAACTTTGACCACAATATTAAGTGGGACCTGAAGTTCGATTTATCGAAATTAATGCTCAATTAAATTCTACGTTTCGAGTAGATGAGTGTAGAATATTTAATTGTGAAAAATCATTTCAATATGAATGAGAAATTATGATTGAAAGTTGGACAATAAATAAGAGGAATAAATGGAAAAGAATTGGAAAACTGTTCCAATCCTACATAGGTTACAAACACAACCTTGGACCACTTACTAAACTTTAAGTTTGGAAATGTGTTTGGGCCCCAAGGGGTATCAATAGTCTTTGAAATGTAGAGTTTTAGACAATGTCTAGACTAATCCAAGGCCACGCGCGCGCGTCGCCGTTCGTTCGTTCGACCTAAGCTTGGGATTGGGCAGATGTCAATATTAATTTTTTAGATAAAATTTATTTAAACTTTATCTGAATTTAATTAATTCCCTCCGTCTTCCGGTTTATTAACCGACCGCTGTGAGTTCAGTGGGCGTGAGTGATGAGTGGAGAGTTGTATGGAAATTGCTCAACCGTCAACTCTATCCTCTATTTAATGGTCCTCAGGCTTTCATTTCAGATATAGGGAAAATTCACGAATTCATTCTGCAACATACATACTCGTTCTTCCTTTCTGCATTAGAAAAACAGAGAGTACTTCCGTTCTGGTTCGTTGTCTTGCAGTCGAAGTGCTACTTCTGCAAGTGTGATCGTTGTATCTTGGGAGACGCTTTACCACATGCCGTAAGCACCGTGTGACAGGGTAAAAACGTCTTAAGGACAGAGAACCTAGTTTTCACCTCAATCATCCTTATTTTAAACTCTGGGCTCATTTACAGATGTTGACTTCATGTTTCATATGTTTATATCAATAGTACATGTTAACATTGGTGAGAAGAGCAGGAAAGAATGCTGTAGTAATCGGTGCCACATGCTTTTTTCTGCAAATAGAGCTTTTGCCCATTCCCATTGTACCTCATTTTTTGATATTAGACGAGTCAACAGCTCAAGCAAAAACACCCAAATATTAGTTGCAGCATATATGAAATAGAAAGTTTGAAACTTCTTAATCTCTAATTAAATTTTATCTGTAAGAAAGAGTAAAAATAAAATTAAAAAAATCTGAAAGCTCTTCTTTTAGACTTCTCTACTTCTTGTTGCAACAGTAAATGCAATTACTTCATTTCCCGTGCCTCCTCAGCGACCTTAACATTTTTAATTCCAAGATCAGAAGGATTGCTATTTTGGCATCCTTAGTGAGATGACATTAACTTCTGAATTTAACAATCATCGTTATATTTGCACTTCGCCCCACAATTTTACACCTAGCTAAGTGCATACCAGAAGGAAAACAAATGAAAGAGATCCGATTCATATTCATTGTTGTAATAGTCTTGATATGTGGATTCCTTGCTGAGAGTCATGCCAGCCTGCTTCACTCGGAACTTTGATTTTGGGCATGGACTGCATGGCTATACCGAATTCCGCCTTTGGGATCTTCTTTGGTGTATAAACTTGAAGTAATAGATATTGGATTGCTTTTTCCAGCCAAGTTTTCCCTCAGTGGTTTAACTATGGACTTATTCTCAGTCCAAAAAGGAAACTCTGGAGCTGTATTTGGAGTTCTTATCTTCTTGGGTTATGCAGGAAAGTTCACAGGCACCTTAATTTGTACACTTTACTACAGTTTTCCCTTAGAGATGCGGTGGAGATTGTTAGGTAATTATCTCAAAAGTCAAAAGTTGGAAGACTTCTATTGCAAATAATAAAACATGTTTATTATATAGAAGACTTCTAATTAAAGTTGAGTGTAGAATCCTGTTAAAATTTGGTCTCCAATTTATAGTCGATTTTGGAGTCATTATTTGAGGTTTAATTAAACTCTTCTACTTGGTTATTTGGTCCTATAAATAATGGAAGTATTCCATTATTTTTGGGTGTGACCTGTGAGTGAAAAATTATATATGATTGTAACAATTTTTCATATACTGGAAAAGTTTTGACGGTCCATTTAAATTTGTGCGTTATATTATTTATTTTTCTTGTTTGCCAATAATCTTTTGAACAACAAAAGGTCATGCAGGTTAATAGAAAGAAAGGGAATTTGTGTAAATTTTCCAACAGCTCTTTCTCTCATGTGTTGTAGAGGTATAATTGAAGTTGTTCTGTACATCAAATGCAGGAGGATGGGTAAGTCGTCTAGCTCTCTCATTCCAACCATATGGAATATGCAAGTCAAAACAATATTTGTGAACCTTATCCTCACATTCCATATGCAAAACTAGACAGGAATGAAAGGTTTAATGAACAAGATTTCAAATTAAGCCTCTGTTTGTTCTACATTTTTTTCCCATTTGTATAAATATTGTGACCACATTGAAGTAGCCGACATTTTTGACCTCTTTGTGTGATACTGGGGCCCAGCAGTTTGAAAAAAAGGTCACAAAATTTCTAATAATTGGAAGAAAATGTAGAACAAAGAGGGGCTAAATTTTCTTTCTTAATATTGTGTGATACTGTATAGTCCACATTACAAAACGAACCAGCTGTGCTCATTAATGACTAATCCCTTGAGAATTGAAGATCAATTATCAATTGATTAGGATCAAAATCATGCATATGGATACTGATCTACATTGTGGGCTTATCAAGTCTTTATATGGCCATGTACAGATCATAAACAATGAAGCATATGCTAATCGTAACAGGAATTGCAACACCGCTGATATTTCACCTCTACGACCCATCAGCAAGGTACTTGGGTCATAAAAAAAAGTAGCATTCTATTCTCGGATCCTTTTAGTGAGCTCTGGATGCTTGTCTGCATTCATAATGAAGAAAATGTCCCGACTCTTATAAGTCTCCTTGAAGCCTCGACCCTAGATGAAAAGGCCTATTGCTGTTATTGTCCTGAATCTAAACGGAGCTTAAAGGAAGAGCAGCAGACGTGCTTGAGCCGACCATTGGTAAGAGCAAAAAGCTAACCACGTTAAGAAGCTGGTCTGTACAAATTGCTAATGCTTTCAACTTCTTCGCACAATGCCATTGTGGCTGTGTGTTTGTCCAATACTTCACCCCAACTACGCTACATGCTAGCATGCATAATGATATATGCACTACCACACTAGAACGAAGCATGGATATTGTTAACTGTGCCTTTTTACAAACAATGTACTATTGATGGAAGAGTGAGAGCCAACTCCTTCAATCAAAATGGTAAACCAAAATGTCATGCAGAACAGCCCGTGTTCTGTGGGACTCCTAGTTGACCGTGGACTGGTGACCAGAAGGCATTCGATTTGAGGGGCCATTCCATGTTTGGAATCACTATGCTATTCCTCGGGGGTGCTGATGACTACGAAGCTCTATACCATACTAGTCGTTTGGTTGAAAATCCACAAATTGAACTCACTTTTTTGTGGCTTAGGCCATGGGATTGTTGGTTATTTAAATAAAATAAGATTGTTGGATATTTAAATAAAAATTGCTGCAGTAAATGATATTTCCAGAATCGACTTGCTTAATAGTAAGAACATGATGTATTAATTAAACGAGTAAAAACAAGAAACATTAAACGATAAAAACAGTATAGAAAGCATCAAACGAATAAAACAGAAAGCTTAAAATAATTGCAGAATTCGGTATGAGGATGATCGAGGCGAGAACTAGGCTCTCTGTCCTTAAGACGTTTTTACCCCGTCACACGGTGCTTACGGTATGGTATATGGTAAATCGTCTCCCAAGATACAACGATCAAAACTTGCAGAAGCAGCATTTCGACTGCAAGACAGCGAACCAGAAATAGAGTACTCTCTCAGACAAATGCAGAAAAGAAAGATGCGACAAAGACTATGTATGTAGTGTGAATTCGAGTGTTTTTGGTGAGATAGAACAGCATCTTCTGCTGCCATCTCTTAAAGTCGACCCCATTAAATTTTTCAGGCTTCTCTCCATGAGGAATATGAGTTGAAGCAGACGGACCAGTCATAGTTGACGTAACTGTTGCCATAGTTGGCGTCATAGTAGGGGTCACAGCCACAGTGGGGGTCACATGAACAGTAGTGGGAATTGCATTCGTCCCAGAAGTGTTAGCCATTTCTGTTTTCAAAACAGAAGATCAACCAATAAGAATTTTCGAATTAAAATTCTGCAGAATAGTAATATAACACAATAGTCTCTGCAGAAGTAAGCAAGTACAATCTGGAAAAATCTTTAATAATTTAATAAACTAGAAAAACGTCTTAAGATTGTTGGTTATTTAAATAAAATAAGATTGTTGGATGTTTAAATAAAAATTGTTGCAGTAAATGATATTTCCAGAATCGACTTGCTTAATAGTAAGAACATGATGTATTAATTAAACGAGTAAAAACAAGAAACATTAAACGAATAAAAACAGTATAGAAAGCATTAAACGAATAAAACAGAAAGCTTAAAATAATTGCAGAATTCGGTATGAGGATGATCGAGGCGAGAACTAGGCTCTCTGTCCTTAAGACGTTTTTACCCCGTCACACGGTGCTTACGGTATGGTATATGGTAAATCGTCTCCCAAGATACAACAATCAAAACTTGCAGAAGCAGCACTTCGACTGCAAGACAGCGAACCAGAAATAGAGTACTCTCTCAGACAAATGCAGAAAAGAAAGATGCGACAAAGACTATGTATGCAGTGTGAATTCGAGTGTTTTTGGTGTGTCGAAAATGAAAGCCTCAGATAAAAATTTAAATAAATTTTATACAAAAAATTAATATTGACCCGACCCAAGCTCAAGCCCAAGCCTAGGTCCACGACCACGACTCGAGCTCGTGCCGTGCCGGCCGGTCGGACGGCGGCGGAGCGCGTGGCCTTCGGTTAGTCTAGACATTGTCTAAGACTTCCCCCTTTCAAATACTATTGGTACCCCTTGGGGCCCAAACCCATTTCCAAACTTGATGTTTATTAAGTGGTTCAATGTTGTGTTTGCAACCTATGTGAGATTGGAACAGTTTTTCCAATTATTTCTCATTTATTCCTCTTATTTATTGTCCAACTTTCAACCATAATTTCTCATTCATATTGAAATGGTTTTTCACAATTAAATATTCTACACTCATCTACTCGGAACGTAGAATTTAATTGAACATTTATTTCGACAATTCGATCAATGGGTCCCACTTAGAATTGTGGTCAAAGTTGACCCATTTGACACAATTTCCAATAGGGATCACATTAAGTATGAAGATGAAACGGGGAAGACTGTTTGGCTAATCAGTTCCGGGCCAATACTGTTGGAAATCAAAGAGTCATTTACAAAGAAGAAATGGTAAATGACGAAATAGGAACAACAAAGGTGATCAGATCAATCGAGGACTATTACCATGAATCTGTTCTCAGCTTTTTCTAGGCCTAACTGAATGGAATGAATGTCCTGAACTTGGACTAAATGGAAACATGTTAGCCACGTCGGGTTTTCGATTTTCAGTTTTTTTGGTGCGACAACAGCCTCAAGATTCAAGAAGATGATTTTATGGATAACCATCCTCTTCAGACAGTTTCTTGTAGTTACAATTCATCAGGAAAGTCTAGCCTAGTAGCCTATATCAAGATCATTCTTATTCTCTTAATGTAAGTATAGGTCAAGTTTTAATGTGTGAGGGTTTAAAAAGTTGGGAGAGAAAATGATGTTGAGAATTAAAAACCCTAATTCTATCATCAAGAGCAATAAAATTGTAGAACGACAATAGACATAAGAACACGTAAAATCGTTACAGTAATTCATTATTATGAAAATAAATTTACCATAGAAAACTTATACACTTTCTAACCGCTACGTACTGGCTCCATACATCGACAATAATTAGATTATACATAAACTTAACCAATGAAACTGATCCATAGCGCACACAGATATATCAGATAGTTCAGAACACTGTTCAGGCATAAACACTGTACATAGTATCCATGAGAGGCATGGATATATTGTCAAATAGATAAAGATCTGCCAGCTTGTATTGCATTTATTTTTGTGTAGCGTCGAATTGTCATCGACTACTTTGGATTTATACAATAAATAAATAAGTATAAAAATAGCAATAATAAAGCCAAGGCCAACACATAGGTTAAGTACAATGTCATTTACTTTGGCAAGTAATATTTAAGTTAAGTTATGATGCTCTTAAGCAATGCCACATTGTTAATATTACTTTATATTGGAATTTTCTGTTGATCACTAAACTTTATTTTATCGAAATATAGCCATTAAGGTTTGTCTTTTATTTCATCTTGGTGACTCGATTAAATAGCGTTAGATTTTCTAAATGTTGTGTGACGTCGTGGGAAACCTCCACATTGGTGCCATGTTAAATCGCCGTTTGTCAAGCCAGACGAGACATCTTGTTAGAAAAACAAGAGAATTTAGTTGAGTATTTAAATTCAAATAAATGTAAACTTCAATAATTATTCTGGAACAAAATAAATATTTCCTGTAAATTGAGTGACAACAATATCTTTAACCCAATTTTTAATTTTTTTTTTCCTTGAACTGCAATGAAAGACATATAGATGTCTTTGGTCAAACTTGTTACTTTTGTACTGTCTTCCAACAAAAACTTTGCATCCTAAGTCAAGTGTAATGTTTGTAAATAATTTTTTTGTGAGGTTGAACATTTCTTGAGACGTAAGTTCGACTACTTCATGGCTTAGTTTATAACTCACTGATTTGAGTCTTTACAGTTATGTCAACTCAACCTGATCCTAAACTATCATGTCATTCTTGTGCAACAAATGTCTCTAGGTTGGAATTGTTGAATTATTACTGATCGAACCTTTTATTTCGGTCACATAGCACGTAGCATTAACTACTAGTCTAAGTGTCAAGGTTGCATATTCTTATCCAAAACACCAAGAATAGGAACTGCTTGAACATTGTAAGACATGCATCGCGTTTTAGTTGCTTTCCATTGATGAATGGATTTCTTATCTCATGTCTGTTTTTCTTGATTTCTTTCGTTTTTTTATTCAATTCGTGCTCAAGAATGCCTCTGTTCTCTACTAACAGCTTTTTTTGGTCGGAAACTATAGTAACGATCTTTGTTATTTTCTTCTTGTTCCCTTAGGTTTCCCAAATAATGACCTTCAAATTGGTCTTTCATCATATATATAATTGTCACCATCTTTTTCTTTAATCGACAAAGTGATGGAAAAAAATTAAATTTTAGTTAGTTAATTATATTTATGATCGAATTCGTAGCAATATTCATAATTTTTTTCTGTACAGCTATCACCAACATGTATCGCCGATCCAAGCATTGCATCTGTGATTGAAGATGGCCGCCAGCGAAACCATGATTGTTCAAACCGTGTATTTAGGAAATAAAAAAAGACTTATCTTAATTGTTGAAACAAAAAATTGCACGATTGTTGTTAGATCCAAAGTCAAAAGAAAACATGAACCATGGTTGATTAATAATCTAAACCAAATATATATATATATATATATTCAACAATCTAACTACTAATCACGGAAGTCCCATTCCATTTAAGAAACTTAAGCAACATTTAAGATTTCTTGGGTGGGGACGACGGTGGAATGGATGAAATTAACATTAAGCAAGGTGTATTGAATCAGACAGATTTATATAAAATACGTTTTTTTTTTTTTTTTTTCTTAATCATTCCAAAATACACCAACTTTGAGTCAAAATATTACAAGAAAGAGGAGACATGTCACGAGCTTAGAGTTTTTCCCAACTTCGTCTAGCATCGTGCGGCTTTAACGTTTCAAAGCTCGTGCCCCTTGTTAGAACGCGTTAAGTCAGCCTTTCAAATGTCCACAAATTTGGGTTAAATTTATTGCATTTGAACTTAAGCAAATTGAGACAAAAATAGAAGAACAAGACAACAAGCAGTTTGGGAGAATCTGCCTTTTATATTCAAGGAAAAACTTTACATTTATACAAGTGCTTGTCCTTTGCTTTCTCTCTTTAACTTAACTGAGAAGCTACTTGATAGGACCACTGGTGCGGCTGCCGGGGCAGCCGTCCCCCTCTCACGGGCCGGCAAGCATATACATAAGCAACGCATACGTTTCTTTAATTATAATGCAACTTGATGAAGTATTCAAAGTAGAATTTCTTGAGTAAAAGTTCTCCCCGGTATAGGTTTCTTGGGGAAAGAAAAAAGTTCGGTGCATTTCAAAAACTAGTCCTCAGAAATGCTCTGAAGATGAGGCCTCCATACTCCGACTCTCCCTTTCCTCCGTTCCCGGCGTGATGACTTTTTCCCCGAACGACTTTCCGGCATGAGTTGATCAAAATCCGACTCGCCGGAGCTGCATTTTTTGCTTTTCTTGGGAGACTTCTTGAGGTAGTTGAGGGTTTTCTTCTTCTCTGCAGGCAAAGAAGATGCTGGTATCAAGAAATAAATGCTGCCTCTCTTAAGCTCCGACTTCGGCGATACGATCAAAATCCGGCGGGAAACACCTTGAGAGCTTGGTTTACTCAATACGTGATTTGGGTTGTTATTAAGAACCTCTCCGGCGGTGACCGGACGTGTTATTTCTTCTACATAGCCATTTAAGTGTACTATACGGATCAAATCTAGGGCTCCACATGGAAGAACACAGGCTAAACAACATCTCAAACTGTTTCCCATTTTTACCAAAATGAACTGTCTCTGTATATATTTCTCTTCTTCTCTCTCTCTTGTGGTATTCTTTCTGTGTGGAGTTTGGATGAGATTATGGAGCGGTGATTATATAGGAACAACCGTACACATTTGAATAATAAATTGTGGGAACTTATTTTGTACTTATGTGCGGACAAATTGCATCATTCATCCTTCATCTATAGCCTTTGGACCCCAACTTTTAAAATATAACATTTTGACCATCAACATTTTATTACTACACAAGTAGTTCTCGTGGACAAAAGCGCTTATCGGATTGTTGCTGAATTTTTGGAATTTAAATTAAAAATAATATAAATAGGAAAAAGAAAAAAGGGGGAAACGATGGGTGGACCGTGGACACACGGTGTTTAGGCATTGGGGATTGGGCATTCAGGAGAGACTGCCTTGGAGGGCACTAGATTTTGGGCACGGGGACTTTGGTGGTGGGGTTGGATGCAACCAACGTTTTGAAAATGAATAATGTTATGTAGTACCATTAGGATTGTAACATCAATTAGGGTAATGCTAGATAATATGTTAAATGAAATGTAAAATTAAATGAGTCATTTAATATCATATCAACACCATTTAGATTGAGATCGCAATCCCAATGAAGCCAAATAGCACCACTCTTTAAAATTAAACCAGACTCTTAGTTAAAGGTTAAACGTTTGAAAATTTTAAGCTATTAAATGACTATTGAGTTGCTCGTATAATAGCCAAAACCAGAATATTTGCAAAAAGAAAATAAAAATAAAAATTAGTTCAATTGTTAAACTGTCTCGTTCATCCCTATTTTATTTTTATCTATTTAATCTTATTACTTTCGATTTGATCGTGATCCACCTTTTATCCTTCTCTTTTTGGATTCGATATCCTGACTGATTTTTAAACGTTGGATAAGGCATAGCGAGTCGGTGTTCGGGAGTTGTTTGGGACAAAAAATGGCCGGCCAGAGTTCTTAATTTTATTTGCTTTTCGACTTATTTTTGCAGAAAATTATTTGTTTATCTATTTTACTTTTGAAAGGATGCTTCACGTATATTGCATGTGATATTTTATTAGATATTTGAACAGTTCCCATTTCTATCCAATGGGACTTCTTGTACTGCAAAAATGAAAATTTGAGGATGAATTTTTTTATTTTTTAAGGTTGGAGGCCGATTCATTATAGAAACATAGATTGATGACTAAATTTGCAATTTTTCCTTTGTGAGCTTGGAATAAAATGTAAGAAAGAACTTGAATTGTTTTGAAAGTGTTACTGGCCATACTTACAAGATAACAATAAGGGATTGTATTGATACCCTAATTTTTCACAAATTTAAAATATTTTAATTTGTATTAAAAGTCTTTAACATTATATTAATTAGTACCTTTTTTTGTCTCTAATTACTAAATTTGTCCACAAATTCTGTCATTGTGACTTAAGAAGGACAAATATTCAATCAAAATTTTGTATTTATTATTTCTTTTGCGTATTTAGAAATACGAAGATTAGATAAGATTTTTTCCCCTCCCGAGTCTTGACCAAGTTTTCGTATGGAAATTGTCATAAGTTTAATTAATGAGAAGCTGGTGATAAGAATGTGACAAAAAAGACCGGGAACATAATTGTGACAATTAGTAAAATGTAGTGTACTTAATATTGTGTTGATAATATATTTAGTCATTCGTTAATTTCACTAACTTGCTTTGGAATTTACGATTTTTATTGGGTAACGATCATAACTTGTAATTATAACATTACGGCACATATTTTCTCTTTTGTTTTTTTATTCTTAAATTTTTGTATGTGATGTTGCCACGTGGAAACACCAGATGCATGGGCAACATAGAATGTTGTCGCATCCACGATGGACATTAGATCAAATTTGGCGATTAATGTTATCAAGTTAAAGCTTGACGGCCATAGAGGAATGCTATTGTATGTTTGGTTATTGTTATTATTTTCAACTAAAAATTGAACAAAATTAAATAATTGTTAATAGTTATTTTAAGAAGTTGACATTATACTTCACATATAATGCATTTAATATTAATCACGGACGGTAACAAATATATTTTTCAGTATCTCTCGATTAAAAAAAATAATAAATAAATAAATAAATAATATATATATATATATATATATATATATATATATATATATATATATATATATATATATAGCATATTTACCTTTTATTTTACGACTACTTGTCGTTATTTCCTTTTTTTAAGATAAGATTTACATATAAATTAATGACATCTATTTTTTAGAATACATTTGAATAATTAATAATGGCTTAGACCCGCATTAAAAGATAATCACGAACAATTATAGCAAACCAGCCGTGATTAAATAGTGGCTTTTATTTTACGACTACTTGTCGTTATTTCCTTTTTTTAAGATAAGATTTACATATAAATTAATGACATCTATGTTTTAGAATACATTTGAATAATTAATAATGGCTTAGACCCGCATTAAAAGATAATCACGAACAATTATAGCAAACCAGCCGTGATTAAATAGTGGCTTGCGCATCAACAAGATACTCTTTTAAATGTAAAAGAATCAATTCTTAAAATTATGCTCGAAGAGATTTTTTACATTAATATTTTTAATTTAGAGAGTAAGTTTGGCCAAATATACTCTTTATAATTAAATGCATTCAAAATATTTCAATTTTCAATGAAGGAAATAATACAATAATTTGGAGGGAATGTAGTGAAAATAAAAGATAGTGAAAAATAATAAATATATTTTGAAAGTGGTAAAATTAAGTATTAAATATAAAGAACTTGTTGGAGTACTTAATTTTTTTTTTTATCCTTTAAACTTATAGATAGTTTATAAATTATAGAATACATTCTTTTAAAATAGAGAGTCTTATGGAGATGCATTGACACATTTCATCAATTTTTGTTAAAATCTACTAAAAATTTGATTTTAATCCTCATCAGACAGGGGTTATGTGTGGAATAAAATTTCTCACCCCAAAGTCATCTTAGTGTTTGATGCATCTTATGGAGAATAAATTGTATTTTATGATATGATGGAAAATATGTGATTAAAAAATAAGAATTTTTTTTGGATTTATGTTTAATATTATTTAATTGAAAAATGTATAATTGAAAATGAGTTTTGAAATAATGCAATTTTTTAAGAATGTGAATCAAACAGGGGCGATAAAACTTATTTTTTCTCCATTGCAAAAATTTAAAATATATTTAGCTTCTTGAGGAAGATTATTAGTAAACTTTTAGGAGATATAGTGAATCACGAATGTGTAGAAAATAATGATTAGTAGTTTTTAAAGTGGAATGATAATATCTAGTATCAGTGACTGAAACTAAAGTTAGACTTTCACTAATAATAGAAGTTATTAGAATTCCACATTGATTGAGAAAATATAAACAATCCACTTAATAAGGTGAGAGCAATTCTCCCCTAATAAGCTGGTTTTATTAGGTGGAGTTATGCCCAATATTCTTAATATGGTATCAGAGCTAGGCTCAATTATGCAATGTTGGGTGCCACCCAATATCGATTTGTTTATAGTTATTTGGCATGGTCCACGCTGTGCGTGAGGGGGCGTATTAGAATCCCACATTGTTGGAGAAAATATAAATAATCCAATTAATAAGGTGAGAGCAATCCTCCCCTAATAAGCCGGTTTTATTAAGTGGAGTTAGACCCAATATTCCTAATATGGTATCAGAGCAAAGAATTAAAAAAAATCCAACGACATGAAACCACCGCCCCTGAACTCAGTAATTGGATTATTTTCCAGTCTTCAACGTGAAATCATTATGTTGAATCTATCATTTTCTTCCCTGCAGTACACCAAGCTTCACTTTAATTTCCTTCCTTGTTTTTAATATGGTATAGCATATTAGGAATATTGGACCTAACTCCACCTAATAAAACCGGCTTATTAGGGGAGGATTGCCCTTACCTTATTAAGTGGATTATTTATATTTTCCCAAGCAATGTGGGATTCTAATAGAAGTAACTTTTAATTTTCAAAGAGTCCGTTTGAAAATGCTCCAAGAGATTTTTTAAATACGAAATGTTTTTTATTTTAAAGTGTCAATGCTTAAATATGAACTCTAGGTTGGAGACTCTATTTTAACTTTTTTAAAATAGAGAGTAAGTTTGACTCTTCAAATTTAGAGAGTCAAACTCATTCTACAATACAGTGTTTTAAAAAGTTCGCATAAGTTCGAAGGGCAAAACTTGCTTTGGGTCTATAATTTTTTTTCTCTAATTCCTAAATGGCCGAATTTCTTTTTCTTTCTTCTCTTTCATCTTCCATAAACGCACTTTATTACTTTTTTTTAAAAAAAAAAATCTTTTATATGACTTTAGCTTATTATTATTATTATTTTAAAAAGCTTTTTATTTGTCTTTAATTTCAAGTTTTTAGAAATGTTTATCTGTACAAAAGTTAAAAAATGACTTCTCTAAATAAATAAGATTTAAATTATGTTGCCATCTACGTTATGTAACTATGATCTTGAAACTGTTTATTTTGTTGTAAACTTCAAAAGTATCTATGAAATTCCTGTAAATATATTATGTAGCACTTGTATAGTTGAAAATTGAAATTATGAAAAATATTCTAATTTTTGTATTTAGAAAGCTTAAAAAATTCTGTGATTGACTAATGATAGGAATTATTAAGTAAATATAATATTTTATAATTTTAGATATTTGATATATATTATGTTAATTATTAAATGATTTAAAATTTAAAATAACATTAAAAATAAGAAAACTTTTTTACACCTAAGTATTGTCTATGCTTGCTTAATCCCGTAAAGCTTAAAGCTTCGCCTCCAAAAGTTTAATTACACTTTACGATTTTTAGAACAATTTTACAATGATCACATTTAATAAATTACATATTTCAATACTACTTCCTAAACTATTCAAATCACATTTAAATTAATTGATCAATTGACATATAAAAAAATATATTAAATAAAATATGAAGATAAAGCAATAAATGTTTGAGATGTGAAGATTTGAGATTCCATCTTAAAATGTCGACCTTATTAAGAGGAGTAATCCAAATCTTTATAAATTAGTCTATGTTTTCATCTTTATTTGATGTGGGATTCTATCGATATTGGGTGCACCCAACATTGCAAAACTGTGCATGCTCTGATATTATATTAGGAAGGATATTGAGCCTAACTCAACCTAACAAATCCGGCTTGTTAGGAGATGATTGCCCTCGTCTTATTAAGTAGATCGTGTAAATATCACCACTCAATGTGAGACTAATAAGCCACCTCACACACTAATTAATCATACACCATAAAATATTAGATTGCGAACTTTTTAGTCACAAAATTCCAAAGCTTCCAGCTAACCTGATCTAGACATATTTTTCTAATAAACTGCATTCCTCGTTGTATCCTTCAATAAAACATTAACTTGTTTTGTTGAACTAAAGAAAGTGTATGACTACATTCTTGCAGAATCTTTTAGTCTGTATAATTTTTCAATATCGTAACTTGTTTACTTTTTGGCATTGTTCTCCAACCTCAGCTTCTTCTGCTTCTCTTTTCTCCAACATTTTTCATATATAAGCAAGAAATAGATGTACTTATTTTCTTTTTAAACAGTACTATATATGTATCCACCACCTTTTTAACCTAAAATAAATAATGCATTATTAACAAAAAGACAAGCAACACCTCGTGTAGTTGATGATCAAAATCATGGTTTTGTAGCATATATCTATAAAAATAACTAGAACGAAGCTTCGTCGAACGCAAGTTTCTGGCGCACCGGCAGAATTAATTAAAAGCTATAATTTAACTAAATTAAGTTAATTCATTACAAATAATTAATTATAAAAGTACAAGCTGTGCTGCCTCAAGATTCTTAAAATTAATTAAGTTGAACTTCAATCTATATTGAGATGTGCAACTATTTGATTATAAGCTAACATGCTAGTTATTTATTCTTCGTACACCAAAGCCAAGGTGGTGTCAAATTCAATACAATTAGTACTTAATCCGTAATTATTACTAATGGAATTTCTTCCCATACTTCTACCGTACCCTACCATCTGCTACATATCCTTAATTATTACACTACTAGAGCCGGACGGTGTTTGGTGAGAATTAAAATTAGATTTTTAGTAGATTATGATAAAAGTTCTTGAAATGTATTATTGAAAAGTTATGGAATCCATGAACGATGTGGTTAATATTGATTGCTTGACTTTAACTTAAATTAACTCAAATTTTAATCCGAACCAAAATGGCCTAAACTAACAACTAACTACCGTACCCTACCATCTGCTACGTACTTGTTTCATCACGAAGTTATGTTTAACCACCTAGGATAACAAAATGTTGACCCAAATTATAGGTTTGACCTCTGAACGTGATAGAACTTGATACAAGGAATGAGACAAGGATCATTTTTGTTCTAGTATTCGTGACACTCATCTTGGATCTACCCATAATTTATCGTAAGAGGTAAAGGACTTGAGAGAAAGCCGTTACATTGTTGGGTTCCTATTTTTGGGACAATACAAGAATTGGAAATTTGGAGCTAGGGTTATTTAAAGTTGATCCTGACTAGATTCTACAAAGCATAGCTTTATAATTAAAAGCATTGCTAAGTTTTAGAAATTGGACACTTTTTTTTTTTTTTTGTTTTTTTTGTTTCAAGGATTAGTATAGTATTAAGGCACCTTATAGCAAGGCATAGAATTGATTGTTTTTAAGATAACTGCGAGGATCATGTTATCAATCATAATAATAATAATAATAATAATTTATTTTAATCGTTAAAGAAATATATATTCTCCATATAAAAAAGACATGATCTCTTTTAGAAGAAAATGATGTCTGAAAGTCTAAGATTGACTAACTAAGATGAGAGTGAATTGATTTATAAAACTTTTTTGTTAACTACTCAAGATTTTAAATTAATAATCATACAATTAATAATGAAATAAACTAAACACAAATGAGCACGTAGATGAACCAATATAAACTTGCACAAAGTAAAGACGTTAAGTAAAAAGGGTTAGAGAGTGCAAACGATATAATATGGAGGTTTGATCTAACGTAATAATCTACGTCCCCCGTTATCGAACTCTCCGTCATGAGCAATGTCTTTTTCACTATGTTGATTGATTTGTTGTACAATCCAACCCTTTACAACGCTTTCAGTGACTTACAACCAATGATCACCGACCTTTTACAATGTTTAGCTTTCCGGGACCTCAATACGACCCACAATTCAAAAATGAATTAGCAAGTGAAATCTTCTCTTCTTATTGAATGATAGAATCAAGGTTGATGACAAGAAGAGAAGAGGCAAACATTTCAATAGATGACAATGAGTATAGCTCAAAGTGTGGATATGAAAAACTTCTTGAAGAACTAAAAATTTTCACAAAATTAATCACTCAAAAGTTTTTCAACAGTTTAATGCTTTTGATCTTCTAAAGATGGAGAATAGAGTAGTTGTGATCAATAAAAGACTCACTTTAATGCTCAAGAATAGTTAATGCAAGTGGAAAAATAATGAGGTTTTTATAGCACTCAAACTGTCAAAAAACTATGCCGTACCGGACGCACTATACTGGACGGTCAATTAATCGTTATTTTTTGTTAGAAAATTGGACCGTTTGAAAAATGATCGTTGGAGCCATTTTGGCCATACCGGACGTCTGGTATGAGTACCGGATGTTCAGTACACCCAAAATTGCTCAAAACGTTCTTGTTTTTAAATCTTGTTAAATGTAAATGTTGGAGGGATGTTTAAAATATTTTTCAAAGTGTTTGTCATATCTAAAAATATGTGTTACGATTTTCTTACTTTTGAAAAACATAATTTTCAAGTAAAACATTTTTTGTCGTGGATTGTAAAATCAAAACTTTAAGCTCGTCATAATGTATTGCCAAATATTAAAATGTTTTATCTTTACATGTAATCGTAAAACGTCTAAATACTTAGTTTGAACAATTTCACATGCATTGCTTGACGATACTTCGACTTTTGTCTCGATTTTCGTTGAGGCAACTTTTGCGGGGTTTGCAATATCATTTTTCATGACCTCGATTGTTTGATCTTGTTTCCATATTGACTATTGTTGTGCAAATTATTTGGCTTCGAACTTTGTGCCATCGAATATTTTTATGTGCAATAATCACTAGAGCCACTTTAAATCAATTTGTTAGTAATAAATATAATTTGTTTGTGATAATCAAAACGAGACGTCAACCATAAGTCAATAATGTCTTCTTGGGGTCGTCTAGTGGTTATGATAAAGAAATCAACGTGGACAATAATTTTAATTGAAAGAGTCTTATTAGAATGGTACCTTCTTGAGGTAGTCCTTGAGGAACAATACAAGGCCATTTTTTAAGTCCTTGTTTGGTGCACATTTTGGGAGTATGAATGTATTTTTACTGTTGATGTAAAACATGTGAAAATTAGGAACAAAATAATCTTAATTGGACTTACAATAAATTGTGTTTTGTGTATGTTTAATTGGATAGGTTAAAACTATGTTTGGATATATAATAGAGATAATTAACCATTTAGAATAAAATTAAGAGAGCCGAAACCCAATTTAACATCATTGGCAAGTTTACCATCCTACAAATTCGAGTAGTACTAGGGTTCTTTTGACATACAATAGGGAAAGTTGTTTGTTTGTTGATTTTTAAAAATATTGGGATTCAACTATACAAACTTATTGATGTGCCAGTTAGATTGGAGCAAGAATGGTTGAAAACATATTACCCAACTTAGGGGATAAGGTGCGGAAGGAGTACAACCAAATTTCTTAATAAAGAGAAGTTGCGGACAGAACTATTGACGAGATATATGCCCACAAATATTTTATTTTTTAATCAAAAATCATTGATCACAAGTATACGTTCATCAGTGATTATCAATGACAATGTTATCATAATGATGTCATAATCATCTACGAAAAGTTATTATTGATATTTACAATATTTATTCTTTCTATTTTTTATTTTTACAAGATATTAAAGATAAGTTGAAATATTTATCTATTCTTTCCTCATAATACTACCGACTTATAATTTTTTTTTTTTTAGCTTTCATTTTGATCTTGGCGAAATCTTCGATTTTTTCCAACCTTTTTAATTTTCAAGTATTACATTAAGATTATTCCTTGCAGAGTCGGCTCAAAATTTACTCTTCATAAACGTGAAAATCAATTTTTTTTTTTTTTCCTTCTCACGTTACTAAGTCCATTCCTAAATAGTGCATCAAAATGCACAGCGTGAGAAGTGATTCAACTAAAAGTTTCATGTGATATGTTTTCTAGACACGAGCTCTCAATTCCAATATTACAATTTCACTCAAAACAAAAGTATAGGTTTTGTAGATTTATTCCTTCGATTGTTCCAAGATCCAGGCTCAATTAATCACCAAAACAACACCACAATCGACGCCAACAACCACAAACCAAACACTTCTCCAAACCTAACTGGTTGCCCTAATTAATCAGCCCACAAATGACTAATGGTGAGAAATTACAGCCAAGACAATAGCCACAAAGGCAAAGGAGTGAAGAAGAAAGGGACGGTTCTCTCAAGAAAGTGGCACGCGAGCTCAATGAACAAAGCAATAGACAAAAAACGGTTTTTCTTCTCACTTCACAATAAGGTACGGCTGCTTTAATAATTTTCACACCCTAATTGTAATTAGCAACTAACTTAAATAGGCTAAGAATATGTTAGGCTTTTAGGTCAAACAAACAGAGCCCAATAACAAAGGGATAAGTGAGCTAATACCTTAAAACCATCCAAGTCGTTCGAGTCAGGCCATGAGCAACACTAATACATTTAGACTACTTCAAATGACACAAGTGGGTTACGTGATTCGATTGGTTCGATTGTGACGTCAACATATCATTTCAATCATCGACAGAGGCCTATACCATCTAATCCAACTAGAAAACCGATTTAACATCATAGCCCGAGATTTATTGGGTATCAAAAACCCAACATGTTCGTTTGTTTTTGTTTTTGTTTTGTGGGTGGGTGGGTGGGGGGGGGGGTGTTCTACCAATTAAATGATTTCCACGAATAGACAAAAATTTTGAGTGATTTCCACATGCTTATATAAAAAAGTTTTAAGGGATTTTCACCAGTTTATGAATCTAAATAATTGCTGCAGATTTCTTCTCATGCAAAAGCACGTACTTGGAGTAGGTAAGATATGTTATTTTATTTATTTTTTCTCCTTAATATGTTTTTTCTTGTACGTAGAATCAAATCTTGTAGATTCATGTTTTGTGATTTCATATGTTTATTAATTATGTAAGGGATTTTCTTGTACTTATCGACCCAAATGTTCTATGCCACAAAATGTGTTAGGATAATTAAGAATTGGGAGTGCAAACGGGCGAATATGTAGTAGGTAACATATGAATTCTCTCCTCTCTTTTTTTTGATACTTTTTTTTTTTTTTTTGAATAAAATTAAAATCAAGAATATCAAAATAGAAATCAAATAATTTCAATTGGACGGAGATTGGACTTACAATAAATTGCGTTTCGTACATTCTTGATTAAGCATTTTGGATAAGACTAAGAGAGTCAAAAACCAATTAATGTCCCCAGATAAGGAATATTTGGCAAGTTTATATCAAGTAAATGGGTAATTTCGACATGCTTTGTTTGTCGAATTCTATTCCATTCTAATATACGTCAATTAATAGACGGATTATAAATGTCTGAATTCAAGTCTTGATAAAACAATGCGTGTGCATGAGCAAATAGAAGAACAAACAATCAAAGTTCGATTATTCTTATGAACATAGGGATTTAACAATCAAGACACGTTGATTCACAAAATATATATATATATATATATTGAAAAATGATTTTTGATAAGAAAAATAGCTGATTCAACAGATATAATTCGGAATTTTTTGTAATTTTTTGGTGATTCCACATGCTTATCAAAAAATTTAATGAATTTTCATGTGTTTATCAATCCAAATAATCTTTGCAGATTTCTTTTGATGCACACGCACGGATTTGGAGTAGGTAAGATATGTAATCTAATTTTTTATTTCTCATTAAAATGTCTTATCTTCTACTATTCAAATTTCCGGATATCAAGCAAAGTTGGAGAAGACATAAAAGAGGATCAAAAGAGGCAAATGAAGAAGAAGAAGAAGTCCCTTGATTTCTTGATGTTTCGGGGCATATAATAAAATTGAGAAGGGAAAATGTCTTCAAGGCATTCATTTAGAAATGAATACCTATGAATCCATGAAGTTTCCATTTCAAAAATGGGTAAATGAATAGGTTTAGTAAAATAATGAAAAGATTTTAAAGGGTTTATTTTAGGTAATTTCCTGAACCAGGTTGAACGGCTTTCTTGAAGTTTGAAGGGAAAATTTCTGGTAAATTGCAAATATTTTTGGTTTGAAAAGTTCTAGGTTTTTGGAAGGTTGAAAGGGATAAAGTTCTTGAAGCCCGAGTAGTTTTTTGAGACGACGAGGAGCTTTCTCCTTTTCTTGAACCTTGAATATAATTTTCAATTGAAAGTATGGGAATTGAAGTTTTCTTTTTATTCTTATTGGAAGAAGAATCCATATTGAAAATCTCCCTCAATTAGAAAATCTCTCTAATTATTCTCCCAATCTTTCTCAAGAAAGATTTCTTTGTATAAACTCGCTTGTAAGGAAGTTTGCAAAAACGTTAGAATTTCCTTATATATATATACTATTTTGAAATCAAAAGAAAACAAAATAGCTCTCCATCTTGCAAAAATTTGTTTTGAAACAAGATTTTTGACTTCTTTTGAAACTTTACAATCTGTTTTTAAAATAAAATTTTTATTGATTAAATCGTCTTGAAATTTTGAAGCTATTGATAAAATTTCTACTTTTTTAAATATTAGAATAGATCTTTTGAGGTCCAGTCTACTCACCTAAGTGAAACCTAACCAACTGTTATTGATTATATTTTTTTGGAATCTACATTAATACCCTACCATATCGTATATCAGACGTATCTGTCTCAACAATAATGGATGCAAGTGGATCAATAATTGATAAGCATATGATGCTTTTGACAACTTTTTTGACATTTTGGACTGCCAAAGTGTGCTCTAGGTCCACGGTTGTGAATTTTTTTGTAACTTTTGAAAAATTGGAGCACAAAGTAGCTTGATATTTTTGACAAAATCGGCAACATAATTGACAGCCTACAAAGTGCTACAAACTTGTTTTATCTAGAATTTCATTAGAAAATTTATCAACGAATTCTAGACTTCTTTGAATAGGTATAAGTGTTCTTAAGTGTATGTAATGACCTAAGAACCTTATACGTATTTGACAAAGAACAATTTTTTTAACTGAAACAGTTAAACAACTATTCTTAATGATATGAATGAATATTAAGATGTTTAAAATGTTGTTCTAAACTTTTTGAAAAAAATTAGAACATCATCAATATAAACAATGATAAAATTTGAATAAGGATTAGAAATATCATTTATAATTTTTTGAAATTCTAAAAGAGTATTTTTGAGACCGAATGACGTAACATTCCATTCACATTTCCAAAAGGAAAATTGAAAACAATTTTGAATGTGTCTTCTTCCTTAATTTGAATTTGCCGGAAACCTAACTTCATATCAAAATTAGAGAAGATAACAACTTTAAACAATTTCTTAATATATCTTTCTTTTGAGGTAATGTATATCTAATCTATTGGAAATCTTTATTATTTTGAGGTAATGGATATCTATTCTATTGGAAATATTTATTAAGAGGCTTATAATTGATAATTGGACGGGGAACCCCTCGATCAATTTCAGCAGAATTATTGACATAAAAGGCTGAACAGTTCCAAAGAGATTTACTTGGACGAATCAAACATTTATCAAGTAAATCATTGATTTCCTTGATACCGTGATCAAGCAATTCTTTGTTTATTTGAATCGGACGAGATTTTGTAGAAATATTTAACTCATGAAAATCAATATTATAAGGAAGTGAAACAACATGTTTCTTCTGATTCCAAAAAGCATTTGGAAGGATACAACAATATTTCATTTTCAAATTGTTTTTGAAAATTTGAGAATTTCTTTTTTATCAAAGAGTTTTGGCTCTCCAATTCTTTGAAATCTAATTTCTTTTTTGAGAAATTGAATATGTTTTTTCTTAAAATTGATACTACTAATAATTTTTGAAATAGATGCTTCCTTCAAAGAATTAATATCTTTATAAGAAAGAGGATTTCTAAACTTAAAAAAATATTTCTTGATTGAAAATATTGGTAGTAAGTCCTTTTGAATTAGTTTGAAAAGGATAAAGTGAACAATAAAAGAAGTTTTAAGAATTACTTCTTGGTATAAATCTTTGACTAAATAAAAAATATTTTTAAAATAAATATTTGAATTAAAAATATGAGCTTTTGAAAGTTTATATTGAATATTAAGTTTTCTTACCACTAGTGCCATATTAAAGACTCAGTAGTTTTTTTAAAATATTTTGTATGGATAAGACATTCCCTAATACAATTTTGATGAGCACTAGAAATAATTAAGTCTCTAATAGTAAATTTGAATTCTTTATTGACCACAATAGTCATATTACAGCACCATTTTGGAAGTTGAATACGATTGACAACATTAACATTTTCTTTCTATGTTTGAAAGTTTTCATGAGAAGTTAAAAGAGTATCTTCTTCAAAAGAGGAATTAGTAGTATCTATCTCTTGTTCCAAACTTTTGGTTTTGGAGAGAGCAACTATAATATGAACATCTTTCATTCGACGTTTCAATATTGAAACTTGAGATTTCATTTCATTAATCTCAAACGTAATTCAGAACATGAAACTTTTGAAGAAGATGAATTCTCAGTATTAAACATATTTAATGTGTTTTTCATATTAAATGGAGTTATCGGAGATGTTGAGGAATTTGGAAGAAGAAGAGAGAACTTTTTCTTTAATTGAGGATCTTTAATTTTCTCAATTATATCTTGAATAAGTTCTTCTTCTTTAGTAAGAACATTTATGGTTTTACAACCACAAATTTCTTTATTTTGACTTGTATTAGAATCAGATAATTCTAAGCTTATCTTAGCATCAGAGTCTTCTTGATATTGATTCGTCTTCTAAACAAGAGTTGAGTAGATTTAAAAGTTAAAGTTCAATATCTTTATTAATTTGAAGATTATTAATCTTTCCATTTATAGGACATCTTTTGAATAATTACCTGTTTGATTGCATTTCCGAAAGGTAACTTTTGAATTTTTCAGAGTTTGTTTTTTAAAGATTTTTCTTTTTCTTTTTTGGGTTTTGAAGGATGATTTTTAAAAGATTTTTGTTTTTGAAAAATTCGTCGTTTTTTAAAAGTTCTTTTCTTATATGAGAAGGAAAAAAATTTGTTTTTCATTTTTGAAGATGGATGAATGATTTTTTTTTTTCAAAATCATATTGTTCACATAAGGATCCAAGTTCTTTACGACTTTCAGATCTTTCTGATTTCAATTTTGTTTTGAGTTTGAGATCATTACAAAGTATTAATCTTTCCTTATTGACAAATTAATAATTTCTCCATAAATTAGAGTAGTGTCAGAAATGATATCATTATTTTGAAGTTTAATAGAATTCCTTACTCTTTCAGCAAAGAGTTTAGGAAGTCCAGAAATGAATTTTTCTCTCCAAAAAATATTGTTTGCAATCTTCTCGGATTAAAACTTTGGTAAGTAACATATCATTGTACTAGCAAAAATCATGAAGTTCTGGAAAAATGAGATTTAAAAGAAACTCAGATGTTCTATCTTGAAGATGAACATGAGTACCGATAAATTTTTTTAGTATTGAATAAACAAGAGTATTGAAACTATCATTTTGATTTTGATTATTGATAGAAAATTCAATTTTGTTCCGGTCTTCCTCAGTAAGATAATTCCGCTAACAGTGCTTAAATTGACCGGTAATACTACAAATTATATTACAGAAAGAAGTATGAGCATTGATTTCTCTACTAATATATGTTGCATGGCATACATCCATATCTTTGAGAACTTGAACAATTTGATATTCTGTAAATCCATCAATATTCCATTCGATGATTTCATCATCAGAAAGAGAAACTTGAGGTCACCTTTTCTCCTCATATAACATCTCATGATAAGAAAGACGAGAATAATAAGTTGGAGGTTTTGAATTCTCACCTTTCAATTTATTGATTTGAGAAAGTTTATTCTCAATAAATTGAGTTTCAAGATCTTCTAAATTATCATAGTATTCATATTTTTGGAAGACCCAAATTTCGAAATTCGAAAGCAAGTTCTTGTTAAACTTTTGAATCAGAAGATAAAAAATCTATTTTTAATTGTGGAGTAATTTTTGAATCAATAGGTTTGAAAATAATATTTGAAATCTTTTTCTTTTTAGAAGATGATACTTCAGATTCAGATTTAGATTCAATTCTATTTAACCGAGGACAAAGAAATTGAAGAATTATATTAGTATAATTATTCTGAAATTGAATATTTTTGATATCTGTTGCTATAGGAATATTTTATTGATCGATTTTGATGGAAATGGGGATATGTTTAGATGTTGGATATCATGTTTGTGAGTGTAGGATGTTGGGTTGTTCATGGTTGTCGCCAATTGTGCTTTGATTTACATGACTTTACATTGCCTTTAACTTGTTCGATGAAATGCCTCTTTGATTTGGTCGTGTGATTTTGGCCATGATTTTGCACACACAAGTCATTTGTCATTCCACGAACACTTTTATGCACTTACTGACTCACATGTCAATTTGGGGTTGATTGGCGTTGAATTCTGGTTTGGGTGACATGTCACTCATATTGCACCTCCATCTAGACATCACTGTACCTTCGTCATGCAGTCACTGCACTATGCCCATGCACGGTCCTATTTGACTCTTTTGCTTTGTTTTACAAACATGTGGCATATGGTTGCCCTGTTTTGCATTTCATGAATTGATTTGGATTGATTTACGATTCATGATACAATTTTACATCATTTTACGTGTTTGCTTCACTTGCACATCATGTTCACGCATTTTCATGCATTAGACTGCATGGTCGCTCGTGTGGTTTACATTCTTTTTTGTCACATCTCTTGACATGTTTGTTTTGCAATCATGTTCCAGATGCCGTCAAAGAGAGCCTGGACCACCACACAGCGGACCAGTAGATCTACTTCCTACAATCGGGCGCGTTTCGTTTCTTCCATTTCTTTTGAGGTGTTTACTTCTCAGTTCTCTCATCGTCATGTCCTCGTATAGCGTGAGGTTATTTTAGCTGATTTATCCCTCGATATTGCTGCCATTTTCATTTCTCGGGGTTGAGAGTCTTTGTTGAATGTGTTGGTTCCCTCTCATAGTCTGTTAGTTCAAGAGTTCTTCGCGAACATTCATGAGATTTGTGATACCTCCTTTAGAGTCTATCTTAGAGGTCGTACTATTAGGCTCTCTCCTGATATATTGGCCGAGTCTCTTCATATTCCTCGGGTTCCTCACCCAATCATTCCTTATCTCTGTTCGATACCCCATTGGTAGGGGGTTCGACTGCATCCGCACTGGATCACTTTCGACCGAGCGATAGGTATTGTTGCGCATTGTGTGCACAGTCCTGTGGCCGATCGCACACACTTCTTCCTTACCATCTGATATGGCTCGATTTCTATACGCCCTAGTTCATGGTGACTCGATTTACCTTCCTACTTTTTTGTGCTAGCATATTCTTTGTACTTTCAGAGTCCCTGGTCATAGGATAGGTCTTCTTTATGCTTGCCTTATTCATCGGTTGGTCACTGGCCTTGGGGTTGTTTTTCTCGAGGGTTCTTCATGTCGGATTGGTCGACCAATTGGTTATACCGTCGTTTCATAGAGTCGGTCACATGCTACTTCATCTTCTACTCAGGCTGTGCCTACTGATCCTGTAGTGACAGCTGACCCTATTGGTGATCTTCTCTTTGGTAATTCGTCTCCATTCTACCTTGTGAGGCTCCGTCTACTTTTGACGTTCCTCCATCTACGTCTTCTTTCTTCCCTCATGTTTCTTCGACTGTTGATCCCATGGCCGTCTTGATGGGCCAGATGTCTACTATGATCAGCCAGCAGGCTCGACTACTTGGAGATGTGACTCAGACAAGGGCAGAGGTCATTGCCTTACGTGGGGAGGTTGCAGATGCTCAGCGTCGCTTGCGCTGGATGTGTGCGCACTAGGACTATGGAAGTGATGATACTGATGCCTCTGGTGAGGATGATGCTCCCGCGACATAGTATATGGATTTTCATTGTAGATTTTGCACTTTTCGTGGTATTAATGGGGTTATGGTGTCTTGGTTAACATTAATACTGCATCTCAAACTAACTGATTTCACTGATTTTGCTTCTAAGTATTTTATTACTCATTTCCTGTATCACGTGCTTTTACATTAGTTTGTGAGTTTTTTATTTCAGGATACATGTTTAACAGAGTGGAAGTCGCATTCAATTGGTTTAGTTAGACTTGGGTAGTTTTGATAGGTTGTTGTTTGTTTTGTATTGTGTTCTGTCACAGAATGTCAAATGGGGAATTTGTTAGGTTTATGTTTTGTATTGACGATTCTGTGAACAAATAGACCAACTTGAACAATTATAAAAGTTTAGGGACTGAATTGTAAAGTTTCATAGTTGGTAGGTTAGCTTAGGGTTTGAGGTTTTATGTTTGGAATAAGAAGGATCCACGTCGGATTTACGCTAGTTGCTCACCGAAGTACTGCTCGAGCGGATGGAACACAGACTACCTCGCTCAAGATTCGCTCGAGCGACAGACCCCTCGCTCGAGCAAAGCTGTCTTCTCGCTCGAGCGACGTATTTTACGGCCAGACCTAATTTCTATTCCCGAGATTTTTACTTGGCCCATACAACCTATTTCGTCCAACATATAAATTCTTGGCGCCGCGTTTTCTGCTGTGAGGAGGTTGAACACATTACATTCTTGAGAGAATTCATGCTTCATCATATTCAAAGTTCAATCTTTCCATTGTTTATGCGCCAAACCTTGTGAAAACATCAAAGAGCCAAATCAAACACTAGATTGTATTTTTCGCTTGGATTTGCTGCTAGATTGTGTCGTTAATTGTGCTGCATTGAAGATCAATGAAGAACAAAAGAACGAGGAGTTCTTTAGGAAGATCTACATGAGATAAACTGTGTAAAGAGTCAGGATTGGAGTTCGTGTGCTCATTCCAGGAGGACTGCTTTACAAAGAAGAGTCGGGATTGATGTTCGTGTGCACATTTCAGGAAGGTTGTTTCGCACTTTAGACAGGAGATCAGAAAGCTTGTGTTGTCAACTTTGCGGTGGTTTGTAAGTTAATTGACAGTTTATAGTTGATATTTGACTGGCAAATCCCGGGAGTTTTTCTTACATTGGGTTTTTCCGTGAACAATTCTGTGTTGTTTACTGCTTTATTTATTGTTTTGATATTGTTGCGGTATTCAAAGATATGCTTAATTGGATTGTTTGACTAATCATCAAGACATAATTAACCTGTGACATTTTGCTAATTAATTAGTTTTGTTTATTCTGTATTTACATCTAATCACCCCTTTCTAGGTGTAGTTGGGTCGAATCTCGCATTTATCAATATCATAAATTACAGATTTATTTACAAACATATGATGCGATAAGATATAATTGGATCAAAATCTCTTTAGGAAAAAAAACTTCACTAATTACTTTTTGACATCTTATCAATATGTAAAACTTTATGTTGCTCCTTATGTATAATTAGCATCATTCTAAATTATATAGATAATTGGTTTGTCCTTGAATGGTTTTTCCTTGAACTTATTGACATGCTTGAAAATGGCTCCTAAACGTCAATATTTAGTAACTAAACTCTATAATGCTCAACCCATTAATCTTCCAAGTTGATTTTTTCGCATTGTCACGGTTTGCATGTGATGAATTCGAACATTTTACTTTTGTACGATATCCAAATTTCCTCTATTCAAGAAACACAAATGCAATTCTAATTACATAAAAAAGCCAAACGTTCTCTAATTATGTTGCTACTGAATTATTCTAGCATTATTTCGGCAACCTGGGACTGGAAATTTCCCAATTAATATTATTGGTTATAAAATTATATAATAGGCGATTATATTGACATCACAGTTGTTATTTGTTACACTACATATCAATTGCATTTAAGCTCATCAATCTTTATTCATTGTACCATTTATTTTCTTAACTTTTTTTTACAAGATCTTTTTTTCAACATTCCATGAATTAGCAAATTTCATCGTTGATGATTATTTTTCAAAATATTTTATTTATGTGCTTTAAAATTAGGGATATATTTTGTCGAGCTTCAATATTCATTGATTTTAAAAACATGGTTGGCAAAAAAATTGTTTTACGCCTCTAATGGATGTTTTTGATGGAAATCATTACAAGATACACGATGTAATAATCAAGGAAAGGTTGATGATAAGAATGTGACAAAAAAAAAAAAAAAAGGTTGAAAATATAAGTGTTGCAATTAAAAATAAAATCAAAACCTTAAGTACAAAAATACGGTGGGATAAAACAAGTTTTTTTTTTTTTTTTGGTATGAATATGGTATAATTTCCTATTGTAATATCTAATATTAGACGTGTAATGCTTTAAAAATATTCCACTATTTAGAGTAGAAGTGTAAAACAAGAAAATGGTGTTGAACAAAAAGAAGGAAAGATGGAAGAAAACGTCAGGAGGAGGACAAGATGGTGAAGTAGAAGAAAAGAATAGATAAAAAAATAATAAAAAACAGCTAACTTGTCAACGTTCTCTGCATTATTGAGCTGACTCTCACCTAAGCCATTTTTTTTAAACAAACTCTTAAATTAGCATTTATGCTTCTCCCTCAACCCACAGCTTTCTGCCATTAATTCATCTTAATTAATTATACACTTCTTTTACTTTATTGAGAGAATTGCGCAAAGATTTTATCGATTCAAGGTAAATATCTATGTTAATCTACTCCTGCATCTATTAGAGTTTATCGCATTTTTTCTATATAAATGAATATGATTTTGTTGATTGAGTTTCAATGATATGATAATCTGGTTCTTTCTTCTTACATGTGCACACTCATCTCGTCTCAGAATTAGTGTATTAAGTACCTCTCAATTCAACTGAAGAAGATTTGGAGCCATTCGAGTAAGTAGGTCAACTCGTTGTGTATCGATTCTTGTTAAGTTCTATCTTCATATAAATTGTATAAAGAAGATTATTATTACTTTTTTCTAAATTTAACAAACATCTAAAATAACTATGATTGTTCGATAATAGGAAGTTGGAACTCTAAAATCAATCCCGAATTGAGCCTTAATTTAGAACTTGAATATTGAATATTAAAGATAAAGTTTGTGATCAACAGCTTCATCAAAAAGTTTCAGTGGTTAGAAATATCCCATCCCTTGTCGTGAGAATCGAGTTTACATCGAGTTTTATAGTCTTTCCAATTCAATAGTATGATAATGGATTTTTCTTTTTCTTTTCTCCTCATTTTTTCTCAAGGTGGCTACATACTGATACTCTTTATATTTCTGAGGAAAATCCCTAATAAACCAGTTTCTACATTTTAATAATATATTACCTAATAGAACTTTTTAGTATTATTATTTTAATAATGTCATAATGGAGAATTTTAACTTCTTTTTTTAATGTTTCTGCAAGAGTTCAATTTTTATTGAAAAGAAATCAACATGTTCTCATAAAATAATTTGTCTCGATAATAACAAAAGTGTCACATTTGTATTTGATTATATTTACTGATAACAAATATAGTCTTATTTTATTTTATTATTTATTACGGGTAGAATAGTCTTTTTAGTTTCCTTTATTTTAGATTATATATAGTCTTTTTATATTTAGATTTTGTATTCACTTTTCATTATACAGAATTAATGAAACCCCAACCTTCATTTTTTCCTTTCTTTTCTTTGAATTGTTTAACATAGTATCAGAGTAGTTTTGATCCTAAATAAATTAACCTTTGAATTTCGTTTCCGGCGAGCAGCCTTGAGCCGCTCGTCCGGCTCTCAATGTTGTTTTTCTTTTTTATTTTATTTTCGGATGTATCCCTACAAAGTCACATCACATTCCGGTGGCCAAAACTCAGTTTCTACAATTTTTTTGGAGTTTCTTCAGCTTTTGGTAATCTGGAACTTGGTCCAGTTTATTTGAAATTTGGTTTAGTATGTCCAGTTCATCTGAAATTTCATTTAGTATATGTTCAGTTCATCTGGAATTTGGTTTAGTTCTTGGAAATTTGGTTTGCAGTTTGTAGGTAATCTGGAAGTTGTTTTGTATATTTGGCCCAATTGATGAGATTGAAAATTTGGCCCAGTTGATGAGATTGGAAATTTGGTTTACAGTTTGTAGGTAATCTGAAATTTGTTTTACATATTTGGCCCAGTTGATGGGATTGGAAATTTGGTTTGCAGTTTGGCCCAGTTGATGAGATTGAAAATTTGGTTTGTTTTTGGTTCGGTATATTTGGATTTGAAATTTGCGTCCGTCTGGATTTGTTGAGATTGTGTGGTTGTGTTGGCTACTTGCAGATATGGGTGTTCATTCGGTTCGGTTCGATTCATCGTTTTTGGTTTCTTGCAAACTCTCAATGCTAAGCATTGTGAGTTTGATGATGAATGTTAACAAATATAGTCTTATTTTATTTTATTGTTTATTGAGGATAGAATAGTCTTTTTAGTTTCCTTTATTTTAGACTATATATAGTCTCTTTATATTTAGATTTTGTATTCACTTTTCATTATACAGAATTAATGAAATCCTAACCTCCATTTTTTCCTTTCTTTTTCTTTGAATTGTTTAACATTTACATGGTATATTTGCAGGAATTCACGTGGATCAATTGCTAAGCACTACCAGAGACTTGGAGGGAAATATACAAACTCTTAACAGAAAAATCGAATTGCTGAAAAGTCGAGAAGCAGACGTGCATTCTGAATTACAAAATGCAGCACATCTTTCTGGAAAAAAGTGCAAGAAAGAGGTTGAAGATTGGTTGATTAATGTCAGAAGAAGCATACAAGAATTCGAAAGCCTGGAACAAGAAGTACAATGCAACAGGTTTTATCTTGTTTATTCACAACAAATACTGGCAGAGCGAGTTGAAAGAATGACCAAGGAAATGGCGGAGCTTGTTGAGCAAGGAGATTTTTCTGGAGGGCTTTTTCTTGAGGATAATGAGAGTATTGACCAAGCATTTCTACAAAATTTCAATGACATTTGGGCATCATTAATGGATGAAAACATCTTAAGCATTGGCATTTATGGAATTGGAGGAGTAGGCAAGACTACTCTAGCAAGGCGTGTCCGTGATAAGCTCTTAAATGAATCCAAATACTCGCCTCATGTTTTTTGGGCCACTATCTCCCAAGAGCTCAGTACCTACAAATTGCAAAATTACATTGCTCAAGCTTTGAAAATAGGTATCTCAATAGAGAGTGACGAGAAGAAGAGGGCAGCTGAACTATTCCGTGGATTAAAGAATAAGGAAAGATTTGTACTTATACTAGATGATGTCTCAAAACAGATTGACACCGAGAATATAGGTATTCCTCTCGGAATGGATGGATGCAAGTTGATTATAACAAGTCGATCACTAGAAGTTTGTCAACAAATGGGCTGCCAGAAGATTATAAAAGTGAACACACTTGCTGAGAAAGAAGCTTGGGAACTATTTTCAAATAAACTTGACTGTGTTGAAATTTCGCCAGAAGCAGAAGATATTTGTAAGAAAATGGCCAAAAGATGCAATGGTTTGCCACTTGCACTAGTCGCATTGGCTGGAAGCATGAAAGGGGCGACTGACATTCATGAATGGAGAGATGCATCAAAAGAACTAAATAAATCGTGTATGGGGCAAGCAGACATGGAACATGGAGCTGTGCCAATACTCTTGTACAGTTTTAACCGTTTGAAGGATCCAAAGCTAAAAAGTTGTTTCTTGTATTGCTCCTTGTATCCTGAAGGCTATGATATTCCAAGAGACGAATTGATTGCAAATTTCATTTCAGAAGAGCTCATAGATAGAAGATTGAGTAGGCGATCAGAGTTTGACCAAGGCCATGCAATACTAAATGAACTAGAGAAAGCCTGCTTAGTGGAAATCTGGACAGATAGAGAGATCGTGAAGATGCATGATTTGATTAGAGAATTGGCAATAACGATCACTGAACATAACCCTAGATACATGGTAAAATCTGGACTTGAGTTAACGGAAATACCAAAGGTACAGAACTGGACAGAAGATTTGGACAAGGTTTCCTTAATGGATAACCATATAGATGACATTTCACCTGGAATATCACCCAAGTGTCCTAGACTTTCATCATTGATTTTGAGTAAAAATCCTCTCAAGTTTATCCAAGAACGTTTCTTCGAGCATATGCGTGGTCTCTGTGTTCTCAATTTAAGTGAGACTTCAATTGAACAGTTGCCACATTCCATATCAGACTTGGAGAAACTTAATGCATTATTACTCGGAGGCTGTGTCAATCTTGTATATGTGCCACCTTTGGGAAAGCTCAGGGCACTGAGACAGCTGGATTTAACAGGTACTAGCATTGAGGAAGTGCCCCTAGGTATGGAAAGCTTGACCAACCTCGAACTCCTATACATGGATTGTTGCAACTTAAATAATATGCCGGCTGGGATTTTGCATAGACTCTCACATCTTCGAGAGCTCACATTGCCGTGTCATGTAGTACCCCCAACTGATGTTGAAGGATTGACACAGTTGGAACTATTTGATGGCAGTTTGAATAGTGTATCCGATCTTAATCGATTAATCAAGTCTCAACAAAGTGAATGGCGACTCAATTCCTACCACATTATTATAAAAGAGCCGGGAGAAGTTTTTGGATATGACGAATATTATCCACCTTGTAAAGTGATACATTTCGGAGAGGACAGTCTCACTGGATCTTCGTTAGGCGTAGATGAAAATTTACTGCCACAAGATATTGAGGAACTACTCTTTGAAGGATCTGGCTTGAGTTGTTGCTTATTAGATTATTTCCCAATGTTGTATAATGCTAAAGACCTAAAAAAATGCGACATAGCAGTTGAGGATCATATAGAGTGCATTATGAGGTTATCGTCTGCGGAGGAAGAAGAACAGTCTCGTGGGGTACCATTCCAAAGCCTCGAAGATTTATTTCTTAATGGTTTGCCAAATTTCATGGGTCTCCTCAAGTGGGAAGGAGGAGCAGAAGTTGCACCAATTCCACCTGGCACTTTTTCCCAGCTTAAAACGTTACATATTTATGACTGTAGAAAAATGAAGAAGCTTCTCCAGTGGAGTTTGGTACAGAACCTCCATAATCTCCAAAAGTTGGATGTTTCTAATTGTGATGAGATGGTAGAGATAATAGGAGATGATGACGATGATCACTATGGGAGAGACCCTACTGTAAACAGTAGCGCTAATGTCACCCTGCCAAAGTTAAAAGATTTATCACTTTATAAACTGTCAAAGTTAAAGAGCATCTGCAAGGGGACGATGAAATGTGATTCCATCGAGTCTATTTCGATACATAAATGCACAGAACTAAAGAAGGTCCCTTTGCACCTGCAGATCCTCCTCGATGGACAACCATCAGCTCCCGCATTTCTCAAAGATATAAAGATAGGAAGAGAAGAGAGACAATGGTGGGAATCATCGGAATGGGATCATCCCAATGCCCGCAATGTCCTTCTACCCTTTCTCAGGGAATATTGGTGATATATACCTTTCTCAGGTAACACAATTTAGTTCATTAATCCTAACTGTGAATGCGAAATAATGGTAACAAAATAACAGTCTCATTTTCTTGTCAGGTTTTTACATGGATATGTACCTGATTGGTTGATTGAAGTAGGCCTATACTGAAGTTGTACCTTGATCTCAACTCAAATGTAATTTGAGTTTCCTTATTGTCCAATCTTATATAGTACTATGTATGCCTAAAACACGAGTGAGACATTAAATCTTGTATAATACAATGTATGCCTAAATATTTCAATAATGTACACTATCAGTTGATTATTGGATGGTATCTGCAAAAGTTATTAAAGATGCATGTGCAACCAGATAACGGAAAAACCCAAATATGTTTAAATACAAATTATTTTAGAAAGTTCTTGTGCTCATCTTGAAAGAAAAGTACATCTTTTGATTTTTAAATACAAGAATTATAATACATACGCGCTAAATCTATTTATGATTTGAAAATTTATCCAAACAAATGGCATTACAAGAGACTAGTGTTCCAAAAGAAATTTTTTGTATATAATATTAGTATATAAAATCTCGAGGGAAAGGATACTGATGAAGCCTTTTATAGACTAATTCCTGCAACTGAATATCTGCAGGGAGCTAATAGAATTTAACAAAAGATTGAATGATATTTCGGGCATTAGGTTGTTCCCACTCCATTGATTCCCACCATTCTTTGTCTTCTTTGCATATCTCAATCACTTTAAGAGCCGTTGGAGAACATGGTTGTCCATCAATAGTCGATTGAAAGAAAGGAAACTTCTTTAGTTTTCTACAGCCCCATAAATCGATAGACTCCATGGAATTGCAAGTCATTGTTGTTTTGCAGATCAATTTCAGTTCTGGCAAGCAATTCAAGGACAAATGCCTTAACCTCGGGAGTGTTATAGAGCTTGTAACATCCATACCTTCTTCTTCGTCAGCTATTATTTCTGCCATTTTCTCGCATGAAAAAAGGTACAAAAATTCCAGGTTACAGAGGTTCTGCAGCAAACACCACGGGAAAAGCTTCTCGATTCTGTGACAGTATTTAATGTCTAATTTTTTCAGACCGGAAAACATTCCGCGGGGAGGGTTTGCGACCATTCCCCGTTCCCACCTAATCATACCAATAAAGTTAGGCAAGTCAGATAGATGTAAATATTCAAGGCTTTGGAGTGGTACCCTGCGAGAATCTTGTATTCCTCCTGCAATCAGTTCCTTGTGGGAGGACAATGTCAAAAAGCATTCTATTTCCTTACAAAGAAAAATTTCACAACTCCTCAAGTTTCTTGGATTTTTAAACCGTGGGAAATCCTCCAAAAAACACCTACTCAGGTTGTTGCACTTATCAATTTCCAGATGCTGAATGTCCCGGGCAAATAGTACAGCCTCTCCTCTTCTTCCTACTTTATTGAGAGTGCAACTTCTTAAAATCACCCTTTTGTCACTTAATTTTTCAAGATCTTCACAGAAATCTTCATGAGTTTCTTCCTTACCTATGCGAATATTATAGAATCTTAGTCGCCCGTGACTCTGTTGAGACTTAATAAATTGGTTGAAATCACACACATCGTGCAACGCGCCTTGAAATTCTTCCAGCTGTTTCAACCCCTTGAATTCTTCCACTGGTACTTCCATACGATATGGAAGCATGAGACGCTGAAGATTCGAGAGCCTGGGCAGTATCCCTGTCGGTATCGTCCTCAGGCGCATAGCTAATAAATCGAGGCGTTTGAGGTTGGCTAAATTTTCCATGCCTTGAGGTATTTCCATAATTCTAGTTTCTGTTAGGTCCAGCTCCTTCAGTGCTTTGAGCTTTCCCAGGGGTGGCACAAATTTGAGCTTGGCACAACCTCTGAGCAATAGTGAACATAAATTCTCCAAGTCTGATATGGAACTCGGCAACTTCTCAATCTTGATATAACTTAAGTCGAGATTCTGCAAGCCATGCATGTGTGTAAAAAACAAATCTGGAATCAGCCTCAGAGGATTCTCTCTCAAAATTAAAGTCGAAAGGTTAGGACAATTTGGCGACGTGCCTGGTGAAATTTCAGATAGCTCGTTACACATCAAGGAAACCTTATCCAGGTCTACCTTCCAATCCTGCTCCTCTGGCGTCCCCTTCAGTTGAAGTCCAGATTTTACCATGTATTTAGGACTATCATTTGTGATCCTTATTGCCATGTCTCTGATCAAATCATGCATTTTCACATACTTTTCCTTCTGATAATTTTCAGCACCTTCCAGTAAGCAGACGTTCTCTAGTTTATTCAGTATTGCATGACCCTGGTCGAATTCTGCTTGTCTATTCTTCCGTTTATCCATCAGCTCCTCTGAAATAAATTTGGCTATCAATCTGTATCTCGGAATTTTTTGACCTTCAGGATACAGAGAGCAATACAAGAAACACCGTTGTAATCTTTGATCCCTCAGACGATTAAAACTACATTGGAGGATTGGTAATACCTCATTTTCCATGTTATCTCGTCCCATAGAAGATTCTTTCAATTCTTCCATAGCATCCCTCCATTCATGAATGTCCGTCACCCCGCTCATGCTTCCAGCCATTGTAATAATCCCAAGTGGCAAACCAGCACACCTTTTTGCTACTTTCTTTGCAATACCTTTTGTCTCTGAAGGAAGTTTTATGCCATAACCAAGTTTTTCAATAAATAATTTCCAGGCATCTTCTTCCGATAGAGGTTCAACTTTTATATTATCTTGGCATTTCATAGAACGACATACCTCTAGTGATCGACTCGTTATGATCAACTTGAATCCATTCATTTCAGGAGAAATTCCAATCTTCTCTGTAGCAATACCGTTCCATAAATTATCGAGTATGAGTACAAATTTCTTCTTTCTCCTAAATGCCAGTGACAATTTGGCTGCCCTCTTCTTTTCGTCATCTTCATTTGAAATATCTAGATCCAAGGTTTTGGCAACGTCATTTTGCAATTTGTGAATGCTAAACTCCTGTGAAACAGTGATCCAATACACATTACCTAAAAATATAGATTCTGTCAAGAGATTGTTATGGACATGCATTGCCAAAGTCGTTTTGCCCACTCCCGCCATTCCATAAATTCCAATACCTAAAACTTTATCATCCCTTAAACTAAGCCAGATTTTCTGCAAATTAATTTCAAATGTCTTGCCTTTCCATCCTGTTGTCACAAACGGCTCCCCCTTTGGTTCATAGACATCCAGTACTAACCCTTCAGAAAATGTACCTTGCTCGACAAGTTCTGCCACTTCCTCAATCATTTTATCAACATGTTTTGCCAGTTGTATACGTGAATAAAATCCGCTTTCGTTAACTACTTTTTCCAGGCTTTCAAATTCTTTTTTCTTTTTTTCTACAATGGTCAGCCAATCTTCAACTTCCTTTTTCCTTTTCTTGCTCGAGTGAAGTTCTGCCTCTCTTAGCATTACAATCACGTCAGCTGCCTGACTGCTGAGCCGTTCAATTTTCCTTTTAAGATTTTGCACCTTACCTTTGAGGTTATTGCAATTGCGTACCACTTCAACAGCAATGTTTGTTAATGTTTCTGCCATAAATTCCCTGGTAAAATGAGCAACACTACATCAAATTGTCAAGTTCAGAGACTCCACATGACGGCAAGAGTATGCTGTAGTGGACATTGGACAATACTCAACAAGAGAATATGCAATATTTTAGCTCATTTTCTTTTCTTAAAATTTTTCCAGCATTATTCAGTCTAACCTACCAAAGATACTCTAAAACAATTTATGTTCTGCATGAGGGGTTAGATTGAAACATGCAGCAAATATAATGGAAACGAAAAACACAAAAAACGAGCCAAAAAGAGAAAAACACAAATTAAACGCGATTCAACAAACTGCCCGCGAAAAGAATACTTTATTAGTTGAGAAAACCTCACAATACAAAATTTTCTTCACCGTTCACAAAACTAGAACTTTCAACCTACACTGCACACCTACTTGTACCGGTTCTAGTTTTTCTCTCTACACCCTGATAGTCTTTTTGAACTCTCTGTCATGTGTCCTCATACACTGCTCACCAAGTAGCCCTTTTATTTTCTAGCTTTTCCTCTCTCTCTAACTCGTACTTTGCTGCAGAATTCGTCTCTCCAAAAACTTCCCAGCCATGTCTCTTACCCCCTAATTTTTCATCAATGCATTGTCTCTGTCTTTATAGCGAAAAGTCCACCTCTTAGTAGTTTCCTTCATCTTAATTATTGTGTTTCCTTTTCCTTTACCATAAGATTGCACTGGGTTGTTACCTTATTTCTCCTTGCACTAGAGAGCTCCTCTGCTGAATATGTTAATGGAATTGTAGTCTTCAAAAATTACTACTTCAGTCCCAAACTTAATTTACTTATTTTGAGACAATTCTTCAACACTAGCAGCATAATTCAGCAGGGAATACACAGAAACAAATAATTATGCTACAAAAATCAAAGGCCTGAAGTAATTCAGTAGACAAATCAAGAATCAGCATTCCAGGCATATAAATTGAATGGTCAAACATTTTACCTTGCAAGAAGCTGACAAGCCTGGATGGACTATATTGATCGGCACCTTCTAGTTATGGATTTCTCTATGTACGTTTGTAGAGGACGAAGGTTCCTCAATAAACCAATCTGAAATATATAATTTTCGTGATTGTCAAAGAGAGAATAACATTAGATTACTTGCTAAAACAATATATGTCATTTTCAACACAACCATCACAATGACAACGTAAGATTTAACTAAAGGAAAATGCCACGTTAATAGAAAAATTCTGACAGATTGTTTGACATAAGAGTGTGTGGCATTTTATGATTGGATGAAAAAATATGACTGCATTTTAAATAGTCCAATAATAGAACGTCACGTGTTATAATGTCAATCATTGTGTCAAACATTATGTGATTGTAGCACGATTCTTAACAAAATTTTCCTTTACGCGCATGTGCAGTTCAAGTGTCTCTTTAAGTTTTGTCAGATGATACGTTGAAAATGTCTCTTCTGATTTGACAATGCCTTCGTTTGACAAACAAATTTATAATATAAATTCAATCAAATAATAAATGAATTATCCACTAATAAAATAAAATAATATCGTCTTATAACTCATTTATCAAGAAATTATCAATGGACACATGATTATGTTTGATTTTATTTACCACATTATAAACCTATGTAAATTTCAACTAATATTACTTGTATGTAATAAAGTTACATAATAACTTATATTTAGATGAGGTGAAGAATTTTTATTTTTTATTTAGTTGAAATTTTTTTGTCCCAATCATGGCTCGCAACGTCACGTGTATTTAACTCATTATGTACACGTAGCACAAGGTATAAAATCACCATTTCGTGGAATTCTCATCAACAAAACACAAATGACTTAATTTTGACAAAATGTGAAAATTACATTGTTTTTTTGTAACAAAATTTCTATATATCAACAAATTTTTTAACCATTTTTCTTCTTTTTCTTAATCCCGTTCAGTAATGATAATCAAGATTAATTTCGAATAATCACCTTATCAACTTCAAGGTTAACAGACTGAACAATATAAGAAATTATCAAACGCGAATTTGAAGAGCGGTGACTTCTACTTCTTGGAGTATAATAATAATAATAATAAACCTCAGCAGAAATTTGAAATTCCATTTTATTAAATACATGAATCAATCACTGAATGTCGACAGTCAACGATCAATGTCCACCCAACTCCGATCCTGGATTCGTGCCTGGAAGTGTGGACTGAATTTCAGATTAAATCGTAAAAATTATATACGTATCAAAATATAATTCAATACATTCCAAAAATTATATAAAAACATTATATTTTCTTCTATCACAGGCAAACCACGGTCCACAGTCTCACTTAATCACTTAGTACCTTTCTTCTAAGTTCTACATATTATTAACGTATTATTCTTCTACTTTCTTCTCTCACAAAGTCACCGTCATAATAACATATTATAACGAAATTTTTGTTTTTTTTTTTCAATGTTATAACCCCTTTACATATCATTGATATAATAATAAAGAGAAATGGTTGGCCATCTGTACTAGATAATCACTCCTATTAATTAGGTGGGGAGTTGCTTTCTTATATTAGCCACTCAACGCTCATGTCTCCCTCTCCCTCAGCATGTTTGAAAATTGTTTATAAATAGTTTAAATAATAAATAAATAAAAAGAAGCTAGAGATAAACTTTATGTGTAATATTTGTAGATTCCTCGAAGTGTGTAAGAAAAAATAATATGAATATTTATAAACCATTTATAAACATCAATTAAATATAGATAAACATTTTGAAATTCTCAATTACCATCGAAAAAAGGAAATATAATTATACGAAAAAAAATTCAAGAAAACAAGTATTAAGTTATAAAAGAGAGAATAAAAGTTAATAGACTTTTCTGTGTGTATTATAATGAGAACTAAAACCCTATATTTATAGGGTAGTAATAAGGATACATATGGTAATAATATCTAAGGCTGCAGGGACACAATTGTCATTCATCAATAACTTACCATTTACAACACTCCCCCTTGAATGCCACATTACAAAATATATGCCTCCTTAAAACCTTATTTGATAAAAATTTAATGGGACAAAAAGAACAAACGAAGGAAAAAGAGTACAGTTATTTTGGAGTATTAAATACTGCCTCATTAAAACCTTGCTAGAAAAACCCAGTGGGATAAAATCTAAGCGAAGAAAAAAGAGTATAGCTACTCTTCCTATGTTGATCACTGAAAATGTTTGAGACGACTCATTCCAATCTCGTGAACCAATTTATTGAATGTAGATGTTAGCAATGCTTTTGTAAATAAATCAGCCACATTGTCACTATTGAATATTCATGTTCCTCAATCATACACATTCTCAACATGTTTCATGGATTGCAATGATTTCAGAATGATTCGAGAATGTTGCTGTCAATGATTGCTTCACAGATCTCTATGATATAGTTGTTCCTCCATGTGTAAACACATATCATGTTTGTGATTTAGCTTTATGTGGTTCAGAGAGATAACCTGCATCTGCATATTCCACTAAAGCTGATCCTGACTTTTGAGAATAAAATAATCTCAAATCAATAGTACCCTTTAGGTAACGAAAAATATGTTTAACACCATTCCAATTTCTTTGTGTTGGTGTAGAGCTATATCTTGCAAGGAGATTTACAGAAAAAAGTTATGTCAGGTCGAGTACAATTTGAAAGATAAGTTAATGCTCAAATAGCACTAAGATATAGTACTTAAGGACCAAAAATCTTTTCTCCATCTTCAGGTGGATAAAAATGTTCATTTTTTTTTCATCAAGTGATCGAACAACTATAGGTAATGCCAATGGATGTGCATTATCCATATAAAATCGTTTTAAGACTTTTTCTGTATATGTAGATTGATAAAAAATAATTATTTTGGAAAATATTCAATTTACAACCCGAGACAGAATTTGATTTTTCTCAAATCTTTCATCTCAAATTCATTTTTCAAATAATCTGCAGTTGAGCTCTTCAGAAGTTCAAATTAAATTTAAATCATCAACATAAACCGCCACAATTGTAAATCCAATATTCGTTTTCTTTATGAAAACACATGGACATACATCATCAATTTTATAGTATTTCTTCAACAAATATCCGCTAAGACAACTATACCATATGCGTCCCAATTGTTTCAATCCATATAATGATCTTTGCAATTTAATTGAGAACATGGATCTCGGGCATGTATCATTTGTTTTACATACTTTAAGTCATTCTGGGACTTTCATATATATGTCACTATCAAGTGAACCATACAAATAAACAGTCACTACATCCATAAGGCACATATCGAGCTTTTGTGACACGATCAAACTAATTAAGAATCTAAAAGTAATGGTATCCATTACGGGAGAATATGTTTCCTCATAATCAATTCCTGTTCTTTGTAAGAAACTTTGAGCTATGAGTCGGGTCTTGTATCTTGTAATTTCATTATTTTCATTTCTTTTTCGTACAAAAATACATTTGTATCCAACAGGGATTACATTTTCAGGTGTTCGAACTATAGGTCCAAACACTTTCCGTTTCTCTTAGGAATTCAATTCTGCCTGTATAACTTCTTTCCACTTTGGCCAATCATTTTTATTTTGACAGTCTTTAACAGACAATGGTTCATGATTCTCATTTTGTATAATATCAAGAGTCACGTTAAAGACAAAAATATTGTTTATAACCACATTATTTCGCTCTCATAATTTATGAGATAACATATAATTTATTAAAATCTCATTATTTTTGGACACTTGTGATTTTTCTGGAATCATATTCTCAATATTTGATTGATCAATTTTCTCTAAAGTTACTTCTTCTGAAGTTTTTGGTTGATTTTTCTCTTGTACTTTTCTTTTTCGAGGTACAATATCTTTTGAACCAACTAGTCGACCATGCTTCTGGCGTATTTGATATTCATTTGCTACAACAAATTGTCCTATAGGACCATCAATTTTTGCTGGAATATTTTATGTTGGTATATATGACTTTGTCACTTTTCTCATGTCAACAAATGCATCCGGTAATTGATTTACAACATTTTGCATATGAATGATTTTCTCAACTTCTTGCTCACATTGATTGCTACGGGAATCAAAATGAGATAGAGTTGTTTCATTCCAAAAAAATTTACCTTGTTTATTAGGATGTAGTTTTTCCCCTCCCAAAGTTGGGAAAGTCATTTAATCAAAATGACAATATGCAAAACGTGCTGTAAATAAATCACCCGTTAAAGGTTCAAGATACCTACTAATAGACGGTGAATCAAGACCCACATAAATTTCAAGTCTTCGTTGGGGACCCATTTTAGTCCGTTATGGGGGTGAAATAGGGACTTGAACATTTAGGTTCATTACCAAATGCTAGTTGCAAAGGTAAATATTGATAATATGCAGTTGGTCTGATACAAACCAATGATACAACATACAATATGATATGACTCCAAACAGAAGTTGGGAGTTTTGTTTTCATAAGTAATGGTTTAGCAATAAGTTGTAGATGTTTAATAAATGATTCCGTCAAACCATTTTGTGTGTGGACATGTGCAATCGAATATTCAACAACAATCTCAATTGACACGCAATAATCATCGAATGCTCGTAATCTAAATTCACTAGCATTGTCAAGACGAATAGTCTTGATTGAGTAATCGGGAAATTGTGTACGTAATTTTATGATTTGAGTAAGTAGTCTAGCAAAAGCTACATTCTTAGTAGAAAGTGGGCAAACATGTGACCATCTAGTAGAATAATCAATTAATACCATAAAATAATGAAATTGTCGACATGGTGGGTTTATTGACCCATATATATTTCCATGAATTCTTTCCAAAAAATTTGGAAATTCAATAATGACCTTTGTAGTAGAAGGTCAAATGACTAACTTGCATTGCGAACAAGCCACACATGAATAATCATTAGATAAAAGAATCTTCTGGTTCTTTAAAGGATATCTGTGTGAGTTATTTATTATTCGACGCATCATTATAGCTCCTGGATGTCCAAGTCGATCATGCTAAAGTATTTTTTTGGATCAACGAACTTTTGGTTCGTGATAATAATTGATTCAACCATTTTTATAAATGTATAATACATGCCAGATGAGAGTGTATAATGTTTTTCATTTATCTGCTTCTGGCCAATACAAAAGAAGTTATGCAAAGATATTCAACATTATATTCTTGCATTGTCTCAATGTAATATTCATTGCAATGGATATCTTTAAAACTAAGCAAATTTCTTCTAGATTTGCTTGAGTAAAATGTATCGCCAATTTATAATTTTGTATTATTTGGTAAAATAATACAAGCTCTTCTGGAGCCTTCAACGATATTCGATGCACCTGATATCGTATTAACATTATTTTCTGTTAATGTTAAGTCTAAAAAATATTTTTTTATCTTGAAAAATAGTGCGTGTAGTTGCACTATCAATCAAACAAGTATCTTGGCAATCCATCGTGAATCTATAAGAAAACAAATACATTTAAAAAAAACTTGAATTTAAATTTAAAAGAGTAAGCCCTCGTTTGGTACACATTAAAATTTTCATTTTCATTCTTCTATTCATTTTCAACCACTCATTCTTTAATAAAATAGTATTTTCTATCACATAAATAACTTTTCATTCTTTTTTAACCACACATTCTCCATAAATCTACTATTCCAAAATTCATTATTCCAAAATAATGTGGCTCAAACACACTCTAAATATAATTTATTATTATGAAATTAACGATGCATACTAAAGTTTTAATTTTTTTGCGAAAAATAAGAACAAAATTTAAATTGAATTTCTAAAACGAAATGAAATACTAGAAAGTAAACTAATATATATCTTCCATTACACCACACTCAATCAAATGGTCAATATTTCTATTTGGATCAGCAAAGAAATAAAAAACATCCAAATGAGTCACATCAATTGGACCATCAAAATAAACAAAATTGTCTCCATTTTTTCCTTTCCCTTGATTGATTTTTGGTAGAGATCCACGAGGTGTTTTGCCGTACAACAGGTACGTGCTCAATGCCCTTTCATTCCATATCTAAATCAATTTTCTTTATACTCCTTTTTGGATGTGCTATTTTCGTTTGCATTGTGCCTTTTGAAATTATGTCTTGTTGCTGATAATTTTGTTGATTATTTCATCCATGATTTATTCCACGTGCGCGTCCCCGTCCTTGTCTTGATATTGTATTTGTTTCAAACAATACAGTACTATTTGCTTCAGGCAATGGAACAGAACCATTCGGACGTAACCCATGATTTTTCATCAGGAGTTCATTATTTTTTTCAGCCACAAGCAGACAAAATATAAGTTCGAAGTACCGTTTGAAACCACGCTCACGATATTGCTGCAGGAGCACATTCGAGGCGTGAAAGGTAGAAAAAGTTTTCTCCAACGTGGCCACAGAATTAAGATATGGTGTAAACATGTATATATAATTAAGAGAAATTGAATTAGCAAAAGTAAAGAGACAAATTGAGGTGATAACGTGTTAGCAGAGAAATCAATTGAGGTGGATTGTACGTGGTAGAATAGTATCGTGGCAGAACCATAAAGCAGATTCACGTGAATTGATTTGAATTCATTAATGACTAGTAATGTAAAAGTTAGAACTCATAAACCAATTACAAAAAAATTAGTGGCATGAATTAACGCAACGTGTTCGGACATGAATTTCAGTTAATCAATACGTGCGTAGACACCAAATTTATAGATACGCAAATCGGCACAATGACGGAAGATTGTGCAAAAAAAAAAAAAAAAAAATTCACACGTTACGAAATTGATTTTGGTACATATGATTGATGATTATGTTAAAAAAAAAAAAAAAAAATTTATTACCTTCTCTAAATTTTGAAAAATTAAGCTTTCGTGCTAATAACGTGTTATAAAAAAGAGAATAAAAGTTAATAGACTTTTCTGTGTGTATTATAATGAGAACCAAAGGACAGCAACATAAATACATATGGTAATAACATCTAGGATTGTAGGGGTACAATTGTCATTCAACAATAACTTACCATTTAAAACATATTATAAATGACGTGTCACGCAAACACACCAAGAATGAATTAAAAATATATATTAAAAACTAGTGTTTATTTCCTTATCCTTAAACATATAGAAGAGGCAGTTTCTTGACGTCATCGTCAACCAAAACGACGTCGTTTTCATTGTCGACCAAAACGACACCGTTTACACATTTCAATTTACACCGCCTCACCGACTGCTGGATATTTTCAAGATATTTGATATATTCATATGGCATCCAAAAGAACCAGAACAAACCTCCAGTTCATGCACCGTCTAACCCATCAAATGTGAGTATCTATTTCGCAATCTTCCTTACAATTTTGAATTTTATTTGTGACGGGTCTTGTAGATTAATTTGAATCTTGAATTTCTTCGCTTTCAAAAATGTGGGCCTATTCTAAGAAGAGTTTTTTTGATGATTTGATTAGATTCTGTAAAAAAATTTATAGTATTTTGATGATTTCTATGTACATTCAGAAATTAATATGCTGGTTATTTATAGTTTCTATGTTATGAATTATGTTATTGAAGGAATTATTATGCTCTTGAAAGGAAGAAGAAGGAAAAAAAAAACTCCGTATTTTTCGGAGACATGGTGTCCATCTCCGTAAAATTTGGAGACATGGTGTCCGGACACGACCCGGACACCATGTCCGTGTCCGCGTCGTGTCCGGACACAATGCGGACGGTGCTCGGACACCGTGTGTTCGTGTCCGGACACGATGCGGACATGAACATGGTGTCCGCGTCGTGTCCAGACATCCATGTCTCCGGAAAATTTGGAGGGGTTTTTTTTTTTTTTTTTTTTTTTTTTTTTTTTTTTTTTTTTGCATAATTCTTTGTCTATTTCACCTTTTAATTACTCACTATAATAATGAATATTTTTGAGCCTTCAAGGAACTGATCCAAATATAGAAGTATTTGTTGGGATTCATTTCGATTTAATTGGATTTGTGAACTTTAATAAATGTACCATGTTAGAGGATGAAGGGGTGGACTAAACTAACATGGCATGTAATGGTTGCCAAGGGATCTATTTCTTTGGATTTTACAATAAATAGAATTAAGAGGCAACAAATGATTCATGTACCCTCTCCAGTTTATTGGGAATGATTCAATATTTCACGTCTTGCCATCTAATCTACCTATATTTATTTTTATTTCCCTCGATCATTGTAATCATATATATCTTTGGTCTCTTTCCAAATCCTTTAATGGCAATAGACCTTTTAAACAAGGTGTTTTGAATCATGTGAGGAGAAATATGAAAAATTGTGTAAAACTGCTTTTTATTCTCTTTTCATGTTCTGGTTTCTCTTTGATTTTGCTTCGTAGGGTTTATTTAATTGAGGTCATTTTCACTGTCAAATTGCTTCGATAACTACAGGTATGATTTCTGCATCTGCTCGTGCTTTATACTAGGTTTCTTTTCAATATTCTTTAGTGACTTGCTTCTGGAAATACGGTTGGTAATACGGATGGGTTTCTTTTTCTAAATTGTATAGTGGACATGATGCTATTCTTTGATGCTTTCAGGATGATTCATATGTTGACAGCTATATTAGCACCGTTGGAGTGGATTTTGTGAGTTTTATTTTCATAATCCCTTTATTTATGTTGATTAGATTGCAAAATAGTTTAGTTATTTTCAGGTCTTTGGCTCCGTTTTTATTGGGATCTAATATAATTATCCATAATCTATCTACCTTTGTTTACCTTAAAAGAGAGAAACCAAGATTTACTATTTATTCTTCTAGGCAAGTTTCAGAAGTTGGACTCCCAGTATTTCCATGCCTGGAACTATAGGAGATTAGTAACAAATTTTGATTTCTTGGGAGTTAATTGATAGTTGCATTTGTTGGTGTTATTCTATTTGGGCCTCTATTTTCAAGTACATAATGATGTTAAAGCGGATATATGTATGTTGTATTTATTGTTTAAATGTTAATCTTGATTCCATGACAGGGGCATCTTCAACATCTACTAAATGGTGCAAGGGCTAGATTTTTTCTTCTAGATGGCGCAGTTTTGGGTGAAGGACGAACTATTGCAAGGTTCATCTGGGAGAACTAGCACCAAGGGAGAAGGAAGTAATTGTAAGTGTTCTGTGATATTCACTGGTTAATGCAAGTTAAGTGTCACATGAGGTCTTATCTTAATTATATCGAGCAACGGTAATTGGCTAAACTTTGATACACTGTCTAATTAAACTCGAGTCGACGAGTCCTATTTTTTTTCTTTTTCTAATGACTTCATGCACATGGATTTCCATTGGTACAAACTTCAAATTTAATTCTAGGAGACACTTGGATGATGACGTGAGTGCAATGTGTATAAAAGGTACACGTTCATATTTGTTGTATACGAGTCTGCTAGGGGTTAAATGACATAATAAGATGACCATTTTAATTTAATTATATTGTTGTCATTTTCTCTCTGTGTAGAGATTTATTACATATTCAATGATTATAATCATTGGTTCAATAAAAAGTTATTTCTGACCTAAAGTATTTGAGCTTTAAAGGATTTCTCAGTTGGGTTCCTTATACTTTTACCTTATAGTGCATGCTTTGAACAAGCTTTTGTATAATGTATTTGTATAAAGTTATTATCTTCATTTTGTCTAATTTTGTACGAATACTATATACTAGAGAACTAAATCTATTAAAATTTGGATTTCTAACCATCATTCCACGCTATTACTTACTCAATTAAACAAAAACACGTGCATTGCACGTGGCTCGACTAGTGTATATATACAAAGTATTGAAGTCTTATTAGGAACGAGAATATTCCCCACCCTCGACCCGTCCCACTCTCGAACAGAGCGAGGAATTCTCAATTGGTAAATAGAGCGAGAATGAAGGAACATAGTCCTCATTCCAAATTCCCCAAACTAATACTAAATCTATCGTATATATATAGAGGAGGGAACTACAATAAAACAACAATTAGTAAAAATAGGCAAATATGGGAAGACAAAGGGGGAGTTTCAAAGAAAAAAGTTTGAAATCCCCGCGATGAGAACTTGCACTACAAGTATATGGAAAAAAAAAAAAAGTACACAACAACTTCTAGTTTTTTTTTTTTTTTTCGTTTAATTATTTAATTAATTTGTTATTACTGTGTGTTGAAACGTTGTTTGATCATTGAGTGATCGCTTCAAAATTTCAAATTGATACCAAGATTCACGATATGAACTTTTTTCTCTCATAGTTAATTTTTCAAAAGACTGAAAATTAATATCTGATACTGTAAAAATCAAAAAGCAAAACGTAACAACCAGTGATATATAAAGTGTAATTTCACATGGACTATTATGCGTTCTACTTTCTAAAGTTCAGATTAAAAAAGAGTTACTTATAAGCCAAAGCAAAGATATCAAAAGAGAAGTTACTACACCAAAAGTTTCACTTGTAAGATGTCGGAACACAAAAACACCACAAAAATCAAAATGCGCATTCAACTACATGTTCGAAACATCAAAATCTAACATATTGACAAAAAAGTAATATCTCTACCGAATACTTGAGTCACATGTGACTTATAATTTCGTAAGTGGTTGTATAGAGATCTTAGAATTTAAGGGAAGAAAAGGCTATGTCCATCAAGACAAGGCATGACTCACCAACAAAATAACATTCACACATTTCAAGTTCCTAGTAATTTCAGAAGTACAATAAAAGACATTACAAACATACCAATGTTTTCACCTTTACACATTAACACGCCTTGTATAGTTATATTCATCATTCTTTCTTTTCTCCTACTCACATTAAGTAAACAAGCAACTTTCAAAATAAATAATTTTTTATTGGTCCATGTAGGAAATGATAATTTTACCTTTTTATACGGAGTTAGCACCACGGGTGTTTAACACTAGTTTAGGTGGCAGCACTAGTAACATTAAATTACATGTTCAATTAAATACAAGGAATTATGACACATTTCAAACCTAGACGGGTGTGTGTTAGATTGCATTATTCTTTCATATTGGTCAATATATGAAATAGATAATTAGGAGACAAAAAAGTTACCTATTTTTGATAGTAAAGTCAAAGTTTCTTTCAAATTAAATAATAGTTTTACTTAAAAAAAAAAGTGAAATATATGTCTGCAATTTATATGTACATATATGTGTTCTTATTTTTGCCGTATAATACTATAATTTCTAAGCAAAAAGGCTTGTTTATACCTCAATGGCTTCTATTGCCCTCTTCTTTATGTTGGCAGTGCAATTTGGCTGCATCATCGCCAACACAGGCAATAGTGAAATCATGCCAAAATTCCCAGCCATTCTTATATTTGGTGATTCGACCGTTGATACTGGGAATAATAACTACATACTAACACCATTCAAAGGAAATCATCTACCTTATGGCATCGATATTCCAGGCCACGTTCCTACCGGGCGGTTTTCAAATGGAAAACTCGTACCTGATATCTTGGCATCCATGTTAGGCATCAAGGAAACTGTTTTGCCATTTCTGCAGCCAAACATATCAGATGCTGAGCTACTTACTGGAGTCAGCTTTGCTTCAGCTGGGTCGGGATATGACGAGCTTACAACAGCTATTTCTCATGTAATCCCGATGTCGAAGCAGCTGGAATTATTTATGGACTATATGCAAAGGCTTGAGAGATTTGTTGGTGAAAAGGAGGCCCGAAGAATAGCTGCTAATGCTTTGGTTATTGTTAGTGCCGGACCAAATGACTTCATTTTTAACTACTATGACATACCCACAAGAAGGCTTGAATTCGACATCACACAGTACCAAAGCTTCCTGCTAAATAAGCTGCAAAACTTTGTTAAGGTTCAATATCTCTCTCTCTCTCTCTCTCACACACACACACAGACACACACATGTTATACTATGTTGTCCAAACTCCAAAGTCGGGGATAAATATGTTCCGACAATAGTATTTTGTCTGAAACTACTTCTGCCCTGTCCTGTGGTGCCATACTCGAGGTTTCATGGTGCATGTGATTCTGTTTCTTTCTGTAGTGTTGCATGTCAGCGGTGAACATATGGTTAAAAGTAGGTAAAAGATGTGGTTCTAAAGAATCTGTGGATAAAAATAGAGTTTGACCAGCTTATAAACAATTATAAAGTTTGCTAAACATGCCCTTAGTCTCAACAACACCAGATCCTCGGCTCACTGCCCGGCCGAAGGCTGCTCCTCTTCCTCTCACTATCCTTTACCTGATATGGATCTTGAGCCATGAAAGCCTTCACTTGAGAGCTAGGTATTATTTTATAAAACCGCCTCTCCACTTATCTTTACAGCAGGCCCTTTCTTCTGCAAGACTTAATTTTTTTTAAAAAAAAGTCTAAATTTTGTATTATACTAAATATAGGGCCATTAACTAACATAATGTTTACAGTTAACTAATTGACGAGTACCAAAAATAGTTGAACCTACAAATTATCGTTTTCAAAGTTTTTCAAATGTCTAGTTGTTTCCGTGGCTATGCTCTGTTATGATCCTTTATAAACTAGAAAAAGTTTTAATAATAAAATCCCTTGCATCAGGGCACTGTTAATTTCTACCTTAATCTTGCAGGAACTGTATGATCTTGGGTGCCATAAGATAATTGTATCAGGGCTTCCTCCAGTAGGTTGCCTGCCAATCCAAATCACAGCCAAGTCTCCAATTCTAAGAAGTTGCATACACAAGGAGAATTCAGATGCCTTGTCTTACAACAACAGGCTAGAAAAGCTGCTTTCACAAATACAGCAAGAGCTTCCAGGGAGCAAAATTCTCTATGCAGACATATACACTATTCTTAAGGATATGATTAATAACCCTAAAAAATACGGTAAACCTTCAAGATCTGCTATCTCTGTTCATCCAATACATCGCATAAGGATGCAGCTTACTGATTTTTCCTTCCTTTCATTCGAATGCTTTTCAAAAAGTTGCCTCAAAGTATCACTACCCTTCGAGGGGACCTCAGCTCCTCTTGATTTGACATGAGACACCTGCAGGTGGCCTGGAAGAGATAGGCTCATTCTTCAAGTGACTTTACCACAAGGCCCTTTTCTTGGGATAACACTTAATTTCTTTGCTAAAGCTTTCATGTCAAGTTGTTGATAATGTTTAAACACTTCAAATGTTAAAATGCTAAAATGTTCATTGTGTGGTACAGATTTTGTGGAAGTCAGAAAAGGGTGCTGTGGAACTGGACTGCTGGAAGCTGGTCCTCTCTGTACTCACTCAACTCCAGTTTGTGAGAACCACGACCAGTACTTATTCTGGGATAGCATTCATCCTGGTGAATCAACCTATCGGTGGCTTTCTCAGTATCTGGTGAAGCAACTTCTTCCCAAGTTATCACACTTAGCAGCCGGTGATCTCTTTGAATAGATCATATAAACACTTGAATGGTCAATTTGGTTGCCATTATGTTCACCAGTATGTCCGCTAGGCTGGACTAGATTGGATTGTACTTTAATGATTTAGGGAAGACCACATTTGAAATAGAATTTGGTGATTGTTATATGAAGTACTATACTTTCCAGCATATCATACATGCTTTACACTTGACCATACAGCAAGTCATTATGTCTTTACCCCAGCCATGGGAAATTATTATAAATTTCTACTGGACCTCAAGTCCTGTACTTATATCCAAAATGTGATTGGCCAATTTTATATTCTGATAGAGCCACTGAGATTCCGAACAATGCATAACAAAGTCATATGTCCTAGTTTTAAGCATATTGATTTTTTTCTAACATATAATATATTGAGGCTTGATTTAGTGGTGTTGTGTTTTTAAGAGAATCAGTTGTAGTTGTGCTCCATAAAGAATTAGTTGCCGTAAGAATCAAGTGAGTATTTGAAAAACTGTTCTTTTGTATTATTATTATTATTATTATTATTATTATTATTATTATTATTATTATTATTATTAGTACTTTAAAATTTATGTAATACTATCAATATTTTATAAGGCAATGCATCACTATAATAATTTAAAATACAAAATTAATATACATTAAGTTGTTTGATCCCCATTATTTTCAAAATAAGTTTTTTTCTCTCTTATTTTCAACCACATTTTTCGATAAAATAATATTACATGCAATTTCAAAACTTTTTTTTAACCACATATTATCCATCAAAATACTATTGCAAAATACATTTTCATCAAAAAAATGGAGCTCGAACAGGCCAATCTAAAAAATTATAGAATTAAGAAAATAATTAATAGAATTTATCATAAGAGTAGAAAAGTAATTGATTAAATTATTTTATTACTGAATCTAGGACATAAAAGGAATTACATTAATTAATTAGAGTTAAAATTAATTTAATGATATATAATTGAAAAAGTTAAAAGAAGAATTTAAGAATTTAAATATTTTGTTACTTCTTAAAATCTATTGTTATATTGTGCAACTTCTTTAAAAATCACTTTTTAAAAGCTTACCCAACGCCTAAAATAATTATAGATTTGTTTGACAGTAAAAAATTGAAATATAAAATCAATCTCTCCTATTAATTAGGAGTTAGCCCATGTTTCGTAAATATTAAAATTTTCATTTTCATTTTCATTCTTCTATTTATTTTCAACCACACATTTTTCAATAAAATAATATTTTCCATCATATCAATAACTTTTCCTTCTTTTTCAACCACACATTCTCCATCTATTTATTATTCCAAAATACATTCTTTCAAAATAATATGGTTTAAACACACTTTTAGTTTCTTTATCATATTAGCCATCCTGCCTAGCCATGTCAACGAGTCAAGCCACAAGCCGAAACTCAAAGCTCGAGTTCAGCTTGAGCAAGAACTCGACCAAAAAATTGAGGCTTGACCCTTAGCGAGTCGAGTCGGCTCAATTTTTTTTTTTGTAGCTACCTGCAATGTGCAGCCTTGTTTGAATTTTTTTTCTTCTTACAAGCTATCGTTACTATTTTCAATTTTTTAAAAACAGGCTCGACTCGTCTGAGCAAGCTTGGGCTCGGCGATTCCTAGCCTCGAGCCGGCTCGGGCTTTTTTGAACTGAGTCACGGGCGGCTCGAGCCGACGAGTCATTTTGTCATCCCTACTCACGCCTCTCCCTCTCCATCTTTACTTGGAGCATGATTAGAATTTAGAAAGTTTTATTAAAAAATAAAAAACTAAAACTAAATAAAAATAGATAGAAATGAATGATTGATAAACGGTGTTGTACTTGTGGATAAAAATGGTTTTAAGTGTTTACAAATAATAATTTATAAACGTGAACAAAACATAGATCAACATTTGAACCTCAATTACCAACGAAAACAGGAAATGTTATTAAATGAAATTTTTTAAGAAAACAAGTATTATAAATGATGTGTCTATTGAAGAGATCCAAACATGCGTATGGATAGAATGTGTTAAAAATGATATTCCCCGTTCCAATCGATAAACGGAGCGAGGATAAGGAACATGGTCTCCCGATTTTATATTTTTTTAATTTTAAATAACTAAATTTAAATCATATAAAAATAAAAATATTTTTAAAATTAATTTTCGATGATAATGAAAAGTGTTTTAACTCTATTAGATACTCCTTATTAGATAAAATAAAATGCCCAAGAACGTTCTTATCTAATAAAAAAATTACATAATTTATATCAGGATCGAGTTTGTTGACTATGGTCACGAGTCATTTTATTATAGTCAAATTTAATTCAAACTTACTTAATTAGTCCATGTTTGGTCCTCATTTCTTTAAAAACATTTTCACTTACACATTTCATAATATCTACAATTTTTATCAATTTTTCAACCACACGTTTCATCAATTTTTATCAAAATCTACTAAAAATCTGATTTTTTTAGCTATAATAAACCCAATTTCACTATTAAAATAAGAAATCTTTTCACTTCAAGTTAAAAAGTTATTAGCTAAAGCAAACATATAAAAAGAGAAGTTTCACTTATAAGATATCAGAACACATAAACACCATCGATTTCAACTACAGAACCGAAACATCAAAAATATAGTAATATCTCTACACTCTTCTTGCAGAATACTTAAAACAAACATGTGACTTATAATCTGGTAATTAGTTGTGTAATTAACATAGAATTTAAGTGAAGCAAAGGCTCTTTCAATCTTAGATAAGGCATTACTCACCAACAAAATCTTGTCAAAACATTCTATGCAAACACATTTCAAGTTCCTCGTAATATCAGAAGTACAACAGAAGACATTACAAACACATACAGCAGCCAAAATATTTTCTCCTTTACAAATTAACACACCATAACTTCACGCCATACATCATCATTTCCTTCTTTTCTCCTACTCACGTTTGGCAAATCTTAAAAGTTTATTTATAAGTAAACAAGTAACTTTCAAATAATTAATTTTTATTGGTTAATGTAGTAAATGAAAAGTTCTATCTTTTTCTTACTGGTCAATATATGAAATTAATAATTTACCTAACCTATTGATAGTAAAGTCAAAGTTACTTTGAAAATAAGTAACTAATATATATGTGTTCAGATAAGCAAAAAGGCTTGTTTATTATACATCAATGGCTTCTACCGCCCTCTTCTTAACGTTGGCAGTGCAATTTGGCTGCATCATCACCAACACAGGCAATGGCCAAAGAATGCCAAAATTCCCAGCCATTCTTATATTTGGTGATTCGAACGTTGATACAGGTAATAATAACTACATAATAACACCACTCAAAGGCAACCTCTACCGTATGGCATAGATTTTCCGGGTCACGTTCCTACAGGGCGGTTTTCAAATGGAAAACTCGTACCTGATATCTTGGCATCCATGTTAGGCATCAAGGACACTGTCCCACCATTCCTGCAGCCAAACATATCAAATGCTGAACTACTTACTGGAGTGTGCTTTGCTTCAGCGGGGTCGGGATATGACGAGCTTACAACTGCTATTTCTCAGGTAATCCCAATGTCGAAGCATCTAGAATTATTTAAGGATTATATGCAGAGGCTTAAGAGAATTGTTGGTGAAAAGGAGGCTCGAAGAATAGCAGCTAATGCTTTGGTTATTGTTGTTGCCGGACAAAATGATTTCGTTTTTAACTACTACGACATACCCACAAGAAGGCTTGAATTCAACATCACACAGTACCAACGTTTCGTGCTAAATAAGCTGCAAAACTTTGTTAAGGTCCTCTCTCTCTCTCTCTCATACACCCGCACAAACGCACAAATTTTGTACTATATTGTCCCAAGTCTGGGATTAATATGACTATAGTATTTTGTCTCAAACTACTTTGCCCTGTCTTGTGGTGCCATACTGCTTTCTTAGTTCATGTGAATCTGCTTCTTTCTGTAGTGTTGCATGTCAGCTTAATTTGAACTTGGCACTTTGTTAAATCAGTTTTGCTTCATGTACTGAAGCAAAACCAACAAAAATGCAACAAATCACTCACATATGTGGGTCCTGCAGTTTTTTTTTTTTTTTTTTTAAATACACGGTGGGACCACTCCTTGTGAGTATTCTAGTGGTTTTCTGTGGATTCGCTTCTGTATAAATGGAATTGTTCTTGTTCAATTCTATCAGCTTACAAGGCAATTTGTTTAACGTTGGATTTGAGTGATTTCTTTAACAAATTGAACTTACCAACCTTACCAAAAATTGAACACAGTAATGACAAGGAATTGAGTGATAAACACCAAAGAAATGGAAGTTAAAACGCCAACGAAAATGAAAAAAGTAACACCAAGAAAATGGTTGCAAAGTTGAGGAAAGAGCTGAACTTTTTGTCCTCGAGTAGATTTTGCTCCGTAACGATGCCTATGAATGGTGGCAATTAATTCCCAAGATACAACGAATACCTTCTTGTCTTTGTAGCACTCCAAAACACAAGAACAACGAACCAAACGGATGACTTTTGTACTCCTTTTGAATGAATGAAAAATATAATTCTATGCAAAATTTCGACTAAGGAAATATGAATTTTTATGTTATGCTATGGTTGGGATGAAGTAAAGGACGTCTAAATAATCTTATTTACAGAAGAGGAGGGATAGTGAATGGAGAGTCACGCCCCAAAACTCAGTAACCTTTACTAAGGGTCGCAGCCTTTGCTATCGATCGCTTGTCGCCCATGCGCCGCTCGAGCGACAAAAGCAGAGAGTATGTCTTTCGCCTGACGTTGGGCTATCGCTTGTTGAAAATTCATTTTTTTTTTCTCCAACTTTGGATCACAATTTTTCATTCATTCGGAATTGATTTTTAGGTTCCAAAGATACCACAATCATCTGCTAGACTAGTAGATCAAGTTGTTCTATTTATTTTCATAATTTGATTATCGGATCGAGTTCGAATTTTGGCCGAAGTTGACGCGAAAGTCACTTTTCACATTTTTCATGATTTCATACCTGACCAATTTTTCTCTCTTTAAACCAAATTTCAGCATTTAATTCTATACGGTCTTTCACCTTAACTTGAACTTGCAGGAACTGTATGATCTTGGGTGCCGTAGGATAATTGTACAGGGGCTTCCTCCAATAGGTTGTCCGCCATTCCAAATCACAGTCAAGTCTCCAATTCTGAGAAGTTGCATAGACAAGGAGAATTCAGATGCCATGTCTTACAATAACAGGCTAGAAAAACTGCTTCCACAAGTACAGCAAGAACTTCCAGGGAGCAAAATCCTCTATGCAGACATATACACTATACTCGTGGATATGATCAATAACCCAAAAAAATATGGTAAACCTTCAAGATCTGCTAATCTCTGTTCATCCATCGCCTTATAGATTTTTCCTTCCTTTCAATCCAAATGCTTTTCAAAAAGCTACCTTGGCAGATTATTCTCAAAAGTATCAATATGCTTTGAGGGGAGCTCATCTCCTCTTGATTTAACATGAGGCGCCTACGGATAGCCTGGAAGAGATAGGCTCGTTCTTAAAGTGACTTTAGCACAAGGGCCTTTTTTCAGGATAAAACTTTCTTGGCTTAAGCTTCCACGTCAAGTTGTCGATAATGTTTGAACACTTGTGTTAAGATTTGGGGTCCATCTTAAAAGGTCAACCTTTTTAAGAGGAGTAGCTCAAGATCTTTATTCATTGGTCTGTGTGAACATCATTTATCGATATGAGATATATATCCCTTAACACGCCCCGACAAGATGGTGGCTCATTTGAGCAAACCAATCTTGAAATCCACGTACTTATTTTAGAGTCTTAACGGAATCTAATCGCACGTTGGAGCATAATGGGCTCTGATACCATATTAAGATTTGGGGGTTCATCTTAAAAGGTCAACCTTTTTAAGAGTAGTAGCCCAAGATCTTTATTAATTGGTCTGTGTGAACATCATTTATCGATGTGGAATATATATCCCTTAACAACTTCAAATGTTGAAATGCTAAAACGTTCATTGTCTGGTTTAGATTTTGTGGAAGTCGGGAAAGGTTGCTGTGGAACTGGACTACTGGAAGTTGGTCCTCTCTGTACTCCCTTAACTCCAGTTTGTGAGAACCATGCCCAGTACTTATTCTGGGATAGTATTCATCCTGGTGAACCAACCTATCGGAACCTTTCTCAGTATCTGGCAAATCAACTTCTTCCCAAGTTATCACACTTCAGCGTCCAGTGGTCACTTGGCATAGATCATGTAAACACTTGATAGGTCAATTTGGTTGCCATTATGTTTCAAAGAAATGTCCGCCAGGCTGGACTAGATTGTATTGTATTGTATTCGTTCAGGGAAAATGCATTTGTGAGAGTTTTTCAACGCAGTACAAAACTTTCCAGCATATCATACATGCTTTATACTTGACAATAGAGCAAAGTCATTACGTCTTTACCCCAGCCATGGCAAAATAATTAAAAATTTCTACTGGACCTAAAGTCCTGTATTCATATCCAAAATGTGATTGGCCACTTCAGTCTTTGGATTGAGCCACTGAGATTCAGAACAATTCATACCCAAGCGATATGCCCTAGTTTTAAGCATATTGATTTTTTATAGTCATAGGATAGAAATATTTTTCTTCTGCCAGAGTTGGAGCAAAAGCATGAGATTTCCAGGGTGATGATAAGCTTGAAGAGAAATTTTAAGCACCTATAATTACTAAGGTGTTTGAGAGGCAGCTATACTTGATTGTGCTACAGAGAATCCCACTGAATTAATCCATACGGTGAAACAAAGTTCTCTATTTCTATCCACTTTCTCTCAGCATTCTCCACACCATGTGGCCTCCACAGCCAGAACCAGGACAGCCTTCTACACCAACATTTCCATAACAATGCTGCTCCTTCGCCACCTCTACCCTCCAACAGAATTTGTGCATAACAGCGAGGACAGCTAGCAACAAACTGAACTTAGGATACCAAAAGTTATTGAAAGCAAAAACATGATTTTGATAGATTAGAGAACTGCAGTGCTCCCGCAAGGAAAGATGCATCAAATTGGAAATCAATCTCAGACAATTTCCTTATATGCAACTGAAACACACCAGAGATGAACAAAAAATTGGGATTCCATAATTCAGCATTTACATTTCAGAGACTCATCAGATTTTAAGAAATTCGACAGTGACTATACACGGAAAGAGTAGGAGGTCAAGAGAAAACCAGCAAGATACATTCTATGATGAAAAGAATATGGACAAATATTGCAAATATTTCAATAAATTCTTCATAGCAACATGATATAATTGTTGACTGATGATGCCATGAAAGTGCATAATATGTCATTGAAGTTAATTCAGTTTACTGAAGATAAGTTTTTGTACCCTAAATGAGCAATTTAAACAGCCACATGCACCAGTCCTCACATCACAAGCTATTCAAGCAAATAAAGACATTGAACTGTATAATTGTACATCTTGTTAAAAAATGTCATGATTCAACTACAAAATATCAAAAGTGTGCAAAGAGCTTACAAGATAGAGCAGAGCAAAGATCAAAATACAACAAGCTTTTACATACAACAAAATATTCACAAACAATCCTTGTATACATGATTCAGTAACAGATCATTTCCTTACTTGGTTTGGTGTCACCTTCTGCTACTGCCACTTCCTTGAAACAACTCACTGATCCGAGCTTCAATATCCTCCACACCGTACTTGATATGCCTATCCTCATATTTCCCGAAATCTGGAGAATTCTGCAATCTTCCAATGAAGTTGTGGTACGCAGGAGACACAGTCCCTGAAACCGAAATCCTCAACTCGTCTCTTAACTGCTCATCAAAGATCACCCATGAAGACTGAGTTTTGCAAATCTCCTCAAAGTATGAATAGAATAACTTCAGCTTTTCTATCAAACTCTTTGAAGTTCCATTAGGAGACATAAAATTATTATCAACCTTTAGAACTCCCAAAACCTTACTCCATGAACTCCTTTGATAATTCACATGATACTGTCTTATTTTTGCATTGTGTTTTTTTATCCAATCATCACCTAATAGTGTCCCCAACTCACTATCTTTTACTTTTCCTGCAATATACCTCCCATTATTCATCATAAACACAGAGCAAAAAGCAGAGTCCCTATAAATTTTTGACTTTGCCTCCAAATTAATCTCCAACAATTCCATAATCCATTCCATTTGAACAGCCAACGATAAGGACAAGGCCCTATCATCCCCTTTCCTGTAATCAAAATTGCAACCAGGTGGGGCAATACTCTCCCCAAAGATCTGTTTTAAGGTTTGTAGAGAACGACATGCAGCGCGAAGATAATTCATCACATATCGAGTGATGGGATGCAGCCCGCCACCAGGAACAGCAGCCTTGGCAGGGTCCCGACGGATCGAATCCTCTAATTCGACAAATATTCCTCTAATAACCTCTCCTAGTCTTTTCCATATGGTTATTGCTTCATTCCTTAAAGGCATACAGTACTGATCAGAAAAATATAACTCAAATTCAGGCAATAAATCCCTCACCGTTTCATACACATCCAGCACCTTAAAAAGACGCTCCGGTGCACAGCTACCTATTGCAACTGCATCCGCAAAATTCAACAGCTGAATAGTCGACCCTCTGCACACTTCCATAAAGGATAAATCAGCAGCCGAGGAGAACCCCAAATACACGCGATCACAGAGGCGACGCTCGCTTGGGAAGAGAATTCGAACTGCAACATTAATGGCTTTGATCCATTTCTCAATCTCGTCTTCTAATTGACTCCACTGCAATTTCTGGACCTCATCAATGCTCAGCTTTTGAAGGCCCAACCTCGACAAGCTCTCCTCCAGGAACTCTCTCCGGCAAGTGCTATACGCGTGGGAGCACTCCTTCCCGTACCCAGCAGCCACCATCCTCTTTGCGATCTCCTGCAATTCCCCAATAGTTCCCGCCGGTAAAGCATCAATTATTATATTATAATCCGCAATCGGGTGCGCCACGGGGATTTCATTCTCATCAGCATCTTCATCACCAGAATCATCCTCATTGGAGCAATCAAGATGGATTGACTCACCATGAGTCATGTCAAAAGACTCGGCACCGCGTTCCACAAGGCTCCTAAACTCATCCTCCAAACGGAACATAGACCGTTGCAGCAAATCCTCCGCCCGGTCGAGACAAGCAGCGATATTCTTATCATCAGCTAACTGGTTCCAATCCCGAATGGTAGATATCAATTTATCCACGGAATCAAGAAAGGACGATGATTTAGCAGAGTCCGACCAAATGGGTTGGTCAGAAGACACATAATGGGAGATCTGACGGTCCAAAGACTTGAGGGTATGTTCCAGTGTGGCGCAATCACGTTGGTCTTCATGGGAAAGTTTTTCCGTTAACTTTTCACGAAATCTCCCGTCGAAGTTGGAGAATATTTTGAGAATATCATCAGTCATGGTGTCAGTATGGCCCAGTGTATTCGCTATATGTCGAGCAAGGGCAATAAGCTTCTGTTCACCGTTTTCCGCCATTAACGCTTCGTTTTTTTATTATAAGTTCTGTACAATCAACTCTCAAAAGGAGATTTGATGTAGTTTACAGAAGTTGAGAGACGAGGGTTGAGGAGTGGAGAAGGCGTGGGGGTGTAGTAGGGACCCACAGGAAAGTCAATCGGAAGACGCGTTTTTGTGCTGCTACTGATAGCCATACGTGAAAATTACCCAATTCAGTACCTTTCAAAACTTCAATTCTAAAATTAGATTTGATGTTTAGGGTCCATTTGATTGTAAATGTGAAAAATGGGTGGAAAGAAAATGTTTTACTGAAAATTGAATTGTCTAGAATTTATTTTACTGGAAATTGTAATTAATTGTGTTTGATTGGTATAATTTTCCACCTGGAAAATGTTGAAAGTTTGGTATTCGTTTGACTTCATTTTTTATGAAAATTGTTCATTAAAGTGATAATTTTTTCTACCATTGCGTTTAGAATTTGTTCCAATTACCAAAAAATAAAAAACATAAATTAAACAATTAGAAAAAATTACCATATGCATTTGACTTTGTTTTGCATAGAAATTGTCAAAAAAAATAAAAATTCTTTTTGCAATAGTTGATAGAATTTGTTGCCATTGCTTAAAAAAAAGCAAAAGCAAAAAAAATAAAAAAAGATGGAAATTGTTTTCTCACCTAATAAGTGGGAAAACAAAATCCAAGAAAATGTGCATAAAATGGTTGTACCTAGAAAAGGTAGGAAAAACAAAAGCCAAGAAAACTTTTGCAATCAAACACCATTAATTGGGTAAAGTTGGAAAACATTTTCTTTTTCCACCTAATTTTCTAGGCTATCAAACACACCCTTATTTTTTTCTAAAATCAGATATTTTAATAAATAGATACATATTTTTTTTATCTTTAATTAAATATTAATAATAATATTATAAAAATTAATTTATACCCCACCCCCCATTTTAAATCCCTAAATTCACGTCTCTCACGCCACTCTCTATCTCCGTCTCACTCATCTCTCTCTCTCCGCCTCTCACTGCTCTCCCTCTCCGTCACCGACGACCACCATTTCTAGATCCGCCTTCTACGCCACCTCTCCCTCCCTCCCGTTTCACCATGTGTCACAGCAGCGCCTTACGACTGCCTGGCAGTCGCGCGACGCTGCTGTGACACATCAGTCTCGCACGACTGTCGGCAGTAGCGTCGCGACGCTGGCAGTCGCGAGGCGCTGCTGTGATTCCCAGCAGTGTGGTCGTGACACTGCTATATTCACAGCAGCGTCGCGACCACGCTACCGGCAGTAGCGTCACAGCCGCACAGCAGCATCGTCGTGACGCTGCTGAGAGAAATCGGAGACACCGCCTTTTGATTCTAGTATTTCTCACATTGGGTTGTTTTTGGGTTAGAGATAGTGGCAAAGAAAGTTTTTTATTTACGGCTCCAATCAAGCACTCAGGTAATATTACTAATGGATCATCATGTGATAACCCTAAAAACTGGTCAATAGAAATAGGTTTTTGTGGTGTTGGTGGTGAGGTGGCTGTTTGACTGTGGAGATGGCGACGGCTTCAGTGGTGGTTTTTTGTGTTTTGTTGGTGGTGGTTTGTGATATTGGCTGTGGCAGCGAGATGTTGGTGATGTTGGTTCTGGCTACAACAGCAGTGATGTTTGGTGGTGCTGTGGGTTTGGTGGTTGTGGGGGCGGTGATGTTTGGTGGTGATGGTTTTGGTGGAGGTAGAGGTAGAGGTGGTTTTTGGTGGCTATGGTAGCAGCGGCGGAGTAGGGTTAGAGCATGGAAAACAGTGGTGGTGGTAAGGTGGTGTTGTATAGTCTCTGTAACCTATGTTGTGACCTGAGTCATGTGTTGTAACCTCTGTTGTGACCTATGCTGTGACTTGAGCTATGTGCAAAATATTCTATGACCTATGCTGTGACTATTAATAAAAACTCGAGCAATTGCAAATTATTATGTGACATGTGCTGTGACCATTTGAAATTAACCTGTGACTATCAACAAGAACTTGAGACGTGTGGAAATTGACCTGTGACCTTGGTTGTGACCTGTCTTGTGACCTGGGTTGTAACTTGTGATCTGAGTTGTGACTTGTATCGAACTTGTCGTCGGGAAAAACGGTGTTGGATGGTCTTCGGAATAGTTGTCGAAATCGGAGGAGTCGCCGGAATAGTTGTCGGAATGGCCACCGGAATAGTCGCTGAAACGGTCGTTAGAATAGTCGCCGGAACGATCGCCGGAGCTGAAGGGGTGGTGGAGGGTAGGTTATATATATATGTGTGTGTGTGTAAAAATATATTGTTATATATTTATATATATAAATAAATATTTATATATATGTGTGTATGTATATGTCAAAATATCTGATTTTTGAAATGTAAAAGTTGTTTTGTTATTTTTGGAATGATGTAAAGTAAAGGTAGGAGAAATGAATTTTTCCCAAGCTATATTGAAGAAACAAATAGAATGGTTAAATTAAATGCATCAGCCACCCAATTTTATATTTAATGTTATCATAATCCTTCAATTTGATTTTATTTTAACAAACTATCGAATTTTATATTTAAAGGTCAACAATAACGACTAGTTTTTTTAATTTTAATCATATTTTAATCTCTACCAAACAGGCTAGTATCACTATAACCATTCAATTTGATTTTATTTCATCATGATCACCCAATTACATATAACGTTTTACATAGTCACTTAGTTTCTTTTCACTATTTTCACTAATTTTAAAAGGGCAAAACGATAAACTTATTATTATATATAAAATAAATTTTAAAAACAAAAAAAGGTTTTTTTTTTTAAAAAAAATTAAAAACTTTAATTTTAAAATAATTTTTTGTTTTATTTAAAAAAATAATTTAAATAAGTATTTTATATTTTTAAGAAGTGCCTTTTAAAAAAAAAATAAATTTGTATTTTTTTTTTCTAAGTAAATTTTTTTAAATAAGTTTTTTTTTAAATTTTTTTAAGTAATATTTTTTTTTAAAAAAACTAGTTTTGGTACGTGCAATGCACGGACCGTGTTATTTTGAAGGTAATGATAGCGTCGAATATGAAGGATAATGGGAGATATGTGCATTGAATGAGGTTATCAAAATAAACTTAATTTAACAAAGTAAATTTAGATATAATTTCATCCATAGAATACAGTTATGAAACATTTAAAGAGCGCGAAGAAAAAAAAAACTTCAACGAGATCAATAGAGAATTTATCTTTTGAAATGATTACGTAACTTCAACTTATCTATTTGTTCGTGCAACACTTTCACTTCTCTGTCATATAGAACATAGGAATGGATTAATTAGCCAAGACAGAAGATATTATATTAATCAAGTACAGTAAAGATTAAATTAAAATGACAGAACCTTTATACATTGGACTTCTTGTATGGTTGAAAAAATAACAGATGCAAAAAGTAGTCTCAATTTACCGAAATGGACTAAGCACTGGGTTTCATTTGAAATATCACCTACAAATTTCAACTGGTACTTTTTACCCAATTTAACATAATTAGTGACAAACAATCCAATGTCACAAGAAAGTAGCACAAAGAAATTGAGTCTAGGGTTGGACATGGTCCGATTCGATTCAGAATCGAATCAATCTAAAACTTTCGGGTATTTAATGAATGGAACCGTCGGGTCCAAATATAATTATGGAACTATTCGGGTTCGGTTCCGTACCATAATTAATTTTTTTAATATTTACAACAACACTACATAAATATAACTAATAACATGTTCATTCGTAACTATTACAAATTAACGCAGCCAAATTTAAAAACATATAAATAAAAAGTTGTCCGATAAGATTAATTCAATATATACAAATACCAAAAAGTGGATATTAATACTAAATATTAATTGGGCTAGTAAATTCAAACAAAAAATTAAATTTACCTAATTAATTTACTAATTTGTTTAGAAAAAATTAAAAAAATTTAATTAATTTAATATAAAAAATTAAAAAAATTATTTAGATTCAGTTCTTTGGTTTTTGGCCTAGAACCGAGAACCGAATCGAACTCATCGGTTCTCGATTCAGATACCCATTCGGGTATTTAATTTATAAAGAACTGCTCGGTTCGATTCAGTTCGAGAACTTTTGTCCAACCCTAATTGAGCCTCAGAATGTATTAAAATGGAAATATACTTCTCTTCCTCAACTTCAAATATGATCACGTAGCTCTCAGATCTAATGCAGTTAAGAAAAATGTCGGGCTTCATTCTACTACTCTTGTCGTGGTATGCTTCAACATTTTTCTGGTACTTATTCCTACAAGGTTATGCCATTATATTATGGTTTAAATCGTCATAAAAGACTTCAAACCTTAAATTGATTTTTGTCAAGCAAACACGAGCAAATCTGCGATAGATTACAAGTATATTAATAATCTGCATAACCTAGGAAATTACTATCACATGATAAATGATGTCAAATGTGAAATAAAAAGAGAAATCTTTTCTTCTTCTCTTTAAGAAAACCACCAAAGGCAAACCCATATACATGATAAGTAAGAAACCGAAGGAAAGAACCCACGTTGCCATACAACTTCTAAGTACTATTGCATAAGCATAACAAGGTGTAAGTTCATCTCACCTTCTGGACCAATAATCCACAGTTGGAAAAAAAAAAATAGGAACTTCACAAACAATTCTTCTTTTTTTGTTTAGATTTTCTTTTGCTGTTTTTGGTCGAGTTTTAGAGAGAAGATGAGGGCTGGCTGGAGGACCCAAATGCCGATCACCAGATATGATCCATTCAAAGGCGGGCTCCTATAGCAGGAAACCTTCATTTTTTGTTTACGTCATATACTTAGCTAGAAACATTTAGAAACTAAGGGAGTGAAACATTTAGATTAGACCTTTTCCAATTCCCTTCATTCCTCTAATTTAAGCTAAAGAATAATATAGGCAAAACCTTTCAAACCTGGAAAGAGATGATAGCATACCGATTAACAAACTCACTTCAAATGAAGCAGCATTTTAGTGGTTCAATCAGGTTGAATCAGCTAGTACTTCAGGACATCTTTCAGGGGCCCTAGACAACACAACTCTCCACGCGTCATCTATTTCCAATCATTTGTCGAAAATTTAACAAAAAATAGAGACAACTTGAAAATTACATATATGTGTTCATAAGGTTGACATTCAACAATGAAGTAATACAATCCAGTAAGATGTACAACAATCTCATCACTTTATCCTCAGATTCAAAGCACAGCTACAAGTAGACATATTATGTTTCTACATCATATTAGAAGACACAAATATTAATAAGAATTGTGAGAAACAAGTTCACCAATTCATGAGAGCTCAAAACACCACACACTTCCCAACTTAAGAACTTTGTTCGTGACAAAAAATACATCATAATATTAACTTCATCATCCCAAAAGAGACCACGTAATAGGACTTTGAACAAGGATTTAAGAACCCAAATGAATACAATTCTATATTACTCATTGAAATAGTTTTCCAGGGCTATACCTCTTTATCAGCGCTTTCAATGGAATCTTTAGCACTGAGTCCAGTGTTCATTTGGCACAGAGAGGGCGAGTTCCTGTCAGTAGGAGATGACTCAGTGGCACTACACCAGGGCCGACATGTTATTGACTAGGCTATGAGTCAAAAATGATGTTGATGGAGTCATCAGAGCCTAGTGCTCAAACAAAAACACCCATAGAAACTTCATAGGCATAACAAACCATTCCAACTAAAGCCCACCTACCAAAACTCAAAAAATAAAAACATTCACATCTAAGCAAATTCTAAATCAAAAGAGAATGAAAGAAGAGAAAAGTACCAGAAATTGTATTATCTCCAAATATAAAATAATCAACGATTTTACGGACCAAAAATGAAAAAGAAAAGCACGAGCTTGCATGCGACCGAAAGTCAGTTTAAAGACTGGGAAAACTTGGAGGAGAGAAAAGTTTCTATCTCGATCAACACAAATCAACGGTAACCCAGAAGAAAAAAATGTTGTCACCTTGTGCACTATGATGAAAGAATTGACTGTAATTCAAGTTGCTACTGAGGCTGCAAAGATGACTATGTAGAGACAAGAGTTGATAGTGAAAGTGTCGGTTGAAGCTGCCTCGACACATTAATCATTGGACTAATAGTTTGCTCTATAGCAAGATCTTTACTAACACATAGAACCAGTAGCATAAGAAAAAGTTGATCGTAAGATTACAGTCCCTACGAACAATACATAATTTCTTTTGGGGCAAATGTTCAAAAGTAGGAGAATTTTCTAAGCACACAAGATCGAAAATAAAACGATCACACTTTTTGGAGTGTATTCACGTATATTAATGTCCAAAGATCCCCTAGTCAAGTATAGGCTAATTAGATTGTAATACTCTCTTTGTAATTTCACACCACAATAGAATGCAAACAAAGTTATTAATTGGTCATATAGTGAGAACTGACCTCAGCAAATATAGCAACAATTTTGGGGAGCTATTGATTGTTAGGACCCAGAATTTCTGTATCGGACCTAAAATGAGACCTACCTCTTGAAAATTTAGCAAAGCTGCTCATGAACAACTTTTTCTTCAATAAGATCGCCTTTATAGGTAAGCATCTCAACCAGGCAAGGACTAGCTTCTAGTAACATTCAGTTTTAGAGGGTGAGTTGACTCTCTAAATTTGGGAAGTCAAAACTTGATATTACACAACTAAAATCAGCATTTTTTACATCTCTATTCTTTTCTATGTGCTAGAAAATGTAGCTACTTATACTACGGATACACTTAGCTATTCCCACTGAGTTTACAAAGTGAACACTATTTTTAGAGAAGTAATTTTATCAGAGAGTCAAATGAGCTACAACAAAAATGAACTTAATTGTTGGGTTTATGGATACAACATATCTTCACATTGGTATAATATTATCCACTTTGGGCCTAAACTCTCACTGATTTGCTTTTGGGCTACCCCAAAAGGCCTCATACCAATGGAGATATTGTCCTACACTTATAAACTCATCATATTTCTTATGCCTAGTTGATGTGGGACTTCTTTTACTCCCAACAATCCTTTCCTCGAGCGAAGGACCACATCATTATGGCCTCCCCTCAAACGATAATCCATCCACCAATCATCTTGTACCATCGTTATTGCCGTCGCCCTCGACCAAATGGGACCCGCCGCCTGACCACTATATTTTTATGTCAGAAGACTTTCGACACAAGGCACCTCAAATGCGGATGATTTTTTAGTCAGATCGTAAGGCTAATTAGGGGACCTCCACCACGCTTTCCACTGTGTTCCTCCGACTAAGTTTTGGGCCCTGAGCTCTTATACCACTTGTTGGGTTTATGGACACCACATATCTCCACATTGGTATGATATTGTCCACTTTGAGCCTAAGTACTTATGTATTTGTTTTTGGGCTTTACTCCAAAAGATCTCATACCAATGGAAATATTGTCCTACACTTATAAACTCATCATATTTATCATGTTTAGCCGATATGGGACTTCTTTTAAGCTTCCATTTTCCATTTGTGCTTGTAAAAATAGAGAAATTAGCTGGCAATGTATTAAAGAAACATAACTTAAAATCTCAATCCAATCTCAATAGAATTAGTTTTTAACATCAATGAAACGTTAACATACCATAGATGGGGAAGACGCCTACGGTAATCCCTAAAGCCCTTGAAAATGCATATTGCTTAGGCTCTGTCCCCGATCAATTTGTTAATGAAAACAACAAATTTATGAAATAATTCAGTAAACTAAAATCAACCAAAGGTCTTTTCAACTAAAAAAAATTAAATTACTAATCTTTAAAATTACATTCATAAACCTAAACGAAAATTACCTCTGAAGTATTTGGAGAAGCAAGTTAATGATCCTTTTTTGAATCTGTGGTCCTAACCTACCACCTAAATCCCAAGAAGCTCGTCGACCTCGCTGTACTCTGAAAAATCCAAATGTCTAACGTACCAAGTATAGAAAAAATCACTCACCATATAATAAAGGCAAGGTTGAGTTGATTACTCTCCGATGATCCTGGGGTTTCGTAATCTTGATGATCTATCAATCAATCTTGATCGATCTGATTACAATCTGGTAAAGGAATGAGTAAGACAATTTGTAGAGAATGGGTCGCATCAACAACAAAAATAAAATCAATCAAACGAAATTGTATCACTTCACGCCAATGAAAGAAGACTCGTACAACCGTCATGATATAGCATATTATGAATGGAGATGGATTATTAAAAAAAGGGGCTTAAACAACACAAGCTAAACTTCTGTTAACTTAGTTCTTGAGGCAAAAAGCATGTATAAATTGTGAAAACATGCATCTCATGGAAATTACTCATGTAATAAAATTCAAGACAACAAGTAAAATTTGCACAATTTCTTGAATAATCTAGCAAAATTTAACAAAACCAACAACCAGTTCAATTGGATTTAAGAACTCATTGCTTACTTTAAAGGGGGAAAAAACAAAAAAAAAAACACAGAGGCGATTAGACGAAGATGATTCAAGGTCAAAAGAAGTTCACACGAGATCCTCACTCGTTCATAGTCATACTAAAAATGGTTAAATAGATTTTAGAATTCTCCTAAAATCTGCCAAATGTGCTCCTCAGCCTTACTGCATAAGATAAAATGAAAACCATGCATCGGTGGACATCACTATATAGTCCCTTGACTTCTCAGTTCCACTTCATACTGCAGGTACTCCAATATAGTTTTACTGCTAATGCTTAATCCCTATCAGATTCGCCACTCAAGTCAAATCCTCATCTAATCCAACGATATAAAATATATAATCAAGTAAAAACTTAATAAAACCTGTAATTACACTCCCTACATATTTAGGTGAAATGGTTCCAAAGTAGGAAATATGTAATTACATGATTATGCCAAAAGATTTACGCGGTGTTGTAGTGTAGCTTTTGGGTGTCGTATTCACAGGGGGATGAAAAATTATTCAAAGGATCAAAAGCTGGGGTTTTCATGATTTGTGAAAGACGTTTTTAATTCGAACAAGGTTTTAATATCAATGTATAAAATTGATGAAATTTGAATCAATATATAAAGTAGTAAAGCACCGGAATTCCCTCGATTAGATTAGGTCAATCAATGTCAATTATGCATGAATATACTCAATTAAAGGTTTTTGTCTCAATACTTTAATTGGAAGATATAGCATTCAAACTCTATTCAAATTCGCAATAATTCCAAACCTAGATTTCTTTCACAACATATTACCAAATTAATCTATTGAAATCAAATCCAAAAACAATCATATACATCAAGCATATAATGGTAAACGATCACACCAATAGGGGATTCGGAATTGAAATTCAATAAATACTTCAATTGTTCAATGGAAAAAATGTGATTGGATCCATGAAAATCTAATATAAATTAAACTAACTTCAAAACACATCAATAAGAATAAGAAATCTAGCCCTAGAATTGTTTGACGATGTAAAACGCATTACATGCAAGAAAAGACATAGAAATTCCCAAATCTAACCGAGTTCCTTCGTGGCTTCACAAATTCCGTTATCCTTCCATGGAGTTCTTGAGCCAAACTTGAGAGAAAAATGATAGGAGATGAATGGTCGACGTTCTGAGACGAAAATAGGGTTTTAAAACGAGCCCCAATGTGTTTCCATAAGTGGTAGAACAAATTTCGGAATTAGAAATTTTTTGCCCAAAAATGACCTATGCGACCATATAGTATAAACTCATGAGGTCGCATAGAACAAAGTATTTCAGCCGTTGAATTCTCAATAAATAGCTATGTGGTCGCATGGATTTATAACTATGCGACCTCATAGTTATAATGTTTTTTCGTCGGATAGTTTTCAATATTTTGATCATAACTTTTTCTCTTGATATCCGATTGATGTGATTCAAGATGCGTTGGGAATATAACTCAAAGAGTTACAATTTTTATTCAGATGTAACCATGTCAAAAAAAGGTCTTAATATGAGGCTAAAAATTGATGCAAAACTTTTCAGTTTGAAAGTTGATATGTGATAATATTTTGGCTATCTTTCACCCTTTTGACTCCTTTCTTCATCTAATTGACTTCTAACACTCTCGAATCTTCATCACAAGGTTGGAAACAAGCTTAGAGTATTTATTATTTAGTCCCTGAACTTTGACCTTCTTCCATTTTGGTCATTTTTTGCCATTTTCTTCTAATTTCCATTGTATACGTCCATTTGCAACCTAAACAAAAATATAAGTGTACTCAGAATATTTAGGCGCCAATGAATCATGAAAATAAAATTATTAGTGGATGAAAAATGTGATAATTACATTATTATCATTACACCATTCAAAATCCAACAAGATCAAAGAACAAGGAGACAACAAAAACTCAAAAAGTAATAATCATAAAAAATTCAAACAATCAATATACAACAAAGTAAACCAATACTAACTTCGTTTTCAAGCTTCAAAATCTTATCGATGAGAGTATCCTGGTCCATGGCCCCCCTATTCTCAACAAAAGCTACGGCTTTTCCCTTAATTTCACCACTCCTCGGGCTTATAGGATTAGGGTTCGGGCTCGCCGTAGGCAGCAAAACTGGTCCGTTCTTTTGAGCTGGCTCGCTCCGCGACGTCAACGACCACAACTTCTGCGATGCAAACATTACGGAAAACAAACTTCTCCTATGAAAAATCCCAAAAATTGTGAACACCCAAATTTCAGACTCGCAGACCCAACTTCATAAGAAGAAAGAAACCAAAACTAGTAGAGGACAAAGCAGTAAAATTGGTGAAAAAGAAAAGCCAAAAATTTTTGAAGAACCTTGAGCGGATTTGAATGGAATTCCCAACTTCTAGAGAATAAACAGTCCATTGATCAAAGCCTCTCCACTTTGACAATCGCGGAATACGACTTTGACTCTCCACCGTCAGTCGCACCATAGCACACACAACCACTGCCCATGTCGATTTCTGATGAAACTCGTGATTGTAGTAGTCGATTGAATTTGTCGGCGTTAAAGAAATATGTATGGAATGAAGCACGGGACTTATAAATAAAAAAAAATTCAAGTCCCTGCACAGTGCGGAGCACTATTCCACATTGTGCAAAGTTAGAACTTCGCACTGTGATGAGCGCACACTCCGCACAAGTTGTGTGGAGACTTACTCCGCACATTCCAGAGTCTAGAGTGTTTTTTTTTTACACTTACATGCTAACAATAATCTACCACAAAATCATTTCTATCTTGAATTTCAATTGTTATAAGTCTATCATTATTAGAATGATATATTGATACAATCTTAAAGCTAAAAAAATGGAAGTGCCTCATTACGTATACAAATGAAAAAATGTGAAAATTCTGTTAATAAACCACCAAGAAGGTATAGACATGTAATGAGAATTCCCTCACCTAATCTAATACGTCTAAATACTCATGAGAGGATGTACAATTTTAAAAACTTGCTTTGTCCAAAAAATAATTTCAAGATATATGATAACACATTTACAAATTTTCCTGCATTTCCTTCCCTTCTATTACACCTTATGATACACTGCAGTCCAGTATCCCAAGTCCCCTATTTCCACCAAGTCAGAAAACATAGAGCAAACAAAAAAGATTAGAGATCCTAATATTTTAGCCACTTCACAATGCGGCAACTCGTTATTTTAGTTATTTTAGTTTTTCTACCTCTCCTCACCATTGTCAGCTCTATCATATTCCTCTTCTTCTTCTTTGTCCTCCACACCATCCACTATAAACCCATCATTCTCATATTCATCCTGCTCAAAAACACCACATGACAAATAAAAAATTCAAATTGAAAACCTTGAATTATTAACAATACCAAACCATTTCATATAGAAATCTTCAATAATTGGATATTCCATTCCACGAGGTTGTTCAAACTAAAAAGAACAAATATCAAACACGAGAAATAGTATCACCATTACAATATGGAATCTTACCCGATTGAGATCGTTTTGCCACTTCACGGTACCATGAAAGAGAAAGTGTGAAAAGTCAGACAATAAAAATTCAGCCAGAGACGACGAACAATGGAGGAGTGTGACAGCACGAAATTGGTTGTCGCAATTTGTCGAGAGAGTCTACTACTTTATTGCACCATGGTCTCAAAATGAAATAAAGATTTTGTTCCTCTCTTGTTGGTTTGCTTCTCCAATACGTGCATGGAGAAGAGAAGATATTTATAAAATATCAAATGCAATTGATGGTTGAAGAAAATATATACCAAGTCAACAAAGATGGCTAGATAAGGAGGGAGTGACTGTTGTGTGAGAGTTATCATTATCATTCCTCTTGTTTTAGAATTGAAGTCAATAAATACGGCTAGTATTCTATTTTTTTTTTTTTTTTTTTTTTTTGTCCACATATGAAACAGTGATGTATGAGGTAAAATCACAAATGAATAGTAATCATCAAAGCCTTTCTTTTAGGAGAGAGTAGATATAAGATTTTATTTATTTTATTTTTTAATAACTATTTTTTAAAAAATAAGTTCTTATTTTAATTATATATATAATGCAAAGTTATCATTTTACCCATTTTGAAAATAATGAAAATGGTGAAAAAAAGTTGAGTGACCATGGTCAAATGTTATATGAAATTGGGTAGCCTTGTGAAACTTTATATGAAATTGAATTGTCATTGTGAAATAAAATCAAATTGAGTGGTTATAATGACACCAAGTATAAAGTCGGGTGGTCATTGGTGGATTTATCTCTATTATCAAATGTCCTTAAACTCATATATTTGAACTTTGAGGTAAAGAGACCCATTTTTATATGAAATTGGGTAGCTTGGTGAAACTTTATATGAAATTGAATGGTTATAATGAAATAAAATCAAATTGGGTTACTATGGTGACACTAAGTATAAAATATGATGGTCATGTTGAAATAAAATCAAATTGAGTGGCTATAATGACACCAAGTATAAAGTTGAGTGATCATTGGTAAATTTATCTCTATTATCAAATGTCCTTAAACTCGTATATTTGAACTTTGAGGTACATAGACCCATTTTTATTTTTATTTTTTCAATAAAAAATTGTAAAACAATAAATATACATTCCCATTTTAAAGAAGAAGAAGAAGGAAATATATAACTAATTTCATTTGTAATTTCATATTTTTCAAAAAAGTAAAAACAACTCCCAAATAAATAATTGAAAAATTAAAATTAAAAATATGATAAATCTCCTTATTTCTCCTCCCCCACCACCAATACCGCTATTGTCGCCCAACACCACCATGAGGAAAATTCTGTTTGTACAGAAAAATTATAGATACTCGTATAGGGGTGGGCCCCATGTGAATTAAATATTGTCAAAAAATTGACCCCCACCTATTTGTGTATTATGTAGGATGTCCGTATGTTTTTTTTTTTTGTAGTTCCCACCATTATCCCTTTCGCTATCGCTACCATCCATTTCTTGTCAAAAACCCCCAATTCACCTCCACTCCCACAATATAACCATGGTTCCTCCCTCAAACACAACTACCCAATTTCATGTAGGAGTTTCGCCTACTCTCATCAATTGTCACTGTCACACTCCCTTTATCTTCTTCTGCCACCTCCTTCAACCACCGCAATCTCCTTTAGCATATGTAGTCACTATTTTCCCCAACTCAATGCACATTTTTTTGTGTCTCAAAATGACAAAGCACTAATTTATTTATTCGATTAGCAAGACCAAATAATGAAGGGCTGAGAGAGTAGAAGAAAAAACTACAAAATTCCTGTTAGCACCTGTTGGACTAATGTGATTGATTTGATTGGAATTTAACCATTTAGATAGTGAAAAGTGAATTGAATTTTGGTGAAAATGATTGGGAGGATGTTCAAAAGTTGCTTAAATCTGCGGCTAGGGATTGTATTCCTCAGCTAGGGAGGATGTTCATGTTCTTTAGAATTTTTTGCCGTGGTGGTGGGGAAAGGAAAGAAAGAATTTTCTTATATTTTTAATTATTTATTTTGGATTCATTTACACTTTTTTTAAAAAAATTTGAGGCCATAGTTGAAATTAATTTTTATATTTTTTTCTTCTTTTTAATTTTATTTTAGTAGGAGAGCATATTTATCATTTTACAAAGTTTTATTGAGAAAATGGGGTCTTCCGCACTTCAACTGTCATATATGAGGATTTTCAGTCAATTTAAAAAGGGAGAGGTACTGCGCCAATAAACCTAAAAAGGGTAAAAGTATTTATTTTAGATTTTTCACCAACTAAGCCCCTATTTGATCCACATTCTTTCAAAATTTACTCTTTCAAAACTCATCTTCAACCACACGTTCTTTAATAAAATAATATTTTTCATCACATTCAAAACTTTTCTTTATTTTTTAACTACATATTTTCCATCACATCACTGTTTAAAATGCATTCTTCACTCAATAATATACATTAAACACCCCATAAATATTATATTGATAAACGAGCTATGCTAGGTGTACAAGTAAAATTTCACAGATTTTATACAGGCTTCCACTTGGCGGCAAAAAACACACCAAAAAAAATAGTTGAATTCATTAAATTTAGGGAATGATTGCAACATTCAAATCAGTATTTATCCCCTATGCCCCCACTTCGCCATAGCTGTGTTCATCTTTGTATACTTGGTCAAATAAAGGCCTATGACATAGGCTGGATGGCAGGAAGCGAGACCAAAGGGAGAGGTATGAAATTGCTCAACTGGAAGGAGAGGAAGAGGAAAAATTCGAGGATAGATGGAATGAGGTGGAGACCACCACATATTCTTATTCTCCACCTCAGCTTAGTTTGGCAGGACCTTTCTTCCATTCCCTGGCTACAGAGTAGTCAGTATGGATTAGAGATTTTAATTTAAATTAAAGTCAACAATTTTTAACCACGTATTTCATGGTCACGTAACTTTTCAACCACGCGTTTCATCAAATTATATTAAAATCTTCTAAAAATTTGATTTTAATCTCCATCGGAGCTTAATTGCAAAGATTGAAGCACCCATTTTACAGCTAAAGCAGAATGCACGTAACATTGAAGAAGAAGAGGTAACTTGATTTTTCTTTTGATGTTGTTCTTCAGAATTTTTAATTGCTGTTGTAAATTCAAAACTTGTTTCTCAGTGCATCTTTGAAAGCTTAAAATGTGGGACTCAGTTTCTTGAGCTCTCAAATGAAATCAGAACGCAAATCTTTGACCTTGGATGAGGATTTGCAGTTACGGCCTTGTTGGACGCCAACTTATGATAAAAATTATCTCTTATGTAGAATTAATGCTCCTTGCTTTTATATTATGATACAAGATTTACCATAAACACTAGCTGTACTGAAGGTTCTAGAAAGTAATGCCACATGGTTAGAATTATCATTGTTAATTTGCAAGTTCAATTGCAAAATCATCCCCTCCACTATCTGGTGAGAAGGTACTGTGAATGACTTCGAAAATTAATGATGGTTTTTATTTGTTTTCAGGACCCTTCCAAGAATTGTCCTATTGTCCTAGAGGAAATATGGTACGAAAATTTAGCCATCTATCTAAGTTTAATGTCATTTCTTATATGTTAAGGATTTTATTTTCATGTAAACATGTCTTGAATGGTAAATTTTATTAGTTTCAGAAAGGGGGAAAGTTGCAGATTTTTGTGGAAGGCATTACATCTTGAATTTGCTCCTGAAATATATTTCACATTGAGTTTTCCATAAATCTTTGCGCTTTTTCTGCTTTTTTACCCTTCAATTACTCTCAGCTGTGGTAAAATATTTTTTGTGGTTTTCCATGTTCATTGCTGTAAGAACTTTGTTTTGCAGCATTACCAGATTAAACAAACAGAAGCCAGTGTACTAAAAACAGTTGAAAAAAGATCTCTTCTTCCTCGGATGATCTATTTGTCCATACACTGCTTCAGTCTCAGTTAAGGAAAATGTTGAAGCCAATCCTTCGTCAATCCGAGGTTCTCATTAGAGCTGAATATTTTACTTGAGCGCTATGCCAAAATCTTGGAATTTCCCTTCCAGGATGCAGTAGAAATTGTTTTGGGGGTTTCAAGTGGTCGGAAGCCCTTGGAGGTATGATCTTTTGATTCCAGTCTTATTTTTTTGCGATTCTTGTAAAGTTTACCTCTACTTTTTCATTTTGTCATCCTACCATGGGCAATTCTCAGGTTGAAATGGGAATGGTATCAACACATTTGGGTTTGATTATGGTTCTTTTTTCAAAACTATTCTCCCTTTTTGTTAGTGGATTAAAGTACATGTATTATTAACGATAGTCTTTGAGGCCGAGATGATGAGTAATGAAGTTTTATGTAGGCCTTGGCATGGCATGATTTAGACTTTCATACTACATGTTTTCTCCCTCTCAAATAAAATAGGCTTTGAAAGATATGTATTATTTTGTTCCAAAATCTAGCAGTTTGCCAGACTAGAAAATTTGAACCTCCTTGTTGAAGGAGGTGCCTTCTCCCTTCAGACTCGTGTTTAAACATCCTTCAAACAGTACTAGTCAAGTCGTATTAATATGATACCTGAGTAAAGGGACATATTCGGATACTCGGAAGCTTTGTTGTGCATGCTTTGTCATGTGCCAAGGGATTTTTATGCAAACAGTTAGCCATAGACTAGGGCTGGCCTTTTCTTTTTCCAGTTCTACCCACTTGTATTTGATTTTTGTATGTTCCCTTCCCAAAATATACCCCGCGGCAATTGTATCTTGCCATATCTGGACATTTCCCTCAACTCATGTTTCTGATATTTGAGTTCTATATTACATGTGAGAATTATGGGTCATCCACAGTGGGTGTGTACATGTTATATTGCTTGTCACGATTTAGTCTTACATAGAAGAGACTTGCTTTCATGTTAAGGGTAAAAAATGGCCATTTTGACTTGACTGGAAAATTCTCCTTATGTTGGGAAATTGCACATTGCTTGATGCATCTTTTTAAGAGAAGCTTCCCGTTAATGACTAAATTAAACTTATAATTGGGCAGGCATTAAGTACAGCAGTTGTTGACTGGATGAATTTCGACGTGTTTTTTTAATGCTTGGAACCTAAATTCTCATGAGATAAGGCTTTCAGATAAAGACAGTTCTAGCCCTGGTACTTGGCACCTTGTGAACTCGCTGACGAAGAAGTATTTGCTAGAGAAGATTGGATCTACAGGTTCCCTGACATCTTCTCCGGGAAGTGATTTACCCATTCTGGTGAAGTTGGTAACAGAACCCTTAGCTTGGCATGGCCTAATTATCCAGTCTTGTGTGGTGGACCTGTAGAACAGTCAAATTCTCAGCTGTTTCACGAGTCACAAAATTCAATCCAATCTGTGTGCGATATAATACAGATGGTTGCAAAATGGTTAAGTAAACAAAGTGATCAACCGGATGATGAGAAATGAAGCCATGTTTTCCTCGATTTGTAGAGATGGAAGTACTGAAGGGCCTGGGAAGGCCTTCCAAATACTTGAGTCTTCTATATCAATGATGAAAGATTTTGAACTGGGCGAGAGGATTTCTGAAGCATTACAATCGTGGAGTCCTGCTGATATTACAAGGAGGACCATTACTGGACAGACTTCTTTAATGTCGGAGTTTCTGAGGATATGTAAATTGAAAGAAACTTCAAATTTAGCCTATGTTGAATGAGTTGATGAGGCAGTGCAGGATGATGGCTGTTTTACGGTTCTTTTCAGCAATGGTGCAGTTTTGGTAGTTTTTATTGAGGATTGGCTACTTATCAGTGTACACAAAAATAACACGATTCTTTGAGAATAACTTGTATTTCACTTGTTAGAATTTGGCTTCTACTTATCAGTGACCCAAATTCTTTGTTGAAAATAATTGAAAGTTCTAATTAAAGTGCACATTAAGAAAAATTCTATTTTGAATGTTATTGTTGAATTATATTCAAGTTTACTTGACAAATTCTAATTGAAGCTCTATTTGAAAGTCCATCGAGAGTGAGAATTTGTGTTGGACTTGAAGAGAACTTTAGAATAAAGAAAAACACCTTTGGAAGGTTTTTGGGCTAGAGATGAGGCATCGACAGCTGTACACTAAAACAGCGAAGCCGGTGTTGGCAGTGGAGCCGCAGCGCCCGAAGAGTGGCTACACAACGCTAGTTGTGTTGTTTGTCTTCTTTTCCGTTTTGGACTCCGTATTTGACATTCTATTTCAACTAAAACTTTACTATAAAGGTTTGGACGTCCCATATTTGTTCCATATATATAGTTGGGTCTTCATTATGATTTAGGAAAAAGTCAAAAACATTGTAAACACATAATATTTGTATTCTTTTTCTATATTATATTAAAATATTCATTCTTTGCAAAATTACATTCATCTTGTGTTCTTATGATCAACTTATTATCTTATTTTCTTCAACAAAGTGGTATTGGATTAATCCGGTGTTATCTCCTCTTTTCACAACGTCAATGGTGTTTTCTAATCAGCATTTTTCAACATAAATTTGAAATGTACTTGATACGTGTTAATGCCTAAGCCCGAGCTCGAGCTCATTGCCCAAACTCAGCCCACCTCAATTACGCTAGGCCCAAGGTTGGGCTTGGATTTGAGGTCGGGCTTATCACGTAGATTAGGCTTGTATCACTTTTTGTCCAGTCTCCTTGACCTTATCTCACGTTTTCTAGGAATGCTAATTCTATTTTGACTACAACTCCCCACTTTTCCTATTTAAATACAAACTCTCAATCTATTACAAATTTGACTCTAACTCAAACTATGCACTTCTAACATAACACAAACACCTTTTATAACAATGGTAAGGACTACATGAAGTTGAATCATGTCAGGACTTCATCTCCAACATCTATAAATATATGACACAGCATCATTACTTAGGTACATTTTTTATAATATTCCAACATACATCCTCTTGCACAATTTTTTGTTTATGACTTAAGTATCGAAAGGGCGACGAGGACACACATCGACGCCTTTATTTCAGGTATTGAAGATCGGATCTGGCGGAGTTCAACCATCTAGTTCGAGTTCATTCACGTACAAGTTTTTGATAGCATCAGTACTATTGGATTTATTGTTGTAAATCGAAGTACTTTTTCCCCCGAAAACATAATGAAAGTGTTTGGAAAATTGTGAAATCTATATCATTGTAAGTGTAGTTTCTACATTTATTCGAGACCCTAAATGATGATATTTTATGATCTTTTGGATAAAATTCTACATAATTTATGTTATATTGCATTTTGTAGGTAAAACTTTATGTTTGATAAAGAATTGGAGAAAAGAATGCAAACGGGCGACTGTTGGAAGAGAAATATACATGCATATGTACAGAAAAGAAGGAGAAAAGAGGGGATTGGGCGGCTGCTGGAGATTATTTATACACACAAACGGGCGTAGAAAGAAGCATAGAAGAGGGGCTGCTACACACACACACACAAAGGCGGCTGCAAGGAGGAAGATATATACCATAGTTATAAAAATCGGCTCGGCCTGGCAGCTCAGACCTTGATTGGGCCGGACAGAAAATGAGAGTGTTTGGTAGGGATTGAAATTAGATTTTCAGTGAATTGTGATAGAAGTTTTTGAAATGTGTGGTTGAAAAAATGTGGGACCCATGAAAGATGTGATTAATATTGGTTATTTGACTTTAACTTAGATTAAAATCAGATTTTAATCCAACGCAAACATGCCCTAAATTGATAGAAATGCATTTGACTTGTCAAAATCGGGATTTGACTGAGTTAACTGATGATTTACCCGGCCCAGTTGATTGGTTTGATTGGGTTTGAAATCCTTTTACAAAAATTTTGGATCCAATGGAATTGAACATTGGACCTCTAAGAAAAATAATGAGTTCCTCACGACTTGAACACAAAATACTTTAGTGTTACTTGTGTGCAATAACTTATATCTAACTAATGAATCATTTATAGCTTTTATAAAAATATTATTTTAAAAACTTTGGTCCAAATTTTACTTTATTTTATAGACCTAAATAATTAGTGAAAAATAAATGAAAAATTTTAATTTTGCTCCCTAAAAAAATTATACTTTATATTTTTTTTAGGTTTTTATGCAATGACCCGTCAGTTGAACCACGAGATCACCAGTTGAGCCACTAACCCATTGACCCGTTGCATTGTCCAGATCAATGTTCGAGTCGAGTCTAACAACTATGATACACAAAGGACGCAGAAAGGACGAAAAAGAAAAAGATTAAATTTTATACATCTTTATTCAAAGAATCCAGTGATATTCAAAGACAATTTCTCGTATTTATTTTTACATTATGAGTAACTAATTTTCATATTAGGGTAGATATGTCAACGAGCCGAGCCCAAGCCGAAAAAAAAAAGCTCGGGCTTTTTCGGGCTCGAGCCGAGCAAAGTCTGGTCAAAAAAATTCGGCTCGGCCCGAGCTTTTGACCCAAGCCGAGCCGGCTCAGGTTCTTTTTTCGAAATATTATCTTGGCTATCGTAAATTTTGCGATTTTCATTTAATGGTATACTAATCTTTATTGGTTTATATGGGTTGTGTTAATTACTTTTTGAGTTACTTTCTTTTTATTTAACATTTAATTAATAGTATGATACAAGGGTAAAAATGTTATCTTTTGGCTATTGATTTTCTATGACATTAGTTTTATATTTTCACTGTCCAATTTTCAGAATTTCTTAATGTGGTGATTTTGGGTTGATAAAAGTCGTCCCTTAATTGTATTTTGGTCGATTTTTTTTTAAAAAAAAAGTTTAGTCATTGCACGCAGGCAGCTAAATACCTGCCTGCGTGCAGGCACGATTAGCAAATTTGCTGCCTGTACACAGCAAGCAGGCTGCCAGCTACAGCAGCTACCTGCACAGGCAGCCTTTTTCATTTTAATTTTTTTTATTATTAATGGTGCTCATACGGGCCGTTTTGGCCCGAGCCAACTCCCAAAAATGGGGATCGGCCCGAACCCGAGCTGGGCTCGGCTCGGGCTTTTTACGGGCCGAACCTCGAGCCGACGGCTTTTTTGTCATCCCTATATTAAAGCAAACAATGTAGTCGACTTGTGATCCTTTATTCAAGATTTTTTATGATTTATTCATATATGTTTTGATTTTACTATGAGTTTAATGTATTGGATTAATTGATCACTAATTTGATGATTATGTGAGTCTCTTACGAATCGAGAGGTGAGTTTGAGATTTAGACCATATAGTAAAATTCAATAAATTAGTATAACGTGTAGAGATACGTATAATAATTATTACGGTCATAATATGAATTCTTAAAACTAGTGTTTCGTTTAACTAAGGTTGATTCACATAGAGATATGAAATTTAATTAGTTAAATAGGCTCACTGAAAACTCGAGAGGGTTAAATTGAATACAATAGAAGAATTCAATCGAACACTGCATTAGGCTATGAATCTTGAATTAAGAAATAAGGTGATCAATAGATGAAATTGTTATGCCCTGATATTTATCACATATTTGAATCTTCAATCAAACGTTATTTGCAAAATTTTGATATTTTCAAGTAGTTAAAAGTAGTTAGAAAAAAAAATAATCACAACTATCATAATTCTTTACTTGCTTTTATCAAATAAAAGTTAGAAAAATTAGATTAAGTCCTGAAATATAGTCCTCGTGGGAACGATATCCGAACTCGAAAGTCCACTATACTGTTTGTTACGATATTGTATACTTAAACGTCCTATAAATGAGCTTTGTTCACGTCTGATTTTTTCTTTTAAAAAAAGAAGTTTAACTGCAAATATTGATGCATTTACATATTATAAATCCGTAACAAGTTTTGTGCTGGACACATAGTTAAGTTGCAGGCAGCCTAACTCTTGTCTGAAATGTACCCCCCAAATGATTTTGTAATATATTAAAATGCGAGAAGCAAACAAATCAAATATTCCTCATTTTTAAATTGATTGTACAGATTAGTGCCTTGATTGAAGCTAACTAATCACTTCATAATCATCACCTACTGTGAAAATGGAGTTGCGTAATACAAAGGCATTTTCTCCAAATATGCCACAATCTTACTTACTATAAAATATTGCAAGTTTTTTCTAAGACTTGACTTTAAGCTTCATCCACAGGTGTTAAATGTCAATTATTTGTTATTATTATAATGATTAGTTATAGTCGGTTTCAATCCTCGATAAAGAAACAATGTTAAAAAACAGGTAGACAATCAGTATAAAGTTTCGTGTAGGGGACTCTTACTAGCATTGCATAAGATAAATGTTGCGTCAAAACAGATTGAATGGCGTTGAAATATTCATTTGATCTATCCCAATTGCATTAAGAATAAAAACAATTAGAGTACGATTGATTACGAGTATGGAATTTGCATAGAAAGAAAATAATTACTTAAATATGTTTGATTGATTTAGTTTTCAACCTAGAAAATATTATACTTATCAATTTATTTATTTATTTATTTTTTGTGGGTAGATGAGAGAGAGAGAGAGAATTACCTGAAAAATAAAAACCACATCTCCCTAGAAAAAATATTTTCTTTTTTTTCAAGTAAAATATGGTCACGTGACCAAAAGTAGGAAAATAATTTTCTTGGAAAAAATTGTCAATCAAACAGCACAAAATTGTGAAATTATGTGGAAAAAACACATTTTTTCACGAAAAATATTGACAATCAAACACACCATTAGTTTGATATCCATAAAAGTTCCTTTGATTACACTTTTTGCATTTAAATTCATTATTGACAGGTATGAATGTGGAACCATTCTAGATTCCATGACTTCAGTTTAGGACTTTGCAAAAGTTAGGGTAAGTCAAACAAATAGAAAGCTGGTAAAATATTCTCCTAATCCACCTAAACTTGACCCAAAATTATGTTTCAGTTTCAATACCAGATCCATATGTTCTTTTCAAACCATAACGATAAGAAAATTCAGACAGACTGACTTTACTACCAAAGAAAGCGAGTCCATTTTATTACTTTCTGCTCTCCCATGCTGATATCACTTCACATAACATATATATACTAATTCTAGGTTGCAGTTACCAGATGCTGGCAGCTGATTGGTTCATGATTTGATTGTTTGGCTAACAACTGACTTTTGTATTATTAATTATAAGGATCGTGTCTAATTTATGTTTGATTGTTTGGCTAACTAATTCAAAGGACTATATGTCAGAAAATAGTCTCTGTTCATATTAAAGGATTACGACACTCAATATCTGCAGGACATTTGCCGACTTATAGTTGCGCGAAGGAGTTGGAAACCAGTAAGTAAAAGTTTGTGATCGGTGGAACAAATTAGCAGAGGAGAGGTAGATCAAAACTACCACGATGTGTTATTGATCCATGCAGCTGATTTAAATTTACTGAGAACAACCGTTGGTTGTCGTTGTTGGCATATATGTACATAATAGGATTGAACAAAGAATTTGTCACGTCGTCTTTCTTTTTAATCATGTCCAATTCTTTCGATAAGCATATCCAACATGACTTACATGTACTACGTGTTTGTCGAAGCTTTTTATTAGTAACAATGAAACGATAATTATGAATATGTGACATAATCTTATTAGGCAACATAATGTCTTTAACATTACACTAAAGTGCTTCTATTTACCTAGAAAATTACCTACTGTGAGGAAGAGCCATTTGGGCACTGCTTGAAATTAAAATTTCGAAAGTGGCGAACACAGTGGCAAAAAATGATTCATGTAGCCAACCCAAATTGATTGAGAAGAAAGCTAGTTTAACGACATTGTTCTGAAGGGACAAGAAAATAATGCATAAAACAAGAAAAAAGGCCTCTTTCTCCCTCCTAACTAAGGAAACCTCATGTTTAAATATGCTATACAAGAACATTTAAGTATAGTTTAACAAAATTCAAGGACAATGAGGACCTAGAGGTGATCTTTCCTCAAAATCTAAACAAAAAGAATCTAGATTAGTTTAACATTGATAGAATTAGTGGTTGCACCAACTCCTGTGTGATTGGACTAATTTCCCAACGATTTTAATGCCCTTGTAAGATTTTTCGTTTCTTCATTTTCCGTAATACTTTCCACTTCACCTAACAAATCGTACTATATCTGACTGTCACTGATTTTTTATTTTTATTTTTAAATTAAACTACGGATTTTTTCCCTCTGCAAATTTGTATAAATAGGTATCCCATTATACTGCTCCATCCAAGCATTATAATTTTGAAGTTTCACTAAACAAAAGCAGAAAAAGAAGCAAAATGGATGCTAATAACTTTGGCTGCCGCATCAGACCATTGTTCCAGATTCTTTTAGCTGTTCTCATACTCAGTTTTATGGCGTCTTTAGCAGATGCAGAAACTTGTTACCATGAATTTGATGTATGTATTTCATAACATCTTCTTTGAACTTCTTTTCTCTTAGGTTCTTTACAACTTATTCGTGTATGAACATAATGTCTGAATGTCACAGGTTCAAGAAACACCAGTGAAGAGGCTGTGCAGAACCCACAACATAATAACAGTTAATGGGCAATTTCCAGGGCCAACTCTTGCAGTAAGAAATGGAGATACACTCGTCATCAAAGTCACAAATAGAGCTCGTTACAATGTCACTCTCCACTGGTAATAGAATATGTAAATCTCGTGTGTATGCATATAAACATGCAGACATTGGCATATTATACCAGAGTAGATATTGGACAATATTAAAATAGAAAAAGATGTTTAACTGTCTTGTACAGTGTTTTCAAGTACAACTTATCAAACATGTCATTATTGCTCTCTAAATGGTTTCTTTTAGGTTCTAAGTTCACCAAGATTCTAACACGTGTTATTATTGATAATATCATTTGGTTCAATGTAATTAAGTTTTCAATTTTCACAAGGCATGGAATTCGTCAGATGCGAACACCATGGGCTGATGGTCCCGAGTATGTTACCCAATGTCCAATTAAACCGGGAGCAACTTATACTTATCGATTCACAATCGAAAATCAGGAAGGTACACTGTGGTGGCATGCTCACAGCAGATGGCTTAGAGCCACAGTCTATGGAGCACTTGTTATCTTTCCGAAATCTGGCTCCTCATATCCATTTCCAAAACCCAATTTAGAAGTCCCTATTATTCTTGGTAATTAACCATTTTTAGCCTCTCTTTACTTTCCTTTGATTTTAATAGCCTATTTTTGAGTTATGTATGTTTATGCACATATAAATGTAAACAATGAACGCAGGTGAATGGTGGAACAGAAACATTTTTGATGTCATGAGACAGGCACTTTTTACTGGAGCAGCTCCAAATGTTTCAGATGCATACACTATTAATGGTCAGCCTGGTGACCTATACAGATGCTCCAGCAAAGGTCTAATACCCATCTAGAATATTAGAATTTCTTAATCAAGAAATAGTTAACCTGATGATAATTAAATAAAAAATTGTGGCTTTGAAAATCAACTGGCCAGAAATGAATGACTGTACAAAAATAATAGCTGTTTTTATGTTCCAATGCAGCTACAACGAAAATCTCAGTGAAATCCGGGGAGACAGTTCTCCTAAGAGTCATCAACGCTGCACTCAATCAACCACTCTTTTTCTCTGTCGCCAACCATAAACTGACCGTTGTTGAAGCTGATGCTGCCTATCACAAACCATTTACCACAAGGGTCATCATGGTTGGACCCGGACAGACGACTAATGTCCTACTCACGGCTGACCAGCCATCAGCACGATATTACATGGCTGCAAGTGCTTATGCTACAGCACAGAATGCACCATTTGACAACACGACCACCACTGCTGTCCTCGAGTACCAAAATGCCCAAAGTGGATCGTCCTCGAGGCCAGTGTTACCTCAACTCCCGGCCTTCAATGACACTGCCACTGTGACTGCATTTACAAGTCAACTGAGGAGTATTCTTCCTTCAAATGTCAAAGTCCCTATTCAGATTGACGAGAGCTTGTTCTTCACTGTAGGATTAGGATTAATCAATTGCGCACCAGGACCTAGATGTCAAGGACCAAATAATACTCGCTTTGCTGCGAGTATGAACAACGTGTCGTTTGTGCTTCCAAGAAGGACCTCCTTACAGCAGGCCGCTTACCTGAATATACCAGGAATTTTTACCACAGATTTTCCTCCCGTTCCACCAGTGAAATTTGATTACACAGGCAATGTGAGCCGTGCATTGTGGCAACCAACTTCTGGAACTAAGCTCTACAAGTTAAAGTTTGGTTCAAATGTACAAATTGTGTTGCAAGATACAGCCATCGTCACAACAGAGGACCATCCTATTCATCTTCATGGGTACCATTTCTTCGTAGTGGGACAAGGATTTGGAAATTTCAATCCCCAAACAGATACTTCTAAATTCAACCTTGTCGACCCACCAGTCAGAAATACAATAGATGTGCCTGTTGGTGGATGGGCAGTCATACGTTTCGTGGCTGATAATCCAGGTGAGATACAGATTGTATTTTCCCCAGTATATTAGAAAATCCTCTGATATTATAGCTAAATTAAAACGCTGATTATAACCTTTTAAACTCATCTGGAACAGGAGTATGGCTGTTCCATTGTCACATAGATTCCCATCTCGCGTGGGGTCTGGCTATGTCATTCTTGGTCGAAAATGGAAAAGGGAAATTACAATCCATCGAGCCGCCTCCTGCTGATCTGCCTATCTGCTGAGAATGATCACAACAAAACAGCTAACTACTAAAATTTGTTTAAGAGTCTTCAGTTCTAAGGTTCTGTTTGCTCGTATTTGTTCTCTTTATTGTTATGTCTCTTATTTGGGGTAACCGATCCCAGTTTAGTAAGAATGAGCATTAGTTTGTTGTTACTTTTGTCATACTCGGGAGTTGTCTTGGCTCAACTAAGTACACTCGTGTTCTTGACTGCTAAACCTGAATTTCAAATTGTATCCGCCTCATCAGGCATTCTCAAGTGATAATGAACATTGTAATTTTTCTTTCGTTCCCTCCATTGCTCTAACCTATTTGCAACTCTAGCACGTCTCGAGAAATTATGTAATCATCACAGTACAAGTCCTCTAATGCTCAAGTCACAAAACAAAATGACGTAAAAAAAAATCATGATCCATGAAACAAATTCTAGCTTCAAAACAAGTCATGATAGTACCCTTCCCACCACTCTTCGATACCATATTGGCTATAGTCAAACATCTTCTAGAGATAAAACGAATCGATAGTCTCATTATTTACCATTCCATCTTGCATTAACAGAACCAAGTCCAAGAACACGCTAACATTTTTTCTTAATTATTTGATTTCAGAAACAATCATAATTTAGTTTTTAAGAATGAAGCCTGGAAGAAGAAATTGAAGAGTTTTTTTTTTTTAAAATGGATAAATTTCGGGTATAAAGTAATGTAGAACAAATGGCTGATGCACCAGAATCATGTATCCACTCATGTAAACAAGAATTGGTAGTTAGATTCAATTCAGCAGGATAAGCAACAGAACTTGTAATCATATAAATTTCACCATCATTAGTATTGGAAGTAGAAGACAACACATTTACTTCATGTCTTTCCTTACCCTTTAGCTTACCTTTCTTTCTATAGCATTTTTTTATAAAATGCCCCGTGTTCCCATAGCTATAACATTTCTTAACCTTGGTCCTAGCTTTTGATCTAGAGATGCCCTTGCCCTTCTTTTTTCCATTACTACTTGACTCGGCACCACTTTGGAAACTATCATGATTGTTTTGCCTAAGTTGAGTTATACCCCTCATCGTGTGAATCTCATCGCCTTTCTTATCATGTTTTTCAGCTTTAATCTTCATTGCCTTACTTCTAAGTGAGCCAATGACAATTTTAGGCGTCAAAGTGTCCCTATTGTACTTAAGCGCATTATTAACTTCCTTATAAGTATCAGGTATGGAATTAAACAAAAGTATAGACTTGTAGGTCTCAGACACTGACTCTTCACAGTTAACAATATCTTGAACTGGTTTGTTAAACACGTATAAGTTGTCATCAAGATCCTTCGAATGATTCATTTTAAAACTAAAAAACGCTCAAGTGAATAAAGTTTGTTCAGAATAGTTATGAGAAAGTACAAGTCTTCCAATTTTTTTCAAAGTTTTTTAGTGGTTTTCAGTTTACCCACCTTTCTCAAAACGACGTCAGACAAGTGTAAAATGATTGAAGTATAAGCAAGCTTATCGGCTTCTTCTTTTTGTTCTTTTGAAAAATCAGCAGAGAAACTGTCATTGATGGCTTTTGAAACCTTTTATTGAACCAAAATACCTCTCTTTTTTTTTGTTGCCAGATTGAAAAATCACATTTTCGTTAAAAGATTTCAAATCAAAATTGTGAGTTGTCATTTTTACGAATCAATAAAAAATATACATAATCACAATTAAGTCACACAAAGTAGACCTAGGATCGCAAACAATACACAATGTTCTAGATTCTCAAGATTTCGTAAGATTCTCGATCTTAAATCAAGGGAATATTCAAACGGGTAAGATCTAAGTATTCTAAAGGAATCAACGGTACAACTAGAGATATGTCAACCAAACAGTTTCACACATAGTATATCACAAAGATAAAAGCAACTAGATGATATACTGTGTGTGAAACTGTTATATATATATATATATATATATATATATATATATATATATATATATATATAGTGAGAGTAGAGTATCATTTTCCACAGGGATTGAAATCAAATTCTAAAAATTCCTGTAATTAAAATAACTTTAATTTTATCTAGAAAAACAAAATATTAGAGTGAATTAACTAACTAAACTAATTTAATAAATTAATAACACAATTACACAAGATTAATACCAATGGGATTAAACTCTAGAGATCCAATTTCACCTAACTATCAATTATGTTTCGATCATCTAACTATTCCTTAATTTACTCTTAGGTTTATTAGTCAAGAACTCGAAATTATCTTAATCCCCTCTCTCAATGGTGAATTGAGAATTACTCTTAAAACCTTAATTTTGAATCTCCATCTAAAATTAAGATAATGAAGTACATTTAGATCTTTGGTTCTCTTAATGACTACGAAGGATTTTATAGGCCTCTCGAACTCTATAATTTTCTAGGTTGTATTTATCAATGGTCACTATTTAGAATTCCTTCTCTCGATAGCAAATTCCAAACTTCATATCATTTAAATGGTGATCAAACATTCGAAAGCATTAAAAATAGATAAACACAAATAAACCATTAGAATAACCATTGAAATAGATAATTAAATGATTAAAGCATAATCTATAGTATTGGCTACATTGTATCTCTAGAAAATTAGATTACTCCTTGAAAATCTAAAAGGAAATACAATCCATGTTTTTAAACATTGATAAAATAGAGAAAATTAATAGAGAATAAGAAAAACTCTTTGATTTGTGGATTCCTCAATCTCCAAGGGTCTTCTTCTTGATGTGGCTGCTGTTTTTCGTCTCCCAAAAGTCCTTTTTTCGAACCCTACCAGCCGTATTTTTAGTCCCCCCTTTAAACTCGTCAGTTTTAGGGCTTATTTAGCAACTGGTGTCGTCGCGGCGCAGGGGCACCCATCCTCCTTTGGACTAGCGCAGGGGCGCCAGTTGTTTCGGGTGAAAATCAGTTCTAAAGCTTCCAGTGGCGCAGGGGTGCCACTTTTGGGCACGTGGGCCCCTAAACCTTCAGGTAAGAAACAACTGCACTGCACGTCCTTTCGTGCTTTTATCATAACTTCTTATCCCGATATCCGATTGAGATGATTCAAGTTACGTTGGAAAGATAACTCAAAGGGCTGCAAATTTTCTTTAGACATCATCCTCAATTCGATCGTTTACTATATCAAAAGTGAGTCTCAATATGAGACTAAAAATCCAGAGCAAAACTTTTTCGATTGGAATTTGATGTGTGATCACTCTTTGGTTATATTTGATCCATTTGACATCTTTCTTCATTCAATTGACCATTAACATTCTCAAATCTTCATCATGAGGTTCGGCGCAACTTTTGAATATTTACACTTTAGTCTCCAAACTTTGGATCTCTTACAATTTAGTTCATTTCTCCAATTTTTGTCAACTTTAGATTATTTTCTTCAATCTCATCAACATACATCACAACATCAAAATTACGCATTAAAACATCAACAACTCATAAAAATTAACCAAATAACAAGTTTAATGGCATTGATATCATGAGTGAAATATCAATCATCAAATGCCCCCAAACTTAATAATTTGCTAGTCCTCGAGCAAACATTAAACCAAAGAAAATGAATAACAACCACACAAACAAAATAAAAACAATCAATAAAAATAAATTGCATTAGATATCTTGCCTTCGTAGCTCAAGATTGGCAACATGCATTAATTTCATGAATCATTTCAAAATGATAATGCAAAAGCTAACTTCTCACCTTTTCAATGCAAAAACGTGTGTGTGTGTGTGTGTGTGTGTGTGTGAAGAGTTAAGTGCAACGCTATACAATAATCAATTGATCCAATTCCCGACCTTAAAAGTCAAATTTTTCCTTACTTTGCCGTAGGATTCATACACCCCAAACTTGTTTTTTTTTCACTCCCCATGGTGTATTCTAAAGTTGATTTTCAATACTAATCTCTTACACCACTCAAGTTTGGTTAGATTTCACTAATTGTAGTTCAACATGTCAACAAATATGGATTCTCCTTATTTTGATTGCTTCAACCTTTACTAACCCCTTATCAAAAGTCTAATATCCTAAAATAAGTGTTCGGGCCTTAATCAAGGCATGTAGTGCTTCTTCTGTTTTATGCACCTTATTATGTGCAGACGTCTCTTCATTAAATTTTCTAAATGACCCATGTAGCGAGCTTTAGGTCGATAACTCCTAAATCAAATGACTTTAGGGTACCAGATTTTAAACCCTTGTAGGCTTAATCACTCAAGTCATAAAAGGCTACGAATAGACGTTTCACAATGAGATTATCATAGTTGTCCTCATTGGGATCTTTTTAGGGTAACTTCACAAAAACGCAGCTTTTTTCCTTTTATGCAATGATTAGTGCAATGCCCTTTATTAAACATTCATTCTCGAAAATTGACCTCTAACTTAAGGTTTATCACCTAATTTTCATTACATTGGTCTCAGACAGTCCACACAACATTTTGCACACACGGAACCCATATCTATCTTCATGTCAACTTACAACCGTTCAACCAACCAAACATCCTAAGTTTGGTTTAAGGGTATAATAATGTTTAATGGCTATCTGGGTATAGCATTTAAGTTCCTATTATAACCTATAAACAATGGATCAACTTACTCATGTACAACATCACAATCAACTCACATGCATAAATATTTTCCGTCTCACATGAACAAGTAAGAATTTAACTCAAACACATAACTTATCTACAACTCATCAACCAAAACATGTTACCAAATATATACATCAATGCCGGCAAAGCTATCCAACTCACACAAGCATGCGTAAATGTATAATAAAAAATAATTTTTTTTCATGCACACAAAACATAAAAAAAATAAAACCAATGCAATTAGACACAATTTATAATACACCTCAAACTTAAATTAAACATTGTCCTCAATGTAAAATTAAAGAAAAAGGAGGAGACTTCCCTGAATTGTCTGTGTTGCCCGTGACGTTGTGGTGTTCATGATGCTGGTGTTGATGGATGTTTCTTCTATCTTTTTCCCCTCAAACTTGAGATGTATCCCGTTTCTCCATGTCAATGTTGGTTTGAATGTTTCACAACGTCAAGTTCCTAAAAAAATCATATTTTAGATGTTAAAAACATAGAACAAGTGTTACTTAGCTTAAACATCTAATGACCACTTAATTATTTTGAGACCTAAGGGAAGACGGGATAAGGGTGACGAATCCTAAATAAATTGTAAAATAAACTAAACTATCCTATAACTAAAAAGGAAGAAAGCTTGGGTTGCCTCTCAAGAAGCGCTTCTTTAACGTCATTAGTTTGACTCAACCACAATGCATATGTTGGATCTTCAGTTGGCACCTCTCTCTTATTTCTAAACTTCACCCTTGGCCTTGTCTTTTTCTGCACTATAGCATGGCCCATAAAATTGAACGATTTTAACTCCGGTATGGCCTTCAAAATATCTTTTGGTTTGGTAATGTTCGGAGGTTTTGAAGGTTTTTCCACATAGCTATCATTCTTGTCAGGTAGATTTGCTTCATACTCTAAGATATAATCCATCATTTCATTGGTCCATTTTTCATCTACACGTGTATCAAGACTTGAATAGTTGAGAGCCAAATGTTGTTCTAGAGGATCATAGAACATTTTTCTCTTACCTTTCTCATCCCTCGCTGCATTGATGGATTGGATTATATAGCATACATTTACTTTTTCTGGGGTTTTTTTTTCTTGATGAATGTTGAAGTTCACTTGCTCTTCATTAATCTGTAGTGTCAACTTCCCTTCTTGTACATCAATTAATGCTCTTCCAGTCGACCAAGAATTAATGGTACGTTCTCATCCTCTTCTATATCCAGGACCACATAATCCACCAGAAAGATGAACTTATCTACATTTACCAATACATCTTCTATAATCCCCCATGGATAGGTGATAGATCTGTCTATCAGTTGCAGTGATATGGTTGTCGGCTTTACCTCTCCAAGTCCCAACTTCTTGAACACTGATAGGGACATCAAGTTGATGCTAGCTCCAAGGTCACACAGTGCTTTATCAAACGTGATACTACCAATATTGCAAGGAATGGTAAAGCTTCCAGAATCCTTCAACTTTTGTGGCAACTTCCTTTGAATAATAGCATTACATTCCTCTGTTAGCTTGATTGTCTCAAATTCTTCAAGCCTCCTCCTCTTAGCCATGATGTCCTTCATAAATTTGACATAATTCGGCATTTGCTCCAAGGTATCTGCAAAAGGAATATTAATGTGAATTTTCTTGAAAATTTCTAAGAATTTTGCAAATTAAGAACCAAGTTTTTTCTTTTGAAATCTTTGGCTCTTCAGCTTCATTTGATGCTTCCGGTTCAGTTGTGCATTCTTTGTTTTCTTCATTCTCTTGGTCACTTGATGTTGCCATCATTGGAGAAGTGTCTACTTTTGTGCTTTTGTATTGTGGATCTTCAAGCTCATTATCGCTCCTAAGAGTAATAGCCTTACAATGCTCATTTGGGTTCACTTTTGTATCACTAGAGAATCTTCCTTTTTGATGAACATTAGAGGAGGATGATATTTGTTCAATTTGGGTGTCAATTGACTTGAGATGAGTCTCAATTCCTTGCAACGTTGCCTCATTCCTGTTGGACCTCTCTCTTGATTCCATCATGAATTGTCCCATAATATCTTCCAATGGCATCTTTCTCTCTAGAGCCTTGTTTTCAAACCCCGCAGGGGGTTGTAAAACGTTTTTTGTATTACCATAAGAAAAATTCTCATGATTATGGAGCCCCGGATGATATTGGTTAGACATGAAATTGTACAAATTGTTGAAGTTGTGGTTGTTCACATATTGTACTCACTCCTCATTATCAACTATGGCTAGAAAAACCATATTTGCTACAGCTACAGATTCTGTTCCTTGAGAAGCTTTTGGGTTGGTCAAGGTGCTCAATTGATGACAAAGCGCATCAACCTTTGCTGACATGTTTGTGAAGGCATCAATTTCATACATTCCAGCTAGTTTCTTGGTCATTGTACGCTAATTTGGCCATTGATAACTGTTGTTGGCCGTTTCCTCTAAAAGTTCATATGTCTCATCAACCGATTTGTTCATTAAAGAATCACCAGTTGTGCTGTCAATAATAACTCTTGTTTGACCATTCAATCCGTGTACAACCGATCGAGGAGCATCCAATCATCAAACCCATGTTGCGGGCATTTTCTTTTGCATCTCCTTAAATCTTTCACACGCCTCATATAGGGGTTCAAAATCCATCTGACGAAATGAATCAATCTCACCCCTTAATTAAGATACTTTTGATGGAGGGAAAAATTTTGCAAGGAATTTCACAGTGAGTTCTTCCCAAGTGTTAATGATTCCCAATGATAAAGATAACGGCCAGCTTCTCGCCTTATCTCTAAGGGAAAACGAAAACAAATTTAGTTTGATGCTATTATCACTCACTCCATTAACCTTTATGGTATCAGCCACTTGCAAAAACATAGAAAGATGAATGTTCGGGTCTTCATTAGGCAATCCCCCAAACTGATTATGTTGCACCATACTGATGAGAGATGCTTTCAGTTCAAAATTGTTAGCATTGATTGCTTGGCGTCTTATCCCAGAATAATGCTCTTGGACTACCGGATTGAAGTAGTCTCGAATAGATTTTTCCCGTTGATCAGTACCTTCTTATTTTTTTTGGTTGTTTTGCTTAGCCATTGCGATCTCCTTAGCTTTCTTCTTTGCTCTTATTGTCCGAAGAGTCATTTCAATTTCTAGATCAATATGAATTAAATTACTTCTTTTGGATTGTCGCATCAACTGTCATAACACTTGAAAAACAAAAAGAATAATTCGAATTAAAACAAAATTAATCTAGATTAAAATTAATGCTACTTGGTAACAGTATTAATAAGAAAAGATAAATCAATCCCCGGTAACGGTGCCACAAACTTGATGCGTGAATTTTCCAAATGCAAGTGTACGGTGTCAAATTTTAATATAGTGATAGTAGAGTATCGTTTTCCACAGGGATTAAAATCAAATCCTAATAATTCATGTAATTAAAATAACATTAATTTTATCTAGAAAACCAAAATATTCGAGTGAATTAACTAACTAAACTAATTTAATAAATTAATAACTCAATTCCACAAAATTAATACCAATGGAATTAAACTCTAGAGATCCAATTTCACCTAACTATCAATTATGCTTCGATCATCTAACTATTCTTTAGTTTACTCTTATGGTTTACTAGTCAAGAATCCGAAATTATCTTAATCCCATCTCTCGATGGTGAATTGAGAATTACTCTTAAAACCTTAATTTTGAGTATTCATCCAAAATTAAGATGATAAAGTACATTTAGATCTTTGGTTCTCTTAATAACTACAAAGGATTTCATAGGCCTCTCGAACTCTATAATTTCCTAGGTTGTGTTTATCAATGGTCACTATTTAGAATTCCTTCTCTCGATAGCAAATTCCATATCATTCAAATGGTGATAAGCATTTGAAAGCATTAAAAATAGATAAACACAAATAAACCAATTGAATAATCCTTGAAATAGATAATTAAATTATTAAAGCATAATTTCTAGTGTTGGCTACATTGTATCTCTAGAAAATTAGATTACTCCATAAAAATATAAAAGAAAATACAATATGTTTTTAAACGTTGATAAAATAGAGAAGATTAATAGAGAATAAGAAAAACTCTTTGATTTGTGAATTTCTCAATCTCTAAGGGTCTTCTTTTCGATGTGTTTGCTGTTTTTCGTCTACCGAAAGTTCTTTTTTCGAATCCTACCAGCCGTATTTTTAGTCTCCCCTTTAAACTCATCGATTTTAGGGCTTATTTGGCAACTGGTGTTGTCGCGGCGCAGAGGCGCCCAACCTCCTTTGGACTGGCGCGGTGGCGCTAGTTGTTTCGGGTGAAAATCAGTTCTAAAGCTTCCAATGGTGCATGGGCGCCTAAACTTTCGGGTAAGAAACAACTGCACTACACGTCCTTCGGTGTTTTTATCATAACTTCTTCTCCCGATATCCGATTGAGATGATTCAAGATGCGTTAGAAAGATAACTCAAAGAGATACAACTTTTCTTCAGACATCATCCTCAATTCTATCTTTTACTGTATCAAAAGTGAGTCTCAATATGAGACTAAAAATTCGGAGTAAAACTTTTTCGGTTGGAATTTGATGTGTGATCACTCTTTGGTTATATTTGATCCCTTTGACATCTTTTTTCATCCAATTGACCATTAACATTTTCAAATCTTCATCATAAGGTTCGACCCAACTTTTGATAATTGCACTTTAGTCCCCAAATTTTTGATCTCTTACAATTTAGCTCATTTCTCCAATTTTTGTCAACTTTAGATTATTTTCTTCAATCTCATCAACCTACATCACAATATCAAAATAACGCATTAAAACATCAACTACTCATAAGAATTAACCAAATAACAAGTTTATTGGCATTGATATCATGAGTGAAATATCACTCATCAAAACCATTAGGGTAAAAGTCATTAGGGAATAATAATGGGTCAAGCCCAACTCACGTAAGTGGGTTAAATATAATACTAAGTGGCCATCACCTAAAAGTCGTCCAAGAGGTAGAAAAGTGGATCATGAGTAACACTAAATAAATTAGGCCACTTCCAATGGCCCAAATAGTTTTAGGGTTAAGTCATTTCATTAAGGTTTTGACTTTTGGTTCAGTCATTTGGTCGATGCCGATTGAGAATTATACCGAGTTACATCATAGCTCGGATGTTCGTTTGACAACAATTTGCCCAACAACTCAAAAACTACTTTTTAAGTTTTAGTGTCATTTAGTTTATTTTGAGTTCTATGCAATTTTAGTTCGTTTTAACTAGGTTTTCATGTAAACAGTCATATATAAAGAGTTAATTCATCGTTTTTTATCATCTTTCAATTAATAAAATTCTTGAGTTTATTTTTTCATAATTTGGTGGATTCCAAATTTCGTGTTTTAAGGTTTTTTCCTTGAATTCCTTTTTTGCGCTGCGTCATAAAGGAATACATATATTTTAGATGTCTTTTGCTATAGATATGTCTTGGTCTATTTCCTGGTATTTTTCCTCGTCCTATTAAGGGGAGTGTTAATCTCTTTACAGAATCATGATCTCATAGTATCTAGTTCTCAAAGTCTACTGGTGGAGGATTAAGGTAGTGGTGACTGACTAATGGTAAAGAAAACCAAGTATTGCTAGTCCTTAGAATTTAAATGCAGGTAAATTAATTAGATTTTGGCGTGTTTCATAAACTAGACTGCTAACTTCATTAAGAAAGAAAAAACGAAGTTGGAATCTTGACTAGTACTGTCCAAAACTGCGTACTTAACCTTCCGAAGTTTTCAAGCCCTTGTATTGAGTACTGACTGAAATAATCATTAGACAAACCTTCTCCTATTATGTTGAAAAAGGCAGCCTAAAATCGGCATTCATCCTTATTGTTGAGGTTTATGGGCTCCTTCATATCTGAATTTTTGTTGATCAAGAGACACCCAAATTTGAACTGTAAATAAAGTATTTGCAGTCCCCTCCCTTGCCGTGATGCCAGACTGATATAAAAAACACAGTAAATTTCCTAGGATTTTTTTTTTTTTCTCATTACAGGAGTAATCTGTGCTCAACGATGAAGCGTCAAATATAGAAATGGAATGAATCAGAATAGGATTCAGATACACATTGTTGGAAGGGAGCTTTGATGAGTAGGAGAGAGTCCTATTTATGCAGGTGCAGAGCACTGGTTCTTCCAGGACCGGAGGGTGTTTTCTTATGTCTCACTGGGGATTGTGGACACCCCTGGGAGATGTTTGTGTCCCTCACCCTAAGTGACACTCCTAAGGACATAATTGTGTCCTTTTTATAGGTCACCCGAATCTGCACTAGAGGGTTCGGGTGATCGCACACAGGACCCATAGCTGAGTTCACCCCCAAGGACTATGTCATATCTTGAGCAGACGACTATCTTTGCTCGGGGTTGGGTGTCGTGTTCGGTCAATTTGCACATCATCACATGGCTTCAAGAAAGTAGACGGTGTGGACTTTGCTAACTTTGGGGTAAGTCAAGCAAATAGAAATCTGTTAAAATATTTTCATAATACACCTAAACTAGATCCAAATTCAACTTTCAGTTTCCATCCATTACTTTTTTTCAAACTGTAAGATATAAATTCATACAAGCAGATAATGTTTCCAAAAGAAAATGAGCACATTTTATTACTTTCTATTATTCATTGCTGACATATCTTACTAAAATATACTAATTATAGGTTTCAGGTAGCAGATGCTGGCCTCAGATTGTTTTGTAATTTGGTTGTTTGACTAACTACTTTTAGTATAATCAGTTAAAAGGATGTCTGTATAAACTATAATTAGTTAAAAAAAGACTTATAATTGTACGTAAATAATCGATATGCATTTTGCTACATTTCTCTAAGAAACTTAAGATACTCCTATTGTGTGAAGGGCATGAAACTGTAATTTTGGAATGACTAACTACAGAAGTAAATGTTCTGAAGAGGGATCATTAAGAAAGATTCTTTATATTCTATATAAGCACATGTAAATGTTGTTGTTTACTAGATTTCGACCGATAATCTGGACATTGAGGTAATATGCGCTCAAAATCTAAACCGGAGAAATCTTAATTATTTTAACATTGATAGAGCTATCTGGTAGCTACACCAAATTTTCTGTGGTTGGACTAAGTTACCTAAATTTTTAATGTCCTTTACTCCTAATCTGACCTGTCCCTAAGCATATGTTTTTGCAAGATTAGACACCACTGATAGGCAAGATTTTAGCTTCATTTTCTTCCGTACTGAACAAATCCTCCAAGCATTGCAAAATTTAAAGTTTCAAAAACAAAAGCAGAAAAGGAAGCAAAAATGGAAGCCAATGACAATGGCTTGTGGGGTTTGTAGATTTCATTGTCATGAACTCAGCCCCCAAGATGAAGTACAGCATAATGTACAAGTCAGGAACAGCATTGTTGAATGTTCTTCATTAATCAGTTATGATCTCTCCTCAATTATAGTATTTTTTTCCCCCCATTTAATGTCTAATCTGAATGAAGTGCATCAGCTGGTTAAAATTTAGGTAAAGAAAAAGCTACCAGATAGAAGAAATAGAAGGAAAGAGACGGGGCCGGGGCCGGGGCCGGGGGGTGGGGGGGGGGATGAGTCGTTAGGAAATCAAACGTATGAAATAGACACTATAGCATAGAAATTGCATTTTCGATACAAATCCTGATATTCATTGGTAACTCTTCAGATAGAAACTCTTAGAACAAAATCTCATTGAAATCAGGATTGACACTATGATATGCCTTAGAGAAGCAGAACCATTAAACAGGGGGGAGGAGTGAGGAAATGAACTAAGCAAATCCCACATCGAAACATGACTAAAGTTAACTGAGATGTAAATTATATAAATAAGCCCATTGTGAATGTTTATAGCCACGCAGCCACGCAGTGAACACAAAGCGAACTATTCTTTCGCCTTTTACTAAAGAATACCGTGTGTTCGCTGCAATGAGTGGCATACGCTAATTTTTGGAGAGGTCTAATTCTTATGAATTGGCCTCTACAATTCTAGTTTTAAAAGTTAATATTTAATTATTAATTGATTAAATTAAATATGGTTTTATATCTTATTTTAATCATGATTAGAAGCATTTTAAATTCTTTTTTATAGTTTTGAAAAAATTTATAGATCTGATAATTAATTTAAAATCGAAGATAATTATAAAGAGCTTGTTTTATATCGATTAAAATTGAAAAATTATTTGTTATTATTGTTGACTTTTATTAGACGAGTAGGATTTAATAATGATTATATTTTCAATTTTAATTGGATTGTAATCGGTATCGGGGCTCTAAGTTATTTATGCTCATGAACATATAAACAGGTGTCATGAGACAGGCTATATTCACTGGAGCTGCGTCAAATGTTTCTGATGCACACACTGTTAATGGTCAGCCTGGTGACCTACCAGATGCTCCAGCAAAGGTTTACTAAATATCTAGAATATGGGGCGTAAATTTGGTATGCAGTATTTTGGTGTTACAGCAGATTGTCTCAGGTTTTAGTCACAGCATGTGATAGCACTGAGGTTTCTTGTCTCAGTCAGCGAATTCTCCATGCAATTGCACTGTCCCATTTTCAAGCACTGAGCAAAATCCTCGTCATGCACCATCATTGTGCTTGTTTTTGCCACTGCATTGAAGACTGAAAACAATTGGACTACAAGCTCTACTTAATACCGAAACATGCCTGCCCCAAACTAATGCCGACTAACTTCCATCCCCAAATTCCACCCATGTGATGCTGTCATCAAGTGAAGCCTCCGTCACTCGCGTCTCACGATGCCAACACTCTGCCTTGCTTCCATCCCACTGAATGTTTGCATTACCCAGCGCATCATGTGCACTTCAGAATATGAAGAAAGAAAAGGACTCATCGATTGTATCAATGCTGCACTAAATCAACAACTGTTTTTCTTCGTCACGAACCACAAACTAACCCTTGTTGAAGCTGATGCTGCCTACCACCAGCGCGCTATTATATGGCTGCACGTGCTTATGCTACATCTCAGAATGCGCCATTTGACAACACAACCACCACTGCTATTCTCGAGCACCAAAATGGCCTAAGTGGATCATCCTTGACTCCAGTATTACCTCAACTACCGGCCTTCAATGACACTGCCACTGTGACTGCATTTACAAGTCAATTGAGAAGTATTCTTCCTTCAAATGCCAAAGTACCTACTCAAATCGATGAGAACTTGTTTTTCACAGAGGGATTAGGATTTGTCAATTGCGCACCTGGACCTAGATGTCAAGGACCAAATAATAGTCGCTTTGCAGAGAGTATGAACAACGTGTCATTTTTTTCTTCCAAGAAGGACCTCTTTACTGCAAGCCGCTTACTATAATATACCAGGAGTTTTTACCACAGATTTTCCTCCTGTTCCACCAGTGAAATTTAACTACATAGAAAATGTGATCCGGCATTGTGGAAACCACGTTTTGCGACTAAGCTATACAAACTAAAGTTCGGTTCAAATGTACAAATTGTGTGCAAGACACAGCTATCTTCTCGACTGAGGACCATCCTATTCATCTTCATGGATACCATTTCTTTGTCGTAGGACAAAGATTTGGCAATTTCAACCCCAAAACAGATACTGCTAAATACAACCTAGTTGATCCACCGGTTAGAAATACAATAGATGTGCCTGTTGGCGGATGGGCAGTGATACATTTCGTGGCTGATAATCCAGGTGAGATTACGATAAACAAAATCCCCAGTATTTTATATAACACAAAACAAGATAATTATAATTTTTTTTTCTTCTTTTGTAACGAACAAGAGTTTGGCTGTTCCATTGTCACATAGACTCCCATCTCACCTGGGTCTGGGGCCGTCTGGCTATGTCGTTCTTGGTTGAAAACGGAAAAGGGAAATCACAATCCATTGAGCCGCCTCCTGCTGATCTGCCACCTGCTGAGAATGATCTTGAGCTAGACTACTAAAATGCAAAAAATTGTTTAATCCAGCCTTCAGTTTTATAGTTTTGTTTTGCACTGTTTGTTCTCTTGATTATTGCGTCTCTTGTTTGGGTAACTTGTCAAAGTTTACCAAGAATGTGTATTAGTTTGCTGTCGTCGTGCTCATGGTTGCGTGTTCAGATTCTTTTTATGATTATTATTTCCTCTTTTGTTTCTAATAGGTACACAAGTGCATTCTTCAAGTTAAAGAATTGACTTTCAGATTGTATCCATTGCTATCATACATCTTCAAGTGATAAAGAAAATTGTACTGCCAGCTTCATTGCAACTCGGCAATGTAACCAAAATGATGCAAAATGGATTATAGTTCCCTGAATCATGAATTTTTATTATAACTGCATTTGGATTCCAGTTTTCATTACAGGTTTATGAAGCCTCAGAAATTGAAACAAATTGATTGATAACGAGCTACAATGCAAAAGTATATGTTACAGGTGTAAAACTGTGGGGGGGGGGGGGGGGGGGGGGGGATCCTAATTATTTGTCAAATGTATGATCTTGCATTTTGTCCCACCAAAAGCTCAACTTCTAGAAAGTCATGCCACAAAATGTAAAGCCAATACAATACCCTCCAATCGATCATGCGGAATATCATGGGAGGATCTTTCGCCGTCGGCGAGGAGTCTCTCTCTTCACAAACATCTTCTCAAATTCATTCAGAGGCCTGGTGGAGCCATCGGCTATGCTAATGAATTTCCAGCCACCGCCATTTCCTCGTTTGCCTTTAGGACCTAGTTTCTCCACCATGAAATTCCATCCTTCGGATGGACGTCTCCTGCTGTATTTGTGGCATTTCACCTTCTTTGCCATCTATAAATTACAAAGAATGACATTGTCATCAAAAAAATGTATCGACCCAAAATTTGAAATACTAACTCCAAAGCATTATTAACAGTACTCAAAGAATTTGGATGTTTACCTTCATTTTGTTGAAGTTCATCCTCTGAACAAACTCTTGGTACAGCATTTCATCTTGTTTCATTGAGATCTCATAGTGCACCTCATCGGGGTCTCTAGTGGTACCATCCCACCCCTCAGGCATGACTTTGAAATCTGGCTTATATGGCAGAGAGGCAACATGGAACTCCCTATCATGTGAAATGAAAAATCTGCAGAAAGAAGTATCCAAAAAAAAAAAAAAAAATTCAATGAGAGAGCACACTCCAAGCACATCAAATAATTTAACCAAGTGACAGTACCAGACTAGCCAGAGGCAACATCACAAGTGTGACAATGCAGGAGGGCAGTTTCCCACAACGAAGTGAAGTTCAACTCTAAACAGATATATATGATGAGGAATCTTCTGAAGTGAAAACATGGCATGAGAATTTTAAAAGTAACCACCAAATTTCAACTCAACCAGCACATATAAATGGCCCACAAAATTTACAGTACAACAATTTGGGTTAGATTACACAAGTTTAGTCTTTATCAAATACAATTTGATACCAAAGAAGATGAGAATGGAGATTTATGATAACTAATATTTCATCTCATAAAGACTGCACCAAAAAATTTAAAAAATATCAAAGAATCTGAATAAAGAAATGGAAAGATTTTCTTCTTTAGAACTCTTATTTTTATGTTGACTTATTGAAAACCATTTCAATTTTTTTTTTTTTTTTTCTTTAGCCATTCTTTTTTATTCATAGAAGTGATGATCCAATGGTTTCTAGTCATGTAGTTCTAGGCTCATTTTGTGTCTAGCTGACCTCAAAATACAAAGTTAGCCTAGGAAAACGGGCTTTATCAGCTAATAAATTGCAAGCAGAAATATTATATATCTTTACACACATATTTAAATTAGGGTGAGGCGGGGCTTTCATCATAAGAAAACTGAAAAGGGCAAGGTACTTTACTCAAACGGTATTTTTGCTGAAACTATTTAAGGATTGAATAGGCCATTGGATTTTTGGTTATCAAGTATCTCTTTTGGGATTTTATAATAGAAATAAATCTTCTTTTTCAATAGAAGAAAAAATTTGAAAGATCATTGGTTATTTTCCCCTAGAGCTAAAGAATTTTATTTTAAAGATAAAGAACTAAATAGTCATATCAACCCAAAGCATGTGCATGAAGCATTTAAATTTTCTTTTTAACTTAAAACCACAAAAGGCCAAAAGCCTTAATAGTGATGAATTTTTGGAGCATACCCAAAGGAAAGCAATATGAGCTGCAAGTCCATTCCAGAAATGGCAAGAGTTGAGCAACATCACTAGCAATTATATTGATCTCTTTGCGGATAAACGTGGGACTTGCAAATATTATGGCTTATGAACTTGGGAAATTTCATTAAATGCAATCACGATGTAGAAAACTCAAAAAAACTGTTGCCAATCCAAATTTTATTGGAAATTATGGTCAGCGTTACGCTATTTTTTTCTACGTACACACACTAAAACAACTATTCAAGTCTGTTGCCCCGCCAAGAAGACAAGACAAGCTGGCAGCATGGTCCAAAGTCCCGCAAAGACATGAGACATGACGAGACAAGTTGGCAACGTAGTCCAATAAACGCATGATTGGCTTTTCCAATGGGGAAAGAACTTTCGATCGGGCACATTTTAACAAAATTACTAGGCAGCTCCTACAATAATGCTACTTAAAGCTCAGAGTTCGCAGCATTTGTGCTTGAATCAAGCGCTTATGTTTTCTACTAAACCGTCAAGACAACATAAGAGTCAAAATCCAAGTTCAACAAAACAATCAAAACAAATTAAAATTTTGCTAGACTTTACCTTAATCATTTGATTTCTCTGACTACAATACAGCTCAAAATCACTGAAATTCAACAAAGTATTACAGCGTACAGGTATTTATAGATGTACATGAGTGGCTGTCATTCACTAAAAGTACAACTTACTACCAACTACCTCTTCCATATTATTGTCAAATTCAATAAAGATAGTAACCAACCAATCCAATTGGTTATTGGATGAATAACTTACACTGTATGATATCATCAAACACAACATATAGCATGTTTCACTTAGCTTATTGCTAAAGAAGATACCAAAAAATGGGCTTTTTTTTTGGCTTAGCTAGACAATAATATATGGCTTATCTTGAAGCATGACCATACTTACTGTCAATAGAATCCAGAAAGAAGTCAATATTTTGGCTTCTTTTTTAGATATAAGCTAAGCCACTCATGTTGATAAGTAATTACACATATAGTATGCACAACTATGAAGTCAAAGAACACAAATTCAATTTTCCCATTCACTTACTCTGGGCAGGTATCGAGCAAGAGCTCCACAGAGTCATCCAAGGGCTGGCCAAGCTTCTTCTCCTCCTCCTCCTCAAGCTCCTTCAGCCACAAAATCGCATGCACCCGCTGTCTCATAATCCTGTATTCTTTTGCCAACCTCTCCACAGTGTATAACTCTGGGTTTTCCTTGTGCTTTTTATACATCTCTGCCTTCTCTGAATCTTTCAAATATGACCCTCTTGCACCTGGCTCCCTCACCTGCACTTTTTCAAAAGCATAACAAAATTACATTTTTTTTTTTTGTGCGCATATTTAAGTTTCTTTATCCAACTACTTGATCACTATTAAAACAGAGAAAGAAGAAAACATGCATAGGCATGTAAAGAGATGAAAATGGAAATGAGTAATTTTTTCGCACTCAGAAGTCAGGGCTTTGCTCTACCAAATACTGAATCACTGTCGAAACTGGCAAAAGAACACATATCAAGTGAATAAAAAAATCCCAATGAAACAAACTTGTTCAAGAATATTCACTCCTTTCCCCTCCCCCGAGTGAACTCTCCAACAACATTACATGATCGCACAAAGGCAAACACCACACACTTTTCCCACCTTTTTCTGCAAAAAATAACTAAATAAAGAATTATTTGAATATGGCTGCAAATACTTGAGCATACATACACGTGTAGAAACAAACATAAATAACGAAATATGAATTTTGGGTTTTGTTCTCCATCCATCAAATAACTGAAAATGAGAGAAGACAAACGCACGTAGAGGAAAAATTTACCTGCTTCATCAGTTCAGTCATTTCTTTCATTCTATCATCCCAGCCATCCACAAACGCCTTTCCCCTGCGGTTCTCTGCCTCTAACTCCTTAACCTTTGCCAACTCCATGTCCGTCCACCTAGCCTCCGAATACCAGTTCCCAGTCCGATTCTGACCCGAGCCACCGCCCCGATTCTGTCCCGAGCCACCGCCACTAGTCCGACCTCGATCCGAACCAGGTTCCACCTGCTGCCCAACGACTTCACCGTCAAAGTGCTCCTTCGTTAGCCCAGTAGACCACGAGGACGGACCCACGTCCCATCCCAACGGGTCGGAGTCGGACGACCCCGTCCCACCGAAATGGGCCGCCCAATTGGGTTCTTTCTTATCATTGTTGTTATTGCCGCTTCCATTTTCAGTGGAAAAACGTTTTGGTAAATCGGATAAAACCCTGAGGTTTGGGGTTTTGATGTTGGTTTTAAAAGATAATTGGATAAATATGCGTTGAAGAGATTGCATTTTTATGCTATATTGGAGGAGCAAACCAGCTGGATTCGGGAACCAAAGGCAGGAAGAACACCAGGAAGGAGGAGCAGGCTCAGCTGCGAAGAGGGGTACTTTCAAAAATGGGAAAAGGAGATTCACCCCAATGCCCTAAATGGGCGTAAATGACAAAATCACCCTTAAAATGTTATACAATTACAAGAATATTGTAATGTTTAAAAGACAAAAATGCTCTTTTTAACTTATATAAAGAATTCTAAATGTTCTCAATTAAAATTTTAAAACCAAATCACTTTCTTTATTGGTTTACTTCAACACAGATAAAAATTATTTCATTTTCATCTGCTTCAAATTTGAGAATAGATAAATTTATCAAACGATGTACAAGAAAATATTATTCACAACAATCGGTAATTATATTTACGTATTTTTAAATTCGCTTCAGTTAAATTAGTACATTATTTTAATTTTTAAATCTTATTTAAAGTTTACGATCTTAAATTGATCTTTAATTCTTTTTAACAAAAATGGGAAAAGAAATTCATCTGTATGTATAATTTCAGACAATTTAACGATCGGTAAAATGCTCAGGCATCTAGATGGAAAATTCTGACGACTCATACGTGCGGATCGTGTGGGGTGAGCACGCCTTGCAGCGTTTTGGGCCATAACTTTCTCTCATGATCTTCGATTGAGGTGATTCAAAATGCATTGAAAAACTAACTCAATTGGCTACAACTTTGCTTCAGATATCATTTTCGAATTCAATCATTTTCCATGTCAAAAATCGGTCTCAATATGAGGCTGCAAAACCTGTGGAAAACTTTTCAGCTTGAAAGTTAATATGTAAAAATGTTTTTGACTATATTTCATCCATTTGACTCGTTTCTTCATCCAATTGACCTCCAACACTCTCGAATCTTCATCACAAGATTAGAAATGCGTTTAGAATTAAGGAGGGATTCCAAGTGTTGAATGATAATGAAGGGATAGGAATTGAGAAGGAGAAGGATTTGTTCATGGTGATAGTCAGCGAACTAGAGGAGAATAAAACTGATGTTAGGAATGAAATGGAGAGGAAGGAAAATGAGATTCGAAGTTTGGAAAAGAAGGGAGAAAGTCTACTTCTCAAAATGAGAGGGTCAAGAGGCGAAGTAATCCGCGTAAGGTTCTTCGATATAGGAAAGTTAGTGTGTCTCGCATAAAGAAAAACTAAGAAGATGAGATGAATGAGGCATATGTCACATTGCACTACATGCTTAATCCAAGGGTAGTGAAGAGAATGAGCCAAGTTGAGAGGATATCTATATTGATCAATAGTGGTAGTATACATAGCTTTCTTGATGAAAAACTGGTGCAGGAGTTAAGGGGTAAGATACTGACAGTCATGAAAGATGACAATGACGATGATGAGGAGTTGAAAATAGAGATCATTGGAGGAATAAAACCAGCCACTATGTATTATATCCACACTCATGGCCAAAGGAAACAATCAAGCTATCACTCAATAGCTGTAACGCCATGGTTAGTCCAATAGAAAAGCTCCAATCCAGACGAGGCAACCTAGGCAGATGCGGAGAATATTCATGCCTCCTTTCCATCCTTTCAACCTTGGGGACAAGTTGAAGCTAAGGGGGAGGGAGAACACCAGGAAGAAGGAGACAAGCTCAGCTGGGAAGAAGAGATACAACAGCTAAGGACGACATCGTTTCGAATTAATGGAGACATTGTCGTTTTGAGCCAGATACTTTCAATTGTAATAGGGAACACATTTTATATTTTGAAAGTTGAAACATGCGATTTTACTTCTGTTATAAGGGATGAAAAAGAGTGAAATGGGCGTGAATTGATTGTGCGTAATTTTCCCTCTCAAACTTCTCTCTTTCTCTCCTCTTTTCTTATTCTTCTTCTTACTTTCTCTTTGTATCTCACCATTGAGCTGTAATTTCATTTCAATTAATAGAGTTATGGCTTGGGTTATTGATTCCCAGCTGATTTCCTTCAATTGTTGGTATTAAATTGAGTGAGTTATGTAGTTTTAATTGAGGTGGAGCTCCAACCATAACATTTTACCCCTTATAAAACCTATCTTTCTGATTGAACTGCAAATTGAAGAAGTATGGGGAGATTCACAGACAATTTTCTTCGAATCAGGTCTATTTAATTCGATCTTTTTGTATTGGTTTTGCGAAATCTTGGAAGAGTGGAAGAATTCCACTTCGAGGTTTGATGCGGCATGCGGAATTCAGGGTTTCTACGGGGTCAAATTTTAGGTTTTTTTTTTCAATTCAAAATAATCCACGATTTTATTTTATTTTTGAAAAATCAGATATTACCTCACTACACCACACCACACCACTGACCAGTGACCATACCCCCATTCTTCCACCTAGACATGGCAATGAACTGAGTCAACAAACCGGCTCGACTCATAAGCTTGTGGGCTTATTGTCAAGCCGAGCCCATGAGCCCCTATTTTATTTTTTCTAATTTGGAAAATCCTCTTCCTTTTTTTCAAGCTTGGGATCGAATATTTTTAATTTAGGCAAAGTTAAAATTATATACAAATTTATTACTATACAATTTTTTAAAAATTGAATAATATAAAAAAAAACAACAAAGTATGACAAATTTAAATATAATTTACCCGATCATATAGAATTTGAACGTATTTATCCTGAACTATGTACTCTACTCTTGTAAATCGATTATACACATTAGACTTGCTAAATGTCTTTGTTGAGTCTTGATTTCAACTTGAACGAAATCCTTTCACCTGCACTAAAATCAAAATTTAATATTGCAATGCTAATAGGAGATGTTAGTAAATCACATGCTTGTAGAATGAAATGTAGATAGATTATAGAGAGTTGGTGTTTAAAAAAATGAAATTGAATGATAGACATTTATAGAATTTTTAAAAAATATAACTTTTTGAGCTCAATTCGACCTCGGGCTCGTCCAGGGGATGAGTTTGAGCCGCCCATAGGCCAAGCCCAAATGAATCAATGAGCCGCTTGGCCCAATTTTCATCCTTATTTCCACCTCATCTGATTATAGTTTTTATACATTTTAATTTTCTATTATATGTTTCTACTGATTTCCTTTCTCCATTTTCAGGAGTTTGGCTTATGCACTGTCACATAGATTCCCATTTAACTTGGAGCATGGCTATGTCGTTATGGATCGAGAACCTAGATAGTTGCAGTCAATCCGTCTTGCCCCCTCTGCCAAATCTTCCTCCTTGTTAGGACCATTACTACTTCAATGAGTTGTTCTTGTATTTGATAGTCTACTATTCTATTTCAATCACTTACGGCATGTTTGGTTGGAATGGTTGAATAGCTTTAATACTGTCTAGTCCTATCGATTACAGCTTATCAAACATGCAATAGATGTAGTCGTCATTTAAATGTAATATCTGTTCTATAGGCATTTTAGATGTAATTTTTAGAGCATGGAAACTACCATGCTTGATCAAATGTTTTGATTTCCAGTTGTGAGAGAAACTATGTATCAGAAGACTCATTTAGTAACAAACTCTGTTCATTGCTCCTACATAAACACATCTATAATTATCACTATCACTACTCTCTTAAAAGAGAGGCTTTGATATTCACTATTCATTCCAAAACTACTCACATATTACTGTTGCACTAGCGTTCAAAATGAATTTCACGAATGAAATCATGCATTTGTGGTTCCCATGCAATTGACTTTTCATATATGGATAAGAAAACATGCAAGGTCTATTTCTTGTCCATTAAGTTTTATGCCGACCCAGACACGTTTAGAAATATTATTCAGCTGTTCATTGGGACAAGGAAAATTGCACACTGTATTTCTTGCACATCAAGTGTTATCATCACACGGGTACATGTAGAGTTATTACTCATTGGTGAATTGCCACGTAACCAAATGTATTAAGTTGAATTCATTATCTCATATTCATAACTTTCTGATATGTGTAATATCGAAGTCTCATTTGTATAGCTATATATTGTCCGACTATACAAAAGGAAAAAAAATGGAAGCTAAAATCGTTCAAAATCTTCAAACAAAAACGTTTTCTTGTAAAACAAGATTACCATACATGAAAGCAAATATGAAATATAACCAATGTCCAATTCCTATACTACTTCAGAGGTGTCTTCTCGTTTGTCAAAGAAGAAGCAATAGCAGAAGAAGTAAAGAATGTTGAAGAAACATACAATAGAAGAAGACAATTTTTGTGAGCAAATATTATTTGTAAGTTGTTTATAAGTTTTACTGTCACAACACTTTATTTTCTGGTCTTGCTCTTCGCAACTCTGACTGCACTCATAGGCCATTCCCAAAATTCCTACTACATTGGGTATCTTTTCATTTTTTTGGGAGGAATATAAATACTTACATCGTCGTAATGAAATATATGAGTTTTTACGCTCCTAATAATATTTTTTTTTTTCATTTTATAATATGTTATCAACATGAGAAATGGCCAATTCATTTAAAAAGAATTCCTCCCTAAAAGAGAAGCTAAGAATACGCTATGGTAATTTTGAATTTGTTAAAAAATGTGTAGTGATTATTAATTAGAAATAAAATAAATTTTCTTAAGTTCTAAATGAGAAAAAAAATTCTGAATTTTACTCTCCGTGCACGCACGGACAGTTTGTTGCTCTCTGGAGAGACTACTCTCTATTGGTTGATTGGATAAAAATTTAAGTACATATTTATTACGCTAACTTAATAGAAAATAAGAAAAAAAAAATTCATATCTGATGATAAATTTCAAGAAATTGATTCGAAAAAATGTAGCTTCAACCAAAAGATTAGTAAAAAAAATAAAAAGGAGGAGGAGGCAGAAAGGACTCTGTGCATACACGAAGAGCACTAAACAGTCTAAACTCTCCGTGCGCGCACCGACTAGACTCTCCATGCATGCACGGAGCGTATCGCGTATCAAAAAAAAAAACCCACAAAAGCCCATCACCCTCCGTTCGCGCACAGAGAGTTTAGTGCTCTCCGTGCGCTCAGTTCTATAAACACCCAAATCCACCCTTAAATCCTTCATCAGAAGCAAATAAATTCCCCCTTCATTGCTTGATCTGAAAGACCCAATCAATTTTATTAATAGAGCAAAAGCAGTCAAGGGTTTTTTTTTCGTCGGGGAGGAAAAGGGGGAACGTGTTCACTGTTCATCACCCCCTCGGTACCAAATTGTCTTGTATTGTGGTGGTTTCTGTAAAGTCAAGTCAATCTGGAAGGTTAGTATCAGATTTATTTGTGTGAAACCGGGCCTCATGTTGAATTTACACATGCCTCAAGCTCTACTTTCTTGGCTTCCACCTCCGCCATCACTTCAGAAAACTTAGCTATATCTTTTCTTAATTAAATTAGCAGACCCTGGAACCCACCATTTGGTACGTCTCCATTTTTATCCGTTCAATTCGAGTTATTTTTCTGAAGCACATTTTCATGTTCTAGCTAATGGGTTTGTTGTTACAGAATTTTCGTACCGTGGAAAGCGGAAATCTGCATGTAATTAAAGAATTTATAATCCCAGTTGATTCCGAGAAGCTCAAAATTACTTTTGTGCCGTTGGATAATTCGAAATTCGCTGTTGTGAATGCGATAGAAGTGATTTGTGCTTCAAGAGATTTGGTTGTTGACCTCGCATAGTATGTAGATTCTGTGAAAAATGAGCAGATTAGTGGATTGTTGAAAAATGGTCTTGAAACCGTGCATAGAGTCAATGTAGGAGGCTTTAAGGTGACGCCATTTCATGATTCCTTATAGAGGACTTAGGTTACACATGACAAGTACTTGAAACAGAGTTATGTGCCAGGAAAAAATTATATTGAGAATAAACAGCTACCTATATGTGTTTTTAATTTATAACATGTTTGGAGTTGTATATAAACAGTTCGAATTAATTGTAGATTACATGGAATGTGTTGATAAAAAATGATTTGACCGTTTATAAACAAATTACAATAGCTAGACATGGACTTAATTGATTGCTCATGTAGTAAGTATGAAAGTTAAAGATGGTTATATTTTCTTCCTTCAACTCTTCGATGATAGGTGATACATTTTATCCATTTGTTCATGTAAATGTAGAAATGGTGGTATGTGCATGCATGATGAGGCGGCAACACATTACATTGACATGATAGACCAAACAGCTTTGGGCCACCGATTTTTTATTAAAAAAGAGTTCAATGTCACTTCAAGAATCGGTTGGCAAATCGACCCCTTTGGACATTCTGCTGTTCAGGCTTACCTTCTGGGGGCAGAGGTAAAGTCTTGACTCTTTCCACTTTAATTAGTGTCCAGCCATCGTTTTCTTATTCAAAGTTTAAGCATTGTCACATATTCTGCAAAATAATCTATATTCGTTTAGTCGATAAAATGACCTTGTGATTATTAACGGTTTAGGTTGGATTTGACTCTCTTTTATTTGGATGTATTGATTACCAAGATAGAGCAAAGAGGAAAGGTGACAAGAGTCTCGAGATTATCTGGCGGGGTTCTAAATGGAAGTCTAGAATCTAATGATAGGTTCTTCATTTACCTAACTCAATTTATTTTGTAATAAATTTCGGTAAGATATTTCTTACATTTATCTTTGATGCAGGATGATGCTGTTGAATCTCTTTTCTAACCACGTATCTTTGAAGTTACCTTTATGCATTGTGCCCTTTAGCTTTTCAATTCTTCACATTTACTTCATTACCTCCACTTGAAAATTGAGCATCTAGAATTTCTTGCAGATGCCTACTGGCATCTCGGTTCAGGATGTATATGGTCTCTTTTTGAGGATCAGATTGGTTTAAAATATATGCACACATACACATACATTAGCAGACACGTGAAAATTGAGATATGCTTTTTACTTTTTACTACTGGAGATATGAGCACATCAATGTTGGTATTGACCTTTTAGGCACTTGTTCTGGTACATGAACTGGATCCCAGTTCGAAGCTTGTAAGTGATGCAATTAAAAGTACTTTGCAATTCAAAATGAGATCACTGAAATTTTATACACATATCTTTCTTAATGAATTTTATAGGAGCCCATCTTTGGGAAAATTTTCTGTTCATTGAAAATTATGTTGATATTTAAATATATTATCTTGTTCAATGTATGCAGTGCATGTTCTGAAAACCTAAAGAATTCAATATGATGCGAGGCCATAATATTTTAATGCCACCAGGTCCACTCAATTCTTCTGTGAGGTGTAGTTCTATTAACAACTTCTTTGGATATAATTGCTATACTTTGATTGGTGACTCGTGGATTTTGGTGATCCTTTTTGTAGTAAGGATGTAAGAAATGAGATTTCTAGGTACTCAAGAAGTCTTTGAATTTGTTGAAGCCAGGGAGCTGAGTAAGATCTGTTAGAACCACCAACGAATATTGGTTGACATTGCTGTTGACCGTGGATGCTTCATAGACCAGAGTCAAAGCCTCAACATTATCATGGATCAGCCTAATTTTGTAAAGCTTACTTATCTGCACTTCCATGCCTGGTCGAGGGTAAGTAATACCGGTTTAGAATTGCATTTTGCATTTTTCTCGAGAATCATCCCATGTTTTTCGAGCAATGCTAGAATGTAAAGGTGCACTAAACAGGTATGGAAAGCCTGTTTGGCTATGCTTTAAAAAAGAAAGTAAAATTTACTTTTAATCTTCTATTTGTGAAAGCTAATTCAACACACTGCTTCGCATAATCTTAAGAATGACAAATTTTATTCTCGAAGATGGTGTAATTGAACAATAAAAATTGTTCGTCCTGTTCTTTGTGTATGCACGCATGTGTTTGTCTCTTTTCATCCCCGTCTCGAACTAACATTAGACACTAACATTATCTCAAAAAATATCATCACCCGTGCATTGCACGGGCCAAAACTAGTAATTATAAATGTCTGCTGAGCTCTAAATATCTAATAACTTTGATGGAGCTATACACAATCGAGCCCTAGAACTTTTAAATGCACGATTACATTAGACGTACCTAGTTCTATACATTGAGCGATACATTAGTACAAAACTGCTCCTATCGCTTCGAAGAAAATCTTCTCAGTAAACTACCTGAAGCGCTCTCTTGGCCTCTTAGAATTTGCTGTTGCATTACTAAAACAGAAGCTGGGCTGTCGAAATCCACAGAGGCAACAAAATCTCCTATAATTCCAAGCTCATTGTTATCACTCCAATATGATAATCCTCTTAGAAGAACAGGATTTATCCCCTGCTTCCTTCCAACAATCCATAGATCATAGTACACGGTATTCATCGCCTGAATTGCAGCAATTGTTTCTAAGCCATTCTTCACCACAACTTCTCGATAAACAACCTGATTGTTCCCTTCATTCTTCACCCAAAACCATGTCACTAGACCATCATCAAGTTTCTTCTCCATCTCATTATCTCCCTCATTGTCATGTGCAAGAAATCTAATGACAGTTAACGCTACATCAGGATTAGCAGCCATTCGATCTGCATAAGCTAGTGCCTCTCTAGCATCCGACCCACCCAAGAAAAGAACAGCAAAATGGTGCACTGAAAGCCTCATGCCACAATTCACTAGACGGTTTTGGTAACAACTTCCTTTATTCACTAGAATGCCAACTGAGCAAGGAGCGTGCTTCAAAATGTTAGAGTTCACAGATACATTCCCTTGTATCAGCAACTCTGTTCCATTGAGGTTATCCGAATGTTTCTTATATAGTGGCAGGATAATTAGACAAGCTTTTTTAGCAAGTGCTAGTTCACAGATGTCTTGGTACATGCTTCTCTTGGAGGTTATTGTAGTAAAAGTATGTATCCTTATGTATTCACCACTGGCCTCCTCAAAAATTTTCAAAGCATTATGAATTGAATTGAAGTCGGAGTCATCAAAACCGTTTTCTTTATTCTCGTGATCTATGAACACTGGGGCAGCTCGACCCACAAGTTCAACGAGGCGTAAAGCATAAACCATGAAAGGACTGTTAATGGTTGGATTGGAGATTTCAAGTAAATTAATAAGTCCAGCCAAACTTTCTTCACCATCTATACAAGATACAATATGGAGTTCTGTATTGGGAGGGGTATGCTGAATATTTCTTCTCTTGTTAACCATATAAGGCCTTGTAGGATCATAGAGTATACTTATTAATGGTGTAGCTATAGCAGTCACAGTTACTGCCAGCATCACCAACATTGAGAAATGTGGCTGATATATCATCTGCAAACAAGAAAAGTCTGATTAAGGGCTCTAAATAAAGGAACACAATGCGATATAAGGCCTTCTGTGTCGGCTAAAATCTCACATAATGACAAAAAAGAATACTATGGCAATAATACAAACCATTACAGTATGGAAAAATTAGCATGCTTGGAGAAAAATCGAACAGAACAATGAGACACTTCATACCTTAAAATCCATCCAGTGGATGAACAAAAGAAGCTCCACTTCACCTCTTAAACTCATTATGAGGCTAAGGGTGAAACTATCTCTAATTGTCATGTCAAAGAAACGAGAAGCAACAAGAGTCGAAATCATTTTAATCGTATACGCGACTAAAGCCATGTAAAACAGAGGGTGCAAATGTGACCATTGTGCACTTATAGTGTACACATCTGTGGTCAGTCCCACATAAAGGAACGAAAACGGCATAAGAAGGTCCATTATAATAATTTCACTCTTCTGCACTAGAGTGGCTCCCAAAGGAGGGCCATCTGGAACAGCCAAACCAAGCCACAAGGGCCCATTGGCAATGGCTAAACCACCCATATCAGCAACAAAACCAGCAACCAGAACGCCCAACAATATGCCAATCACATAAATTTGATCAACTGGCTTTCCTTCTGGCGTATTTCTTACAATCCATAACATAGCCTGTCGAGCACCACCAATGATCGATACCATAACAACGATCAAGGAAATCAAGTACCACAAAGCAGTTATATTCTTCTCTTCCCCTTGTTTACCTGCCTCAAATATAATTATCCCTTGAATTCCTATAATATCACTAATTACTGCTGTTGATAAGGCCATTCGTCCGATTTCAGAACTAAGGAGATTGAGCTCTCTCACTATAGGATAAAGAACAGGAAACGCCGTGGTAGACAAAGCCGACGAAACTCCCCAAACTGAAAGAGCCTTTGCAAGTTCTTTCTCCTGAGATTTTCTTAAGATAATTGCTGTAATTGCAGTAGTACAAAATGGTATAACCACCCCAGATACTGCAATATACCAATGCTTTTTTCCTACTCTCTTTATCACAGAAAGATCCATTTTCACTCCACTCAAGAAGACGAAGTACATGAACCCCATTACTCCAATATTTTTCAGCACAAATTCTGAATCTTCAGGGAACATATATTCACGAAATCTCTTCGCCCGGCTTAACACAGACGGTCCAAGAATAACGCCACCCTAGTAAACAAAATTCAGTTCTTGAAACATGATAAAGAAAAGCAAAGTAATATCAAGATTTCATCTATGAATCTTGAAAAAAAAAATTAAAAATTACAAAATCCAATCAAACTTACGAGGATATAGGAGACAACCCTTGGCTGTCTTAAGGGCTTGAGGAGAAAACGAAGAGTACGAGCAATGACGATGAATGTGATAACCTGTAATAACACAAGAGGAAACGAGAATTCTAATGGATTTTGTCCATAGAAAACTCCAAATGGATGGGAAGACGAGTGCTTTTGATGACATACTACAACCGGACCTTTGTCGCTGAGCCCATTTTTCACCATTTCTGTAAAAAAATAAGGATTGTTTCTTTGATGTTCATCGGTTCGTAGGATGACCAAGCGTTTGACCATGCATGAAAAATTTATCGAAAAACATGCAACCTGGGAAACTTACCAGGAGATCTGAAGGATTGGACAAGCGTTAGTTTAGTTTTATTTTTAGTTACTGTATTGTTTTAATTATACGATGAACGGTTGACAGTTGAAATTCATATCACGTTAGAAGTGGAATAGTTATTAATTATCAAAATATTAACGAAATATAAACTTTAGTGAAATTATTGTTATGAAAGTACAGTTCAGAAAAATCATTCATAAAAAAAAGTTTACATATTAGTTTTTAATTACATAAGAGTCGAGATATAATAATTTACTTGGTTAGAAATGTTTCCATGAAAGTTTCTTTGTAGCACTCTGTGATATATTCCATGAAACTAGTGGCATGGACAGGGACGGACGCAGAACTTTAAACTTAGGGAGTAGAATCGAACTTACAAAGAAATTATGAGAAATTTTATAATAAAAAAATTTACGTCCAAAAAAATCATACTCCATGTAATTTTGCATCCAAAAATTTACATGAGATACGACTTTTTCGGATGTATGTCATATTCCATATAAAATTTCTTAATAAAATGATAAAAATTACATTGAGAAATTTATGTCGCAAAAATAATAACTGTGAATGAAATAATTGAATTTTTTTTTTAAAAAAAATGCGAGTTAGACGTCTTTCTTTAAAAGTCACGTTTATCGTATTTTTAACTATTTTCGATATCTGTTTGGACTATTCAATATGCTCATAATGTAGTTCTCGAAATAAGTTTTGAGATAACATAAGAAATTTGTAAATTCGATTAGCGTACGATCGTCAGAAACTTTTTAAAATTAGCACGTTATCAAAATTCAAATTTATTTTGATTTTGTCCCGATTTGGTGAAGATTAAAATCAAGTTTTTAGTAAATTTTGATAAAAGTTAAATAGTTATAAATTTCATGAAATATGTTATTAAAATTAATTGTTAACTTTGATTTTAATTAAAATTTAGATTTCAATCGGATACCAAACATGACTTTACAAAGTGGGCGTGGAGACAGCCCGAGTCCACTAGGCCGCCCGTTAGAGACGAGTTGTCCCAACAAGGTTGCCCACAGCCGACCTTGATTGAAAGTTCCCTCTGACCCGGAGGAATAAAAAAGTCTGACAAACCCAAAAATTGTTGAGCCCAGAAATTGGTACCGGTGGTTGCATATATTCAAGGCCGAGTAGACAAATTGAGAGGGTACTCTTTCTTTGATGTCCTCCACTTTAAATTGCGTCAAAAAATAATGGAGAACTTCAACACCAATGAATAATGAAGATCCCAAGGTCCTTAATGGAAAAACAATAATAACATGATGGATAAATTAAACTAGTAGAATTTTGTGTAATTAATAAGTTGTTCATATAAACAAGAACATAGATGAGGGTAGAATGTAAATGTAGACAAGTAAAAATGAATTAGGTAGGGTTGGCAAAGTTGGAAAATACTATATAGTCCCTTGAGCTCATTGAACCATGCCTAAAACGCAATGTAGGCGGCACACGTAATTAGTTCGAGGGTCACGAATGGAGTCAAAAGTTCAGATCATATACACATCTTCAATAAGATTCTCGTACAAAAAAGGAAACATTGTTGACTTGAAGTAAATTAACGACCCACTCATTAATTAATTTGGAAAATCTATCTGCATCCAACAATAAGCTTATGAGGCTTCAAATTTCAAGTGTTGTTGTTCATAAGAGCATCAAAATCGACCTAAAGATAAAGCCATGAATTTTGTTAAGTGGAGACGCAACTTAATTAAGAGTATATTTGACAAGTATTTATAAACAATTGTTAAAAGTCAATATGACTTTTTATTAACATGTTTCATGGAATCTACAACGACATTTTAACTTTACAAAGTCTTTCCTATAACACACCCTCAATACAAAGATTCTCCTAGATCAGATATTAATAATATAATTTGCAAGTTGATTGCTATTTACCTCTCAAAAAAGGGCTTTTAAAAAAAAAAAGTTTACTTCATTGATATTTGTTGGGTTTTGATACCCAATGAATCTCGAGCTATATGATATAAATGTTGGATTAAATTGTTACCAACAACCAAATTCAAAAACTCGACTCAAAAACAACGTGAGCCATTAGAAGTAAACTTAAAAAAATAATGTTGCTCATGACCCATATATAGTCTCTTAGATGACTTTGAATCTTGACACATTTAACCCTTTAGTGGTCCAACTAAAGTCCAACATTGCCAGTGGCGGACCCAGAGTTTCAAGTCAGCACGGGCGACCGTCGACCGTCGTCGCAATAAAATATTAAGAGCCCCATTTGATACCCATTTTTTTGTTTTTGTTTGCAAAAAAATGTATTTTGAAATAGTGATTTGATGGAGAATATGTAGTTAAAAATAAAAACTTTTTTGAATTTACATATAATATTATTTTATTGAAATACATGTGGTTAAAAAAAGAGAGAAAAATGTATTTTTTTTTTAAAAAAATGGAATCAAATGATGTATATAATTTAAATATAACAATTATTTTGTTCAAACTGAACATATATAATTTTGTTATAAAAATGAACAATATTTACCAAATGATATTGTGCCCTAATTTTGTATAATTTAGCATAGTTCAAATTTTTAATAATTGCATTACAATCGTTAATATATAACATGTATTAAAGAGTGCCATATTGGTCAAGTGGTCACCATATTAGGGAGAGGTTGTGGGTTCGAATCCCCCTCCCTTATTACAATTAATTTTGGGCAAAAATTGGTAAAATTAAACATATTTCACAAAAAAATTATTGCCAAAGGGATTCGAAATCAAAACCTCACATGGAGAATATGGGCTCTTTGCCAACTGAGCTACAAGACACAAGTGTAAAATAGACAGCTTACTATATATATAATGTAAAAATTTTATTCATTTTCAAAAAAAAAAAAAAAAAAAAAAAAAACTATTCCGGCGGATCCAGCACGGGCGGCCGCCCCGGCTCGCCGGGTGCTGGGTCCGCCCCTGAACATTGCCTATATGTATGGTGTCTTTACCCTAGCCATTAAGTGTGTGATTTGTTTGTTTGAAAAGAGAAAAACATGTGGCCTTTGAGAGAGTGATAATCGGTTGCCATTGCTTCCAAAAACTGGTGACTTCCTTATTGTATTTGGCCTCTTTTTGTCCTTTTTTCCTTAGTTTTCTTCTTCCCTTTGTGGTTACATTGTCGTTGTCTTGTCCTTTGTGGGTGAGATTGAGGAGCAACCAAGGTGAATATAATGGTTGTGGTTTGGAACCGTTTAGATTGGTTGTTGGTACAAAAATTTAACATGAAATTGAGCTTCAAGGTGGTGGATTTGAAGATCCTTGGAGCGAGCTTCCGCTTCAATTGATATCAGAGCTCCAAGGTCATGGATTTGGCTAGAAAAAATTACCAAAAACCATAAAAAAAACTGGTCGAAACGAAGCAGAAAACAAATAGCAAAATTGTCCAGAATACAGCCCAAAAATCAAGGTTGTTTTCGTGATTTTCAACCAATCCAGAAGGAGTTTGATGAAACGAAGACCACCAGCATCACATGCATATCGAGGCGTACTAAGGTGATCAGCGCATGAGACTGCCCAACTCCGTGTGAAGCCCATGCGTAGAATTATTGGTGGCACATGAGGGTGTGTGCGCGTCTTTTGGCATAGGTCTCTTCAGGCAGTTGGTTGCTGACATTTTTTCTGATATTGTAGTGTTGTTAGTTTTCTATTTCAAGTGATACAGCAAAATTTGGACTATTTTTTTCTTCTCCCTTTCGGATTCGATCGGGGTTGATTGTTTTCTGTAATTATTGGAGACTTTGGGCGAATAATGGTGGCTCTAAAGTAGTAAATTTGCATTTATCATTATTTACGAAATTCAGATTGATCCGCTCTGGTATATTGGCTTATCCCAATTTAAATTTTAGTGTTAACGTGTCATCGTGTGGGGTGACTTTAGAGTTGGGGTTACTGTGTGGGGTTGTGTTAGAAATTTAGGAATCATTTGCTCTGTTTGAAGTGATGAATTTGATTGCAAGTTGATGATTGATTTTTTGCTTTAATTGTCGTTTAGTCACTTTGTGAGACCGCATCGCGTGAGAATAAACTAAAGCAAAAGTTTAATAATTTCAATATATATAAGTTATAATAATTTGAATTTGAATTTTTCTAGTGATAGATCCATTAAACCACGATCAGGTATCAAGTGCACAATTGTTTCGTCATCTATAGTTGACACGAACTTCAACGTGCCGCTAGCTAGTTGGTCCATCTGGCATGGTGGAGGTTCTGTGGAACAATATTGTAGAGTGATTCATTCCATCCCTAAGTTTATATTAATAGATGACAATTTTTTAGCTGAATCCGTGGAAATTAATTTTAATTTTTTCTATCCTTTTCTTCTCTCTCTCTCTCTCTCTCTCTTCCTTTCTCCTTGTTTTTCACTCGTTTTCTCCTTCTTCGCAGCCATTAGTGTTTTCCAACTTGTACATGATTTACTCTTGGTTGTATTTATAGCACCAGCCCTTCCATTGCTTTGATATTATTTTTATTACTGGGATTTTCTTTCCCTAATTCATTATACAGTTTTTCTACTTTTTCTTTTAAAAAAAATTGACGCAAATGGTCCCTAAGCTTCAAATCATGGCACAAACACCCATACCCTTAACCTTTCACTTGATTAGCATAATTGATTGTGTTGGATGGTTTCCATCCCACTGACCGTTAAAAAGTTCTAACTTGTAATATAAAGATTAGAATGCCCTTACTTAGTTTAATAAATAAAATAAGTAATAAAAAATATAAGACCCAAAAAAAAAAAAAAGTTTCAACTTATCCTACCAAACATTCATATAAGAGCATCTCCTATGCATCCATAAATTGTTTTAAAAATTGTGTCATATAAGCAAAATATAATATGTTCAAAAAAAAAAAAAAATTCATCTTCAATATAAGTTGACATGGACTATGTCAATGTGAGTTTCTTCTAAATTCAAAAGTTTTGTTAGACATGCTAACTCGACAAAATTTAAATTTTGGGCCCGTTCGACAGGGATTAAAATTGAAAAAATAGTCGTTATTGTTGACTTTTATTAGACGAGTGAGACCCAATAGCGGTCATATTTTCAATTTTAATCCCTTCCGAATATGTAAGTTTAACTGTGATTTGTTTTTATTTTTGAAAAAAAAAAAAAAAGAGAAATCTAGATAATAATTCATAGTTTGCATTGAAAATCAATTTTGAACTTGAATGTTTACTCATTAATGTCAATGTCATAAATATTCGCCCCTTTCCCCATTACATCCTATCATTTTGCATTTAGGGGGCGTTTTTTAAACATCTTCTATTTTGCTTAGACGACACAATTTTTAAAGGAATTTATAGATGCATTAGAAATGTTTATGAGAATAACATTGATAGGATGAGTTGTCTTTTCTTTTTATCATATTTTTTAATATTTCTTTTTTTACTTATTTTGTTTTAGTATTTTATTTAATTAATTAAAAGTAAGGACATTTTAATATTTTTATCAAAAGCTTTGCCTTTTTAACGGTCAATTGGATGGAAAACATCCAACACGATCAATTCCGCCCACTAAGTGAAATGAGATGCTTACGCCAGGATTTGAAGATTAAGCACCATTTGCACAACAACCCTATAGGTTAGGGACAACTTGTGCCAATAACCCTTCTTTTATTCCTTGTACAAATATTTTGAACTAGAAAAATGTTGTTTGTATACCAACTTATCCCCCTCACAATAGAGGGAGGGCCCGTTTCCCAAAAAAAAAAAAAGGCCCCGCCCCTATTGTGAGGGACTAGATGTGGCAATTGAGCCGAACAGGCGTACTGTTCACGCCCACGAGCTCCTCGGGGCTCGTAAAAAAACAAGCCCGAGCCCGAGCCGAGCGAGGCGGATCTTGTGACAGTCGAGCCTACTCGGCTCGTAGGCATATTAAAAATAAAAGGGCAAGCCACAAGTCGCTCGACTCGTGGCTCATCCAAAATAAAAAATAAAAAAAAGGTCAGTGATCGTTCTGGTCATTGAATTTATTCTGTGACCGTTTTGGTCCTTCACGTTTTTTTTCTATAAATATTCACCTAAATCAAACTTTTTTTTCCACCAATATCAATCTCTATTCTCTCATTATCTACTCTATACACAATTTACATTCTCCAATCTCCGATTCTCCATTTATCAATTATCAACAATATCATTCATTCATTCTATAATCATATTCTACATTTCTACATTCAATTTCTATTATTCATAACAAATGGATTCACGATCATTTGTTGAAAACTTGTTCGGTATGGAGAACGAAATACAAACACCTGCCCAAAATCAATTTGGGAATGAATTCTTCTGTCTCAATGAATTACCAATTCCAGAAAAAATATTGAAAATTACGACGTTCATGAAGGTAGTCATCCAATTGATTTGGATGACGTTGATATTGATCCTAGTGTTCCAATTGATTTGGAACAAGATGAAGAGTTTACGTCAAATATTCTCGATGCAAGAGGGAAGAGAAAAGGGAAGGACAAGGCAAAATGTTGGGACCATTTTAAATTGGTTCAAACTGGTCGTTTTGTCAATGGAATCCCCAAAACCAAAGCAGTATATAAATACTGCCAACAACGACTGACATGGCAAAGAGGCATTGGAACTACCCACATCGATCGTTACTACAAAACATGTGTGACCAAACATGGGTTTCTTCCATTTGGTCAAACTCAACTACAGTTTGGTTCTCCAGGGGCCAGTGGTACTACGCCACTTTCTACATGGATGTATTCAGAGGAGGAAGCTCGAACGAGAATGGTGAAGTTTGTTGCCACGTCTGAGTTGCCACTAGCAATAGTGGACAACCAACATTTCGTGAACTACGTTAAAACATATCTTCAGCCGAGGTACATTGGGGTAAGTCGAAATAATCTCCGTGTTGATACAATTAAATATTTTCTTCATACAAAACAACTATTGATAAATGATTTAGAGAAATATGGGGGTGTGATATCTTTAACTTATGATATGTGGAAAGTGATTAATAAGAGAGGTTACATTGCTACAACTGCACGCTATATAGACCTATTTTGGGTCATGCATAAAAGAATTATTGTTTTTAAAATTGTTGAGTACTCGCACAACGCCCAAACTATATTTAATACTATCATAAATATAGTTAAAGAGTATAAATGCGAGAGCAAAATTTGTTCTTTTACGTTCAAGAATGCTATTGTAAATAAAGTTGTTATCGATAAATTGCATAGAGTACTTCAACCCGATTTTGATGGTTATTTATTTTATATTCGATGTGTATGTTATATTTTTAATTTAGTAGTACAAGACGGTTTAAAATATGTTAAGGATGAAATTGATCGAATTAGGAGTGCACTTATATATATCACGATTACACCTAGTCGAAAACAAGCATTTAAAGAATTTTGTTCAGAAAATGGAATGACAAATACAAAAACTTTTATTACTAACGTAGACCATAGATGGAACTCCACTTACTTATTATTAAAATCATGTGAATGTTTCGAACATTTAATTACTGAATTTTATAACAATATGCATGTTAGAGATGAAGACGAAATTATCTTGAATGAAACCGATTGGAATATAATTCTTAAAATAAAAAAAAGTTGACTACATTTTATGATTCTACAAATATATTGTCTGGCGTTTATTATCCTACAAGTTGTATGGTTCTTGAATGTCTTTATATAATTGTTAGGATTTTTAAAAGATTTCAAAATGACCCCAATTTTCATGCAGTTATATATTCCATGGAATTAAAATTCAGAAAATATTGGGAAGAATTACATATGTTATTTCCTTTAGCATGTGTCATGAACCCCCGATATAATTTATCGGGTACTAAATTTGTAATTGATAAAATTTTCAAATGCTTTAACTTTTAATATATCTATTACTTATAGGAATTTGGAAGAAACATTACGTGAAATGTAAGAATTATATGCTTCACGAATGGGTACACATATTACTCGTGTACCTACATCTACTCCTCCCACTAATCAAACGGATGACGACGATGTAGTTTTAGATTTATTCGAAAGCATGAACTCATATAGATTTAATTCATTTGCATATGTATGGGTTCATCTGGTGGAAGTAGTAGTAGTTTGTCATCTACTGCATGTACTAAAACTTTAAGTAATAGTCCAAATGCATTGCCATCTGAATTAATCGATTACTTTCGTCATACTTTGCCTAGTAACATAGAAGTTAAGAAAAAATCAGAAGAAGTAATTAAATTTTGGCGAGATAATGAACGTCGATGGCCAGTAATTTCTGCAATAGCAAAAGATCTACTAACACCTCATGTTAGCACTGTAACTTCGAAGTCTGCTTTTAGTGCATGGAAAATGGTTCTCTCTGAGATCAGGAGTCGACTAAAAGAAGATATAAGCGTTAATGTGCGTGAAAGATTGGGAAGACGCTAATTATCGAATTCAAGATAAATATGTTGAAATTGTCTGTAACCAAGTAAGTGATATTTAATTTCACCATAATCATCACAAAATTTAATTTTCATACATTTATAATATTTTTTAAAAAATTGTACACGTAACAAGTTGTTCGTGTACAATTTTTAACTCCGCCTACTAAAAATTGAAGTAGCCGATCCCAAACCTCGGATAAAGGAGGATGATCTATCTTTATTTTTTTTATTTATAAAAAATAAAAATGTTTTGAAAAATGTATATTTAAAAAATGGTTTACAAAATGTGTTTATACTTTACATATATATTTTTTTCAAGTTTAAGTATAAAATGGTAAACAAAAAACATATTACTCAAGTAACTCAACAAAACAATTTTTGTTCTTATTTTTTTAAAAATTATAAATTTGTTTGAAAATATATATTTAGAAATTAATCACAAAGTGTGTGTGTGTGTGTCTATATATATATATACACACACACACAAGCCGAGCGCTCGACTCGTTTTGGGCGAGCTCGGGCACGAGCCGAGCCGCTCGTGGGTAATGAGCTACAAGCTTGGCTTGTGCTCGCACTAGCCGAGCTCGTGTTGGCATGGGCCAAGCTGGCTCGGCTCGACCTATAGCCACTTCTATAAGGGGTTGTCAAGCTAGATGTATATTTTGAGTGTACATTTAACATTTCTCTTTAAACTATACAAATTTCACTTCCCCTATTTAGCCCCTGTTTGAAACCTATTTTTGGTAGAAATAGAAATTTTGGAATAGTGATTGATGTGAAAATGTATGGTGGAAAAGTGATGAAATTTTTTTGATTTGTGTGTAATATTATTTTATTTGGAGAATGTGTGGTTAAAATGAAGAATGAGAATGAGAAAGAGAAATAGAAATAGAAATTAATGGGTGTCAAACAGGGGCTTAAGTTTTTCATGCATCATTTTCTTTCCCTTTTATTTTCAATTCTCAAAATAAAATTATTTTGAATCAAATTCCAACATAATATTTGTTTGAAAATTTACTAAAATTATATAAATAAAATAAAATCTTTCATTTAATACTAATCAGCGGCATTGTAGCCGCCAATTTGCAGGTAGGAATGCAGGTAGCCGCCAATTTGCAGGTAGGAGTGCAGGTATAATTAATATTAAAGATGGACAAGTTCTATCACATGCTAAGTCCACCAATTTATAGCATACACTCATGCTAGCATTTGTACTTTGGACCACACTAACTTAAAATCTTTTTATTCCTTCATTATTCCAGACTGGCCATCGTTAATTCTTGCTGTAATGTTGGTGCCAGCTACCTCTTGGTATGACATACTCATTTCTTTAATACCTCGAATAAGTACACTTGGACCATGTTTAATATGTCGAATTCAATACCGCTAGTTCACTATTCCTAGTTAATTTATAATGTATTTTTCAGTTTCGTCCACTCAAAAATTTTGATTTGCCCCCGCAAAATTTTGAATTTTTTTAATTTTTTTCCCATTAATAAATATTGACCCAATAACTTACATTTTAAAATTCAACAATACAAAAATATTAGACCTAAATAAAAAATCTAATAGTTAAATAAATAGCT
>CM032645.1:7202795-7232795 GCA_019097785.1 Fraxinus excelsior | reverse complement strand
GAAAGATCCATTTTCACTCCACTCAAGAAGACGAAGTACATGAACCCCATTACTCCAATATTTTTCAGCACAAATTCTGAATCTTCAGGGAACATATATTCACGAAATCTCTTCGCCCGGCTTAACACAGACGGTCCAAGAATAACGCCACCCTAGAAATTATATATAAACAAAATTCAATTCTTGAAACATGATAAAGAAAAACACAAAGTAATATCAAGATTTCATCCATGAATCTTGAAAAAAAAAATTAAAAATTACAAAATCCAATCAAACTTACGAGGATATAGGAGACAACCCTTGGCTGTCTTAAGGGCTTGAGGAGAAAACGAAGAGTACGAGCAATGACGATGAATGTGATAACCTGTAATAACACAAGAGGAAACGAGAATTCTAATGGATTTTGTCCATAGAAAACTCCAAATGGATGGGAGGACGTGTGTTTTTGATGACATACTACAACGGGACCTTTGTCGCTGAGCCCATTTTTCACCATTTCTGTAAAAAAATTAGGATTGTTTCTTTGATGTTCATCGGTTCGTAGGATGACCAAGCGTTTGACCATGCATGAAAAATTTATCGAAAAACATGCAACCTGGGAAACTTACCAGGAGATCTAAAGGATTGGACAAGCGTTAGTTTAGTTTTATTTTTAGTTACTGTATTGTTTTAATTATACGATGAACGGTTGGCAGTTGAAATTCATATCACGTTAGAAGTGGAATAGTTATTAATTATCAAAATATTAACGAAATATAAACTTTAGTGAAATTATTGTTATGAAAGTACAGTTCAGAAAAATCATTTATAAAAAAAAAGTTTACATATTGGTTTTTAATTACATAAGAGTCGTGATATAATAATTTACTTGGTTAGAAATGTTTCCATGAAAGTTTCTTTGTAGCACTCTGTGATATATTCCATGATACTAGTGGCATGTACAGGGACGGACGCAGAACTTTAAACTTAAGGAGTACAATCGAACTTGCAAAGAAATTATGAGAAATTTTACAATAAAAAAATTTACGTCCAAAAAAAATCATATTCCATGTAATTTTGCATCCAAAAATTTACATGAGATACGACTTTTTTTGAGGAAAAATTTTGATATCATATTCCATATAAAATTTCTTAATAAAATGATAAAAATTACATTGAGAAATTTATATCGCAAAAATAATAACTGTGAATAAAATAATTGAATTTTTTTTTTAAAAAAATGCGAGTTAGACATCTTTCTTTAATAATCATGTTTATTGTATTTTTAACTATTTTCGATATCTGCTTACTATTCGATATGCCCATAATGTAGTTCTTGAAATAAGCTTCGAGATGACATAAGCAATTTGTAAATTTGATTAGCGTACGATCGTCAGAGACTTTTTAAAATTAGCATGTGATCAAAATTCAAATTTATTTTGATTTTGCCCCTGTTTGGTGGAGATTAAAATCAAGTTTTTAGTAAATTTTGATAAAAGTTAAATAGTTATGAATTTCATGAAATATGTTATTAAAATTAATTGTTAACTTTGATTTAAATTAAAATTTAGATTTCAATCGGATACCAAACATGGCTTTACAAAGTGAGCGTGGAGACAGCCCGAGTCCACTAGGCCCGCCCGTTAGAGACGAGTTGTCCCAACAAGGTTGCCCACAGCCGACCTTGATTGAAAGTTCCCTCTGACCCGGAGGAATAAAAAAGTCTGACAAACCCAAAAATTGTTGAGCCCAGAAATTGGCACCGGTGGTTGCATATATTCAAGGCCGAGTAGACAAATTGAGAACTTTAAATTGCGTCAAAAAATAATGGAGAACTTCAACACCAATGAATAATGAAGATCCCAAGGTCCTTAATGGAAAAACAATAATAACATGATGGATAAATTAAACTAGTAGAATTTTGCGTAATTAATAAGTTGTTCATATAAACAAGAACATAGATGAGGGTAGAATGTAAATGTAGACAAGTAAAAATGAATTAGGTAGGGTTGGCAAAGTTGGAAAATACTATATAGTCCCTTGAGCTCATTGAACCATGCCTAAAACGCAATGTAGGCGGCACACGTAATTAGTTCGAGGGTCACGAATGGAGTCAAAAGTTCAGATCATATACACATCTTCAATAAGATTCTCGTACAAAAAAGGAAACATTGTTGACTTGAAGTAAATTAACGACCCACTCATTAAAAAGAGCCAGATAAACTAGTTGTGTAGTAATGAGTTAAACTACGTGATTGAAAGTTTTGGTGTTGTCAATACTAGGCTCTTGTTGGAAGCCTCTCGTTACAGTGCGCGAGCCTTGTAACATGCAGTTGTATCGTGGAGATTTCATTAATTTGGAAAATCTATCTGCGTCCAATAATAAGCTTATGAGGCTTCAAATTTCAAGTGTTGTTCATAAGAGCATCAAAATCGACCTAAAGATAAAGCCATGAATTTTGTTAAGTGGAGACGCAACTTAATTAAGAGTATATTTGACAAGTATTTATAAACAATTGTTAAAAGTCAATATGACTTTTTATTAACATGTTTCATGGAATCTACAACGACATTTTAACTTTACAAAGTCTTTCCTATAACACACCCTCAATACAAAGATTCTCCTAGATCAGATATTAATAATATAATTTGCAAGTTGATTGCTAACTATCGTGAGATTTACTTCTCAAAAAAGGGCTTTTAAAAAAAAATAAGTTTACTTCATTGATAGGGTTTTGATACCCAATGAATCTCGAGCTATATGATATAAATGTTGGATTAAATTGTTACCAACAACCAAATTCAAATACTCGACCCAAAAACAACGTGAGCCATTAGAAGTAAACTTAAAAAATTAATGTTGCTCATGGCCCATATATTGCCTCTTGGATGACTTTAAATCTTGACACATTTAACCCTTTAGTGGTCCAACTAAAGTCCAACATAGCCTATATGTATGGTGTCTTTACCCTAGCCATTAAGTGTGTGATTTGTTTGTTTGAAAAGAGAAAAACATGTGGCCTTTGAGAGAGTGAAAATTGGTTGCCATTGCTTCCAAAAACTCGTGACTTCCTTGGTGTATTTGGCCTCTTTTTGTCCCTTTTTCCTTTGTTTTCTTCTTGCCTTCGTGGTTACAAATCATTGTCATTGACTTGTCCTTTGTGGGTAAGATTGAGGAGCAACCGAGGTGAATATAATGGTTGTGGTTTGGAGCCGTTTAGATTGGTTGTTTGGTACAGAAATTTAACATGAAACTGAGCTTGAAGGTGGTGGGTTTGAAGATCCTTGGAGCGAGCTTCCGCTTCAATTGATATCAAAGCTTCAAGGTCATGGATTTGGCTAGAAAAAATTACCAAAAACCATAAAAAAAAAAAAAAAAAAAAAAAAACTGGCAGAAACGAAGCAGAAAACAAATAGCAAAATTGTCCAGAATACAGCCCAAAAATCAAGGTTGTTTTCGTGATTTTCAACCAATCCAGAAGGAGTTTGATGAAACGAAGACCACCAGCATCACATACATATCGAGGCGTACTAAGGTGATCAGCGCATGAGACTGTCCAACTCCGTGTGAAGCCCATGCGTAGAATTATTGGTGGCACATGAGGGTGTGTGCGCGTCTTTTGGCATAGGTCTCTTCAGGCAGTTGGTTGCTGACATTTTTTCTGATATTGTAGTGTTGTTAGTTTTCTATTTCAAGTTATACAGCAAAATTTGGACTATTTTTTTCTTCTCCCTTTCGGATTCGATCGGGGTTGATTGTTTTCTGTAATTATTGGAGACTTTGGGTGAATAATGGTGGCTCTAAAGTGGTAAATTTGCATTTATCATTATTTACGAAATTCAGATTGATCCGCTCTGGTATATTGACTTATCCCAATTTAAATTTTAGTGTTAGCGTGTCATCGTGTGGGGGTGACTTTAGGGTTGGGGTTACCGTGTGGGGTTGTGTTAGAAATTTAGGAATTATTTGCTCTGTTTGAAGTGTTGAATTTGATTGCAAGTTGATGATTGATTTTTTGCTTTAATTGTCGTTTAGTCACTTTGTGAGACCGCGTCGCGTGAGAATAAACTAAAGCAAAAGTTTAATAATTTCAATATATATAAGTTATAATAATTTGAATTTGAATTTTTCTAGTGATAGATCCATTAAACCACGATCAGGTATCAAGTGCACAATTGTTTCGTCATCTATAGTTGACACGAACTTCAACGTGCCACTAGCTAGTTGGTCCATCTGGCATGGTGGAGGTTCTGTGGAACAATATTGTAGACTGATTCATTCCATCCCTAAGTTTATATTAATAGATGACAATTTTTGAGCTGAATCCGTGGAAATTAATTTTAATTTTTTCTATCCTTTTCTTCTCCCTCTCTCTTTTCCTTTCTCTTTGTTTTTCACTCGTTTTCTCCTTCTTTGCAGCCATTAGTGTTTTCCAACTTGTACATGATTTATTTATTGCACCAGCCCTTCCATTGCTTTGATATTATTTTTATTACTAGTATTTTCTTTCCCTAATTCATTATACAGTTTTTCTACTTTTTCTTTTAAAAAAATTTGACTCAAATGGTCCCTAACCTTCAAATCATGGCACAAACACACATACCCTTCCTTAACCTTTCACTTGATGAGCATAATTGATTGTGTTGGATGGTTTCCATCCCATTAACCGTTAAAAAGTTCTAAATTGTAATATAAAGATTAAAATGCCCTTACTTAGTTTCATAAATAAAAAAAAGTAATAAGTAATAAAAAATATAAGACCAAAAAAAAAAAAGGTTCAACTTATCCTACCAAACATTCATATAAGAGCATCTCCTATGTATCCATAAATTGTTTTAAAAATTGTGTCATATAAGCAAAATATAATATGTTCAAAAAAAAAAAAATTCATCTTCAATATAAGTTGACATGGACTATGTCAATGTGAGTTTCTTCTAAATTCAAAAGTTTTGTTAGACATGCTAACTCGACAAAATTTAAATTTTGGGCCCGTTCGACAGGGATTAAAATTGAAAAAATAGTCGTTATTGTTGACTTTTATTAGACGAGTGGAACCCAATAGCGGTCATATTTTCAATTTTAATCCCTTTGTAAGTTTAATTGTGATTTGTTTTTATTTTTGAAAAAAAAAAAAAAAGAGAAATCTAGATAATAATTCATAGTTTGCATTGAAAATCAATTTTGAACTTGAATGTTTACTCATTAATGTCAATGTCATAAATATTCGCCCCTTCCACCATTACATTCCTATCATTTTGCATTTAGGGGGCGTTTTTTAAACATCTTCTATTTTGCTTAGACGACACAATTTTTAAAGGAATTTATAGATGCATTAGAAATGTTTATGAGAATAACATTGATTGGATGAGTTATCTTTTCTTTTTATCATATTTTTTAATATTTCTTTTTTCACTTATTTTGTTTTAGTATTTTATTTAATTAATTAAAAGTAAGGACATTTTAATATTTTTATCAAAAGCTTTACCTTTTTAACGGTCAATTGGATGGAAAACATCCAACACGATCAATTCCGCCCACTAAGTGAAATGAGATGCTTACGCCAGGATTTGAAGATTAAGCAACATTTGCACAGCAACCCTATAGGTTAGGGACAACTTGTGCCAATAACCCTTCTTTTATTACTTGTACAAATATTTTGAACTAGAAAAATGTTGTTTGTACACCAAGTTATCCCCCTCACAATAGAGGGAGGGCCTGTTTCCACCAAAAAAAAAAAAAAAGGCCCCGCCCCTATTGTGAGGGGCTAGATGTGGCAATTGAGTCGAGCAGGCGTACTGTTCACGCCCACGAGCCGCTCGGGGCTCGTAAAAAAACGAGCCCGAGCACGAGCCGAGCGAGGCGGATCTTGTGACAGCCGAGCCTACTCGGCTCGTGGGCATATTAAAAATAAAAGAGCAAGCCACGAGTCGCTCGACTCGTGGCTCGTCCAAAAAATAAATTAAAAAAAAAGTAGTAACCGTTCTGGTCATTGAATTTATTCTGTGACCGTTTTGGTCCTTCACGTTTTTTTTCTATAAATACCCACCTAAATCAAACTTTTTTTTCCACCAATATCAATCTTTATTCTCTCATTATCTACTCTATACACAATTTACATTCTCCAATCTTCGATTCTCCATTTATCAATTATCAACAATATCATTCATTCATTCTATAATCATCTTCTACATTTCTACGTTCAATTTCTATTATTCATAACAAATGGATTCACGATCATTTGTTGAAAACTTGTTCGGTGTGGAGAACGAAACACAAACACCTGCCCAAAATCTATTTGGGAATGAATTCTCCGGTCTCAATGAATTACCAATTCCAGAAAAATATTGAAAATTACGACGTTCATGAAGGTAGTCATCCAATTGATTTGGATGACGTTGATGTTGATCCTAGTATTCCAATTGATTTGGAATAAGATGAAGAGCCTACGTCAAATATTATCGATGCAAGAGGGAAGAGAAAGGGGAAGGACAAAGGAAAATGTTGGGACCATTTTAAATTGGTTCAAACCGGTCGTTTGGTCAATAGAATCCCCGAAACCAAAGCAGTATGTAAATACTGTCAACAACGACTAACTTGGCAAAGAGACATTGAAACTACCCACCTCAATCGTCACTACAAAACACGTGTGACCAAACATGGATTTCTTCCAGCTGGTCAAACCCAACTACAGTTTGGTTCTCCAGGAGCCAGTGGTACTACGCCACTTTCTACATGGATGTAATCAGAGGAGGAAGCTCGAACGGGAATTGTGAAGTTTGTTGCCGCGTCTGAGTTGCCACTAGCAATAGCGGACAACCAACATTTCGTGAACTACGTCAAAACATATCTTCAGCCGAGGTACATTGGGGTAAGTCGAAATACTCTCCGTGATGATACAATTAAATATTTTCTTCATACAAAACAACTATTGATAAATGATTTAGAGAAATATGGGGGTGTGATATCTTTAACTTCTGATATGTGGGAAATGATTAATAAGAGAGGTTACATTGCTACAACTGCACGCTATATAGACCCACTTTGGGTCATGCATAAAAGAATTATTGCTTTTAAAATTGTTGAGTACTCGCACAACGCCCAAACTATATTTAATGATATCATAAATATAGTTAAAGAGTATAAATGCGAGAGCAAAATTCGTTCTTTTACGTTCAAAAATGCTATTGTAAATAAAGTTGCTATCGATAAATTGCATAGAGTACTTCAACCCGATTTTGGTGGTTATCTATTTCATATTCGATGTGTATGTCATATTTTTAATTTAGTAGTACAAGACGGTTTAAAACATGTTAAGGATGAAATTGACCGAATTAGGAGTGCACTTATATATATCACGATTACACATAGTTGAAAATAAGCATTTGAAGAATTTTGTTCAGAAAATGGAATGACAAATACAAAAACTTTTATTACTGACGTAGACCATAGATGAAACTCTACTTACTTATTATTAAAATCATGTGAATGTTTCGAACATTTAATTACTGAATTTTATAACAATAGACATGTTAGAGATGAAGACGAAATTATCTTGAATGAAACCGATTGGAATATAATTCTTAAAAAAAAAAATTGACGACATTTTATGATTCTACAAATATATTGTCTGGCGTTCATTATCCTACAAGTTGTATGATTCTTGAACGTCTTTATATAATTGCTAGGATTTTTAAAAGATTTCAAAATGACCACAACTTTCATGCAGTTATATATTCCATGGAATTAAAATTCAGAAAATATTGGGAAGAATTACATATGTTATTTCCTTTAGCATGCGTCATGGACCCCCGATATAATTTATCGGGTACTAAATTTGTAATTGATAAAATTTCAAATGCTTTAACTTTTAATATACATATTACTTATAGGAATTTGGAAGAAACATTACGTGAAATGTACGAATTATATGTTTCACGAATGGGTACACATATTACTCGTGTACCTATATCTACTCCTCCCACTAATCAAACGAATGACGACGATGTAGTTTTAGATTTATTCGAAAGCATGAACTCATATAGATTTAATTCATTTGCATATGTATGTGGTTCATCTGGTGATAGTAGTAGTAGTTTGTCATCTACTGCATGTGTTCAAACTTCGAGTAATAGTCCAAATGCGTTGCCATCTGAATTAATCGATTACTTTCGTTATACTTTGCCTAGTAACAAAGAAGTTAAGAAAAATTCAGAAGAGGTAATTAAATTTTGGCGAGATAATGAACGTCGATGACCAGTAGTTTCTGCAATAGCAAAAGATCTACTAACACCTCATGTTAGCACTGTAACTTCGGAGTCTGCTTTTAGTGCATGGAAGAGGGTTCTCTCTGAGGTCAGGAGTCGACTAAAAGAAGATATAAGCGTTAATGTGCGTGAAAGATTGGGAAGACGCTAATTATCGAATTCAAGATAAATATGTTGAAATTGCCCGTAACCAAGTAAGTGATATTTAATTTCACCATAATCATCAAAAAAATTAATTTTCATACATTTATAATATTTTTTAAAAAATTGTACATGTAACAAGTTGTTTGTGTACAATTTTTAACTTCGTCTACTAAAAATTGAAGTAGCCGGTCCCAAACCCGGATAAAGGAGGATGGTCTATCTTTATTTTTTTTATTTATAAAAAATAAAAATGTTTTAAAAAATGTATATTTAAAAAATGGTTTAAAAAATGTGTTTATACTTTACATATATATTTTTTTCAAGTTTAAGTATAAAATGGTAAACAAAAAACATATTAGTCAAGTAATTCAACAAAATAATTTTTGTTCTTATTTTTTAAAAAATTATAAATTTTTTTGAAAATGTATATTTAGAAATTAATCACAAAATGTGTGTATATATATCCCTCTTCTACTAAAAGAGGCAATCCGCAGTTTACTATTCATTCTTGACGTATTTTGTTTTCCTAATTTATCCTTCATCTTATAAGAAATTCCCTCCAAAAGGAGGACAAAGTAGATTCTTCCAGCCTCAATTGTTGACTTTGATGTTCATATGACAAAAAAAAAAAAAACTATTAACTGTAGGCGGTGAAACAAAAAGGTGAGAACTTTTGCCTATCACAACCGTAGGCGGTCAAAAATGTAGGCGTCTTTTGTATAGTTTCAATAACTTTTGATATAAAAAAAAAGAGAGAAAATTATTAACTGTAGGTGGCGAAACAAAAATTTTGGGACTTTTGCCTATCACATTAGGCGGTCAAAAATGTAGGCGCATTTTGTATAGTTTCAACAACTTTTGATATTTTTGTAGTCGGTTAAATTTTTTTAGTCGGTTAATTTTTGTAGTCGGCCAAAGAGATTAGTCTATTTATGGGAGAACTAATGAAGAAGAATTTATTCCGTCATCGAGAATTTTTTAACCTTTATTGTTGTTTACTATAAGTCTATCGACAAATTTATTTTAGTTTCTATTATTATATTAGATATATATTTTGCATGTTTAGTATTTCATTAAATAAAAGTACAATTGTGTTCCATGTTTAAGATTTTTGTAAGTAGTTAGGTATAGTTATTTTTGTTTTGTTTTTTTTTTTTTTTGTATGTTTAGTATGTAAATACCATTATATTGATCTATAAATCTTGAAAATATTTATTTTACTCTATTATGTTTTTCAGCTTGTACGACTAAATTTTGAAGTTTTGATATTGCAGCAGAACATAAACTTTTACTGTAAGTATTTATATATGTAAAAGTTATTTTTGTTTATATTATTATTACTTTTGCATATTTAGTATTTCTTTAAATAAATATAATTGCGTTCCGTGTTTAAATTTTTTTTAAGTAGTTAGATATAGTTAATATTGTTTGTGTAGATTTAGTATTTCTCTATGTTTCACAATAAATTTTGAAGCATATTATGTTAACTTAAGTTGTCAACATATCATTTTTAGTATTATTAGTATTATAATTGGGGTAGGTATCTTCCATTACAGTTGAGAGTTGTGCGGAAATATTAAATTTTTACTAATTATAAATTACAATAATTAATAATACTTACATAAAATTATACCTGAATTTATGTAGATAAAAAATAACCGTTGAAAAACTGACTAAAAAAAAAAAATTTATATATTGCTCCCCGTGCGCGCACGGGGAGTTTGATAATCCCCGTTTTTTTTTTAAATATAGAATAGGGATATCAAATGTAATTGAAAATATTAATCAGTTCAACTTAATTACATTTTACACAAATTATAAATATAAATTCATTTATTAACAATTTAACTCAAAATAATTAGAAAATATTCGATGTCATACATACATAAAAACCAAAAATTCCTTTCGGGGGCGTTGCCCCCGAGCCCCCACGAGGGGCGCTGCCCCCGCGACCTGACCGGTTAGGTCGATCCCCGTCAGGGGCGTTGCCCCCGAACCCCCACGATGGGCGCTTTGTCATTCAATTAATATTATGTTCTTTCGTTATTAATTCCTATTTTCATAACGTTTGATAATAAAGTTCAGTATCTCTAATTCTTAACTCTGAAAAAATGAGTGCATGAAAAAATGTTACATTATGCATTAAATTCTTAAGAAGAATCCATCAAAAAAGGAGATAAATATATTTTTTTGGAAACGCTAATATTACCTTCGAAATAACATTGCCCGTGCATTGCACGGGCAATAGACTAGTATGTATATATATATATATATATATATATATATATATATATATATATATATATATATATATATATATATATATATACACACACACACACAAGCCGAGCGCTCGACTCGATTTGAGCGAGCTCGGGCACGAGCCGAGCCGAAGCTCCGCTCGTGGGTAATGAGCCACGAGCTCGGCTCGTGCTCGCACTAGCCGAGCTCGTGTTGGCATGGGCCGAGCCGGCTCGGCTCGACCCATAGCCACCTCTATGAAGGGTTGTCAAGCTAGATATACATTTTGAGTGTACATTTAACATTTCTCTTTAAACTATACAAATTTCACTTCCCCTATTTAAGTTTTTCATACATCATTTTCTTTCCCTTTTATTTTCAATTCTCAAAATAAAATTATTTTGAATCAAATTCCAACATAATATTTGTTTGAAAATTTACTAAAATTATATAAATAAAATAAAATCTTTCATTTAATACTAATCAGCGGCAGTGTAGCCGCCAATTTGCAGGTAGGAATGCAGGTAGCCGCCAATTTGCAGGTAGGAGTGCAGGTATAATTAATATTAAAGATGGACAAGTTCTATCACATGCTAAGTCCACCAATTTGTAGCATACGCTCATGCTAGCATTTGTACTTTGGACCACACTAACTTAAAATCTTTTTATTCCTTCATTATTCCAGACTGGCCATCGTTAATTCTTGCTGTAATGTTGGTGCCAGCTACCTCTTGGTATGACATACTCATTTCTTTAATACCTCGAATAAGTACACTTGGACCATGTTTAATATGTCGAATTCAATACCGCTAGTTCACTATTCCTAGTTAATTTGTAATGTATTTTTCAGTTTCGTCTACTCAAAAATTTTGACTCGTCCCGCAAAATTTTGAATTTTATTTTATTTTTTTCCCATTAATAAATATTGACTCAATAACTTACACTTTAAAATTCAACAATACAAAAATATTAGACCTAAATAAAAAATCTAATAATTACTTAAATAAATAGTTCAAATTCAATCCAAAAGCAAATGACCCATTTATGAATCTATTATCCACTATTGCATTAAAAATAGAGAAAATTACACCTAGACCTGGGATTAGATTTCCAAATTCACAAATCAGATCACAAATTTAACATTTCAAAAACCAAGTTTTAATTAATAATTTAAAAACATTTTTTTATTTTTATTTTTATATCTATATACAATAAAGTCATTTGACCCAGCCAAATCCTAAATCATTTGAACCAATTCTTCACCTCCTCTCTCTCTCACCACCCTCGGCAGCCGCCTCATCTCTTCTCAGTCTCTCAACGCCGCCGACGCCACGATGTCGACTCTTCTTCCCATCATCTCCCTCTCTCGTCCCCACTCTCCCTCTCGTCTCTGTCTTCTCCCCTTTTCCTCACCGACCACTGGCGCTCGTAATGCCTCCCACCATCCATCGACATCGCAGCGCTCTCACGATGTTGACCTCGTCAATTTGAAGTAGGCAGTGGCGCTGTGAATATGTGATGCTCACGATGCCGCTGCGTAGCACTGCGATGTCGCCTTCCACCATTCCCGACCTTCTTACCTCTGTGGATCTGTTTTTTTCTTTTTCTTTTTCTTTTTTAGTTTCGAGTTGATTTATTGGATGTGTATGGTGGTTGTATGGCTGATGTTTGTCGGTGGTTGCTGTGGTGGTTTTTCAGTCAAAAGATGGTTGTATGGTTGATGTTTTGTTGTTGGCTATGGCAGATTTAGCGACGGTTTTGGTGGATCCGACGATGGTGTTGGCGAATCTCGCGGCGATTTTGTTGTTGTTCCGTGTTTTGGTGTAGTTGGGGAGTTTTGGGATTGTCGAAATCGTCCATTCAACCACAAAAGATGGACTATAATTTATGTCAATAGCATTTCGACCACTGATCATTTCCATTTGGTGTTGAGATTGTGGTTTTTGTCGTTGTTGGAGTGGTAGTGGCGGTTGTGGTTCCGTGTTGTTGGGGGTGGTGAGTTGAAACGGTTGTGTTGGTGTTGGTGTTGATATTGGTGACATCGTCGTCGCTGCGGTCGTGGTAATGGTGAAGTAGTGGTGGTTTTTTGTGGTAGATGTGGTTTTTGGGGGTGGTGATAGTGGTGGTGGGAGGGTGTGGGGTTTGATTTGTTTGAGATGATGATGTTGCTATTGGACGACGACAATGGTGGTGCTGCTGGTGGAGGCAGTGTCGAAGTGGTGGTCATAAATGATTAGGTTGTTTGTGACCAATAAATAATATGTGACCATTGCATTAGATAAATTGTGACCAATACATGCTTAGTGACCTAAATATTATTAATTTGTGACCAATAATTTGATAAATTGTGACCTAAATATAATTTATGTTCAATTAATGTGATGTTTGTGACCATAAAATAAGCAGTGTGACTTATGAATTTTGTAATTTGTGATCGATGAACAAAATGAACAAATTGTGACCTATGAAAAATTTGAACTGTGACTTAATTTTTTTTAATTGTGACCAAATTGCATAGATCCGTGACCTTAATATATTCGTCGGAGTTGGAACACTTGTCGGCATCAGAGCAGTAGCCGGATAAAGTGGATGAGGAACGGTCATTGGAAAAGTCATCAGAGTCGGAATGATTGTCAGAACAGTCACTGGAGAAGAGTTTTGACCAGAACGATATCCGGAATAGTCGCCGGAGCGGTAGGAGTGGTGAAGGTGGGGTGGGGTAATTATGTTATATTAGAATTAAATATGTAATAATAAATTAATTTAATAATTTATTATTTCATAAATTAAAATTTAAAAAACCTGATTTTTGAAAATTGAAACTTGTTTTTATATTTTTGAAATGGTGTAAAGTAAAAGGTTGAGATATGTATTGTTCCCTTAAAAATAAAGAAAAATTGGTTCTAACCCATTGTTTAACCCATTTGAAAAATGAAAATACAACACAATTGTAATATAATTAATTTCCAATTCTCAAACCACTTCACAAATTATATAGAAAGACAGTTTACTTTTTATCTTTTTTATGTCCATTTAACATTCATATTTTCAATTTGTATAGCGTTAGACACATAGATGGACATATTATTTTTGTATCGACAAACTGATTGTCTTTTTGGTCAGTCAATCTAACTTGCCTATTTTGGTACTCAAAATCATCGTTTTCAATCATCTTCTAGTTAAAAAAAAAAAAAAAAAATTTACCCCCGTATTTTCGGCCCCCCAAATTGAAATTCTAGCTACGTCCATGCATATGATGTGATAGATTTTGTAAATTTTGTTTGTTTAATCTTATAAAGTTCAATGTACTCCTATGTCATAGATTCTTGTCAAGACAATTTCGAAAAATATTTCAATCTACAAAGTATAGTTATATATTAGAAATCCGTAACAATATCAACTTGAGTTGTTTATAAGGTGGATTAATGTTGAGCTAAGACAGTGTCGAAAACTAGATAGATAATTGCAAGTTAGTGTAACACCTGAAATTTAAAATTGAATTTTGTGTATTAATTAATATTTGAAACATTAAAATAATATTATATCAAGTCGCTTTGATTTCGTTCTTAAGATGGCTTTCAAATGATTTAATAATATTGTATAATTACGTATTTGACTATACAATTCTTCTTTTACTTTTCAAAATAATAAATACCTTTATAGTTATTTCATTAATATTTAATCAAACTCTTAATGATAAAACGAATACAATTTAGAACAATAATAGATAATCTTGACATTGTAAATTATAATAAACTATTTCAAAAGTTTAATAATTTCAATATATCAGTTATAATAATTTTAATTTTAATTTTTCTAGTGATCGATTCATTAAACCATGATCAGGTACCAAGTACACAATTGTTTCGTCATCTGAGAGTTGACACCAAGTTCAGCGTGCTGCTAGCTTGTTGGTCTGCCTGGCATGGTGGAGATTCTGTGGATCAATCACAAATGCAGGAAGGAACTGGTTGATGCAAAAGAAGAGCTATCAATCGGCGAAAGACTCACGCTTAGCATGTTTCTTCCCACGTCGTCATTATTGACAGATATGGAAGAAAGTGTTTTCTCTCATAGAGCCACTCAAATATTCGAAGCTTTCGCATATATATTGTCAAACCTACAAAGTAAAACTATATGAACGAATGCGCATCGAGTAACAAGATGCGTGAACATGTGCATATGCTAAATAACCTAATGGACTTGGAATAACAATTATAAGTTGACAATTAATTCAATATAAAATATAACTTGCTATCTAGAAATCTTAAACTAGACAATCAATAACTAAATATAACTAACGTAAGGATCCAAATATAGTAAAACCAAGTAATATTCTCAACTACAAGACTTTATCTATTAATTACCATATATATCTCCATTCAAGGAGGTAAACCTTTCATGATCTAACACTCTTTATCACAGTCTTGACATGAGCTCATGCATCTAATTTGCTATGAATTGTCAAGAAAGCGTAGCCATGTCAACGAGCCGAGTTCGAGCCGAAAATAAAAAGCTCGGGCTCGGCTCATGCTTTTTTTGGGCCACGATAGAAATTTTTGAAATATGTGGTTGAAAAGCTGTGAGATCCACGAAAGATGTGGTTAATATTGATTGTTTGACATTGACTTAAATTAAAGTCTGATTTTAATCCATAACAAACAAGGCCATAAGGTTGATTGGATAAGTAGTAAAAAGAATCTATATTGTGAAGCAGTACTGCAAGGCTATACATATTTCATTATATTGTGGTCACATCATGTCATTGTAAAATCTCCAGTATCAAGTGGGGATTGATGGGATAATTAGCTAGACTCCTTGAATATTCATAAGGTTATTCTTTGGATTGTAAATGTACATGAATATACATCTCATACCAACCTATATCAGTATGTTTTGTATAAGGCGAACTGAAAAGTAGTATAATTTTGCTCATCGAGTCTACGTATAAAACATGCTCTAGATCTTACATGTATTTACAAGATATATAATTAATATATTTCTACAAAACTGAGATTTAAAGTGTCCCAACCAAGAGTTTTTTGGTGGGTGGTGCTGTGTGCAACTGTGCAAGCACATTGTGCACTATCTAAAGATTTAGAGGGATCTCATTACATTAACAACATGATCAGAAGGTTGGAGATAATCTGGTTTCTTTGTCTCCATATAACAAGACATCTCATGTACCCTAAAGTAACGTCAAATTTCTTAAGATTTGCAGTCTGCTAATTTACAAATGTATGATGCCTTCCAAATATCTGTGCATAGATGGACAAGCATGTGACTTTTGGCCATCTGAGTAGGGTTTAATTCTGAGATTAAAAAATACATCTGCATGAAGGAATAATGTAAGATTAAGTTAATTAATACGAAATTAAGAGAATTAACAACAATTAGTTGGAAAAGATTGATGAAAGTAATAGATATAGTAAAAGGAAGGTAACAAGATGGGACCTGATAGAAGTTGGAAAAGGAGTCAACATCCACAGTTACTCATGCCCATTACTAAAAAGCTGCAACAAAATTTAACTGAAAAGCATAAAAACCCTAAAGCCCATAACTGATATCTTAAAGGCATTTTCTGGAGAATGCTTCAGTCTCAGACTGCATTAATGTCTTGCCACTCTACCCACAAACTTAATTTTCGATCTGCATATTCCTCAGACCTCAGAATTAATTATCAATATAAAGAAAAAAGTGAAAAATAAATTATATTGCAGTACTAAAGTTTGAAAAATATGAACCACAATCCTTGGACAAAGATACCAGCTAGAGATTTACGTACAGAAGAGAATAATCATATCATTGTCTTAATTTCGAGATAAACTTGTGTTTGTTTTCACACAGGTTACGGCAAAGTTATTCTAATTCTTCTTTTCGTCGTCTCAATCATATTTAGTTTATAGTTTTTAATAAATACGGCAAATAATAACGTGAAAATAAACTGGTTTATAATAATTCCATATATAAAAAGTTCATATTTTATTAAATTCTAAGCGCCATACATAATTGAGGATTAAGCTAGCGAGGACCATAATTTCAGCTTTAGAACAAATTTCTTCATGCTCTTTACATCAGTAGTAGAAATAACATATACTTAACAAAACCATCTCCCCACTGCACATACAGGGAGAAAAAAGGACCCAAGAAACAAAAGAATTGGTTACGTTTTCCATAGGATCTCCTCTTATAGATAGACTCAAAATTGATCTTGTGGGAGGCTGGGACGGGACGGTGGTTGGACAACCTGGTTCATTTTAAAGGCATAACAAAATGAGTGTGTCTGAATATATATGAATCTCTCTCTCCCTCTGAGAGTGTGTCTGTGCGCGCGCGCACACTTATATGTTGATACAAAGGTTATATACATCATAGATCATAGATCAGTAGCCAGTATAGGTTGACATACAAAACCCTTATAATCATTTATATTTTTCCCTCGAATTTTGTGAACCTAAAAGAAATTAAGATAAAAAGTGAAGAGGACCTTAATCCGCGTCTGATCGTGATGTTCTTAATTATGTAACTTGCTCTTGTTTCATTCGTAATTTTGCCTGAACTACAGAAATCAACAAGGCTATTAATTTATCGATAATTATTACAAAACATGCCAAAAGTGTAACACAAGAAGCCCCTCGATCTTTCATAAAGAAAGAAAAAAGAGTATTTGATGAACAAATTAAACATACCCACAATTTTTATCTGCAGTACCTCCAGCATATAAGCAAGAACAACCCATGAAACTCAGGATAGATAGCGCCGCTAATGATGTAAAACCGATCCTCATGGCGCTATCCCTCCTGAGCTTTACAGATTCTTCTATACTACGAAATCAAGTTTCTCGTTTTCTGAAACCCTCTTTAGAGGAGTTTCTTTAGAGTACTGATTATCTAAGATATGAAGGAAGAGGAAATGAGAAAGTAGAAGTGTATTTATAGGAGGAATGGAATGTTTGAGAGAGACCATGATGAATAATTTCTACTGGGCGACTAAGTAATAGACTTATAAAAGCGGCGTGGGATTTGGTCCGTGCTAGGACGAATTTTACTTATATGCTGTTTTCTAATAAGAAGACACTTGTTAGAACAAAAAGTATGTTTTACTTTTTCAATTTTGGCTCTCTTTTTCTTCTGTATTTTTCATTCTTTATACTTGTGCCGACTACGATATTCAGTTCCCATGGAATACGGCCACATTCAGTGGACTTAGCTAATTCAACTTTTCATCTCATTGTGATAATTAGACAAGTAATGAAAAAATTGACTAACGACGAGAACGAGATCTATCACAACCGTAGTATCACTCAACATCGTTAATATGCTCATTTAGAAAAATTATGTCGACATAGTAGGGAAGTTTTTTAATATTATTGCAAGCTTCTTATATAAGTCACAAGGTCCCATTCTAAATATAGTGTTTCGATATTCTTGATCAATATTCAATAGAAATATTTTCAAATTATGTATTGATATGGTGAATGGACAAATCGCAAAGGCCTTGCTATCTCTTAGTGATAACTTCACGTGTATTATGAGATTTGTTATGATTCATCTTTATTTTGTGTCTCTCATATCTGATTTTACTATAATTTTGTGGACTCTTTGTAATGGATATTTTGACTTGCATTGGGATTTGTTTTTGTAGAGCAGGATCTAATTTATTTTCTCCCCATTGGACAATATAATAGAGAATATTCGATTTTTTTCTTTTCTAAATCATGTCTATATGTCCAATGTTGCGAAAGTTTGCTCCAAAATCTTCTAAACGATAATTTTCGGGTTCAATTTCATGTTACATTTTTCTACCAAACAACCATTCAAATGGCTCATATCCACAACCAATATTTACTTACGTTGCTTCTCAATCTCACCCATAAATGACAAGATTACAGTAGTGATTTGAAAATCATAAAGGCACGAGAAAAATAATGAAAGAGCACAAAGAGGAGACCAAAACAATGGAGGAAGTCGCCAGATTTTCACTCTCAACTGTAGCATGTTGTACCCGAGGGTTATTTGGGCTGTGTCCGTTACACCATGTACAATTATCTTAGTCGGACTCAAATTCCTCACCTTGCAACCCAAAGTTGAAGATATCCACAAAGGTTAAAGTCAAATAATCAATATCAATTACATCTTTCATGAGTCACATCTTTTCAACCATATATTTCAAAAATTTCTATCACAATTCACTTAAAAATCTAATTTTAATCGACGCCAAACACCCTCCAAGTAGCACCCGCAAATTTTAACAACGAGGCATGATTAAAAATAAAAGAGACGTATGAAATGTTTGGTGATTGTCATATCCAATCTCAAGGGCGGACCCAACATTGAAGTTCAGTCCGAGCGGACGTTAACTGGTCAACGTTAACAATCAGCAATCGTAAGAGCGAGATCGTTTATTAATATTTAAAACTTAATATATATTATTATGTTAACAATAATATCAAACTCAACAAGTGCACTAATGATACAGATTCCAATAATCTTTAAAGATAGTCACGGTTTGACTCCCCCCTCTCTATTGCCATTAATTTTGGTAAAAATTGTAAAATGATAAAAATTGAAGAACTAAAAATATATGAAATGCAAGCTAGAAAATCGAACCAGAGACTTCTTATAAAAATTGCAAACTCTAACTAACTCAACTGAATGAGGGGTTTGAAAATGAAATGAAATAACAGCTATATAAGCTAAAAAATTTATGTATTGTCAAAAAAAAAAAAAAAAAGTTCCCAACGAATACAGCACAGGCGGCCACGGAGGCTCGCCGGATGCTGAGTCCGCCCTGTCCAATCTCATCGATGTTGTAATGTTGAACATGCCATTTGTGTTCATTTCTAAGAATTTCTGTGGATTCTAAGAAATAAAAACAACTAGACAAGCCAACAATTACAAATGGATAAATTTGGCCAATCAAAGAAAAATTTTAAACTCAACATGTGTCATCATCTCATGTCTGAATTGAAAGAGATGGTAAAAGACACCTTTTTCAGTTTGTAATTAATTCCATTTCTTGCTAATTACCTCCATTGGCCCACGTTAATTTATAATATATTTTTCTCTCTTCTTTTTAACAATACATTATTCAAAAAAACACTATTTCAAAAATTATATCATCAAATAATGGGGGCCGAACGGGAGAGTGTGAAAACTGATTACTTTTCTATTAATTATAAATCTCAGAGTCAAAGATCACTAAAATCATACTCCATTTATTGTCCTTCACCACCCCAACATCACATCCTTTGGAACCCCCGTATTCTTCTAAGTAATCATATTTAGTTTAATTAATTCTTTCATATAGAGTCGGCAACAGGCATCTCTACCTTTTTCTTCCTCCCAAATCTCATACCATCTCGTTTAAAAGTTTAAATTATTGAAAAAAAAGGTAAATTTAATATTTTAACTCACGTCTTCAATCTATTTTAAATCTATTTTTTTCTTTAAAATGTGACACGTGATATTTAAATTCAAGATCTGTATCTATTCTAATATCGCGTGAAATAACTTTTTATCCATTCTACACCTAATTTATGATTTGATATTTCAACCGTCCGCTAATTAATTATCTTTTTCCTATAATCCTAATTGTTAAAATTATTTTGATATTACAGGCATTTTTAATTGGAAGGAACTGTGTGTGGCATAATTCAAGAAAACTAGTTGGTCCATTAATCAATATTTTTATCTATAAAAAATATTATTTGTCAATACGAATACGATGTAGTAACAAACAATACTTGGAATGAATCATTGTATTTGTCAAAGTGATAGTTGTGTCTCTGTCAATTAAAAAGTGAAAATAATTGTGTTTAATTTTCAATGCTTCATATGAGTACTTTGCAATTAGCTTCAGCAAAATGTGATTTTTTAATGATAATTAAAGATTCTAATTATGGTCTTTGTCTCTTACTGTTCTGGCAACCATTTAAGGTAGTTTTCACAACATAGTCTTTTTGTTCAATCTAACTTCTATGGAAATCAGCTGTAAATTTCGTAGAATTATCAATTATATAGACTATGGTAATGAGAAGTAAAGATAGAAATAATGTAATTTACATTGGAAGTTTGAAGTGATACGATACAAATTGTGATTTAGATTCCCCCATTAATGGAAGCATTCTTACATGGATGGTGTAATGATCAGAGACATTTTTGTGTCCAAATCGTTATCATACTTACTATCTGCTTTAGGGTAGCCTCTATCCTTCTCCTTCATGGATTTCTTCGTGTCCCGTAGGATTCAAATCCAAGATTTTCGTTTTATGAGAGAATTAAATTGAGATTTGGTACCGGTTGAACAACTCCCCCAAAATGGACAGTAAGCTACTTGATGTTAAGAATACAAATAAATTAAAAATTGTTCAACTAAAAAGATTTAATAATAAACCCAAATGTTGGGCTAACAAAGTTACAAAAAATTAATTTGGCTGAATTAATTTGTTAATTTGTTTTAATAAATTAAATTAATTTAATATAAAAAATAAAAAATTTATTTAGATTCGGGTCTTATTCGATTCTTGGTCTAGAATCGAGAACCGACCCAAACTCATCGGTTCTCAATTTGGGTACTCATTCGGGTATTTAACTTATGAAGAACTGTTTGATTCGATTCGATTCGGTTCGGTTCGGTTCGGGACTTTTGTCCAACCCTAAAAGTAATAGAGGAAGCAATTATTGATTTTTTTAGTGCAAAGCTAGTAAGTAATTGTATCAAATTTACTTATGTAAATTAAAGTTGAAATTATGGTTAGATGAAATACTTTAACCTTGTTATCAATTTGCAGGGATGACTTTTGTTAGTGTTATGGTCTCAAGTAAAGAGATTAACCAACCATAGGAATCGTTTTCAAAATTTGCAAAGTAGCTGTTGGCATAATGTAAAATTGGATACCTTGACTATGCAGAACATTATAAACCAAAGACTATTTGTTGGTAAAATAATCGCGAGGTAACACACTCGTGTGACGGAATGATGTAGCAAAAATACAAGTGAGATTCATAAAAATCGCAACGAAAAAACATAAAAACCAATGTTTGGTCCTACAAGAACAAGATTACTAAAAATAATGAACAAAATTCACTAATAAAAAACAAAACAAAACAAAATTATGGGCAAAAATATAGAAATAAATCCCAAAAATGTACATTTTCCCGTTCGGGGACAAATATGGTAGCCTGATCCTGATTTTACTGGCCGAGGGATGTTTCTTGCTTTCACTTTGGGAAATTTCCATTTGTACAGACAAAAAAAAATTACAGAAGTCTTACACACTCTCGTGTGAGAGGGTGGGTCCCACGCAATATCTATAAGGCATTTGTATATGTATGTGTAGCCTTGATCTTCACTTTGCTACCACTAGGTGTTAAAATTAAAGAAATGCAAAAGTTGCCCCACGGACATGGCGCAGTGGTAAAACATGAGAATTCTCTACGGAGTATCGAATGTTTTAATCCCGCAGCAGCTAGAAGGGACAATATTTATGTTGGAAGACAGAGATCTACAGGAGGAGAACTGTCGAATGTTCGGCCAATATGAAAAATAAAATAGAAATTAATGAGACTTTAACGTTGGGAGGATATATTTTGAGGTTTTTAATAGTTAAAATTTGTTTGTAAGTAAACACTTTTGTCGAGTTGGACTGGGCTCTTTTGCCTGTTCTCCCTTCCTTTATGAATTTATACAGGTTAAATATATTAACACTCTAATTTTTAATAACTATATTATATTTTAATTGTATAAAATATTCATAATCTTTATACATTATCGCATTTATGTCTCAAACCTTTTTTTCATCATATTCTTATTCTCATTTTAACATAAATTGTTTCTAATTATGATTTTTCCAATTTTTTTTTTTTTAAAGATAAGAGTGAAAATGCTCATTTGTCTATTGTATTTTTGAATAAGCAAAATAAATAATACTGTAAAAATGCGATTAAATATTTGACCCTCATTTTAAAACACGTTAACAATATTTTTGAACGAAAATTATGATTAAGGACAATTATTTTTTTTATCAATGAAACGTTAAAAATAAGAAGACTGCCAACGCCGACCCTAGTAAATGCGTCGTCAATTTCTTTCGAACCGAAGACTGCCAGCGCCGACCCGTGTTTCTTTCTAGACATCTTCCATATACAGGTACAACATATGAATACTAAGGCAATGACAAAAATGGGGAAGGGCTGGCGTAGGCTACAGCTCGTGCCAGCTCCAGCCCCGATCCAGTTGCAACTGTTATTAAGGATTCTGCAGTGTTAAACATGTATATAGAGGTTATGCTGCCTCATCCAAATCGACTTGTCCGCAAATTCCACAGCAGAAAGTGTTGTTTATGCATTCCTATTTCGGCCACTTCTGGAACCACTTTTCAACACCCATTGATATTAGGTTACCAATTCGATCCAAGCTCTTAAGGTGTAGTATTGATATTGCTATACAGGCTTTTGTTTACCCAGGGTTCGAATCCCTCAGTCTATTAGTGAATAATCTCTCCAAAAGACGTTTCACTAAAATTATTCTTTTTATTACTTCGACTCATATTCCCCAATAAGTGGATCCCGTTTTAATAGCTCAGAATAAATTAAATACACGCATTAAGATAAAAAGGCTAGATTATTTCTTATGGAAGTGAAGAAGTCGAAGGTGGATTAAATGTGGTTCATACTATCGGGATAGTGTGAGAGGCTTTTAATTAAGGAATTCTGCCTCGTGACTGGTCCGAGATGCTTTGGAATAGATGGCATGCCCAAATTTCGAAGGAGAATCTACAAGCTGAAGAGAAACTATGTAGCAAGATTCAGTATACAATATCATCCACGAAATGCCACAAAAAACACAGTATGTACATGTGACCTAAGATCTAAACAAAATATAATTGACGGAAGTAACAAAATGGTATATATACATCCTATAATTGTTCAAGAATCACATAAAAATATTGCATCGTTCGCAACATTCCATCTTTCATAAATTACATGACTACTCCTTTAGATATGCAATGATAGAACAATAAACACTATATTGTGCACGTAACAATAACATTATATATTTAAAAATGGTAAGGCATTACCATTTATATTATAGCACCCAACATCTTACAATGTATTGCATTACATTCCGAAATCAAAACTAACACATGACCGTAAATTTCATTTTGTAGTATCCCATAGCTCATGTTATATTGCATAAGCGCTGAAATGTAATATAATCTGTTGACCCCAAAAATTGGTCTAACAGAAAATGATGACTCCGAGTGTTTCTTGATTTGTAATTGATTATAAGTTATTTTTATGATAAAAGGGGGTTGGCTTGAGGACTAATATTTTAAGTCAAGAGTGCTCAAGCTTTCCTTGAATGCATAAATTTGCATTACCTTCAAATGGTACTAAGTGTATATTTTTATAGTAGAAGATGATGGTTAATAGCCGTTAGATGAGGGGGCACGTGGCCTCATCCACACAACCGAAACCTCTTGTCATAGCCATCAATCAATAATTCATAGGCTACTTTGTATTTAATGTTGTGACGGCTTGGCAGCCCTAGGCCTGATATGTAAAACTAGACTCGACTTGTTTGATTGATTGGAGCTACATGTCTAGTGAGTTATCACATCACTCTTTAGATACAAGATCTTCTTAAGTTTTTCATGGGTCTTCGAACAATAGGGATTCGGACCACGTGGTTCAGTTAATAAAGGGTCGGCCGAATTGCTAGATGAGCAGAATGACGAGTATAGAATCAGGTCTCCCATCTCCATGCTACAAATGACTTTGTCTATTTACCACGTGGTGTATTTATTGTACAATTATTTATATGAGTAACATAATCTACATAATGTAATTGTCGGAACAGAACCATTTTTACTAAATTATTCTATCAATCACGTTTTGTCACAAATTACACAAAACAATACAATTCCCAGTGTGAATTTAGAATCAAACAAGTATGAGTTTGAATTATTTAGTAATGCGAAGTGGACAGAAATAGAGATTTCAAAATAGTCAAAAAGGATTTTGGAATAATACCTCCCAACTACACAAAAATTCAGAAATTTTTGAATTTTATGGGTTAGTGTTTTTGGAATTATCTTTTCAATGCTCCTGTTTGGTCCGGGTTAAAATTTAGATTTTAATATAAGTTATAGTCAACAATTAATTTTAATCACATATTTTATGAGACTCAATGCTTTCCAACTACACATTTCATCAACTTTTGATTAAAATCTAGTAAAATTCAATTTTAATCCCTACTAAACAAGGCTATACGTGTAAGTTCCTTTTAATTTAAAAAAAATAAAATTTTGGGAAAATTTTATAATTAAGAGTTTAAGTTTTACCAATTTCAAATTTAAGAAATCAAGGTTTAAAATTTCAAATCTTGGATTTTTTTAAAAAAATTATTTTTAAATTAATTAATTAAACATATATTTTATTCATTAAATATATTAAGGTTGCAATTTCATATAATTTGGTCACAAATTTCATATAATTGGTCACATTATTAATTGGTCATAAATCAAAATATTTATAGATCATAAATTATTTTACGGTCATAATTCAAAAAAATTAAAAATCACAATTTGTTCATTGATTATAAATTAAGAATTTAAGCATCACAATTTATTCAAATTAATAAGTCGCATTTTATTCATTGATCACAAATTACAAATTTTATATGCCACAAATTATTTTACAGTCACAATTCTAAAAATTTTATAGATCACAATTTGTTCATAGATCACAAATAAAAAAATTTATATGCCACAATTTATTTATCGGTCACAAATCACAAGTATTATAAGTCACAACTTATTAGACAGTCACAAATTATTAAATTATCGGTCACATCTTAACAATTTTTTAGGCTACACATTATTTTTTGGTCACAAATTATCGAGTTTTAAGGTCACATTTTAATAGTAAGTCACAATGAACCAAAGAATTGGTCACATACACAAAAACACCACATCCTGATCTCGATCCACCACCAATATTTGTTCACAAATCAACCAAATAATTGGTCACAGATACTATCTCACCATCGCCACTACCACAACACCACCACTAGATCCAATATACTCCCAACAAAAATCATCACAACCATCCATGTCATCGTCGCCACCAGCCACCACACAATTTTTGCAACACTACCATCACCATCACTGCACCAGCAATGCCACCGCACCAGCAATGCCACCGCACATACCATCAATCACCATCGCCACCACTGCTAAAACACACACCACCGCCCCAAAAATCAATAAAACCAACGCCCAACCACCAACAAAGCTGCCGCCACAACCACCTCACCACCACAACCACCAACACTACCTCACCATCACAACTAGAACGCCGCTGGTTGTGTTCAGTTGCGCTCAGATCAAATGCGTCGACTTTTTGTTTCCCCTTTGATGACTGCAGAATTTGAGGTGTTGACTAGTTAGAGGTGTCGTGAGCCTAACATCGACGGTGCTCCGGTGGTGGCACAAGAGAGAGGGTGTGGGATAAAATTAGGGTTTTAGATTTGGGTATTTATGATTTAGAGAGAGAAGATAGATAGAATAAATAGATGAATTAATATCTGATTTTTGTATAAATAAAGTTTATATCTGAAATTTGAAGTTCAAACTTTAAAATTATGGTTTTTTGTAATTTCCACTAAAATTAGTGGAAATTACACTAAATCAGGTGTTTAGTTTTATATTTTTGAAAATCAGGTTTATACTTTATTCAATCAAAAATCAGGTTTTAATTTTACAATTAATATTAATAATGATATTTTAAATTGAATTAATATATATACTCACCCATACCCCCAAATTTCAATACAATCTATACATCTCTCTCCACCCTCCCATTTCTCTCCACAACCCCGCCTCCTCACACCACCACCGCCCGCCGCCTCCACCACCGTCGGCAACTCATCCACCACCACCGTCCACCGCCTCCGCCTCCTCCCTTTCTCTCTCCTCCCTCCCTCCTCCTCACTGTCGGTATCGCGAACTACCCTACCGCCTGCCGCCTTCTCCCTCATCCCTCCCTGCTCCTTCCTGCCGGAGTCGCGACGCTGCCATTCGCCGCCTGCACACCTGCTCCGTTCGTTCGCACCGCCTCCACACTTGCTCCGTTCGTTCACCGCCTCCACACCTGCTTCTCCCCTTTTCTCTTTCTCACCATCCCCGTCCGCCGCCGCTTCATTCAGTTCATCGATGGGATCACTCCAGTAAGTTCATCCTCTCCGTCCATTTCCCTTTCTCTCTCTCTCACGTCCATCTTCTCTCTCTCACCGTTTTCTCTCTCCCAGGTTCTACAGATCTTTTTTGGGGTGGGGTGGGGTGGGGTGGGGTGGGGTACGGCAGTGGTAGGTTGGAAGTGAGTGATGGGCGTGGAATGATTGTCGATTTTGCTGTGTGTGCGGATGGTAATGGGTGCGTGCGTGTTGGCGGTGGTAGTTTTGGAGGTGGTGACTGGTGCGAGGAGGTTGTGGTGTTGGCGGATCTGTGGCGAGGGTTGGCTGTGTGCACATGTTGGTGGTGGTAGTGGGTACGTGCGTGTTGGCGGTGGAGTGGGTACGTGCGTGTTGGCGGTGGGTTTGGAGGCGAATATGTAGGTGTGGGGCGAATCTATGGGTGTGTGTTGGTGGTTGGGCTGATCTATGGTGTTGGTTGGTGTTATTGTTGGTGGATGGTTGCGGCGGCGGCGAAGAGGGCCTGTGACCAACTATTTGGTCTTTCCGTGACCAAGTATTGATGGTGGATATGGATCGGGAACTGGTATTTAGATGTCTGTGACCTACTATGCAGCTCTCTGTGACCCACTATTAAACCGTGACCTTAAAATTCGATAATATATGACCTATAATTTTGTTTTTCAGTGACCAATAAAGTCAATAAATATGATCTGTGACCAACAAATATATGATATGTGACTAACAAATTTGGAAATATATGACCTCTGTTATCTATAATTTTTTTACCTTGTGACTAAATTAAAAAATTGTGACCTATACTAATTTTAACTTGTGACTAAATTAAAAATCTGTGACCCATACTAAATCTGTGACCGACAAATTTTAAAAATCTGTGACCTATACTGGTCGGAATCTGACCAATCGTCGGAATTAAGTGGCGACGGAACGATCACCGAAGTGGTCGTCGAAGTAGTCGCTGTCGCGGAACAGTCATGGCCGCCGGAGTAGTGGAGGTGGGGCTGGAGGTGGTGGATGTGGATGTGGATGTGGATGTGGGGTGGGGTGGGTTAATTATATTATATTATAGTTAAATATTTAATTTAATATAATTGTAAAATATAATTAATTAATTTTTGAAAAACCTGATTTTTGTAAATTTAAAACTTGGGACCTGATTTGTGATTTTGGGAAAGAAAAAAGTCTGATCCATGCATTTTTCCCTAAAATTATTGCATGAATTAACAACAGCCCGTATTGTGATTAGCCCAAGCCCAAAACATAAAAATTCAAGGGAAATTATAAAAAATCAGGTATTTAAAGATTAGAGTGCAAAAATCAGGTGTGAATTTTATTTAATCAAAAATCAGGTATTGAATTAATAATTAAATCAAATATTATATATCCATCCCTAAATAATTCAAACCCTAAATAATTCATTCTCTCCACTCTCTCACCTACATTACCGCCGCCTCCCTCCCTTCTCCTTCCCCTTCCCCTTCCCCTTCCCCCTCTCCTCTCTGTAGGCGTCTGTCGTTCTCAACCTCGAGGCGCTGCTGTGCTGTTGTAAATCGCAGCAGTGCCTCGACGCTGCTGCGTTCCCAGCAACTTCGCGACGTCGACAGCGGCGTCGCGACTCTGATGTGGGTGTTTGGGCGCTGCTGTGAGTGTTTGGGCACTGCAGTGGGTGTTTGGGCGACGCTGCCGTTCTTTTTCACTTTTTTTTTTTTTAATTTGGTTAGGCGTGATGTTGTGTGCAGTGTCGGTGGTGGTATTGTGGTGGTGGGGTGCGATTGTGGTGTTAGTGGTGTTATTGTGACGATGTTTTTGTGTTGTTAGTCTTTTTTTTTTTGATTTGGTTGGGCGTGGTTTTGTGTGCAGTGGTGGTGTTGTGGTGTTGGTGGTGTTATTGTGGTGGTGTTTTGGGTTGTTAAGGGGTTTTAGGCGGATCGGGCGGTGGTCGTGGTCCTGGTGGTTGTGAGGGTTTCTGCCAATGGTTGTGTCGATGGTGGAGACGGTTATGTTGGGGGTGGTGGGCTGGTGGCCATGCTTTGTTTGGTGGCTGTGGGTGGTGGAGGTGTTTTGTGTGGTGGTGGGGGCTGAAGTGGTTTCTGCCAGTGGTTGTGTCGTTGGTGGAGAAGGTTATGTTGGGGTGTGGGCTGGTGGTCGTGCGTTGTTTGGTGGCTGTGGGTGGTGGGGGTGTTTTGTGTGGTGGTGGGGGCTGAAGTGGTAATGCTAGGGGTATGTGACCAAGTATTTGGTTACCTGTGACCATGTATTTAACTGTGACCTAAAAATTTGACGATATGTGACTACAAAATAATCTGTGACTAACAAATTTCAAAATATGTGACCAATGAAATTAACCATTTTTTCATCTGTGACCATAAAAAAATCTGTGACCGATTAATTTGAGAATATGTGACTGCGTGATCTATAAATTTTGATCTGTGACCAATTAATTTTGAAATCTGTGACCAACGAATTAATTGTGACCTATAAATTTTTTTATTGTGACCGTAAATTGTAAATCTGTGACCAGAATAGTCACCGGAATAATTGTCGGAATCGGAGCAATCGTCGGAACGGTCGTCGGAGAAGAGTGGTGGTCGGAATGATCGTCAGAATATTCCCCGGAGTGATATAAGTGGTGCATGTGGGATGAATTAATTATATTATATTGGAATTAAATATTTAATAATAAATTGATTTAATAATTTATTATTTCATAAATAAATAAATAAAACCTGATTTTTGAATTTTCAAACTAAAAACCTGATTTTTGATTTGGTGTAAAGTAAACACCTTATTTATGAATTTTTCCCAAAATTCAAACCCATCCAATGACTCACTGTTCTCTACACTCTCCTCTCTTGTATGCCTAAGTGATTTTACGGTGTACCAGCCATCAATTGTGTATAAGATAAACTCATTTTCAGGGAATCTGCTGCTCCATTGTTCAAAGATAGGATCCTGTAAGTTTTATTTCTAACCCATTGTTCTACTTTTTGTGGCGGTGGGTTTTGAATTTTGAAGGCGACTCATTTTTCAAATTGGGAAAGAGGGAAAAAGAGCCAATCGTTTAAAGGTTTGGGATGATATGTGGGTGTTGAACTATATACGGTGTTATTTTGCTAAGATAGGGGTGTTAGAGATTTGACCTATTTCTATGTA
>CM032645.1:7143533-7202785 GCA_019097785.1 Fraxinus excelsior | reverse complement strand
AATCATTCTATTGGAATTCACTGTAACCCAAGTGTTGATCAAAGGACATATAACATGCCGAGTGTTTCACAAGTTGCTGCTATTGTGGTTGATCATGACGATTGTGACGAGCTTCATATGCGTGATATAGTGGTTCTCTGTAAAAATGGAAACAAAAATAGAATACAATATTATTTTGGATGTTATGACCCACTTCAGTATCCACTTTTATTTCCTTACGGTGAAATAGGATGTCACCAAGGTATTGAACGAATTAATACCAGTCAAAAGAAGCAACGCTTTTGCAAAAATGAAGACATCGTTAATGCTGTTCAATTCTCTTCACCTGAAGAGTTGATTCAGAAGGAAACAACACGTAAATTTATTAAATCACCATCTTTTAGATCTCTTGACTTATATGCTTACACAAATTGTTAAGAAGATTTCTTGTTGTTATGTATGAATTGTTCATTTTTTTATGTTAATTTATTTTCTATTTTTTTTCAGTGATGGAAAATAAGAGAACGAGGACACAAGTTTCATGTAGAGAATATTATTGTTATAAACTACAAATAAGATTATTATCAAATTCAATATTATTACATCTGTAAGGCTTTTACAGCAATATGTTGTCGACATGTATGTGAAAATTGAGACATCTAGATTAGATTATTTTCGACATAATCAGAGCGTTCTTAGAGCTGAATTATATCAAGGAATTGTTGATAATCTTGAAATTGGTGAAAAAAGAGGTCATAAAATTGGATGTGTGATAGTTTTGCCTTGATCCTTTATTGGTGGGCCTAGAGACTTAAGAAAAAGGTATATGGATGCTATGTCTTTGGTGCAGAGATTTGGTAAACCCGGTAACAATGACCTGCAATCCCAATTGGCTAGAAATTAAGGAACAATTGAAGTATAATGATGAAGCTCAAAATAGACCAGATTTAATAGCTCGAATTTTTAAAGCAAAACTTGAAGAATTGAAGGAAGATATTTTGAAAAAACACATATTTGGACATGTTTCCGCGCATATATATGTTATAGAATTTCAAAAAAGAGGACTCCCACATGTGCATTTTTTGTTGATTTTAAGGAAAGATGCTAAGATTACTTATCCTGATTTGGTTGATAAATTTGTTCATGCCGAGATTCCGGATGAAAGTAAATATCCATATCTCCATTCTCTTGTTATTATACATATGATACATGGTCCTTGTGATATTTTAAATTCAAAAAATGTTTGTATGAATAACAAAAATAGATGTAGATTTGATTTCCCAAAAACTTTTAGTGCATGCACAGTCCTAGATAAAAATTGTTATCCTAGATATAAAAGACCTAATAACGGAAAAAAGGTAAAAATTAGAAATCATTATTTGGATAACAGGTGGGTAGTTCCATATAATCCATATTTATTAACGAAATATAATTCCCATATTAATGTTGAGATATGTTCAACAATTCAGGCTGTTAAATATTTATATAAATATGTTTATAAAGGGCACGATAAAGTTGATTTTGTTGTAAATGAAGATGATCCCAATTTTGTTTATGATGAAATAAAAATGTACCAATCAGCTAGATGAGTATCTCCGCCTGAAGCTATGTGGAGAATTTTTGCATTTTCCTTATATGATATGAGTCCATCTGTTATTGTTCTACAACTGCATTTAGAAAATTATCATTCGATTACTTACAAAGAATTTGATGATTTGGAAAAAATTGTGAAAAAAGATTATTTCCAAAAGTCAATGTTGACAGAGTATTTTCGTACTAACGGTACCAGTGCTAAGGCAAAAACATTGCTATACAGAGAATTTCCAGAACATTTTGTGTGGGATCCAAAATGTAAAGTATGGTCTGAAAGGAAAAATAAAACTTCTTCAATAGGACGAATTGTTTCTGTAAATATTATGGAAGGAGAGAGATATTATTTAAGAGAGCTTCTAAACCATGTTAAAGGAGTAAGTTCATATGATGATTTAAAAATAGTGAATGAAGTTTACGCTTCGACATTTTGTGAAGCTGCGGTATTACATGGTTTGCTTAATGGTGATACTGATTGTGAAATGTGTTTACATGAAGCTTCTCAGTATCAAATGCCATTTACGCTGCGTCAATTATTCGCTACAATTTTAGCATTGTGTGATCCACATAATCCCAAAAAATTATGGAACACATTTAAGCAAAATATGATGGAAGATTATGTACAACAAGGTTTAACTACCAAAATGGCCGAATTAAAAGTTTTGAACGAGCTACATGAAATATTACATCTTTCAGGTAAAAGTCTGAATAGTTATGGAATTGTTGATCATATTTTAAACTTTTAAGAAAACAATCATAGTTCAAAAACTATTGCTAATGAATTAGACATAGTCGTTTCTGATGAAGATATGCTATGTGAAATTAAATTAAATTTTGAGCAAAAAAAAGCATATGATATGATTTTAGGTGATGTTTTCAACAAAAAAGAATGGAATTTATTTTATTGATGGCCCTGGAGGGACAGGAAAAACATTTTTAAATCGCTCTTTACTTGTAGCTGTAAGAACAAAAGGGATTGTTGCTTTGGCTACAGCATTTTCAAGAGTAGCAACGAGATTACTTCCTGGAGGTAGAACTGCACATTCAAGATTCAGAATCCCTCTTCAAGTAAGTGTTAAATCAACCTGTTCAGTTAGCAAACAATCTTCCTTAGCTAAATTATTCTGGATGACACAATTAATAATATGGGATGAAGCTCCCATGCTAAATAGATTAGTTATCGAATCATTGGATACAATGTTACGAGATATTACAGAAAATAATGTGTCGTTTGGAGGAAAGGTAATTGTTTTAGGAGGTGACTTTCATCAAGTATTACCTGTTGTTCCAAAAGGTCAAAAAGAAGATATAATTAATGTGGCATTTGTTAATTCATATTTATGGCCAATTGTTAAAAAAATAAAACTGGTTAAAAATATGAGAGCTGAATTGGATTTGCCTTTTTCTGAATATCTATTACGAATTGGAAATGGGACTGAAAGTTTACATTCATGCAATATGATTAAACTTCCAAATGAAATGGTTATTGCTCATGAAAATGAAGCCAATTCTGTGAAAAAATTGATAGATGTTGTATTTCCTGAATTAGACGATTACCCGAAAAATATTGAACATATGATTAATAGAGTCATATTAACTGCAAAGAATGAGAATGTAGATTTTATAAATGCTATCTTAATAGAATAGTTTCCTGGGGTCTCAATTAAATACTATAGTTTTGATGAAGCAGTTGATACAAATAAACAAGACTTTGATGAAGATTTCTTAAATACATTAACTCCTAATGGTATTCCATCACATGAATTAATTTTGAAGTTAAATTGTCCTATCATTTTATTGAGAAACATAAATCCATCTTAAGGCTTGTGCAACGGAACTAGGCTTATCTGTAAAAAATTTGATGCTAACATAATTGATGCTGTAATTGCTGTTGGAGAATATAAAGGAAAGAGAGTTTTTCTACCCCGCATACCATTTATACCTCTTGAAAATGATATGAGTCCAATTCGATTCAAAAGAACTCAATTTCCAGTTTGTGTTTGCTTTGCAATGAGTATAAATAAAGCTCAAGGACAAACTCTTGATTTCGTTGGATTATATTTACCCGAGCATGTATTTTCACATGGTCAAGTTTACGTTGCATTATCAAGAGCAAAAACAAGTAAATGTGTTAAAATTCTTGTAAAACCAACCGAGAATAACAAAATACATACAAATTGTACGAAAAATGTTGTGTATAAAGAAATTTTAGCTGCAGTTAGTTCTTCTTGAATAATATCTTACTTTTTTTTTTTTTTTTTTACAAATTCTTGATGAAAATCTGTAGCGACGAAACAAAGGACTCCAGCAACATCAATAAGCAAAGGACTCCAGCCACATCAATAGGCGGACATAATTTTTAATTGGAGGAAACCATATCCTAAATTCAGATATAGATCCCATTTCACTTTTCATTTTTTTCTACATTCTTTTCCCTTCAGCTCAATGCAAGAATAAATTTATTTGGTTCATTTCTTTTTCATGATAATCTATCTTTGAGTCTAATTCTACATTTAATCATACATATATATTTTTTTTTTTGCTTCAACACATCAAAGTTGGTAAACATATGTCATAGGATCCATTTTTGCATAATTTGTTCTTATATATGTTAGGACCCATGATGTTCGACTATCATCTTTTTATATTTTAAATACTAAGATGCTTGACCTTCTTGAATTCTTGTGATATCTATCTCTCTTGATTTTTATGGGTCATAGACATGATGGAAATTCAAAATCTATCCACGTTCCTATGAATCTTGTAATATTTAATGGATATTTTTGTAAACAAATTCAATCTGAGGTATGTTATACACTTTTAGCAAGAACCTATTTTTATTGGATTTAAATTTTAATCCTCAACAGATCTTGCCCCGTGGTTATTCACAAATGTAATCTTGAAATGCATGTTTTTTCACTGTTGGATTTCCCATATTTATAATCAATCGGAATGATGAACCATTAACACATGGTCAGGTCACTGATTATTTCTGAATTGTAGAAATTTTGAGGTTAGTGTATTATCACATTGGAGCTTAATTATTTTAGGAGCACATGAAAAATTCGTCGTAAAAAAATTCTTCAGTTTTGTCACTTCAAAATTCATTGATCGCGTTTTGTTTTTTACTAATTTCACTTGTGCTTCTATTTTGCAAGATGAACTTTAAGGTGTTTATGTGCGGTTGTTTTAACTTTTAAACAAATTATATAATGCTATTATATTATGTGTCGATTTTATTGTTGGAGTGTAGACATACAAGATATTGCATTGAAGCTTAATACACAGATTCTGAACACTACCGTTCAATCTGTTGCTTTGAGTCTGAATAAATTTATTCAGGCTTATTCCTCACCATTGAGGTATGTATATTTATATTGATTATTTTTACTGTGTTTTTGTAATAATAATTTATAAAATTTATCAAACATTTTCTCTGTTTTTTTTTTCAGGCTGAGTTATGGTCTCAAGAAAAATGCCGCAATTGAAAAAAAATAACCATTGTGTACAACGGGAAGGTCTTTAATTTTGGTCTTTCTGCACTCAAGGTCTATCTGTTGGTTGCATTTTTAATCCAATTTCTTTTGGTTTTTACACTTATTGATCATAGAGAATTTATCGGTGCACAAAACTGCTGCTGGTTTTTTCTTTTTGCTCCAGCAGGCTTCACAATGAGTTACTGTGGCATTTGTCACTCAAAAACGTTTTAGCATTTGTACTTCATTTTTTTGCCTGTGGCTTTTGTTTTAGGGAAAAGAAATAGTTGGAGGCTGCATGGAATATTTGTGGCTTAACTGCTCTGATTTCTCGTGAATTGAGATAGAAACATGTTTCGTTTTATTTTAGATTTATAAAATAGTAAGAAATTTAGAGTATATCTTGCTGTTGGTTTGTCCATGTCTATTTATGTTTTATGTGTTTTAGCACAAGCAAGAAATATCGATTTATTTATGTAGAATTTTTTTAAATTGTGTTTTGTGGTTCTTTTTTACATATTGCTGCTTTAATTTTACAAGGAATATTTCAGCCGCAACTTGGAGCATTCGGTGAGAAATTTATCGTGTGAAATCTGCTCATTCCATATGATTATGTCTTGTTGAGAGAAAACTAAATGTGGATAATGACACTACTGCTTGCTTTTGTAATAGTGCAAAGTGATTAAAGCATGTTGGCTAAGCTTTACAGTTTAAGAAAACAAGTTAGTTTTAAGTAAATAATTTTTTATTCATCAATTTTGGAATAAGTAAGATACTTAATTTGATTGTAAAGAAAGAATTACTTTCAACTAGCTTTTATTATTTAAAAATAAAAAAGAAGTAATATATCCATATATGTGTTTGTAAATTAAAAAAATTATTTACAAATAGGTTTTACTTATTTTCAGCTTAACCAAACATGAAAAAGACTTTCATTAGATGACAGGAGAACCATTATGGCTAATCATCATACAATAATTCTGAAGCTTGTCTATATATTTGGGAGCGTTCCATAAGGTTATCCCTCAATTTTGTAAGGTTAAAAGAAAAATACCGAACTTTTAACAAATCACCTTATGTTTAACAAATCACCGGTGTTGTCTTGCCCAATTCTATATGCAATGTCACCGGTATTGATTTAATGATTTTCCGATTTTCATGCGTTTAGAACAGGATTGGATTACTCACATTTGTGTTTTATATTTCGAGATCAATAGTTACAATGCAAGCACACAAAAAGGCGCCTGCTGATATGCAGTGCAAGGACAAGATTCTAATCCAGAGTGTTGTTGCTCCCAGGGGCACAACAAATAAGGATTTAACCGCGGAAATGGTGGGGTTTAGTTTTCTATAGAAAATAATTCATAAAGCTTGCTTTAACATGGTAGTTTGCTTGGAATTAATTGTTCGGTTAATCTTTTCAGTAGTTTCACAGGAAGGACGACAAGATTTTCAATGAGGTTAAATTGAGGGTTGTCTACATTCCTGCTAATCCGCCCTCTCTTGTACCCGAAGGAGATGAAGAAGGTTCTCCAAGAACATCTTCAGTTGAGGATGATAATAGAACATCTTCATTACCTGAGGCTGTAAGTTCTTATTTTCTTTGTTTTTTGGCAAATTCCTCCGTCAATTCTGCTGAAACATGATGTCTTTGTTTCTTCATTCTAGATTAGAATGGAAGCTCAGCTTTAAATCTTTCATTATGCATGGACTTAACAAAATGTTTGCCGAAGTTTAAAACGTACTCTTCAAGTCACTTTTTGTTTCTAAACATATTTGGATAGGTTACTTTTTTCTTATTTATAAGTAGAAAATTTCCCTTTTTTTTTTTTTTTAAGAATGAGGTGGAGGTTACTTTCAAACTAACTTATTTCCAACTTTGATTTATATTTACTTTTAAACTTATTTACTGGTAAGTAAATTTTTAATATTAGCAAACCATGCAATTAATTCACCATACAAAAGGATTCCTCATGTTTTTCTAATTATGTCCGGAATGGCTGCGTCGATGTTTGTTTCCTTTAAGGCATTTCTTTTTATTTATAAGCTGAGTGATTGTGGATTAGTACATTATTGTGCAAAATATGAAACTAACTTTGTTTGTATTATGTTACCATTTCTACTGCTATTTTGTTCTGGATGACTGTATAGTTAAGTTGAGTTTAGATGTTTCATGATTTTGTTGCTTCAATTTTTCTTATTGTTTCTCGTTTCATATTGAAACTGGAGTTGTAATTTTTACAATATCTTTTGTCTATAGGCAAGGTCTATGATCTCAAAGATCACCGAGGAGAAAGCATCTGCTATTCAACAAAATAAGAAGCTCCAGGAGGAATTGGTATGTTCTTAATGTCTTTACACTTGAATGAGAGCTCCTGCTGAAGACATTGCTTCCCCCATAAAAAGAAAAAGTTACTTAAAAATATTTTGAAATTATTTTTAAGATTATCCAAACAAGAAGCATGTTTGCACAAGTTGAGTAGATCATAATTATTCCTTTCTGGATTCAATAGAAGTGTTTGGGTAAAATTATTAACAACTTTTTTAGGAGGAAGAGTATTAGGTCCCACGAAATGGTAGTAGTTGTAAATGTGAAGTAGAAATTGATGTTAGGCTTCGACCGAATAGAAAAAGTAACTTTTTAGTAAATTTCTATTTCTCGCAAATACGCTGCATTTTGTAGGCTCTTCGCCTCGTTGTTTTTTTTTGGGCTTCGGTTCTGTCTCTCGATGGTTTGGACAACGGATTTCTTCTTGGTTATTGCATCGATTTCTTCTTCTTCTGTAGAGATCTAACGCATTTGTGAGTATAGTTGTTATCTGCATCGATTTCTTCTTTCGTATTTGTTTTGTTGAGTTTTGTGCCCTATTTCCCCATTTCTGAAATCAATGGAAGTTTTCTTTCTCAATCGCCTCTACCGTAGAGATTTCTTCCTCTTCTTTCGCCGTTTGATGCCACCCCCGCACTGCCCGGAATCTGACGAAGTGTGCGCTCACCTCTCCAAGCCCTGGGTCAAGTCCAATTTGATCCTGAAAACATATATCTCTGAGTTTGTTTATAAATATTTGCAAAGAATTCCTTGTTGATTGTTTGGAAATTTTTTCATTACCCGATATGTTAAATTGATGGCAATTTTTCTCTTTCCTGGATGGTTCATTTAACAGTTGATTTTCGAATCGATGTGATTCCCTTTTGAATACTCTATTTCTGTTAAACTTTAGGTTCTATGGTTTGCAAAAGAAAAGGTATTTTGTTGTTATTAAAGATTAGAGTTCGAGTTTAGTGTATTGGCTGATCTGTTCGATTTGTGTACAGGGTACAAGCAATCAATAGGACATTCGGGAATCTGGAAAGACAACGATTTCATTTCAGATTTTTGTTCTTAATTGAGAAACAGGTCGATAAACTGTCTGGTTTACTTACAAAACTTAAGGTATCAACAATGCTCATAACAATACTTTTCGCTAAGTGATGAATGAAGATAATTAGATGCTATTTGCATGTTATAATGAGGATTGTCACTGTTTTTGATAGCTATTATAGTAGACGTGTGGTTTCTCCTGTCATCTTTGTCTATGTTGTTCCATGTTGAAGGCCCATATATATATAGTTGAAGACTTGAGATTTTGGTACTAGATGCATTTTTTTAGCAGAATGTTGGGCAAATAAGATGTGAAAGTTACGTTCAGCAGAAATAATTCTCACCTAATCAACCCAACCAAATTGATTCAATAATTTAAGCAGAACATGAAAAAGTCAATCATGTACAGTGAATTATCTATTTCACTTCATTCACGAATCATTGTAAAATAGTTTTCATGCTTCAATGTACAAATGCAATTCTCTCAATGAAGTGCTTTTTTTTTTGCTAAAACATAGTTGGTCTGGGGTAGCTTTTGCTTTTCTACAAAATGTAAGTCCAGTTGTCAAACAGGATATGTCATTTAGTACGTAATGTTCAATAATACATAGCCACGTCATTTTCCTCTAAAGATGTGAGATATATGTGAAAGCAGGGAAAATATAAGTTGAAATGCATTTTTATGAGATTTGTTGTAGTGTTCATTATGTCCCAAAGTGAAGTTTGTACCGGCTTATTACACTTTTGCAGCAGTGGGATATTATAACAAGGACATTATAACAAGCACATAATGGGCATGTTTGGAAAGAACCAAATGGGGCATAATGTTCCATTCATACGACACGAAACACGAAAGGATGATAAATAAAAGGAATTAATAATACTTATTCAAATCAATGACATAGTTTTCCACACATCACACAATGTCATCAAGGAATGCACAACTAGCATAATTCTGCTTGGAATGATATTTCATCTGCAGTCTTTGAGCATGCATATCATGTTTATTTTATTTCGATTTCATCATTGATTGCCATTCACTATGGTATGGAATATGATATTTATGAGATTTTTTGTTATTTTTTTCCTTCTTTCACAACATCCAAACCAAAAATACCTAAGGTCCGTTCTTTTGATGATACGCTTTATTTTCATTTTTTTGTTCGATCTTTGTAGATGCCAAGTTCAAGATACGTAAAGTTATGTTTAGGGGTGGTTAGGGTTTAGGGTGTTATGTATATGTTTTTTTGATTTTTTCATCCGTGGTGTTGAATGTGAAATTTTTTGTTGAATCTACGATTTCTGTTTAAATTTTTTCAATCTTTTGGTGTTTAGTTTTAGATCTTCCACTTTTTGCTACGTTTTTATGAGATCGAACAAAAAAATACCTAAACTAAGTTCATTTCACATTTTTGATTTGTTTTTGCGGTTAATTTATTACTTTTATCTTTGATTTGAGTTGTGTGAAACTCTTACAGTAGGATGGACATTTTTTTTGGTTTTTCTTAGGAGATCAACCAAAAAATGCCTAAACTGTGTTTATATTTCATATTATTGAGAGGTCGTTGTAACTTGGAGTTTTGAAGAAAGGTTTGACAAAAGTTAAAGAATGTAATAAGCCACTGATGATGTGTAAATTGTGGAATGTTACAAAGTAATAGACATGGTTTAGTTGATTATTATAAAACTGGAATCATTTTTACTATTGGTCAGTTTTTTACGTTACCCTTAGAGGATGAAAGAATAAGGTGAGAAATGGTTTCGGAACTTGTAAATTAGTTTTTGTTGTGTTGTTTATGATGGATTCAATATGCCATTGTGTTAATTATATGAGTTACATAAGTTTAGTTGAAGTATGTGCTTTTGTTTTGAAGAATGCTTTTACGTGTGGAACTTTTCGATTTTCAGCCTTAAGTTTACTCCATCATTTATTACTTTTATTTTATGTACCTAAAATATTTTCATTTCATGCTTTTGTTGTGTGTTTTGGGTTCTAATTTATTAGTTTTATTTTTTTTCCAAGTTGTGTGAAACTCTTGCAGCAGAACATAACGTTAGCAACAAAATTTAGGAATGCTGACCACAGGTACCTCAATTTCATATTTGATTTGTTTGAAAGTTACTTTTTTAAAAATAATTGGTGATGTTTGCATATTTGTTTTTTAGTTTTAGATTCTAATGTCGTTGTATGTTTGAACTAAACTTTGTTTCCTCATTATTTTAATTTATGTATTGTTCAATTATATATATATATATATATATATATATATATATATATTTTTTTTTTTTTTTTTTTTTTTTTTTTTCTTGCAACGAGTCCTACATTGAGTCGATTGAGGTTTGTTTAATGAACACTGAACATCGATTCATTTGAATGGGTTTATGTATGAGCATGTTTGTCATTGATCTGTAGGTTTTTATTTTTGTTACAAAAAGTGCTTCACTTGCTTCCAGTGTCAACTCAAGTTTTCACTTTAAGATTGAATGAGGTAACTGGAGCTGGTTCAAGTAATTTCTAATTATAAATAGTTTTTTACGGAGAAAATTTTAAAAAGATTTTGAAATTTTTTTTACTTTTTTGAGTTCTGAGTTACCTTTATGTCTAGCCAACATGCTTTATTGTCTATGACAAATTGTTATCCATACATGGACTCGGCCAAACCAATCACTACAGCGGACCATTTCTTGACGGCTTAAACTCATAATTTTGGGTCCCCTTCATCTTCATGGATAAAGATAGGGAATAATTGAAATCAAATTCCATAATTGGACGAGCTGATTATTAAGCAAAGTAATGGGAATTTCTTGTGATAAACCTAATCTGGTGTTATCTGACCAAAGATAATAAAGGAAACATTTATTCTCCATTCCATTTAAGTTTAACAGATTACAACTGTTCCAGCAACTTAATTGTGCTTATTTTTCTTTGCTTTTCTTCCCTGTTATAGTTGGTTCAAAATGCATAAGATGTGAAATCTATCTTTATCTTCTTTCTTCCGCACATACATGGACTAGCTGCTGGAAGAATTTATTATTTTCATATGCCGAGACCAATACTTCAGGATGTTAGCTTCTTTCTACTTCCGGTGAGAATTATATATTTATGTATTTTCATTGGATATTTCTACTGATGAGATGCCTACTCGCTTTCCGGCTTTACTCATCTCAAACTTCTGGAACTATTATAGGAGCTTCGACAAGACAAAACTTACATCAGTGAAACTGTATTTACATTCGTCTTTCTATCATTTGTCTTGGTAAGTTTTCTCATTTACTGATTTAACATTTACTTCCTCCAATTGTTGTTCTTTCAAGTTTTCCTTCATGTATTGATTTTGGTTGATGCTTTGGTGCAGTGGACTTTCCACCCCTTCATCTTCAGGAGCAAGAAAATGGATGTTAACTATAGTCCAACTTTTTGTAGAGGATCACAAAGCTGTCTCTATCCTCCTTACCAAGCAGAACCAGATAGAATGGTGGAAGTACCTGGTGAAGGGTGAGCCGAAGATTAATATCCAAAAAGTAGAACCTGAAACCAGCAACTTTCAGATTTGGACGTCGAAACGCGTTCAACTATGGAAAAGATGATGGTAAGCTCTAATACGCCATAGCAGCATTTGCACCTATGTTTTTACTTTCACGATCATATGCATATATTTTGAAGATTGTTACCTGGTCAAGATTGTATTAGGGGCCAGTAATTAAATGGTGACCCAATCCGAAAAGAATTGTATTTAAAATGATGACTCTATTTAATTTTTGGTACTGTACACATTGTTTCAGTGGAATCATTTTCTCAGTTTATCCTTAGTAAAAGAACTTGGGAATTATTGTCTGGATCTCAAAACCAAGAATTATTGTGCAGTATATTTCTACAACTAAAAAGTAATAGTTACCGTCCAAAATTTCTTGTGCTCCCACATCCTACAAAAAAAAATATTAAAAAAATGAATAGTTACTTACTTGAATTTCATAAATTGTTTATTTGCAGTAAATTTGCAGGCTTCTACTTTATGTGTTCTACAAGCAAACATTAATTATTACTGTCCTTTTTTTTTGTTTTTTCTATTCTACATCTAAACATGAATAGGTTATGTCCTTAATTTCTTGTGAAACTGACAGTACTGTCAGTCCATTCACCTACTTTTACACCATACGTTTGCATGTTTGTGTATGTGTGTGTACACATATCTAAACATTAAAAAACATATATATACTACTACATACAATTACTTATAAAAACATTGCTCAGTTCATCCTACATTTTACAAATTACTTGAACAAGGTAGACATTTTCTCTCTGACTTTAAACTACATTTATTTCTTAACAAATACAAAGTAGTAGTTACTTCCATATCTTGCCATAATGCTATTTTTTCAATTATTATTCATCATTGTTCATCATGCTTTTGCATTCTAACTATTTTGTGTTTTCTGATTTATATTTTTTCTAGAAACCATGGCACCAAATCACAAATTAATCCCTGATATTGCACCACGAGAAACTGGATGGACATGTAAGGTAGTGGTTGTGGAAAAAACAGCTCCAAGAACATCACAAAAAGGAAATGGAATGTATCAACACCTATGGCTACTAGATACTGAGGTAATATTTTCCCAGTACAAATTTTTCCTGTTTATTTTAAATCATATTATGAACAAAATATATATTCCAGCTTCTGTGGTGTATTTTACATAGTTGCATTTCCAAATTTTGGTAAGTTTGCTAATTACATTTGTCTGCTACATTTGTTCATTAATTATTTGTGTAGGAAAACAAAGTCCAAGCAACCATATTTGCTCAAAATGTCAAGGCTCTTGAAAATACTTTGGTACCATCGAAGACATACTTGATCTCAAATGCATATGTCAAGCAAACGGATGAACGATTTAGATCAGTTTTTGGAGATAAACAGTGGACAATTAGTGGTTCAACCTGAATTGAAGAATTAAATTAAGACCATAGCCCTCTTGTGGAATCGTGTTTTCATTTTACACCATTTGACGAACTCGAAAACTACATTGATATGGACCACAAAGTAGGTAAGTCTTACTACTAAACAGAGATGGAAGCTGAAATTTAAATAAATAGTAATATTTTTACTTCAAAACTAATCCAGAAAAACTTACCCATGTTTTTCTACATAGCATTTGTTGGCATTGCTGTTGATGTTCGTCCAAAACGAAGAATTTCTGCCAACAAAAATGCAGATTCCACAGTCCAAGACATTGTTCTTATCAATGAAAGTTATGCATACATAAATATGAATTTTTAAATACAAAGTGATAGTGTTCCAATTCATGCAACTAATCTGGAATTTAATATCTTCATTTGCAGATTGCAAGCAATTATCCTGACCATCTGGGACAATTTTATCGATCGTGAAGGCACTGAAATCATTGACTGCCTTATGAAAAAACCAGTTATTGTTGGAAATCATTTAAAAGTCACATCTTTTAGAGGTAAATCAAATCAGAATTTTATCTTTACAATTAGTAAACCTTTGTTCTTAGCTCAGTATAACTTAATTACATAATTATATTTTATTGAACAGGAATGTCACTATCCACAAAAGCAAACAGTTCAATCCTCATTAATCCAAAATTTGAAAAACTTGCTGAAATAAAACAATGGTTAGTATGCATATATTTTTATACACTTTTTACATCGTAGATCTACAGTTCATCATGCAATTAGACCTCATTCGTTACTTAAATTTATAACTACCACTTATTTACAAGGATTGAAAGACACAAAGAGATGTTGACAGAGATGGTCACTCAAAGAACATATGAATTGCCGAATACATCAACTATTTCGCCGCCTCAGATGAATAAAATTATCAACATCAAGAACATTTTAGAACACTCACCAACGGTAAACGAAATACTAATATACTGAAAATAAGACCATTTGTATTTAGTTTCAATTTCGTTTCATTTCTTCATAAATGGAGATTTACTTTCGCAAATTTGGTAACATTCCTCCTACTTGTCCCAGCGCAAACCATCATGGATAAAAGGAAAGATCGAATTGAAGACAGGTGCTCAATCACTTTGGTATATGGCATGTGATACTTGTGGTTGGATGTCTTTCGCTCAACTCAATGAAATGTATTCTTGCAACTATTGCAAATACATGCATGCCAAAGCAATTCCAAGGTAATAAACAATACATGTCAGATTATGTACACCAAATGACCACTCTATATATAGTTTCATTTCTATTAATTTCAAAATGCATGATACTACCCATGTACATCTATGCCAGAGCAAGATGCAATGTCCTAATTTCTGATGACACCAGCACTATTACTGCATCTTTATTTGGTGATGTGGCTGAAAAATTCTTGCAATTTTCAGCTGAGGAACTGATGAAAGACAATATAACGATACAATTTTTTGCTATGAATTGTTACATCACATTTACCAGTATTTTCAGTTTACATTCACAAGTATGTTAAACATTTTATTATCTTCATGCAGCCGGAGCACTTCATCAATGCTCAAAACTCCAATTGTGAAATTGAAGACCATTTTATTTACATGAAATTTGGAAACCCAGATCCAAAAACCAATCAACCAAGATTTGATGTAATCTATGTTCTTCAGAACACCCATGCATATAAATCTATATCTTCTCCGTATCAGGTCAAAGAAAAAAATGTCCCATATTGCAGCAGTCTACCTAATGCACGAAGGACCCCTGGTGTTCGAAAAGGAAAATATTGAACAACTGAAAAAACAGAAAATGGCGACGACCAGTTATCGTGATGTTGAAAACAGTGATGCAAATCCACAAATCACTACGGCTGATCCAATGAAGAACTAACTCTACGAGTTGAAGTACCCGTGAAATTACCTTCATTTTGTTATTCTAAAATCCAACTTTTTTGCTGCAAGACTTTTGTACATCCCACCATGTTACAGTGTGCCGATACATTTCATAGAATTTAGCTTAGTTTTTGGAAGCTTGCTTTTTGCTTATCAACTGGGGATCAGTATGTAAATTTTATATGAATATAAATAAAGGTAGCGTATCTATGAAATCTAATTATTCACATATTTTGTTTCACCATGTACAACCATTTCACATTGTTGACACTATACAACTAAATCTTACAGATTCTAAAATAGAGCATTGTTATAACAAAATCTATACCCAAATTATAACAGTCATCGTGCAACGCACGATCCTCCACTAGTCTTTTAAAAATAACAAATTAGAAAACTACTCCTAAAACTAAATAAAATATTTTCTTCGTAACTAGTACGCTCAATCCCCCCCAAACCCCAAAACTTTGGGAAGCCTTAATCCAGAACCTATATATCCGGCTAAAACTCCAACAACTAGATCGCCATTTTGCTCTCTCTATCTCTCTCTCTATCTGGTTTGTCACCGTTTGTTTTCTTGATTTTGGGTTAGTTTGTGTTGATTTATTGGAGACGGTGAGAGCAGGAAGACTGAAAATGAGAACAAGAAATTAGTTGTCGTGTGCTTCTTTATTTTGATTTTTCGTTTTAAGGCAAGATTTGCTCAAGGATTTGTTTGAGGGTTTGGTATTTCTTTTCTTCAATTGCTTGAGCCTCTGATGTTGGACTTGTGGCGGGAGGATCCCAAGTTGTCGCTATCCATTGTGGTATTTTCGATGGCTAGAGAAGAAATCGAGATTTAACTCTGGTGCAAGTTCTTGGGATGACAACAGTGGTGGTGCTGAGAACGAGTCTCTCAGAGTTGTTCTTGACAAGAGGAGACCACGAATTGGCGGACTCAGAGTTGGAAACATGGCATTCTAGCCTGCAATTACCATTAAGAGCTAATTTCTCTAGTATATAGTTATTTGAAGATCTCCAAATTGATTTCTTGTTAGTTCTTTTGTTTAATTTTGTCAAAAACTTATTTTGTTAGGATCTGCTACTATTCTCACATTCTTGCGATTTTTCGTATTTAAACGAATATTTAGATGTCTAATATTACTTGATAATTTTTTTTTTGAATGGGGTTTCTATATTTATGTTTTAAATGTGCTGATTTTGGGTTACTGTTTTGATCTTATTATCAATGATCTTCCAATTTTGATATATTTGATACTTGCTAGTCTTGCTTATGGGGAAAATAGCGGTTGTGGTTTCGTTGGATTCAAACCTATAATTTCTGGGTATGTGGCATTGTGCCTGTTTGTCAAGGAAAACCCTTGTAAATCAAGGAAAAATATATCTCTAATAGTTGATGTTCTGATTCTGGGTATTTTGGCTTTAAGATTGGTAAACTGAGTATCTGTGGCATTATAGTTTGTTTTGGTAAGTTGGGATGCTGGTCTGTAGCTCTCCAAGTTAATTTCTTTCATAGGTCATGGGGGAAGTGATGGATTGAATGGATATGAGGATTTATACATTGTGATTTCTAGTAAATCAACATTTGCGGAATGGTTTTGGTAATCAAGATTTTTGAAGAGAGAATCACTTATTTTTATTTTCTAACAATTTTGATTGAAGTTTGGTTGGAAATTAGAGAGAGAATCGGGGGTTGTATGAGAAGAATAGTTGTGAATGAATGATTTGTCACTTTTTGGATTGGTGTTTTGTCGAATGTTTTCGATTCGTGTTTTGTCACTTTTTCGAATGTTTGCAGTTTTTTTTTTAAAACTTGTCACTTTTTTGAACATTTTGTCAATTTTTTTTATTCATGTCAATTTTTTAGTGTTTGTCACTTTTTTCTATCACCTTTTTTTTATTGTCACTTTTTTCTTATCACTTTTTAAGTAACAAACATCATTTTTTAATCAGTATGTGGATAAAAAAGTGACAATTTTCATAAAAAAAAGTGGCATTGTGGCACTTTTTCTTTTTACACGGTATTTTTTACTTCCTAAAAACCTTTCTAGTAAATCAATATTTGCAGAATGATTTTGGTAATCAAGATTTTTGAAAAGAGAAGCACTTATTTTTATTTTCTAGCAATTTTGATTGAAGTTTGGTTGGAAATTAGAGAGAAAACTTGGGGTTGGATGAGAAGAAGAGTTGTGAATGAATGATTTGTCACTTTTTCGATTAGTGTTTTGCATGGGCGGAGATAGGGGTGGGCTGTAGCCCACCCTTGCCCGAGCCCAACTATTTTTAACAAAAAAAAAAAAAATTGGTTAAAGCCCAATTTTTTCCACAGTCAAATCCAATAGCCCACCGTCCAAGTTCAATCCATTAACCCACTATCCTAGCCCATTTTATTTGAAAAATTAAAAGCCCATGTAAAATTAAAACTAATTCTCACTCATTGACCCAAAAGGCAAAACCCTCTCTCATCTCTCTCACACCCTACGTCCCCCTCTATCGAAAGCAAAAGCCAAACCATCTCCGAATACCCGTGAGACTTCCACTTTTTCAATTTGTTAAGTAATTTCTTTAACTATGGCTTTCTCTTGTTGAAAATGGTGTTTAGTTAATAACACTTAAATTATGGATTTGAACTTAGGCCCCGTTTGATTGGCAAAGTTTTCTAGGGAAGTAGGAAAATCTTTTCATTTTTCCAACTTTTGTAGTGTTTGATTGGCGAAATTTTCCCGGGAAAATATTTTCCAACTTTCTAAATTTTCCACCTTTTTGAGGAAAATAAATTCTTGATGTTTTGATGAGAAAATATTTTACAACTTTTCAAATTTTTTTTTTGTTTTTGCAATTGGAAAAAATTCTAGACACAATGGTAAAAAAAAAATTCACTTTTATTGACAATTTTCATGTAAAACAAAGCTAAACGAATGATATTCAATATGATTATTTTTTTTTGTTTTTGCTTTTTTGGCAATTGGAACAAATTCTAGATCCAATGGTAGAAAACATTATCACTTTAATGGACAATTTTCATAAAAAATGAATTCAGACGGACTCCAAACTTTCAATATTTTCCATGAAAAATTATACCAATCAAACACAATTAATTACAATTCCCAGCAAAACAATTTCTAGGAAAATCTTTTCCCCATAAAATATTTTCTTTCCACCAATTTTCCATCTTTCTATCAAACGGACCCTTAAATTATGGATTTTAGTTAAATTCTTGAAGTGTGGAAATGTTAGTTTGGAAATTATGAAATGTTAGTTTGGATCTAGATTGAACGAGAATTTAGTATTAATTTAGATCTAAATTCTATTATAGATGAATTTTATGCTATTAAATATCGTCGGGTTCAATTGTAATATGTAACATTATATTACAATTTTTCTAATTATATATAAATTTTATTCGTACATTCAATTTAAAAAAATTTCGCCCCCCGTACGACACATTCCTGGCTCCGCCCCTAGTGTTTTGTCACTTTTTCGAATGTTTTCGATTCGTATTTTGTCACTTTTACGAATATTTGCAATTTTTTTTTAAACTTTTGTCACTTTTTTTTAATTCTCGTCACTTTTTTAGTGTTTGTCACATTTTTCTATCACCTTTTTTTATTGTCACTTTTTTCCTATCACTTTTTAAAAATTTGTCATTTTTTTTAGTAACAAACTTCACTTTTGAATCAGTATGTTGATTGGTGCTATTTTGATATTTGTCTCTTTTTTTTGAGTTTGTGTTACTTTTTTACCTTTTTTTTAAAAAGTGAGAATTTTTATAAAAAAAGTGACATTGTGTCACTTTTTCATTTTACACAGTATTTTTTACTTCCTAAAAACCTTTCACATGATTTTTCAAAACATCTCTAATTTTAAGGATTTTTTTGTAAGTACTCAAAATTACTTCGTTATACGTTAAACTTACACAAATAAACTAAGAGGAAAAATTCATAGGCCAGGGATTATCTTTCATGAAATAAAAAATCAGACCCCAATGTTTAAATTTACAAAACTCAAGTTTTTCCATTAATTAATTAATTATATTTTATAATTAATCTATTAAATTAAATATTTAACTGTAATATAATATTTATATAATTGACCCACCTCAGCAGCCCACTCTACCCCGGCGAATACTCCGGCGACCAGCAACTTCTCCGGTGACTATTTTCCTGTGACCGTTGGCCGTCGCTTAATTCCGGTAAATGCTCTGATTCCAAGGTCACAGATATCTTATTAAGTAGTTAAAAATTTAATTTTCGGTCACAACTTATCAAATTAATTAGTCACGGATTATTTTGAGGTCACAATTGAAAAAATTAATAGGTCACAAATTTTTAATTGGTCACAAATTAAGAAAATTTGTTGGTCACAGATTCTCAAATTTGTTGGTTACAGATTATTTTTTGAGTCACAGATTAACAAATTTTAAGGTCACAGTTAAATAGTTAGCCACAGAAAACTATATAGTTGATACACCCAAACACATGTTCTCCAATCTCACTACACCACAAAAACTTGGTCACAGATCGATATAGTTGGTCACATATACCAAAACACCCCGTCACCCGTCCCAAAACACCACCAACTACTTGGTCACAGATCGACCAAATAGTTGGTCACAGAAATTATTCGACCCATCCGCCCGACGCCACCTCGACCTCCATCGCCCCGACCACTGACCAACAATAACACTATCGACAACCAACAACAGCCACACACAGAGATCCGACCACCACAACCACACACACAGTCCATAGATCCGTCATACCACAACCGAGAAACCACCGCAAAATCACAACCCCGCAGCCTCCAACACCTCGACAACCATCTCCATTTCTATCTATACCATGCTACAACCACCAACAGCCCGACCACCACCTCACCATTTTCATTTTCAAAAAACCATCACAATGTGCAAATCATTAACAACAAGATCTGAGAATGAAGAAAAACCCAAAATCACAACAAATCAAAAACCCAAAATCTGTGACGCTACTGTGAATTGGCAGCACAGCAAGACCAGTCAGAATAACCGAAGCCTTGTATATGGAATTTGAACCTGAATCATCATCTGCCACTGGGCCCTGTGCAATTTCAGGCGCTAGAATTGGTTCACTACTACTTGATGGGAACATTTCTGGTGCTTCTGATAGTGTTGCAGAACTTGAAGGAACACTGGCAGATGTTGGGCTCGTGGCGGACGCTGGAGAAGTTGCCAGATTTGAGGAAAATGGAGATGAAACTGGATGAGACACTTCCGGAGTGCTCACTGGGGTTGGGGTCCCCGTCGTAGGTGGAGACGCCGGAGATGGGACGGAACAGAAATGCCGGCCGACGGAGAAAAAGTGGACGGCGTTGGAGACCGTAACGGCGACGCAGACGGGCTGGTTTTTGGAGAACTAACTGGCACTGCCGGAGAAACTTTTGAAGGCGGCGAAAGAACCGGAGACTTTGCTGGGGACGCATTTGTGCCGACGGGGAAGGGAGGGAGGGGTTGGCGGCGCCGCCGCCGAGTGAGAGAGGGGAGAGAAATGAAATTAAATGAATTAGGGTTTGGATAGAGTTTTATATTTAAAATAAATTTGGTGGGGGTAGGTAGTAGGGTGGGTATATAGATTAATTTAATTTAAAATATTATTATTACTATTAATTGTAAAATTAAAACCTAATTTTTGATTAAATAAAGCCAAAACCTGATTTTTTAAAATGTCAAACTTAATGTCTGGTTTTATGTAATTACCACTAAACTAAGCCCTAGATATTTAGTTTTCTCTCTCTTCTTTTTAACAATACATTTTCAATAAAATAATATTATACGCAAATTTAAATTTTTTTTTCTTATTTTTAACCATACATTCCCCATCAATCTACTATACCAAATTGCATTCTTACGAAACAAACATGCTCTAAATAAAACAAATTATTTATCAAAATATTACCAACATTACCCCGAAGTGGCTGAGTTGGTGGAACATGTGAACGCGAAAATCGAAAGTCACGAGTTCGAATCTCCTGCCAACATCTCCTCGGTCGAGCCCGTCACACCGAGCTTGCCTAGTGCGATTTATATTTCCTGTGTGGTTTGCGGGCTACTGCACATGAAGCAATGTTTATCCAGTGCGAACTTACGGATAACGGCTGCGAGTTCCTACGTCAATAAAAAAATACTACCAACCTTTTTTCTTTTCCAAAATACTTTTTATGTTCATTTTTTTATACTATTGTTTCACCTTTTTACAATAAAAGTGTTACACTTCTTGCAACACAACACTTGTGTAACATGTATAAGATACTTGTTACACTTCATTATATGCTCATACTATATCCCTGTTTGAGCCTCCCCCCTCCCCCTTTTTTTTTTTTTTACTAAAAATACATTTTGAGATAGTAGATTGATGGATAATGTGTGATTAAAAAATAAGGAAAAATTTTAAGTTTGCATAAAATATTAATTTATTAAAGAATGTGTAGTTGAAAAGAAGAAAGAAAAGTGTATTTTAAAAATAATGGGGATGAAACAAGTTTTATATTATGTATATTTGGCCACCTACGCGTTACTGCCTTTGCCAATGGAACATTTCAACTCTCACCATCATTAATACTAATCAATCCCCACACCCACCTAAAAAAACCAATCCCACGAAAAGAAAAAAATTAGATTCGACAGATCTCGCAAGAAAAAAAAAATTGAGTTGTGATTGGTGGATAAACTAAGGATAAGACAATATATGGTGATCATCCCAAAATATGTATGTCCCGAGCAATACGTCCCGAGGAGATACCTCACATATTTGACCACAAACCACATAACCTCCTTGGCCATGGCACCTCAGGATTGCTCTCCTTTGGGCCATGATCGCACCCCATGAAGATATCGTTGGATATACCATCGGGAAACAACATTCCCCCATTAACTTGGGACCAAGGGCTGACCCAACACTTGGCCAGCCCCACGGCCGCCTGTGCTGGATTCGCCAGGAGCTTGAGTGAAGAAGCCAATGGCGTCCGCCGAAAAATGGAGAAGAAGCCTGTGAATTTTTTTCCCTTTGTTATTGATTGGCAGTTTGGGCATTTTTATATAAAAAAGGGCCCACATGAATGGGCCCAATCAATTAGCCAAAACCATTAGCCACAAGTCCACACCCAATTCCAAAATTGAAAACGGCAAGAGGAAAGGGATGCTGGGACTGAGACGACGACTTCACGTCTGCTAGGCTGCGGACTTGCTGGCTGTTACCTCCGACGGTCGATTGACGAGACGGTGGACGCCTGAACTGACTCTGTGTCGGTGAACGGTAAGCGGTTTCCACTTTTCGTTCGGTTTCTACTTCTTTGCTTCTCTATTTATTTTTCTTTTTTTTTTTAGTTTTTGTGAATTTTTTATTTATGTATTATGAGAAATGAGTTTTATGTTGTAATATTGTATTAGGGATAAGAATATGAGTTTATGAGTTATAATTTTGATTTGTGAATTTAGGTTTTTAGGAAATTATGGATAAGTGAAAAAAATTAATGGAAAACATGTTGGGCTCAATTAAACCATGTGTAGACTGTTTTTAATTAATTTTAATTGAAAAATAAATTGGAGCATTTTGCAGATTATGGAGCGATTTTTTCAATCGAAACTGAAAATCATCTAATTGAAATAAACATAACAGTTGAGTGTCAATACTTTTTATGATAACGTCGATTCTACAAACATTTAGTTTTCCTGCTAGGAGAACAGTTTGATCATTCATTAGGAATTTCGGTTGCCAATGACTTGTTGGGAAAAGTTTCAGGTAGCAATATATAATTAATTGCAGTGCATGTTGCATTTCTAGGCTACTTATAGTTTCTGAAATACATGTTGTTTCATAGATCGTGAAGTGTACCAGTGCTTAGATATGATGATATAGTAGGTTTTTCTAGATTTGCTTGAACTCTTCCATTGTAATTGTTAGAATGAAGTGGCTATAGTCTTGATATTTGACACTGAAAATTTGGCAGTTTGATGCATCTGGGTGGATTGCAATTGGAAATTTATGTCTTGGTTTCTATTTCAGAACATAATAATGCATTATGTTCAACATGTTCGGCCTTATTTGGGCTCCATTAAAATCAAATTTTAGGAAAAAAATGTATTTTGACCGGTCGACGTTGACAGATCAACGTCCGCCCAGGGTGAGCTTCAATGCTGGGTCCGCCACTGCTTGGGACTTTCTCGAGGTTATGACTTAACCATGGTTTTAAAAAACGTAAACAAGTACTGAGGCGTTTTATTGTCACGAGGCGAGGCATAAGCCTCAAAACGTTTTGAGGCGTAAGCCTCAACCAACAAAAAAAAAAAAAAACTCAAGGTCTCCATTAAATCAATAGTTGTATGAATCCAACAATAAAAATTAAATATAGTGTTTAAATTAAAAAAGCATAAAAGTCTCCAAAATGAAATATAGTAGTAAGATATAAATCCTAAAGGTCTCCATTATCATCACTATCCATACGATCCTCTAGTTCATTTTCATCTCCAACTCTGGTATCATCTTCATCGTCACTGTCAATATTTATCATATCATCTTCCTCGTCAATTAGTAGTGATTGCGCTTTTCCCTTATCTGTGAATTCAAATAAAACGTGTTAATATAATTTCTAAAGAAATAAATAGAAAACATAAAACTTCAAATTAACATTTATAAGAATACCTCTTTGTGAAAAAGTGCGTTTTTTATTCGGTTGACTTTTTGTATGATAACTTCGAGAAGAATTCTCAACCCCTTCAACATCAAAAAGATTTACGTTGGAATCATCATTAGTTAGTTCAAGTATGCTTGACTGAACTGCAGGGTCTGGATCGGCAATCCATTCATCATCAGATGGCAATTCCTCAATAGTTAAATGATCATCATCCTCTTCGAGTGTCTTCAGTCGTGTATGTCGAGCTTTGAGCTTTTTATTATACAAGATATAGACTAAAGTGTTCAGCCTCGTTGTGGTCAAGCGATTTCTTCTTTTGGTATGTACTTGATTGAATGTACTCCAATTACGTTCACACTCAGAAGATGAACAAGTTAGACTTAAAACTCGTATTGCAAATCGAGACAATTCTGGAGTTCCATCACCAAATTGAGTCCACCAAGCAACTAGAACAAAATAATAATAAAATAATAAACAATATGTCAATATCACATGTAAATAAAAAGAAGGCTGAATTTAAATTGAAAATAATAAAAAAGTGAGGTAAATAAAATTTAATATCTCCTAATACATACCAGGAGAACGTTTGGTGCAAGTTGATTTTGCATTTTCGAGACCAAAGAAATTATGTTTGTTTAGGAAGTCATCCAATTGGAGATCTGCTTTCTCCCTATCTTTTTGATCAGGGATGAGTCTTACCATGCAATTAAATAGACCCGCTTTGACTTCAGGATGCTTAGAAAAATTATCCGCGTATTGAAAACGAGGATTCATATAATATGCAGCAGCATGCAAGTCTCTGTGCAGCTGATTTCCCACTTTTCATCTATTATATCCCAAATCTCCTTATACGCCGCTTCCTTATTGCCTAAATTTTTTGCTATCTCCTCTTTAGCAGTATCCATAGCTCCATAAATAAATCCCATGGCAGGCATCTTTTCAGAATCTACGAGTCTTAGTACAGTAACCAAAGGATTTGTGGTCTTTAATGCATATGCAATGCTTGGCCAAAAATTACTATCTCTCAATATGATCTTCTTTATTTCTTTCCCCTCTGCTTTGTTTGCCCATCTTGAATTCACCCATTCCTCTGAAGTAAACATAGTTTGTAGTGGTTTTTTCAATTCATAAATTCTCTGCAGAGTCAAGTAAGCGGTAGCAAATCTAGTAGCACCAGGTCGAAGTAGCTCCTTCTTTGCAATTTTCCTCATTAATGCCAATACCCATTGATGATTATAAATGTAATTACTTATCTTCTTCGCCTTCATCAAAGCATTCTTGTGTTGTGGCAACTCTCCAAGCTTTTCGAGCATTAAATCAAGACAATGTGCGGCACAAGGAGTCCAATATAAATGTTTTCTTTTATCCATCAATTTCTGTCCTGCTGCTTTATAGGCACTAGCATTATCAGTTATAACCTGAACAACATGTTCTTCTCCAACTTCTTCAACAACGTCATCCAGTAACTTAAACATCAGATTAGCATCCTTAATTGCATTTGAAGCATCAATAGATTTTAGAAAAACAGTTCCATGTGGATTACTGACTACAAAATTAATCAAACTTCTATTCCTCATGTCAGACCAACCATCAGATAAAATAGAAACTCCAGTTTTGCTCCACGTCTTCTTTATATCTTCAACAATATTTTCGGTAGTTTCCAATTCCTTTTTTAAGATCCAAGAGCGTAGATCATGTATAGTAGGGGGCTTATAACCTCTGCCGTATGAACCAATAGCCCGACACATGTTAACGAATGAAGGAGATGCTACAGCGTGGAAGGGTATTGCATTTTCGAAAAAGAATCTGCCAACATCCAAGCTGATTTTACTGTGTAGCTCTTTCGGAGTCATCTTTTGAGTTTGATTGTCTGTTTCTTCCTCATCACCAATATTTGTAATATATCTATCCATTGGTCCCCTAATACCCCTCGTAGAATCTTGTGCTTTATTATTGTCATCTCCCTCATAGTAATTGCCGAGGTGTACCATGTCATCAAATTGTTGTTGTGAAAGCTGTTTTTTCATGGTTCCCATCTTCATATAATCTTCAATCTCTCTTTTGACATTTTCAGGAACATTGGGACATGGAGCTACATTCTTATGTGTGCATGCTAAATGTTCTTTCATGCGCTTGACCCCTCCTGTAATTGTTTTCTTGCAAAACTGGCACTCAATATAAAGATAGGTCTTCTTCTCATCTCCTGAACTTACAACTTCCTTTCCATATTTCCAAGCTGGATCTTTTCTATTGCTCTTTCCCATCCTACAAGTTATGTAGTTGAAAAATGAACAAGCATTTAGATGATTTCAGTGCAGAACATATTAAAAAAAGTTTCAGAGGCAGAGTCTGAAGCTTTTGATTGGAAAGTCGGTAAGAGTAAACGGGTAGGCTTATATATATATATATATATAATGATTATATGATTATTTGTTAATGATTATGTGATTATTTATATCATTTGGTAATATTTGATTAGATAATGATTATTTAATTTTTGACAATTATAATTCATGTTTAAATAATTGTTAAAGTTATTGGAAATTTGACTATATAATTTGCTCTCATTTTCAATTCTGAATTTTTTCCGAATTGATAACATAGATTCTGAATCTATTTCTAGTTTACAAACTCACTATTGTTCTAAACCTTTTGTTGTCGTTCTTTAAGGTTAAATGGCGTCACATGGAAATGACGATGTGAACAACAACGCTGTTGGTACCGGTGTACCAAATCCCGCAATGATCGCTGTCAACCCTGTGGGGACCTCGACTGGCATTCCTCCTGTTGATGGGACTATTGGTGGCGGGATTCCTCATGTTGGAGTGAACCCCACTTTGCCTATGGCTGCGGCCTCGGAAATTCAATTTGGCACAATACCCTTGCCAGTACCTAGGGCTGCGGCCTCAGTACCTTTGCCAACGTTTCCACCTCAATTTCCGGTGAATCATGCAATTCGACCGGATAAGTTTGCTGGCACTGATTTTAAGACGTGGCAGAATAAGATGATTTTTTATCTTACTACTTTGGGCCTTGCTCGTTTCCTCACTGAGGATGCCCCTGTCGTGGCCGAAAACGACACTGATATGCATAGGCGTGCGGCTTGGGATGCATGGAAAAGTGCTGATTTTTTGTGTCGCAACTATGTCTTGGATGGACTACAGAATTCTTTGTATCACGTGTATGTGGTAAAGAAATCTGCTAAGGAGCTTTGGGAGTCCTTAGAAAAGAAGTACAAGTCTGAGGATGCTGGGCCTAAGAAATTCTTGGCCAGTCGGTGCATGGACTTCGAAATGGTTGATTCACGTTCAGTGGTAAGCCAAGTGCAGGAGTATCAAGTGCTCTTGCAAGAAATGCATGCTGAGGGACTGACTATGTCAGAATCCCTACAGGTGGCTACTGCTATTCACAAGCTACCTCCTCAGTGGAAAGCTTTCAAAAGCTATTTGCAGCATAAGAGGAAAGAGATGTCTTTCGAAGATTTAATTATCAAGCTGCGCATTGAGGAGGATAACAAAAAAGCTGAACGTAAGTCAGAGAATTCTTTCTCTGAGAAGGCTAATGTATTGGAACACGGTCAAAGTTCTGGTACTAAGAAAGGTCAATCCTTTAAAGCCAATGGAAATTGGAAAAAGCAGACCACGAAAGGGTCTCAGTTGAAGCCTACTGGTGGAGTAGGTAAGAAGCCTAAGTTCCAGTTCAATGGAAAGTGCTTCAATTGTGACAAAGTTGGGCATCGATCAGCAGATTGCCGTCAGCCTCGGAGGGATAACAAGCAGCGCCCTCAGGCTAATATGGTTGGAAATGAGAGAGATCATCTCTCAAATGACATGTCTGACCTAAACCTTACGACGGTGATTAGTGAGGTTAACCTTGTGGGGTCTAACCCTAAGGAGTGGTGGCTAGACACTGGGGCCACTTGCCATGTTTGCTCCAATAGGAGCATGTTCACTACGTTTGTACCAGTTACAAATGGTGAAAAGTTGTTTATGGGAAACTCTGCAACCTCTGAAGTGCTTGGTAAAGGCAAGGTGATCCTGAAGATGACCTCTAGCAGAGAGCTTACTCTGACTAATGTGTTGTACGTGCCAGAGATTCGCAAAAATCTGGTCTCTGGGTCTCTTCTGAGCAAGAATGGTTTCCGCATGGTCTTTGAAGCGGATAAACTGGTGATTACCAAAACAGGAGTTTATGTTGGGAAAGGCTATATGACTGATGACCTATTTAAATTGAATGTAATTGCTGTAACCCCAACTCTTATGATTAATGAGAAAACTCCTTCTGTTTACTTGCTTGAGTCTCCTAATTTGTGGCATGGTAGATTAGGTCACGTAAACTACAATGCATTACGTAGACTAAGCAAACTAAACTACTTGCCTAGGTTTCAAATTGATTCAAATCATAAATGTGAAACCCGCGTTGAGGCTAAGCTTACTAGGTCTTCGTTTCATAGTATTGAAAGAAGTACCGAGCCATTGGGACTAGTCCACAGTGATGTGTGTGACTTGAAATTTGTCCAAACAAGAGGCGGCAATAAGTACTTTATTACTTTTGTCGACGATAGCATGAGATATTGTTATGTGTACTTGCTTAAAAGCAAAGACGAAGCTATCGATAAATTCATTCTTTATAAGAATGAAGTTGAAAATCAACTTAGCAAGAAAATAAAGGTGCTACGAAGTGATCGTGGTGGTGAATATGAATCACCATTTGGTGAATTTTGTGCTAAACATGGAATAATTCACCAAACTATTGCACCTTATTCACCTCAGCAGAACGGAATTGCTGAGCGTAAGAATCGAACGCTAAAAGAAATGATGAATGCTATGTTGATTAGTTCTGGATTACCACAGAACATGTGGGGAGAAGCTATTCTTTCTGCGAATTTTCTGGCTGCCGTGTAGTAGTTCTGGGAAAATTTCTTCCTGCCGTTTAGTTCTGGGAAATTCTGTGCCGTGTAGTTCTGCCGTGTAGTTTTCTTCTGCCCAGTGCGTTGTGAATGCTGGCTGCTGTGTTGAAGAATAAAAAAAATACTGCCGTGTTGAAGGATTTTGGTATTCTAGGTATTTTAGTTTTTTGTTTGGCCCAAAAGGTCTTTTTAAATGGGCCCTCTCTTTTTTAAAGAGGGCCCCTTTTAATTCCTTATCAAAACATAGAAAAAACCTACAAAATTCTGAGTTTTTTGCGCCCAGCTTTAGAGGCGTGCGCCTCAGTATTTTCGCCCCAGGTGACTGAGGCGCACGCCTCAGTCATTTCGCCCCAGACGATGGGCCTGGAGGCATGGAGGCTGCGCCTCATATTGAGGCGCGCCTCAGCAACGTTTTTTAAAACCATGGACTTAACGTCATAACCTCATGCCTAGCAATCCCTAATCTATTAGGACTCCCCTTTATGATAAGGCTTATCCAATTCTAAAGAGTTTGAGTCTGCTATAAATATGCTATCCCATCCTGAAAGGACTTTACCACCCGAGTTTTATCTTTATCAAAACATATCGATGGTACAATGCCAAACAAGTTGTAACTTCCAAGTATGGTAGAACTCCTAAGGATTTGAATAGCTTAATCCTACTATGAGTGTGTTAACCACCTCTATAAATACAACACCCCAATTCATTATTTAGGTATGCTTTTTACATAATTTTTAGCATATATTTTTTCACAAGTTCTTTCTCTGACTTAAGTATCGGGAGGGCGACAAAGACACATTTCGAAACCTTTGTTTCAAGTACTATAAGATCTCGTTTGTACTCATTCTCAGTCATCAAGCTTGGAAATCAACAAGCACGATTTTTGGTAGCATCATGTGATAAGGAAAAAGTTAAATGTTTCAATGGTCAATGAGTTTTGCACCATGTCATGACTGACTCACTGAACTTCATCAATTATCTCGTTAATTATTGAACTTTGCTTTTTCATTGTCCATTATTCACCGGATGGACGAGTTAAAAATGATGCCTACTATAAATTCACTCACCAACTCAGTGCCACGTCATTCACCAAGCACGGCTAGTAGGATTAGACATGGTCGGTTCATTTTGGTTCTCTTCAAAATCGAACCGAATCGAGCTAAAATTTTCGGGTATTTAATAAATGGAACCGTGGGTCCAAATATAATTATGGAACCATTCGGGTTCGGTTCAGTTTCGTACCATAATTAATTTTTTTAATATTTACAACAATACTACATAAATACAACTAATGACATGTTCATTCGTAACTTCAATGGACAGTTGGAGAGGGAAAATCGTACTCTGCAGTCGGCGGCTTCGATTTGGGCATGTAGATGCAGGTTTTCAATTTATCAAATGATTTGGGGTTAGCGAACTTGTGCTTACCAAATGAAAGTATGAAATTAGAGAGTGAATGATAAAAACTTAAAAATGCCTAGATTTTAGGCTAACAATAAAATTAATAAGGGAACAATACATAAATCAGATTTTTAGTATACACCATTTCAAAATTAAGGATAGAAGTTTTAAATTTCAAAAATCAGGTTTTTATTAAAATTTATTTATGATTTAATTAATTAATTATATATTTAATTAATAAATATATAAAGGTCACGGATCTATGCAATCACAATTCAAAAATTTTATAGGTCACAATTCGTTTCATCGGTCACAAATTACAAAATTTACAAGTCACAAAATGTCTAATTAATTGATCACAAATTATTTCGAGGTCACAAATGAAAAATTTTATACGTCACAATTTAATTCATTGGTCACGGATCAAAAAATTATAAATCACAAATTATCGATAGGTCACATATTTCCAAATTTCTCGGTTACAAATTATCGAAATTTAAGGTCACAAATTAATAATGAGTCACAATGAATTAAAATGTCAGTTACATACACCAAATATCCCACCTTCGTCCAGATCCTCCACCAATATTTGGTCAAAAATCAACCCTGGAGACCCTACCACCACCATCATCACTGTCGCCGTCGCAGCCAGATCCATAGCCACTAAAGCCAGACCACCCAAAACTAGGGATGGCAAAAAAGCTCGACGGCTCGAACTCGGTATAACCGAGCCAAGGCCAGGGTCGGCCGGTGGCCCGACCAAGCCCACCATTAAAAAAAATATATTTATAGAGCTGCCTTTGATACAAAGCTGCCTTTTGCAGGCAACTATTTTAGCTGCCTGCAAAGGCAGCAAGAAGAAAAAAAAATTCAAAAACCCGAGCCGGCTCGGCCCGCTAAGGCTCGATGCAAAAGCCCGGGCCGAACCTTATTTTTTTGACCGGGCTTTACTCGCCTCGGCTCGAGCCTAAAAAGCTCGGTCAAAAAAAGCTCGAGCCGAACCTGAACTTTTTTTTTTTTGGCTCGGGCTCGGCTCATTGACATCCTTACCCAAACCCCCCCCAACATCACCAAAACCACCCCAAACCACCACTACCACCAACATAAGAACCACCATCTCCATCACACCGCAACCATCAACCCCACTAAAAAACTCTCAAACCACCGTTGTCCATATCGTGTCCGGAGCAAACGTCCACGCCCTGCAACTTTCAATCCCCGAGCAGGAATTCAACTCATTTCTCCTTCATCCTCCATCGAGACCCCACAGCCGTTTGTCACTTCCTCAGAATCTGAATACTTTGCAAAATTGTAGCCTACAAAAAAGATTATGAAACCGGTTGGAGCAGAACAAAAGAAGAAAAAGAAAATCAAATCATTTGTGCTTGTTGGTCCTATGGAAATGAATCATTACCCTCCAACACAAGCAGTTAGAAATGGATGCATTGTGAGATTACCAAGACTCTACGGTGGAGGGTCGACCCAGTGGGTCCAAAATCCCCGTGCAATGCTTGAGCGCCGCTGTCGGAGCGTGATAAAGGGAGAGACGTGAGTGAGAAATGATTAAGGTTTGTGGTGTAATGGGGTAGATTAATTCAATTATGTAATATAATTATTTTAAATTAAAAAGTTATTATTACCTGATTTTTGTACAAAAAACTTTTACATCTTATTTTTGAAAATGAAACTTAAAAAAATAGGACTGGGTGTAATTTCCTCAATTAATAATTGAGCCAAAAAATTGAATTTAGAAATTGGGTTGAGTTGGGCTAGCTAGGCATGGACTTGGCTTGGGAGTTGAAGCATTAATCACTAATTTAGTTAATTTGCTAATTTGTTTGGAATTTTTTTTAATTAATTCAATATAAAAAATTGAAAAATTAATTTAAATTCGGATCTTATTCGACTTTTCGTCTAGAACCAAGAATCGTAATGATCATGTTGAAAATAGGAGGAATGATTTATTTATTAACAATCTGAACTGGATTCTTTAATGGTAGTTGTGATGCAGTTCTCGACTGGGAAAGTATGGAAATTATTGCGAAATTAAGTTACCTGGTGTTAATAATCCTGCCTTTGTACGTACGCATTTATTGTATGGAAATTGCTGGAAAATTATGTTACTGCTTTTACTGGTGTTATTGTGCACAATGGTTTGTGATTTGTTGTTAAAAGGGCTTGATTAGCAGTGTACAGAAGTCGAGACTCATTTTTCTTCTTACTTGATGTTAGTTATCGATTGTCAAACTTAAGTACAATGGACCAAATCAAAATTCAATTGACCAACTTGTTAATACATCTCTCTTGTATAACTAACTTGCTAGTTGCTCTTAGTTATTAACTGACTGTCTTTTCAGTTAAAGGATGTGGCTGCCAGCTTCTTAATGAGGCCGTTGCTTATGGTACTGCTGTTCAAGCTGCAATTTTGAATGGTGAGGGTAATGAGAAGGTGCAGGACCTTATACTTTTGGATGTTACTCCTCTTTCCCTCAGTCTGGAAACTGCAGGTGGGTAATGACTGTGGACATGGACATTCCGTTGCATCTATTGTGCCAACTGTTGAAGTTGGTTATGTTATATAAGTTGTTAGTTGCAATACAGTCTAGTACAGAAAAACTTATTGACTGATTGAGTCTCGTGACAACACGATATCCTAAAGTAAAATTGCACATCGATAATTGCTGCGACCTCTGTGGACAATCACCTCCAGGATACAACGATCAAATAAATCCATTGTGCAGCAATCACAAATGGTTTTCAGAACTCTCAAGTGTACTCCAGAAATATATAAATCTGAGAATAATATTTTTTTTACTGAATATGAAGATATAATTTCGTTTTTGTTGTATTTTCTCCAATGCCCAGATGTGTGTTTATATAGGCAGAAAACTGAAGTAACTGCCCATACCATGATCCAGTATTAGTTTCAATTTTAATGGTTGGTGTTAACGGAATTGTTAATATTAGACAGTTAAAAAAGTCATATACAACTGGCTAGTTGATCCATTAAATAATTTCGAAAATGATTAACAAAATAAAACCCAAGGCCCCAAGGCCAAATCAAAGACCCTTTAATATAATGTATGAGGCGTGACTCAAACCCCTGACGTCCCCCACAAATCCATACTTTTCACCGGTTAGACACTTCATCTTAATTAATTATTTCTTTTACATATTATATTTATTGTATAAATATCTAACATGTTACAGCATATGGACGAGACTGAATCTTCGAAGCTGAGAGCGGCAAGGGCACGAGCAAGAAGAATTGCATGTTCGGTGTAAAGGCAGTGACAGTGCTTTGTAGTGCAATGCACAAAGAACACTAATTACTGGAAGGAGTTAGAATTTTTGTGGTATATGCTAAGAAGAAATTTGTATTTACCATTCTGTGAATGTGCAGTGTTTGTCTTGATGACTGACATGTATTGGAGTAAATTCTTTTTCTAGCAAATGATACTTTTGTCGAAATGCAGTATTGTTTTTTTGAGCTCAAAATGCAGCTTCTGTGAATGGATTGGATTGAGTCATTATGGAAATACTGGTTTCTGCATGGATTTATTTTTATCGAAAGCTATTATCATCCGTGGTTGCTTAATCAAAAATAGGTTTCTTTTTGCTGAGATTTTGAAGGGGGGCAAATTGTATTTTGCCTCAAGTGGTTCTTGCAAGTACATTTTTGGCTCTTATATATCCGCCTCAAATTCTGTTCTGACTAAATCTAGCTTAATTCAAACACATATTGGACCAGATTTAGCCAGTCGAGTAGAAGAAGTGTTTGATGAATGTTGGGCAGAACACCGGCATTCATAATTGTCACCAAACCCAACAACTTGCTCAAATCCTCATCATTCCTCACAGCCAACTAATGTGCCTTGGAGTGATCCGATCCTTCTTGTTGTCTCTTACAGCATTCCCAGCAAGCTCCAAAAACTAAAAATCAAAAAATCCAAATTATCAAATCAGCAAACATCAGATATAATTTTATACACAAAAATAATAATAAAATTAAATTCACATTTACGGACCTCGACAACGAGGTATTCAAGAACAACATAACAACAGTAAAAATAGGCGAAAAATTTACAAGAAATTTCAACTATAAACCCCAAATTAATTGTCCCGACTATACAGCAAAAGTCGAATACCACAATAGAAACTTCAGAGACGTCGCGTGAGAGAAGAATTGAATGGATTTCGCGATCTTAGAGACTTCGCGTGAGATGAATTAATTTGGGAGAAATTGATTTCACGACCTTAGGGTTTGGGGATTTAATTGTTGTTTCCTTTAGTTGTTAAGCCATGTTTGGAAGATTATTTTCTGATGTGGCAATGACTTTGCACTTAATTTAGCATTTGGAGTGATTTAACGGGTTACGGGTCACGTCATTTTTCCGTCATCTACGTTAGCAACTCTACTAACGTATTTCATTTGGCAAGTGATGGAGTGGGACGGTCCAAAATTAAGTAGCTAATGGAATGCTTTATTCAGTTTGGTGAATAAGTTCTGACATGTTGCAAAGTTCAGTGATCATTGAAATATTTAACTCGGTAAAGAAAACTCAACTATATTAGTCAGTTACATTTATCTCACCTTCTTCTTGTAGTCAAAGAATTGAATCAGAAAATTTTGTACAGAAAAAGGGCTTTGATGACAGGGTAATTTTTTTGCCAAAAACTTTTGGATGAAAATAGAAGGGCGGCCTGTGTGTTTGCAAATGTGAGTTGTGGTCGTGATTGTGTTAGGAGTAGACGCGGAGGTTGGAGTGATAGAGTTGATGCAAGAAATAGGTGGTGGTGGTGGAAATAGATTCATATTGTAGGAGTGAATAGAGTGATCATAATGGAGGCCACGAAGAATGACGATCTTGAATGTATGTGAAGACAATGGTTGAAATGGTGGTGAGGAGATATTGATTTTAGGGTTCAAAAGAAGTAATTGATAATTAAAAAAATTATTTTTCGAATAAAAAAAAGTAGATCTTCGAATTTGAAATTTCAAAACTAAAATGAGTACGTAGTAAATTTTATGTTGTCGTATTTCTCACAAAAGGTAACATGTCGTGTTGTTAGGTTTTATGTTACTTTTCATTACACTATTCATTACGTATACGTATCTATTTTTCAGATATATATATATATATATAATACAATGGAGAAATGATAATTTTTTTTATGGGGCAGGCTGAATCGCACGTAATGCATTTAAGTGTGTGGTCAAATGTAAATGAAATACTAAAAAATATGCTTGAAGCTTGACGGATATGCCAATTTTGTAGTCTTTGTATTTGCTTGTACGCTATATACTAGTATTTTATGCCAGTGTTACCTACCTCGAAAATCCCACCCTCTTCAACCCTCACCGGCAGGCGGCGGATCACCGGAAAATGGGTTTCCGGCGATCCCACTTAATTATTTTTCTTTTCCTTTTCCTCATTTTGTTCCCGTCTAACTCTTCCTCCTTTCACTTCCCCAAGAAACATAAGCACAAAATTGATGGCCCCATTAAAACCGTTGTAATATTAGTAATGGAAAATCGCTCCTTTGATCACATGCTCGGATGGTTAAAGAACCGGCCTGATATCGATGGTCTTAGCGGCTCCGAATTCAACCGGGTCAACGCCTCCGACTCCAGCTCTCCTCCTGTATACGTTTCAGACGATGCATTTTTTATTGACTCGGACCCGGGTCACTCAATTCAAGCTATCCGGGAACAGATATTCGGGTCAAGTGACACGTCGGCAAACCCGGCGCCGATGAACGGTTTTGTGCAGCAGGCAGATGCTATGGGGGTTGAGGGAATGTCCAAAAACGTTATGAGTGGGTTCAAACCAGATCTGGTACCGGTTTATTCTGAGTTGGCGAACGAGTTCACAGTCATGGATAGGTGGTTTGCCTCGGTGCCTGCTTCGACTCAGCCCAACCGTTTCTACGTCCACTCCGCCACCTCCCACGGCGCCTCAAGTAACGTTAGGAAAGATCTCATCAATGGATTTCCACAAAAGACTATTTTTGACTCTTTAGATGAGAATGATCTAACTTTTGGGATTTATTATCAAAATATACCTGCTACTCTTTTCTTCAAAAGCTTGAGGAAGCTCAAGCACATCGTCAAATTCCATAACTATGCGTTAAAATTCAAATTGCACGCCAAGAGGGGGAAGCTCCCCAACTACGTTGTGATCGAGCAACGGTACTTTGATATCAGTCTATTCCCAGCAAACGATGATCATCCATCGCATGATGTAGCGAGAGGACAGAAGTTTGTGAAGGAGGTTTATGAGACGCTTAGGGCGAGTCCACAGTGGAAGGAGATGGCTCTTTTGATCACTTATGACGAGCATGGCGGGTTTTACGATCATGTGCCGACGCCGGTTTCTGGGGTGCCCAACCCTGATGGGATAATCGGCCCTCCTCCCTTCTATTTCAACTTTGAGAGGCTTGGTGTGCGCGTACCCACTCTATTGATTTCTCCCTGGGTTGACAAGGGAACTGGTGAGTCAGATTTACTTCGAGTGCTTGCTTAGATGATGGAGTTCAGCTGAAATGTGTTTATAATGGTTTCAGTAGAAACAATTTAGAGCTTGGTTAACTGAAGTGGAACCAATGTAGAAAGTCTTGAACTTAAAACTGAAATGGAAATTAACAAACAAAATCAAGGTTATAATCAGAAAAAACTCAGATCTTACATTTATTTTAATACAAAGAGGAAGGAAAATATTGCAATTTTGGGTGCTCATTCCAGAATTCAATCCTTTTGAAATTTTGTACTCATAATTTCATTGTTTCTCCTGGTTTATAATTTTTCTTGTGCAGTGATCCATGAACCAAGTGGACCAACACCGTCTTCACAATATGAACACTCTTCAATACCTGCAACTGTGAAGAAGCTTTTCAATCTTCGATCAAATTTCTTGACTAAAAGGGATGCATGGGCTGGAACCTTTGAGAACTACTTCTACTTACGAGATACTCCACGTGATGACTGTCCAGGTTTGCTTCAACCTTTCTGATGCTTTTTAAATGTTCCATGCTTCGTCATTTATGATGATTTATACAGGTTCTGCTATTCAGACTATCATACTTTATTGAGGGATTAAAATTTTAATTTCTTTAGTTGGTTTATTTTCAATAATGAGTATGTTGTTGGAGATATAAACTTGATAAGTAAATTCCTTTCCCTTGTAATAGCTTAGTATTTTAGACAGGTGGTTCAACATGTGGTATTAGAGAGGATAAATTTCTAGGTTCTAGTCTTATTGCCACTCAAATATGAAAATGCCTTCGATGAAAAGATAAATATGAGCTCCTTGTAAGATGTGTTGAAGATATAAAATATAATAAATGAATTTCTCTCATCTCGAATAACCTGAGCTTTTAGATAACATATTTCATCATTGATGAGCCAAAATAAAAAGTATTAACACGAGTGTCTCGACAGTTCTGGAGGTGTTTGCATTTAGTTTTTAACTGAAAAATTGATCTCAGATTACAACTGAGAGGAGAATTAATCTTTATTCTAACATATATAACCCACTGTCAACCTTTGATCATTCAGTGTCTTTGGTTGAATCTATCAATAAACTTGTACTGTTTGAAGGCTTTTGAGAAATGGAAAATTGGCTGAAGAATGAATGCTTTCCTAGCCCTATGGAAAATTTTCAAGGAATATCTCTTTCCCTTGATAACATAGTTTTACTGCAGTTTTCATGTGAACATTTGGGTATTTGCAAGGAGCACCGACTTTTGTCTCTTTCTCGTTTGTTAAAATTTTCAAAGCCACGGGTAAAGAATTTGTTGCTATAGGAATCCCTACTCTACCAAGGGATTGATCAAGGACCCATTTGTTTTTCGTATTTTGTTTACTATGCAAGACTTGAGTTCCTTGTTATATATTACCTGTGTATATCTACAACTAACATGTATAATTCCGGAATAAATCACACTGAGGATTTTAAGAGTGAAATTTGGATTGCTGTTCAGAGAAGCTCCCAGAGGTTACGACGACATTAAGGTCATGGGGACCAAAGGAAGATGTTAAACTTTCCGAATTTCAAATCGAGCTGATTCAACTTGCATCACAGCTCAATGGTGACCATGTCCTCAACACCTATCCTCATATCGGGGAAATGATGACAGTGGGTGAGGCCAATCGCTATGCTGAGGATGCTGTTGAAAGGTTCTTGGAAGCTGGAAGGACAGCTTTGATGGCTGGAGCAAACGAGTCTGCTCTGGTTACCATGAGACCCTCCCTTTCTACCCGAACCTCAGGGGATGAATCAAGTGGCAAATATGAAGCCTACTGATCGATTCCTGTTATTCGTGTACATAATTGTTGGACACTCATTATATATATGTGTGTGCGCTATTTTAATACGTAAGGGTAAGGAACTAAATGGATTATGAAGAATATATATGTAATAGATATATGCATGTGATCGATTTAAATCTCTTCTTTGTTTTTCGCTTTTTCTTTCATTCCCGGTGAAATTTACATTAGTTTTGTGTGGTGATCTCTTCTCAATGATTAGGATAAACTGGAAACTGATTGGCAAAATAAGTTATTTCTTGTTGTTTTTGTGCATTTTGAACTTAGTGCCTGATCGATTGTGATTTCCAAGTTCTTGGTTTTGGCATGTTTGAACAACAAAATTTTCTAGGCAAAGTTTTTTTCATGGCTGCCCTCAACGCCCCTATTTTCCTCAAATTTGGGGAATTGTTTTTCCCAGCAATTCCAGGTTTGACCTTTTTTCTGACAAGGGAAACAAATTTTATAACCCATAGTGGAAAAAATTATTACTTCAATGGACAATTTCCATATGAAAAAAAAAAGTCAAAATTTTAAAAAAAATTCGAGTGGAAAATTATATCAATCAAACACACTTAATTAACAATTCCTTGGATAACAAGTTCTAGGCAATTATTTTTCTTGGAATTCATTTTTTTCAATCCATTTTCCTTCCTTGCAATCAAACGAACTCTAAGGGTTCGTTTGATTGAGAGCCAACTCCATGGATTTTCCCACTTTTCCTTTGTTTTTTTTTTTTTTTAGTGAAATGGTTTTCCCACTTGAGGCCACACACTCACATTTTCTTGTTTTTCCTTAAATCTTAGGTGGGAACATGGTTTTCACGTATTTATTTATTTTTTATTTTTTGCAATTGGAAAATTTTTTAGACACGGTAAAAAAATTCATTTTTATTGATAATTTCCATGTAAAACAAAGTCAAAAGAATGGTATTCAGTATGATAATTTTTTATTTTTGTTGGGAAATTGAAACAAATTTTAGAATCAATGATAAAAAAAATAATCACTTTAATGGACAATTTTCATAAAAAATAAGTCAAACAGACACCAAACTTTCAACATTTTTCCAGTGAAAAATTATACCAATAAAAAATAATTAATTACAATTCTCAATAAAATAATTTTCAGGTAATTTAATTTTCTATAAAATATTTTCTCATTTATCATCTTTACAATCAAAAAGACCCTAAAGAATATTGACCGAAATGATACATGTAGATTCGTTGTCTAAGAATCCTGTCGTCTTCCATGGTAATTCATTGATAAAGTGTGTTAATGATAAGACAAAAATGGTACAAAATGATGTGACTAATTTGAAACTATTGTTGGTTTTTATATATTAATTAATTAAAAGGACATTTTTGTCTACAAGTACTAGAATTTTTCTTGGGATTGGATTGTATTCTTCATTTTCGTGGTCGGGGATACTTTTATTACTATGTTGATTTTGCAACTCCAAAATGATGAAGAGAAATTAAAGAAATTTTTGCTCCAACTTTTAATCAAAATTTTACAACGGTAAAAAGCACCCGCACTTATTGACTAGTAGCTGCGAAATTAATTATGTATCCATTTGACATTTAATTCATTCTATTGGGGAGAAGGACATTTATGGTAATTTGCATCTTTTTGAGTCAATAATTATGACGACACAAGGATTCACATTTCTAAGAGTTGAAACTTTACTTAAAATGTTGTGAGAATCTCATCCAAACAAGAGCCTAAGATGCTCGGTTTTTCACATTTAAACATGTCTGACCCAACATCCCCCATCCTTACTAAGCCCCTGTTTGAGCCACCTTTTTTGAAAATGAGAATGAAAAATATAGCCGTTATTGGGGCCAGACAAGAGATAGAAAATTTGAATTTAAATGTTGATGTGATGGATAACGGTCATATTTTTCATTTTAATGAGGAAAAAATATGGCTCAAACGGGGCCTAAATTAGACTACCCGGAGCACTGCCTAGTCTCTTGGAGCAATTCCAGATCCAAAAACACATAAATACCATTACTATTATCGACATTGAAATAGAAAAAAAAAAAAAAAAAGAGAGAGGAGGCAAATCTCATGACTAGTGACATAAATAGGGATAGTCAAACCGATCTACTCGCCTACTGTTAAACTTGACTAGGCTTATTTATCATCAGGCACGATTCTGTTCACTCAACCAAAGTGGGGCTAGGCTCTCTATTTGATGGGTCAAACCAAGCCTCATGACCTAATTATTATTTTTACTGAAATTACTTGTTTTTCTTTATGGCAGACCGACTCATACAAAAGGCAACGAGTTCACAAGTTAACTCGTGCGAGCAGATGAACGATTAGTATGAAAAAATTGCTGCTTGAATCAAGCCAGCGAACTGTTGACACCCCTACCCATCCATCACACTATGGTTTTGGAAGTAATAGTAAACAAAAACGTGAATCCAAGTCCCCATTTGATGGTCATTATTTGAAAAAAAAAAAAAAAAAGTAATATTTTGAATAATGATTTTTAAGAGTACGTATGAAAAATGTAGGAAATTTTTAAGTTTGTGTAGAATATTTAGCCCTTGTTTTGTGTAAGCCCATGTATCAGTATGAGCCACATTATAATTTTCATTTTCATTTTTCAACTCATTTTTAACAACACATTTTTCAATAAAATAATATTTTCTATCACATCAATAACTTTTCCTTATTTTTCAACCATATATTCACCGTCACATCACCAAAAAAAAATGCATTCATTCCATTTTAAGGTGCATTAAACATGGGCTAAAATTAAAATTTGATAAAATTTATAAGTTAAAGTTAGTAATTAAAGTTAATCACACATTTAACTCTTCTCTGAGCTCAATTTATTTAAAAACGCATTTTTTAAACTTAGAGGATGTTTGGTGCATATTAAAATAAGAGAATGCATTTTTTTGAAGTGATGTGACGAGGAATATGTGGTTGAAAAAGAAGGAAAAGTTATTGATGTGATGGAAAATATTTTTTTATTGAAAAATGTGTGGTTGAAAATGAGTTGAAAAATGAAAATGAAAATTATAATGTGGGTCAAACAAGGGCTTAACGATATGTTTTATTAATAAAACAACTTTATATTTATGTTTTTTAACTAAATATTATTCAAAAAAATCGGTATTATAAAATTTATTTTTTTAGAAAAATAGGAATCAAATAAATATTTAATTAAATCCATCAAACGGGCAAATATAGCTGAAAAGTTGGACTGACTCTGCCCAGCCCAGATAAGGTAAGCACAACGATAATGCAACCGTCTCACAGACAGACTTCACTTATCCGCCTCATTTTTTGTCTCCCTGTTTCTCTCCCCCTCGCACGTACAAAATCAGTTGTTGCAGCAAAAGGGGAAAACAAGTAATCAAATTCAACTATTTCGTGATTTTGATTTCTTTTTCTGCTATAAATCAGTTGTTGAACTGATTCTCTTACTCTTCTACATTTAGGGCTTCATGTTATGAATATTATCCATGCCTGCTGAAATATGGGTCTGAGTATGCGCTGTACGCATGGATTGACTTCTATTTTGATTTTCTTGATTCTTTCTGAGAAATTAATTTTGTTCAATTTTTTTCACTTGCCTTACTGTAACGCAAAGTTGAATAAAGCACAGCCTTTCTTCCCCGTTCCTTATTTGTCTGGAGCTATATCTCTTTCTACGGTAGCAGTAAGTCAGATGCTGACATATTTCTCTCAACCGTTGGATTATTGTTATCAATCTTAATAGATGGTTAAAGTTCTGGAATAAGCTGTGACCGATTAATTTTGCTTTTCTGTTCGATTTTTTGTCCCTTAAGTTGATCAAACCAATGACGAACCCTTTATCCACCTCTCTTGGAGTTATAATTTTGTGTATTGTATCTTATTTATAATATAAGATAAACTAATGTGAACTTAGTTGTCTTAATACATTTGTTCATTCTCTATGCAGAGAAATATTTTTACATCATTGCTGAAGGAAAATGCAGAGGGTTGATTAAGAAATACTCTGGCTTTTTGGTAGAGGCACAATGATGAGATTGATTAAAGTGATTTGGTTTCCGATTTTGATATTACTCCTGTTAGGGAATGGAAGAGGAATAACCTCAGCTTCCAATTACTTAATTGGACTTGGAAACTATGACATAACTGGGCCGGCTGCTGATGTCAACATGATGGGATATGCTAACATGAAACAGATTGCATCTGGGGTTCACTTCAGACTGCGAGCTCGTACATTCATTGTGGCAGAGCCAAATGGAAACCGGGTTGTATTCGTAAATCTTGATGCTTGTATGGCCTCACAACTTGTGACGATAAAGGTCCTCGAGAGGTTGAAGGCAAGGTAGTCAAAGCTTCCTTATCAAGTTTTCTCTCAATGAAGTGAATTTTTCATATATCGTCAATCCCAGATGATTTTAAAGCAGTTTTTGCTGTTACTTTTGCAGAATGTTCTTAAATTGTGGAAAATCTGATTGAACACTGCCATTCTTGCTATTCCAGGTATGGAAATCTGTATACAGAAAAAAATGTTGCTATCAGCGGAATCCACACACATGCTGGCCCTGGAGGTTATCTTCAATATGTTGTATATATTGTAACATCTCTTGGTTTTGTGCGCCAATCATTTGATGTCCTTGTTAATGGCATTGAGAAGAGTATTATACAAGCTCATAAAAACCTTCAACCTGGATCAATATATTTGAATAAAGGTAATGAAATTAGGTTTAACATTCCTAGTTTGTTAATGCTAAAAGTAAATATGTACTAGCTTCGTTATATATCTCACGTTAAGGTGATTCTGTAGCAACTGCTTCATAGTTACTGCAAAGAGTAAAATAGAGTACCATTTTACTTGTTTGATCTTTCGTAGTTTTGTCCAATCATATGGCAAGTACTCTTAAAGGAATTGGTTAATTAGTGGAAAAATGCTGACCATTTAATGGTTCAAATCAATGGCTTCCAGTTATATTTTTCTTCTACTGTCATGATGTTGAAATGTACCTTCTGGGCATGGGTCTTCCAGTGAATTTTGTTCTGTTTTTTCCAGAGTTTGATATTCTAGGGGTTTGATGGAACTCCATATCACTTGATGCAAACATCCTCTTAATGAAGGTTAAAATCACCACCACTTGTCGTGTCATTAAACACAAACACTTCCTTAAACATTTTTAATTTCCATGCACCTCGGTAACATGGTCGTGGCCCTTAGTTAATCCCCTTCTCGCTGCAGCTTTATCCTCGATGATACGACTTTGATAATTAATGTTATCCAATTTTCTCGTCAAGTAATCTTCATTTGATTGGTTTAGGATTATCTTTTTTCCAATAAGGTAAAGCTTATGTTTGGTACTTTCCTTTTTTAGTCTGAAAGGCTTTTCTAGTGTCAAATAGCTGATTTCTACAGTCTGCAATGAAACCAATATTTTTCTTCTATATTTTCCTTAATTCGTGGTGACCATACTTCTGAATCTCAAGTTTTTTTATTTGACGGTGTACCTTGACTTATGTCCTACTAGGTGGCCTCATTTTTAATATTTTATCTTGGATTTTTGTGGTTGAAATAACTTCTCTTTGTTCACTTTGATTTGCTTGAGTTCAAATGATATCATGTCCCATCAGTATTGATAACTATAGGTCACTTCTCTAGCATGTTTCATCTTTAATTTTGAGTTTCAAATTTCTCTGTTTGCTTTTTCAGGAATATTCTCTAGAAAACTTGAATAGTATACGAAATGGAATTGTGTCTATTGCCTTATTTTTAATTTCTAAACCCCTATTAATTATTGGCTTCAATAACAGGGGAACTTTTAGATGCTGGGGTCAACCGCAGTCCGAGTGCTTATCTCAATAATCCTGCAGAAGAACGCAGTAAATACAAGTATGACGTTGATAAAGATATGACCCTTTTGAAGTTTGTAGATGATGAATGGGGTCCAGTAGGTAGCTTCAATTGGTTTGCAACCCATGGAACTTCTATGAGCCGTAAAAACTCATTGATAAGCGGGGACAACAAAGGAGCTGCTGCTCGTTTTATGGAAGACTGGTTTGATCAGGATAGTGGTGAAGGGATATTTTCTGATGAATCTAATGCTAGTGGAATCCCTCGGAGAGTCTCAAACATTATTCCAGTTGTTCACAATAATCGTAAGATTTTAGTTACTTTCCCAAGTAATATTTCAGTATTACATAGATAGTACAATTACATTTGTTGAATTTTGGTTTGTAGTAGTCACGTCCGCTTGTTTCCTTTTACTAGAAATGTGATAATGGAACTCTGATACCCGTGTTCTTAGCTGTTTGTAACATTTTTTACATACAAAGGAGGCACTTATTTGCTATGTGGAAATTGCAGTTGAAATTCATGGACCTTTACATTTTAATTTTTTTGGAACACTATGTTTTGCATCGGGCTTTTCCTCCAATTTTCCCGACTGATTTAGGGCAGAAATGATTTTTGTTTCTTAATGCTGTTTATGGAACCTTATCAAGTTATTGACTTCTTGAATTGTTTTTCTGAGTAATACTATCTGTTTATCTAAGCTCGTTGAATTTTATATGACATAAATAATATATCTGCTGATTGAACTAGCAAAACTTGATATAAATAGGATTGCAAGTATACACTATACAGGAGGAATTGAATGTACAATAACATCTCTGCATTCGCCTAGAAAGAAATATTTCTCTGGTTTTTGTTTAGCTAGTCTTGTGATTGTTTCAATGCAGATCATGAGCTGCTTGAACTTGCTGCTTCTTTCCGGTCTTCTTCAGGCAAATCGGCAACCAGATTTATGAGCCTTGCAAGACGTGTAAGAAGTTCTCTAAGGCAAACTGATAGGCCTAGATTCGTTTCTGCATTTTGTCAAAGCAATTGTGGGGATGTTAGTCCAAATGTGCTAGGGGTCTTCTGCATAGACACAGGGTTGCCTTGTGACTTCAATCATAGTACCTGTGGAGGGAAGAATGAATTATGCTATGGCCGAGGTCCTGGGTATGTATTCTCTCACTTTTTGTTACTTTCCAGAATGAAATCATAATTTAAAATGGTTTTTTTAAGTCAATAGTGGATTTGATATAATTTTAACAGATTATAATCTCATCTCTTGCTTAAATGGAAGGTACCCAGATGAATTTGAAAGTACACGTATCATTGGAGATAGACAATTCAAAAAGGCAGTGGAACTTTTCAATAATGCATCAGAGCGATTAGAGGGAAAGGTTGATTATCGCCATACTTATGTGGACTTCTCCAAGCTTGATGTAACAATTCCTAATCAGGGAGGAGGTACTGAGAATGTGAAAACCTGTCCTGCAGCAATGGGGTTTGCATTTGCTGCTGGTACAACTGACGGTCCTGGGGCTTTTGATTTTAAGCAAGGAGATGACAAGGTTCTGCAGCTGGATCTGTATTTCACATATAACAACTATACACTCTTGTTTAGCATGTAGAGAAGTGTACTTATACTCTGCGTGTGTGTGTGTTCCCAGGGAAATGCGTTTTGGAGACTGGTGCGTAACCTACTTAAAACACCAAAACAAGGACAAGTTGATTGTCAACATCCAAAGCCCATTCTACTTGATACTGGTGAAATGAAAAAGCCTTATGACTGGGCAGTGAGTTAACATCTTAGTGCAATTTTTTATTTTTAATACAATTGGATTTGTTGACTTTCAGATGCTTCTAATAGGAAGCAACTTACACTCTACGGAGACATTTTATAGTTCTAATTCCGTCAAATTCAACACTTAATTCTTTGTCTTGCCTGGAATCTGGAAGTAAAAAGTAAATTGCATTTACTCGGATAAATGATTTATTGGGAGGACCATGAGAAATCCACTTCGTACCTTCGCTTCGTCATCAAAGCCTCTTCGCCAGTCCAAACTCTCTTAATTAGTCAAGCAAGCAATTTGAATAGGGATTATGGACAGGACCTTACCTCATCGAAAGGATCTTGGAGACCCACCAAAGTACGAAAGCCAGGATCTTTTAAAAACGGATTCCTATTCGAAGAGTGCATAATGCAAACTTCCCAAGTCTGATATGTTAATAGTTAAAAGTTCTTTTGAATAGAAGTTTCTGAATGCACGTTCTGAGGAATTGGTATATCTAAGTTTTATCTTATTTGATGATGAGTGTTGACAATGTATTTCTTCTATAAAAAAAAAGAAAAATTTGAAACTGAAGATTTTTGTTGGGATATACTTGATGTATGTAGATTAAGTGTAAACAATCAATGCGCAAAATCATTTCAACATTTGCATGACAATGATCTGTTTATTGTTGCATTGGCATTTTTGGTAAATGAAAGGAATTAATTCAGTACCACCATTATGAATCAATATAATTGGGCTAAGTTGGGCTATGTTTTAATGCAACAAACTGTAAGATCTAAAATGCAGGGTAGCATGAACTTCTGGAGAGTTAGACACGCTATCATATTGAAACCTTTATGCTCAATCTCAGATAACTTGCTCTTTCTGAACCAAGCTCACCGATTATGTTGATTGAAGATTATAGAGTTTAGGAGAAAATTATGAACAGAAATAAGAGGGTATCATCAGATTACTCACTTCTTATCTTCTCATGGTAGTGAACTATGATTTCATATTCATTCCAGATTGTTGTCATTATGTTGTTTGTGCTTCCGCTAACCATAACTGGTGTTAGTTTAATTAGGAATTGAAGCTCAACTGTTCTTGTTACAAGTGCGTCTTCATTTAGCCTATGTTTGGCTCATATTTATAAATTATTTATAAACACTAAGACATTTTTTATCCACACATTTCAAGGGCACAAGTACTCCCCGCTTATCCACCCCTTATTTATATTTGTTTATAATTTAAATTGTTTATAAGTAATTCCCAAACACGCTTTTAATCTTTCTCTGGGAAGTCATCCATTTCATGGTTGAAATTGAATGATTTTGTTTTCAAAAATATTGTACTGCAATTATTACTTGCTGGGGCACATTATGTACTGAGATTGATGATAATTTGTGTTATCCTGGATTTTTTGCAGCCCTCAATACTTCCAGTTCAGATTCTCAGGATAGGACAGCTGGTCATTCTCAGTGTACCTGGAGGTAGTAACTTTACATATTTGTCAATTGCCATTCCTTTAAGCATGTAGAGGTGTATATTTTTTACTTTGCACCATATTGTGCTTCATATGATCGATATGAATTAAGTGGTTATTTCAAACATTTATCTGTTTCTGCCTCTAGATGAATTCGTCTTTCTTAGTAACTTTCCAGTCCTGTTGACGTGGAGCTAAGAAAAGCTATAGCAAATATCATGCCAGGTCAAATGTATTTGGTTTTTTCGTTGCTGCAGATGTCATTGTGAGACAGTGGAATGTAGGGTTCCGAAAGATAATCTTAAACCAAATTTCTTTGGTTTAATCAATTCTATTTTTTATTAATAAATTATGATAAGCACATCAAAGTTTATAAGCTAGTTTCTTTCTCCAGTAATGATGGAGACTTATCTCCTCCTCTCTGCAAGCAGCTGAAAATGTAAACACCAACGGCGAAATGTCAAATAAAATTAGATGACCACAAACTGAATTCTTTTCACGCCTTCAAATTCCATGAATTTTTGGTCTGGCAGTTTGTTGCACAGCCTTCAATAAATATGCATCCATGACCTTATTTGTGGGTATGATTTGATAAACGAGTAAATTCAAAGCCTCTCATGATATATTAAATACTTCAGTGTTCATGGATATTGCTTTCAAACCATAAGAGTGACGTAATCATAGTAGAGCATGTTATAAGATGGAGAGATAGACCAAAATTAACAAGACCCCGTGGTTGTAAAAGATCTAGTTGCATCAGATATTTCAGTGCATGTAGTGACTCGCTGGGTGGAATGGTGAAAAGGGATTTAGATAGCCGGCAGAAATTTATTGGAGTAAGAATTTGTTTTTTGTTGTTGTTCTTGAACATTAATTTAACTTGCCTTTGTGTAACAGAATTCACTACGATGGCTGGAAGACGGCTACGAGATGCTGTGAGAACAGTGCTCACAAGTGGAGGTAGCAAAGAATTTGATGAAAATGTTCATGTAGTGATAGCTGGGTTGACAAATACATACTCACAATATATAACAACCTTTGAGGAGTACCGGATACAGAGATATGAGGTCAGTTACTGAATCATGGTAAATAATACGATAAACCCTTCCCTTTTAAACACTTCGAATAGTTCCACTGTGTTATTTTGCCCATTTGAGCTCCATTTTCTAAAACTCATTTTTTTCCTCAAACTCCATATCAACAATACAATTCATGGGACCTACAACTTCTTATCAACTTTTCAACCGCACATTCTATCAATTTTAGATAGAACATTAGCATAATTTTTTCCCACCATTTCAAACTTGTAAATGTTATCCTTTCAGTTTACGTCGAACACAAATTCTTCATAATTATTAACCTATTGTAAATTATGAAATAGGAATGCTTGTTATTGTAGGTGCGCAATGACACTTATTTTCTGCTCTTTTAAAACCAAATAAAACGGGTAATAGGAAATGTGGGATAACTCTGCCTAGTATATAAAATCTTTACAGTTCATGGAAAATTCTTGTTTTGGATGCTAATGCGCGTCTTGGTTTCCTTTCCAGGGTGCTTCGACACTCTATGGCCCGCATACTCTTTCTGCCTACATTCAGGAGTTCAAGAAGCTTGCAGCCGCCCTTATCAATGGACTGTCCGTGCAATCTGGTCCACAACCCCCAGACCTTTTAGGCAAGCAAATAAGCTTGCTACCACCAGTTGTGATGGATGCAACTCCTCTGGGTGTAAAGTTTGGTGATGTCAGCAAAGATGTACCAAAGAACTCCACCTTTACGAGAGGTGAAAATGTAAAAGTTGTTTTCTGGTCAGCATGCCCCAGAAATGACCTGATGACTGAAGGTACATTTGCTCTGGTTGAGATTCTTCAAGGGGAGGATCGTTGGGTTCCAGCTTATGATGACGACGATTTCTGCCTCCGCTTCATATGGTCAAGACCTTCTAAACTAAGTACTCGAAGTCACGCAACCATAGAATAGATTATACCCGAAAATGCTGCTTCAGGTGTATATAGAATAAGGCATTTTGGTGCGGCAAAACATCTTTTGGGTTCAATTAAGCATTTTACAGGCTCTTCTAGTGCTTTTGTTATAGCATGAGACTAATATATTTATCCATAACCCTGAATCTGATATTTATCCATAACCTTGACTCTGTGTTATCGCATTATTGATTTATATACATATACAAATTGTTTAATGCTTTTTCCTGTGTTGGCAATTTTCAATTTCGTTACTTCATTTGTTCAAGTCTGTAGCTTTGTTCCAATGGTCACAAAGAAGAGGGAGTGGGATCTCAATGATATATAGCATTAGAACAAAAATAAACGCTGCTTCACCATTGTCAGCCTTTCAGTTAAGAGGATAGGCTCATTAAAACCGGGCGAAACAACAATCTAACACCACCATGATTCATTAAAGGAAACAGAAGTTTTGCGAGCAGAAGAGGTTGTCAACCTAAAGTAAGCTACAGACTTCAGATTCTACACAGTGCTTAATGATGGATCCATTCCCAACTTTAGAATCCATTTTTTGGTACTAGATAAACCCTGGCCTTAATGATGGATCCATTCCCAACTTTAAATCCTGGACTCACAGGAAAACTGACAACCATTGATGCATAGACATTCCCCCCACCGTTGTTAGAAGAAATCCTTGACGCACTCTCCATGTACTGAGAATGAAACTCAGCCCCTGGATTCGCCTCAAAATGACTAGGCAGTGGGTCCAAAGAGAACGCAAGCAAATGTAGCAGCCAAACTGCCTTCGCCAACCCCAGAAACTCACTGTAGAACTGACTCCTTGGGTGGTGCCCGTCTAGCACTTGGCGTCTTTGCTCCAAGTCCCCAAACAAGGACTCCTCCATCTTCGGGTGTACAATTGCAAGGTACTTCTTGAAACAGAAGTTCCCAAAGCTGCAAGTAGGCAAAATGCTGAGGAGTTCAACAGGGTCCATGGCTTTCATGTCACGATACTGGGTGAAGCAGTCTCTGCGGTGCTGATCGGGGTGAAGCAACGAGGAGAGGCTGCCATCCATATAGAATGTCTCGTGGTCAAATCCCTGAAAGATTTTTCGATTCACATAGGATTCCAATGCGTACTTCGAGTGGTTCTTCCCAACTACTGAGTCTGCGAATGCAGTGGCGTTAGAGGATGCTGCTTCAATGGATCTTACAGCAGCTGCTATATCCCAGTGGGCAGAGCGCATAAGCGAGAGAAGCAGGGAAGTGAAGGATTTTGAGGCCTCTTTTACTAAATTCATTGTCGCTTCAAATAGCTCTGGCTCTGGTGCTGGTGCTGCAACAGCTGCAACTGTCATCAGTGAATTCTCAGTTGGATTATGAAAATGGTTCAAGAATCACCATGCTAATTAGTACCAAGAAAATGAAATTTTAGCATTAGACTGAATTTAATCATGGGATTTTTTTTTTCTTATTCTTTCTGTCATAAAATTCAAGATATGGTTTCACCAGCTAGAAAGTATTACAACAAAATCAAAAGACAACCAAATTGGGCAAAGTTGAGGTTATGTTTATCATTGCTAATTAGGAATATCTTGTTCATACAGATCTTCTCTATATTTCCAGAATTGAATAGAGTTCGAAAAGGTGAAATCTTCGATGATTTTATAGAGAGTGAGTAAGGCACTAACCTTGAGTAGTGCAGCTGACTCTTCTCTTTGATTTTTCCTTCGATCTTCTACCGCTACTGTTGACAGACGTAGCCGTTTTGAGCTTCTCCCTCAAGTTGTCGACCTCAATTTGCTTGGCTTTCACTTCTTTGTTCAGCTCCTCCAAACTCGCCTCGTACGGCGCCACCACCTCCCTAAGAGTCGACGACCCTAGTCTCCACCGCCCCTTTCCTCCACCATCACCACCCACAGTCCTCCTGAACCTCTCCCTCAACACCCCCAGCTTCCTTAATCCCGCCACAACCGCCACGTCAGCCACGCGCATTTTGTCCGGATCCCAAGGACAGTGAGACTGTTGCAGATTGACGTACGCCCTCTTCATGGTCGACACCGCGTCGAACACTTCACCCATCAGCATTTCCATCTCCATTATTCTCTCGTTACTGGATTCATCCTTGTTCGTCGCTTCCCAATCTTTAAACTCCTCTTCCTCTTCGAATCCATCTTCTTCTTCTTTGGTTTCGTACCTTTCTTCTTCGGAATCGGAACCCGAGCCACTCCGTTGGATGGAGATATCATCTGGACGGTTGCCCGCGAGTGGGTGGAGCAGACAAGATGCAGTGACTCGTTGGATCAGATCGGAGAAATTTGATACCTTGCTAGCCATTCTCTTGATGCAACCTCGTTTCTGTAAAATAACAGTTGAGTTTTGGCAGCCAAGTGTTATTTTCTTGGAAAATTTTAATGCGAGTACAAATACCAATATCCCTTCAATTAGTTTCGCAACTTTTGAACTTATAAGCTAAAGTTACTTATAAATAAGTAATTTGCTTTCTTTAAAAAAAGTGAATATTCATCTGTCGAAATCACTAACCAGTTTTGCGATCGCAAAGAGAATTTAGCATTCTTGTTGAGTGGATTTCGGTAAAATGGCGACAGGCATTAAAGATGTCGGTTAACATCCACATCCTCATTGTTGCCACTTTTTTTCTTCCTGTAATTCGAAAAGTTACCATAATGATACAAAAAAAGGTAGCTTTTGAGATTAAGAAGTTGCTTTTGAATATTTTGTGTGAAACTCGGTATCTCAAGCATGCATACTAGCCTATGATCTCCTTTTCAGGCCATCCCGGCCACCTACCTTGGTGGCACATTCAGATGTTGAATGTGCAGGGAAAAAAAAGAAAAAATAAATCATGATGAATGCACTTCTATATCAGTTTATATGTTTCTCTTGGGGACTATTTGGGGTTCCAAAAAGCAAAGGACTATTACACGGATTGCAGATTGCTAAATTGCTAATCATTAGAGATTTGCATTATTCTTCCCAAACTGCCCCGACCAGGGACGGAGCTAGGGGGGGGCGGGAGGGGGCGACCGCCCCCCAACATTGTCCGCGGTACACTATTTCTAGTTAATTTGTAATGTGTTTTTCAGTTTCGCCCCCTCAAGATTTTGACTCGCTCCAAAATTTTGAAATTTTTTATTTTTTTTTCCATTAATAAATATTGAGCAAATAACTTACACTTTAAAATTCAACCATACAAAAATCTTAGATCTAAACAAAAGATCCAATAGTTACTTAAATAAATAAATAGCCAAAATCCAATCCAAAACCTAAGTTCCCAATTCTCAAGCCCAACTAATTAAAACCAAATTCTCAAGCTGGTTTATGCATAATGCATGTTTACTTGTTTTGTCTAGTGTATAATTTTGATTTCTCATTGAAAGGAAAATGTTGGGATTGTGATTTGTGACTAGTGCACTATTAAAGTTGATTTCGTTATTTTGTGTGTTCAATCCTAATAAGTTTTATTCATGAATATTTGAATTTAAGAATTAAGTAGAGTAGTTGCTGTTAGTTTGTGTAATTGCGTTAGTTATTGAATATTTGAATTTAAGAAATAAGTAGTAGAATAGTTAGTAGTGATTGAATTGAACATTGAATTTCAGTACTATTTTGGTACTCAAAATCGTCATTTTCAATTCTCTTAGTTAAAAAAAAATTTCGGGGGCTCCGCCCCCGAACCCCCGGGAGGGGGGCCCGCCCCCCTCCACCCCCCCATATTTTCGCCCCCCCCAACCAAAAATCCTGGCTACGTCACTGGCCCCAACTATAGAGTGATGACATTGATGTGTCCTAGGCAGGGACAGTTTTTTGTTGAATTTTGTTAGCTGTACAGAAACTGTTCACCACATAAACATACCAGACCACACACAAGCAGGTGGGGGCCGTCATTTTTTGCAATATTTAAATACACTGGGGGTCACTGTTTTAGTCTGACCAATTTCTTTTTCTTCTTCTTCTGTACAAATGGGAAAAGCCTTTTCGATTCGTCCCCTATTACATTCAAGAATCTTAGGTTTCCATTAGTTCTCTTCATGTTGCTCGTATCTACTCTCACCTGCAACTAGTATGTGCTTACCAAATCATTGGCCAAGTCCCAAGTCTCACGTCGCCTTTCTTCTCAATTTTTTCTTTTCTTCGTCATCATTTTCACACACAATTCAAACTTTAATTCAAAGCCAAACACGTCATGATAAAGGGGTGCTAAGCTGCACAATTATACTAATCAGTTGTGTACCTAATATGCAAGTAAACGTGTTCCAAAAAATGTTGCAAAATTTCGTTGTTCATTCGGTCATTAACCCTATCCATGTTTCTACGGTGACTCAAGAAATTTCTCATTCGTAACTGTAGAAAGACTTTGAATTGTGAGGTACCATCACGAGCTAAATATATAGGGAAAGTTTAGGACAAATTACGAAGACCTTCATGAGGTTTATGACAATTTCACAGACACCCTATCCCTTTTCAAATATTGCACAAACATACGTCCCTACAATTTCAGAGACACTCCCTTCTTTTCCAAAAATTACACAAACCTCCCTTATTTCAAATTTTAAATAACGCATATCTCCATTGACCATGCTAATATTAGCATGATAATAGTGAAAAAGCTTAAAGTATCCTTAAGATAGGTCCAAAAAGGCAGGATAAACAAGAAGGTCAAAACACAATTATTTGGGCCGAAATTCATTAGTTCATGTGCAAGTGAGCTGGATTTTGTGGGTATGAAAATGAGGGTTTCAAAATGGAGGCAGGCAGATATTTTATCATCATCATCTACAATTATTTTTTGCCCTTTAGCCAAATGTTCATGGAATGCTAGTAATTGAGCCAGCATATGCCATCTTGTATGCATGAGAGAGAAGAAATTAGGCCACTCTAAGTGGTAGCAGGTAGGATATATACTGAAAATTAAACTAAATAAATTATTTTTTCATAATCGGTATCAAATGACAAATTTTTTTTAGTCTCTACACGAAAAGAACAGGAAAAAAAAAAAACGAAATTCACCATAATACAGCAAATTTTGTGAACTTATCGATCTTTGTGGCAACTGCCAATTAAACATTCCATCTGTGTGAACATTGAAGGAAATTAGAGCCAAGTATATCCAACACTGTGCTAGCCAAATCACAACAGGAGACATTGACAAAAACTTAAACTTCATCTTCATAAACTTGTCTTTTTCTTTTTGGCATTGGCTTCTTTCCATGATCGAAAACTTTTAGGCTTATGCGTAGTTATGCAGCATTACCAGTTTAATATTTTACACATGTCAGATATCGTCTACATGTGAGGTTCATGTTGGAGAAAATACTTATTTTAATGATTTAAGCTTTCAGATCAAGTAGTTAACACCTCCTATCTTCTTAGCAGTCACGTCCCTTTCACTGTACTATTGAGGAAGATCACTAGTTTATGTCACATTCAAAAGAGAAGCAGAAAAAACTCCTAGTATTAGCAGAAAAACAAGAAAATAACTTGATGAAAACTGTAAGAGATTGGCTTTAAATATCTCGTGTCTCAGGTTACTGGCATATATTAGTCCAGTCCATATACGGCATCAAAATGCAATCAATACCTTTCTCATGTACATGAGAAAGGACTAAAGATATATGCTATAGGACTATGAAAATGGAGGAATTCAAACTCAAGTTTTCAATCACATGTAAATGATAGAAAGACCATATATGATTTATATTTCAGTTCAATTGTGGTAAGATCAATTTTGCACGTGGTATGTTTTATTCCACTCAGATATAAACAGAAAAAGGAAATCCGATTATCCATTCCAAGAATACTGAAATCACAAAACATCAACAAATCTCATCCCACAAAATCACAATATTCATAAGAGTTATGTACTAGACATAAAAAAGCAGTAGTTCATTACTAAAAGCATTCATTCAACATCAAACCCTTTATCTTGAAGTTCAGAAATAACTTCATTTCTCATCCTCGACCAAAGCTTCAAAGCCTCCTGATCAAACTTCTTGTCTTGCAATGCCTTCTGATAATTATATGAATCGTTATCCGTTTCAATGACCCCTTTTGGCCCAATGGTTGTTCCAATCATACCACCTTTAGCAATGAAATCCTTCATGGCCTCCTCGTCGCCCGGGTAAGGGAACTTTCGGCGCTCATACAAATGAGCCAGCTCTTTCTCTTCCTTAGGTCTCGGTTTCAGCGTCCACCAACCCAGTGGTGAAGTTTCATTCCAAAGCCACGCTATGCCAAAAAGTGTGTATGTGCATAGCAGTGCCTTTCCCACTTGCTTCCAGAAATGATGGTCTTCTTTTCCTAAACCGACTTTCTTCAGGAATTTCTCGGCATTGAATGAATTCAGCATTGACATCCCTGTAAAAAAAGTATTGGCATTATTACAAAATTACTTTACTGTTTACACATATATCTCAACTGAGGCATTTTGTCGAACATTTCAAAGGCGGTATACAATAAATGATAAGTAAATTCAGGAAACTATGAAAAGATTACTGTAAATTACACATTCAATAACCTGAAATTCTTTTACTAAATTCAGGAAGACCAGATGTAACAGTGGCATTATTAAATCGCAAAAATAAAAATACAATGTCATATGGAAATTGGGATTTGATTTTCTAGATTACGAAATTGTAGTATGATGAATTACCTGTTTTAGCATCTTGGAATCGTCTACGAACCATTGAGGAAAATTCTTGACAAAACTAAAATTTGATTTAACGGTTAATGAACAAATGATCATCCCCAAGCATGAGGAAATATATGAAAGTAGCCTAATTAAAAGGGCTATTTATGCATTTTGGCCCTTGACCATTCAAAGGTAGCAAACTACCAAAAATACCCCTAAATATAAGATTTATAACCAAAGTAATCATAATATGGAGAGAATAACAATTTAGTCCTAAAAGATTTAAAATAATAATTTCTTTTCAAAAAACTAACCAAAACTATGATTAATAATAAGGTAAAAAGGCCTAGATCTAAAAGAGGTCCATATAAAATTAAAACGATTGTAAAAAATAAAAAAGAAATTGAATTTGAAAATGAAATCGACAAAATAGGATATCAAGAACAATTATATGCTGCTCAAGAAATATTAAAATGTTTTAAAGAAAATTTAGTAGAAAATTTTGCCAGAGGAATTGTTAGATCTATAATTATAAAAGACATACAAGATATAATAGATAAATTAGAGAAAAGGAAGAAGAATATTACAAAGTATAACATACCTCTTGAATCAAATATAGATATAATAACAGATCTTGATATTATGAATTCTCAAACATTATTAGACTTTGAAGATTTAATTAGAACCCTATAAATGAGGAAACCTATTACAAATAGATTACCACAAGAATATAAGAAATTAAGATTAAACTTAACTTTGAGATTTTATATGTCTATAACTAATAATAGATTAGAATTTGATAAATTAAAAGAATACATAGAATATACGACTATTTAAAGATTAATTAGATTTTAGATTTTAAGTTTTATTTGATTTTTGTTCGCTCTAAGTAGCAACCCCAACTGATGGTATCAGAGTCATAGAGATCATGGACATTATAATTACAAAAACAGATTGGTATTACAAAATAGAAGATAGTAAAAGTAATATATTTTTAGAACATATTCCTAAGAAAATAAAAACAATAACGTTAATAATAATTAAAGATTTACCTCAAGAAATAAAAGAACAAATTATAGATAACCTTATAATAGGAACCTTGAAAGATGAATATATATATGAAAAAATTATTATTGAACTAGAAAAAGAAGAAATGATGTTATATTGCAAAGATTATGAGTAATAAAATTATAAAAATAGAAAATTATTACACATTAGAAACAGAAAGAGGAAGTTATATATTTTTAGAACCTATACCCAATAAGTTAAAAATAATAACATTAGGAATAATTAGAGAATTACCTATGGAAATTAAAGCACAAATATTACATAAACTAATTATAGAATCAATAAGAGAAAGATTTATATATGAAAAAATAATAGAAACTTTTGAGGAAGAAGAAATCAATTTATATTATAAAGAAAAATATGAATCAGATGAATTGTAAAAACTATTAATGGAATTAATGGAAATAAAAGAAATTCTAGATAAAAAGTTAGTAAGAATAAGAGAAATAAATCTACAAATACAAGATGAACTTTTAAAACCTGGAAATATAACAAACTCACAACAAAAACAAATATTAAAATTAAAACAAGAAAGGTATAAAATAAGAGCAAGTTATTACGAAAAAATGAAAGAATTAACAAATAATAATTATGTAAAGCAAAGATGTGATAAAGTAATAAAAGATTGTAAAGATACTGAATGTAGAACATATTACTTATGTCAATCAAAGAAAAGATAAATGTCAATTGGTGAGTATATAGAAGAATTAAAAACATTAATAAAAATATTAATAGATGATGTTCAAAACATAAATAATGAAATAAAAGAAGTTAGAAATGATATTAATATTCTAAAAATTGAAGTAAGAAAAATAAAAGAAAATAGTAAAGGAAAAGAAAAAACAATAGACAAAAAACTAATAGAAAAAGAAATGTCTAGAATAGGGAAAAAATATACTGAACAAGAAAATATAAGAATAGAAGCAGGTAGTATGGATGATGAATTTAGGAAGAAGATTTTACCAAAAATAATAGAAGAAGAGGAAAAGATGGAAAAATCTAAAGAAAAAGCAATAGGAAAATTAGAAATTAAAGAAAATCAAGATGATATAGAAGAAAAAGATGAATGAAGAATTAGATTTACTTATAGAAAATTTTGATCAATTAAATTTAGAAAATTTAGATGAATATCAAGTCCTAATGAACACTGGAGGAGGACCAAATAAAGCAGAATCCTCTAATAAACAAGAAATATTGGATCCACATGAAAGTTATGCACCTATATACATTAAACCATATAGACAATATTATGAAACAATAAGAGATAGACAACCACCAAAAGGAAACAAATACAGAAATAGATTTGAACTAAATGATAATTATGATAAACCTGTCAATCATGGAGGAGCAAAATTAGACTTAGATTGTAAAATAAATATTAAAAAAGCCTTAGAAATTTGGGCAAACTCAATGATATTATTCTTTTTATATAACAAAGATGATACATGGGAAAGCACTGAAAGAAGGATAGACTTTTTAGTAGCATCCTTTGAAGGAAATGTCAGAAAATGGTGGGATGGAATAAATAATGATACAAAAACACTAATAAAAAGAAATATACAAACAAAAATAATAAAATCAGATAAAGAAGGTATAGAAAGATTAGTAAACTATATTTCAGATGAATTCTTAGGAGAAAATTGGATAAGAAATTTTGATGGAGAAGCAATAAAAGAAAAAGAAAATGCTAGGATAAAATTAATAAACCTAACAATATGTGATATGTGTAAAATCAAAGAATATACATGTGAATTTAAGGAATATTATTATACCCAATTTTATAGTAATGAAAATCAAGATGTGTATAAAGATATGTACTACAATAAGTTACCAGGAACATGGGGAATATATTTTAAAATAGAATTTGAAAAATACATTAAAGAAAATCCTGAAGCACCTAGATCTTTAGGAACAAGAATAAAATTCTTATTTGAAAGACTTGCATATATATGTCAACAGAGACAATTAATGAAAAAA
>CM032645.1:7046579-7143433 GCA_019097785.1 Fraxinus excelsior | reverse complement strand
TTTTAATTTAACAAGATCTAGTTTATTTTTTATTATAGATATATAAAATTTTAATATTAAATTAAATTTTAATTTCTTATATTCTTGTGGTAATTTGTTACAGATAGGTTTTCTCATTATAAGTTTTTTATGTAATTCTGAATATTTTTAATTCTTCTATTCTTTATCATCAAAACTAAGATCAAAATCATATAATTCAGCAACATTATTATAATTATCATATTGCTCTATATTTTCAAATGTTCTTTCACTATTTTCACTATCTAACCAGAAAAATATAATCATTTTTATTATTTTTTTAGGTAATATTTCTTTTAATCCAAAATAAGCAATTGTAAGACATTTTTGGTAATATCTAGAATCTCTTTTTATGAAATTTATTCCTCTAATAAAACTATCATAAGTTTCTAGGATTTCTATTATGTGACTATAATCAATACTATTAGTGTATCTAAAAGGTACAATTCTATAATGTAATTCGTAAGTTTCCATTATTAAAAGTTCTTCAAAGTATACAATCCTACAAAAATTCTTATATAGTAATTTTCAAACAAATCTTCAGACAATAAATATCTTCATAGCTTAAAATAGGGGCCTTACCACGCTTCGCCAAATAGCAAGAATGTTATATGTTCCTGGTCACCTTCGTCACAAGAGTTGGCCAAAGTCCAACAGCATCACAGCAAAACGGACACATAGGCACTCAAAACTCTTAAACAGACTCACTGTGTAGAACAACACTCAAAGCGTAATAAAAGATTTATTTCAAACTTAAAGACTTTATTGAACTGATGATAGCTAGAAAGCTATTATACAAAGATTTTTACAGAGATTGATACTCCGAAGAGTGGTTTCTACTCTTTCAAGAAAGTGGTTACAAAGATCATTTTGAGAGAATATATCTTTTTTGTGAATTTTTTGGTCATGCCTCTTCAAGTAAGAAGAGTCTTCATTTATAGATAGGCTTGCACTTCACCGAGAAGCTTCTAGCCAATCAAAATTTTACAACACAAAAGTAAAAGTACAATAATTTCTTCAAAGTGGTTGCAATAATCAAAGCACTTGTCTGCTAGTGTCGGCAACTTTATTCCAGCTTTTAACAGCTGTCTCCTTTTTCTTTAATGATCACATGATGTTGTCTGGTGATGTAGCTTTCTTATCATCCTTTATTTGTGGACGTGTCCCATCAATCTGCAAGCTTCTTTTATACATTCCTCACTCCCAAGGAATTGATCGTTCAGGATTTCACAAATCTTATCCTCTAAATTTTTTGATTATTTGTCTCCTCTACAGATAAGGATCCAATTATTACTCATTCCATACACCATATATTTTTCTCCGTAGAAAAATTGCATGGTTGAGCAAACTGATTTAATTCCAAAGGCTCGCCTGTAAATCATCCATTTTCTATTGATAGTGGGCATCTCTTTAAAAATCTGAATCTCCTTGAGTGGATTCCCATTATTTTTTCGAATAGTGACAAGATGATGTTCTCCATACCATTCTGGTTCTTTATACTCAGGACTGATAGTATAGAATCTCAATTTAACTGGTTGTTTATCACTGTATTTTTTGACACAGTTAACAAATTCTCTGTCAAATTGTTCAATTTCTTTTAGATCTGCTCCTGGGAAGAGTCGATCTAAGAATCCAAATGTTGCTAATTTTCGAACAATAATAGGATCAGCATCTTGAACTGCACTAATCCTTGGATAAATCGCCGTTGGAAGGGCTGTTAAGTAAAGAGAACTTCCTTCTCTGAAATTATATATCCATTTTGAGAATTCATAATACTCCTTCTCCATAGGATGTAAATTGGTTCTAACATGATGAGTTGTAATTATTCCCTTTGGTGATTTAAGGTCACCGGTGGATGATTTTTTATTTTCTTGGAATTCACTGATAACAGTAGGTTGTTCCAATGGGCCTTTTGATAAGGATGTTTCACCTAAAAGATGAGTGGCTCCTTTTCCACTTATAAATTTTTCCAACAATTTGTCAATACTGACGGGTGATTGTTGTGGACCCGTTTTTATGACTTTTTCCTCTTGCGAGGTAAGAGAGTCATTTCTCTTAAATTTTGATTCTCCACTTGAGGCGGATGTATTAATCTCCCGAAATGGGATGTGACTAGCCTTTCGACTGTATTCACCTTTTTGTAAAGGAGGGTATTCCTGGCTGCAAGTTACAAAAAGTCTAAACATTCTGTCAATTTTTCAACTATTTTTTCCTTATTATTGTTTAATTTCTCAATCTTTTTTCCACTCTCAACAACCTTGTTTGATAAATCACACAAAATTTGTCGAATATCAAGATAATCATATTGGACAGCAAGATAATCTGCATTAAAATCTGTAAGAAGATTTTGTAATTCCTTGGTAAATGCTTCAATCTTTTCCATATTCATGATTCCTGCTCAAGAAATCAGCAAATAAGTTATCTTTTCCTTTAATATATTCAAATTTAAAATTATAAAAAGATAATAACACTTGCCATCTATGCAATCTTCTATGTTGAGGTGAATTTGGTAATTTATTATTTACTAGTCCATTAAGTTGAGTATTATCAGTTTGAACAATAAATTCTTTAGGTAACAAAAACATTTTAAATTTATTTATTCGTTTAATAACTGCTAATAATTCTTTTTCATTGGTTGAATAATTTACTTCATCATTATTGAATGTTCCACTAGTATATCTACAAATTTCATTTAAATCAGTTTTTAATAAAGCACTCCAATATAAATCTGATGCATCTGTTTGTACAATTAACTTATCATTTTCATCAGGAAGTCTAAGTTTAGGTAAATTTTTACAATTTTCTTTTAAATTTTTAACACAAAGAGTATGTTCTTCATTCCATCCTAACTTATTTGATTTTCTTAATAATCTTTGCAATTTATTTCTTTTTTCTGCAAGTTTTTCTATAAATCATTCAGCATAGTTAAGACATCCTAAAAATTTCTGAATTTGCTGCTTATTTTCTAATTTATCAGGAAACAAAATTATTTTTTCTGAAATATGAGGTTGTAATTTTATTTCATCACTATTTATTATCATTCATAAGAATTCAATTTCATTTTTTGCAATTTCTGCCTTTTTTTGACTAAGTATTATACCTTCTTTTGAGCAAAGTATAGCAAAACTTCTAAGATGTTTAAGATGATCTTCATATGTTTCTGAACAAACAAGTATATCGTCAACATAAACAATAAGAAAATTATAAGTTTTAAAAACTTCATCCATTCTTCTTTGATAAATTTGTGGTGCATTTTTTAATCCGAATGACATAACTATCCATTCATAATGTCACTGAGGGGTACTAAATGCTGTTAATGGTATACTATTTTCTTCTAGCTTGATTTGCCAAAATCCAGATTTACAATCAAATTTTGAATAATATTTTTTATTTTTAGCTATATTTATTAAGACTTCTTTATTTGGTAGATAATATCCATCAAATTTAGTATTTTTATTAAGTTCTTTATAATTTACTACCATTCTAGGTTTTCCTCTTTTTATTTCTGCATGATTTCTAACCATAAATGCTGGGCTACTGTGAGGGCTATTACTTTTCCTTATAAGTTTTTGATTAAGAAGTTTCTGAATTTGTACTTGAAATTTTTCTTTATTTTCTTGATTATAAAGCATAGGTTTGACTCTAATAATGATTGTAGGTTCAAGTAATTCTATTTTAGCTGTAATTTTTTTATTTTTCCCATTTTTCAAGTGGATTATCATTATAATTTTTTGCTAAAAGTTCTTTTATTTGGTCAAGAGTAATTGTTCTGATTGAGTATTTGAGTAATTTTGGTATAAATTCTATCTTTTCACCACGCTGAGCTGGCTGAATTCTGAATGATTTAAATTCTCTAGCAATTTTTAGTAAATGTCCACATGAGGTTCTTAATTGGATAGTATAAATATTTTGACTATATTGACTAAACTGTTGTAAAAAGTCATTTCCTAAAATAATATCACAATCATTTATATTATATTGATAAACATTTTTTACAGTTACTATTTTAGATCCTATGATAACTTCTATATTTTCATTTTTGTATTTTAATGATTCTTTTGCTCCAGTTATTCCTTGTAAAGTTAATTGTTGTTTGTTTTCTATCCATTTTGGTAATAAGAATTCTTTAAATACAGTTATTTCAGCTCATGTATCTATTAAAGCACAAGTAGTTATTTTTGTTTCGAATACAGTTATTTGTATATATACACTGATGAGGGAAAAACATGATAGGCCCAAGCTCGAGCTACTTGACCCGAATTCAGGCTAGTAGGCCCGATCTTGGCCCACTCCAAATGGGCTAATTCCAAGGTCGGGTCCATCATGAAGTTAGGCCTAGTAACACTAGTCCTACTTAACTACAAGCCCCCAGTTTATTACAAATTCTATCCTAACACGAATTGTGCACTTCTAACACAATACAAACACCTAAGATAACTAGAACTACATGAAGTAAAGTCCTTCCAGGACTCCTCCTCCAACATCTATAAATACATAACCTAGCCTCGTTATTAAGGTACGCTTTTACATATATTTTCCAGCATAGATACTCTCTCTATTCTCTCTCTGACTTAGGCATCGGAGGGGCGACGAGGACACACCTCGACGCCTTTGTTTCAGGTACCGGAAGATCTCGTTCGTGCTCATTCTCAGTCGTCAAGCTCAGGAAATCAGCAGGTACGATTTTTGACATCAACATTGGCGCCGTCTGTGGGAAATGATACGTTAACCATGTTCTCGCTGTGTTCAAGACGCCATCAAAAAATATTATTCAGCAAGCAACAATTCATTCTACCAAAAATCAAAGGCATCAAACCACCAAAACGGAAGAGAAACTTGCCATTGAAGGAGAAGCGATGTGTAGCTAGAAAAGCGAAAAATTCCCGTCACTTGTAGTCTCAAATTGAAGATGACGAGAAATACTTCCTATGAACTTTCTGGTTGCTAGCTGGAAAAAGAGGCCATGAAAATGGCTAAAGAAGGCTTATGATATTTTGGGGCAACTTGAGCAATATTTCAACTTCTCTAATATCTGTTGAAAAGGAAAAATAGCGCAAAAGCAAAGAATTCTAAATAAGGAGACCCACCAATCTTTGGCTTCTTGGCAAATCAGAATGAGAGGAAGAATTAATAAAATTCATGAAGAACCCAAGAACCCACCAACAAGAAAGTGGAAGAAATAGAAACATAGATGAAAGCTTCTATTATCTGCTCCAATTGAATATTGTTGCACAACAAGTGTTCGGCAAAATGATCCGACCAGATCTCTTCTCATTCCTCACATCCGATGACCACCGTCGAGGTAACCAATGTGTACTTTAGCTTTCGAAAAACTCCGTCGAGGGCATTGCAATGTCGTTTAAGCCTCCGGCAACCGCTACAAACTTATTGTAGTCCTCTTTCCAATCCCACCTTTGCACATTGGACAAAAGATGTTTGTTTCTCGATTTTCTCCTATCAATCAATGTCATTGTTACAATACTATAATCTTGTGACTCTATTTTTATAAAAAGAAAACTCAAGATATATTATTCTTTGAAGTCATCTGATTGTGGAGTAAAAATGGGCCTCTTGAAGATATAAGGGATAGTTGGTGGCTTCGGTTGATTGGCTGAATGTTTATTGAAAGTTGGGCCCATAGTTTTTCTTTTGATTTAAAGTGAGCAAGCCCTTTATCCTCTAGAATGGTTGCATTTTTGGGCTCATCACAATCTCATATACTTTCTGGTTTCTTCGATGTTCATTCGGCATATTCCTCCAGCTTTTGTTTATCTAGCTTGGGACATCTTTTTCAATTAGAAAAATGATGACCAAGGGGTCATAGCTTCTCATTTGGGCCATAATTTCCCAACTTGTGTACTTCAATTTATGGACAATTGTTCCTCTTAATTCTTTTTGGGCCAAGGCGATAGGTTCTTCTTCCACATTACCATGTATACATAGGGACAATGACTACATGCCAGGCACTACGGTATCAAGAAGGATAATGCTACAAGCTATTTCAATAATTTCCATTCAAAGTGACTTGGGGCGGCACACATCAATTTTCAATTTCTATTTACTACCTGCTGAATTCCAATATTATGGGGAGATAATGTCAAGGCAAGATCTTCAAGGTGAGCCTTAGCTCATGGTTTTCTTACTATCGAAGGAGAGCCCTAGCTCGTGTTTTTTATTATTATTGAAGGCGAGCCGTAGCTCGTGGTTTTTCTTATTATCGAAGGCAGTACATATGAAACGGGTTAATAGGGTTCTTGACAATGGCTATCATCCCAGGTAATAACAGTGGCAATTCAGGTGCTTTAGGCTTCTTTACAACGCTTGGATTAAACTCAACAATGGTCGATTCTCCCTTCTTAAGTGGTGGATTTTGTTCAATGAACTTCATGAGTCCCTTTTCGCCGCCTGGAAATCCACCAGTTAAGCCGAGTAATTCCTTTTCAAATCCATCTTCTGATGATGGCGGTGCCGTCTCCTCTGGGTTGGCGGGAGATTTTTTCAGTTCTTTCTGGAGGCCTTCTTCTCCATTGCAGAGGCATCTACCTCCCAATATCTCATGGAGGTTGATTTCGCTGCGGGAATAGATTTGAAAGATGAGGGCTGTTTTGGAATTGTGAAGATTGATTTATGAATGAATCAGGAAAAATTGGGTTGGTCAAGAACAATTTGCAGCTACCGTGGCCGGCTTTTCTTCTCAATTTATTTCTGCCCGACGTCTGCTCCTTTTTCTCAATTTTCAGCCCAATTTGCCGCCACTATATGCGTGTAAATACTATTATAATGCTGCCAAATTGTGTATAAATATGGTGTATAAATCAGCCAGCAAAGGAATGTTTATATGCGTAATTCAACCCACTATCCTCTCTCCTTCACCCTCCACTTGAGGTACAGTGGAAATATATGGAAATAAGTCGCCATGGATTCTCAATTGAGCTACCTCGAGACTTGCTACGGGAATGTTTTCCAAAAGTCCAGCAACTAGCGGGCCCTCATGGCATAGTGCGAGCAAATGCCTCAAAATGTGCCATGAGCATACCTCAAGACTTGCTACGGGCATGCTCTCCAAAGGCCCTGTGGGGCCCCTCATGGCAAACATGCCTTGAGCACTCTCGGGGACATGTCACAGACATGATCTCCCAAAAAGCCCTGTCGGGCCACAAGTCCTGTTGGACCACAAAAAGCCCTGTCAGGCCACAAGTCCTGTTGGACCACCACAAGTCCTGTTGGACCACAAAAAGCCCTGTCGGGCCACAAGTCCTGTTGGATCTCAACAAGCCCTGTCGGGCCACAAGTCCTGTTGGACCACAAAAAGCCCGTCGGGCCACAAGTCCTGTTGGACCTCAACAAGCCCTGTCGGGCCACAAGTCCTGTTGGACCACCACAAGTCCTGTTGGACCACAAAAAGCCCGTCTTGCCACAAGTCCTGTTGGACCACAACAAGCCCTGTCGGGCTACAAGTCTTGTTGGACCACCACAAGTCCCGTTGGACCACAAAAAGCCCAGTCGGGCCACAAGTCCTATTGGACCACAAAAAGCCCTGTCGGGCCATAAGTCCTGTTGGACCAAAAAAACCTTTTTGGGCAACAAAAAAATCATGTTGGGCTACAAGCTCCGTTGGGCCACAAAAAGGCCCTATTGGGCCCTCATGGCATGTCAGGTAAAATGATCGATCCTATAAGCCCAAAACTTTCTTTCCTAGATCTATGTACTCAAGGGCCTAACAACACATCGTTCACTCGACCGCCATTGAAAATGGAACAAAGACTTAAACTTGTTGCTCTTTTTTTGCATCTCACCTCGCAGCTCAAGCATGCAACTTTTAGCTGCGACTTGGATGCACGGGGGCCTGTGATAAGGGAAAAACATGATAGGCCCAAGCTCGAGTTACTTGACCCGAATTCAGGCTAGTAGGCCCGATCTTGGCCCACTCCAAATGGGCTAATTCCAAGGTCGGGTCCATCATGAAGTTAGGCCTAGTAACACTAGTCCTACTTAACTACAAGCCCCCAGTTTATTACAAATTCTATCCTAACACGAATTGTGCACTTCTAACACAATACAAACATCTAAGATAACTAGAACTACATGAAGTAAAGTCCTTTCAGGACTCCTCCTCCAACATCTATAAATACATAACCTAGCTTCGTTATTAAGGTACGCTTTTACATATATTTTCCAGCATAGATACTCTCTCTATTCTCTCTCTGACTTAGGCATCGGAGGGGCGACGAGGACACACCTCGACGCCTTTGTTTCAGGTACCGGAAGATCTCGTTCGTGCTCATTCTCAGTCGTCAAGCTCAGGAAATCAGCAGGTACGATTTTTGACATCAACATACACTTATTGGAAATTTTATTTCTCTACTCATTTTTCTTTATGACAATATGTAGTTATTTCTTGATGTATAATAAGAATTCCTTCTTTGTCTATTTTATAATTATCTAAACTATCTAAGAAAGAATTTCCTAATAATATTGGATGTTCATCAAAGTTCATATTATTATCTATATAACATTCTATGTTTAATAATAAACTTCCAAGTTTAATTTGAAATTGTCCTATTATATCACAAGAGTTTATTTTTCCTTCAAAATCTCTATAACTATAGGGTTCTACTTTTTTCTTTTTAATTCCTTCATCTATTAGAGAGCAAATATGATTTTGACTTGCTCCAGTATCAATAAGTATTCTACGTTCATTTATCCATTTATTTCCATTAAAGAATTTTCCTTTTATTCCATAGACATTACTATTTTTATTTTGTTTTATTTTTGAAATATTATGTCTTGAAGTACTACTACTTCCAATAATTATCTTATTTTCTTTATAAGTTATTTGTTTTGGTATTAAATGTTGATCAATACTTATGGCATTATCATGTCATATCTCAAAATTTTCTATTTCTTCTATATTTTGTTCTTTAGGTAGAATTGTTTCTCCTATATCTCTAAATTCTTCATCGATTTCTATAAATGATTTTTCTATATATATATTTCCATAATTACTATTTGTATAACAATATAATCCTTGATATAATATAGTAAAGACCTTATTATCGTCTTTTAGTATTTTATTAGGCATCTTAAAATGTAGACTAAGGCAATCATCTAAATTTTTATCATTTATATGTATACAATATCTTGGATAACAAGTAAATTTTAATTTTTTATATGCTAAGTTTCCTTTAATTATTCCCAAATTTCCATTTTCTGCGGTTATACATCTTTCATCTTGTAAATTAAGTATTATAGGACTATTAATTCCTTCTTTAAAACATGATTTTATTATTATTTGTACTCCAGCAAGGTAGACATAAGATATTTTATTTCTTTTTTCTTATTTTAATTTTCCTAGGAATTCATTAATATTTCTTTTGATTATTAAATTTTATTTTATTTTTCCATGTGTATGTTTTACATCTATGGCTTTTTCTATTTCGTGATATTCATTGATAACTAGCTTTTTTTCTTTTAAAGGCTGAACCTACCATACTGAATAATCTATTTTCTCCTGGAGGTTTAAGATTTAATTCTGCTTTATTTATTTTTCTAAATTTTTCTCAATCAAATTTTCCTTTTAAAGCATATCCTTCTATTCCTTCGTAAATTTCAGTTTCTATATCCTCAGTATTTTCAATTTCCATGATCTCTATGGCTCTGATACCATTTTGGGGGGTTTTTTGCAAAAATACAATTATTAACAAAAATACAAGATCAATATCGAATGTTTTGGACTTAATTAAGGTGGAAAGAGTTGATGGTGAAATTTTTAAATTTTAATTCCAAAGGAGGGTGTTGAATCCTAAATTAAAATTTTTAAGGACTAAAATAGAATTTATTTTATAGTTGAATGACTTGTTTTGAAATCATTTATATTGAGGGTATTTTAGGAATTTTAAAGCTTTAAAATAGTCAAAGGCCAAAATGAATAAATGCCTTGTTTTTTAGGCTATTTACAAGTATTTCCCCCTTCCCCCGCCATAATTTTCGTCCGGACAGATCAGTTTAAAAACTTCGCTGCCAATGGCTGCTTTCTCTCTACTCTACACACAGAAATTATTGTACGATACAAATTCTAATAAACACTAACTTGGGAATCTGTTCTGATCAGATTAAAAGATGATGAATTGTGACTTTTTAGAAGCTACGCATTTGACCTTGAATCCTCGATATCAGTTCCGATCCCAAAATGGAGCTGCTAGGTGGAATCTAGCAGCTTCAATTACTCAAATCCTGAAAATACTTAATCCTTTTTCTTTTAATAGGCTAGATTTGCGGGCTCCTTTGCGTGTTTTGCAGAAAGGTAGTGATTCATTTCCGAGTCACGCGTTTTGCGTGAGCTTTTCTTCAACTTTGCTGTGTTCTGGTGCCTTCATCCTAAAAAGTGTTCTGAAGATTGTGAATAATTTGCTTCTGATACTTTAAATGTACTGATGAAGAGAATGATCAGTTGTCAGAGAATGATTTGGTGATCGCTCGTCGGCTTCAATAATCTAGCTGGAGAAGCAGCTTCTGGTCAGTCACCCAATAAAAGGTAATGCTTCATGCTCTAATTTAAATTATCTTCTCACGTTCTTCCGAATAAGACGGTATTCATTTTTCTCCTATTTCGACGTGTCTATATAGTATACATTGCTTAATTAGATATCGTATTTCTTTGCGATGAATTATTTCTGTTGAATCTCTAATGTTAGAGATGGATCAAGTTATACTGTTATAAAATGGTTTGCTAAGATCAAGTTGAGATGAGTTTTGATTGATTGTTTCTTCTTCAATTTTAAGTTTGAAACTTGAATTGTTTGATGCGGAACGTACATCTTGTTTTAAGTTTGCAATTAAGGATCACAAAGTGATAGTTTGCAGGCCCGTGATTATTCAATTCAAAATCGATCAGTTTATTATACTTGAATTAACAGGATATAATATAGAGAGAGCATTTACAGAAAAAGAACAATCATATGTGCAGTAATTTCTAACTAGATTTGAATTATTATTGCTTGATGAGTATATGATTTATCTAGTCCTTAGCTCTATGGGAGAATCCAATCATTGCTGTTTTGTCTAATTTTTATAATTTAACTTAATTAGGGCAATTGCTTGATTTGATCCCATTGCCAACCTCCAATTTTTATCACCTACATTTTAAGCAAGGATTCTGAATGCAACCTGACTCATGTGCTTTGGTTTCATTGTTTTCATGAAAATTTCATTAAAATTTTGAAGGAAGAAAACGGTATTTAAAGTATTTTGCATATCAGTCTTTCCTGAGTTTCTCGAGCCTTCATTCTGCGCATCAAAACAAATCAATGAACCTTTCTTCACATTTAAGAAATTGAAACTTGAATAATATGATTTGTTTTAGAGTATAATACTTAACGCTGATCTAGGCAAGTAAGCCTTAGACTTTAATGTACAGATAGTCAGGCCACTTCTCGGTTTTTGTCTCCTTAAAGGCAGGTAACATGTCAAGTGAAGTAAAATCAGATGCAATTACTGGTCCTGATGGCAAGGAATTAGAACTCGGATATTTTGATAAAGCAGCAGCACTTGGTGAAAAAGAGAATGTGGCTCAAAGGGCTCGTGATGGATTTTATAGGCCACGACAGTGGCCATTTAGTAACAAACTAAAACCAACAGAATATAGATACTCAAGTGAAAGGTGTAGTATGCTTATCCTTGATTGTTATTCTTTTGGTTTCGTATTCATTTACTAGTTCTTTTACTTCTCTAAATAATGATACTGTTTTTTAACATGTGAGCAATTTTTACTTGACGGTATAAGGGAAATTCCTAGAAAAAGGAAGATCGCTTGCTAATTACTGTTATTTAATGGTATTTGTAGTTAGTCAGTCATTGATAACAAAGGTTTTGTTGAATAACTAATATTTCCTAGCAGATTTCCCAAAGGGACTCGAGAAGCACGATTGGATATTGTGGCCCCTATAGTTGATAGGAATGAAAGGAGAGAGCATAGATCAGAAAAACAATCTGGACCTCCATTGTCTGGTGCAGCATACTGCCTTTCTTCTTGCAGCATGATCTTACTGAACAAAATTGTACTTTCCAGTTATGCTTTCAATGCTGGAATTTCATTGATGTTCTACCAGGTACAGCTAATATGTTATAGTGAAATATGGAGCATGTTCCACCTCTGATATCTTTATCTCATATCATGCTGTTCACTAATTTTAGTTCCCCTCTATTTTTTTTCAACTAGTCTGTCGCTTCAGTTTGTATATTGGTCTCTGCACCTTACCTTTTCTTTTTTATCCATTATAGAGTCTATCAAGCATTTATAGCCTTCAGTAATGTATGATGAATATTGTATTCTTTTGTGGTAAATGTTAATTTCTTACCTTTATTTCGTGCAGAATTTTATCAGTACGGTTATAGTTGTTGTTTTGGGTTTCTGTGGAGCAGTTACGATTGAGAAGCCAAATTGGAAGCTGATTAAACTATGGATCCCAGTCAATTTGATTTTCATTGGCATGCTTGTTTCAGGAATGTATAGGTATGTTCTGGGAAACTTTTCACATTTCACATGACCAGATGGACAGTGAATTACAGTTATAAGGATAAGGAGAAATAATTGTGAGTAGACTGAACATATATCTCATTTCCCTCTACCAGGAAGTAGAAATAGAAATATACTTTGTTGTGATTAGCCTTGTATAGTTTATATCATTGTGTCAATAATGACTGATGTTAATGTTTTCAGTTTGAAACACATAAATATTGCAATGGTGACAATTCTGAAGAACGTGACAAATATTTTAACAGCAGTTGGAGAATTTTATATTTTCCGGAAGCGTCAAAATGGGAAAGTGTGGACTGCCATATTTCTTATGGTATGATGTAATTCGTTCTTGTTTTCATGGATTTACATGCTATCTATGTATTTCATGAAAGCATTAGAACCAGAAAGTTCTGGGTTGCTTTATCTTGTATGATATGTTTTTACTTCCTGGCTTTTCTTTAGATTGTTAAGTTGTTATAACCTCTGTTTAATGGTTTATATCTCACCGCTGGAAAATTTATCCACCCACCAAATAAGCCACAAGAAAATGAATTTTAGTAATCTACTACATAGATCTTTTGTGGAACAGCATATGAATTATATACTCTATTGACTTGATCAGAATATCGAAGTTTGATTATTTGGTTGATGTTTCTAAACTCATCTTTTGACAGTCCTTTAATATTTTCATATTAGTTTACCTTTTCTATCCTTTTGGGAGAGAATCAGAATCATTTGCAATTCCTTGATGTTGATGTTGTAGATAATCTCTGCTATAAGTGGAGGCATAACAGATCTTTCCTTCAATGCCACGGGTTATGTATGGCAAATGATTAACTGCATTTTAACTGCAAGCTACTCGGTATGTTGTTTTTGTAAGCCTTGTTTTCTTTATGTGCTCCTTTGAATTCTCATTGGGACAATTGCAATCTGAAACAGCTTACCTTGCGACGTGTCATGGACAAAGCAAAGCATTTGACGAAATCTGGCTCTTTAAATGAAGTTTCAATGGTGTTGTTGAATAATTCATTGTCATTACCTTTTGCTATCTGCTTGATATTCCTGTTTGATGAATGGGATTACATAATTGACGCGTAAGAAAACTTATTTTTACCTTGTTTGCATTCCTTCCTAGAAATTAAGCATTAATAGACATTCTCCAGGAATTTAAAGGACTTGAGTGTTGTAAATACACTCCACATTGATATGCATTGTTGTCAATATATGCAGGGAAGTAATAAGGATGCCTATGTTTTGGGTTGTTGCAACAGCAAGTGGGCTGCTTGGACTTGCCATAAGCTTCACCTCTATGTGGTTCTTGAATCAAACCAGTCCTACAACTTACAGGTAACTACTTTCACTCCATCTGATGTTCTAATATTGAAGAAATGCTATCTTTTGCTTGAGTGGTAGTATTTCATATTTGTACATACATTTCAGTGCTTTGAAAATGAAGAAACACTATCCTTTTGCATGCTTATTATTTCTCTTGAAATTAGTTATTAGGACTTGATCCATATATGGGGTTGGTCCTGAAAGAGAAACAATTACTGGTCACATCTACTTAATTGTATTTCTCCAATCGTCAAGGTTTCAGAAAGTGAATGAAATCCTACTATTCATATAGTTGTCTAAAATTTCATCCATTCTTGAGTTAGATACCTAACTCATTACTTGCACTAAATTTAAATCATCCTTCTATTTTCTGTCATGTTCTTATTTTCTTGACGGTGTTATCTCTTGTACGACTCTGTTGTCTGCTGGAGAAAGGGATGTTTAACTTTCTCAAATAACTCCCTTTGCAGTCTTGTAGGTTCCTTAAACAAGATTCCTATCTCGATTGCTGGTTTAATGCTGTTCAACGTTCCCCTAAGTCTACCCAATTTCTTCAGCATACTATTTGGTAATATAATCAGCAGTATGTTAAGAATCTGTCACAATAAATAAAAGTTAAATTAACAAAAACACATGTTTGCCTTTTTTTTTTCAGGTCTATTTGCTGGAATATTGTTTGCTAAGGCCAAGATGTCCTAATCATATACATCTTAGGAATATAGGAAGCTTTAGTTCCTAATATTTTTTACAGCCATTATTCCAAGCTATATTGAGTGCAAGAACTTCATGGAATATAGTTACTTCTACTTCATTTCCTCTTTTTTTATTGATTGATATACACAACAAACTTGCTCTGTCTTTAATAAATTTGGGGACAGGCACATACAAATCTGTTCGTGAATAGATCTACTCGAAGATGTAAAGCAATTGGTATACCCTTTCCTAATTCTAACTTGTTTTTATTGAAACTATGTCTCATCACATCACTCTCATGAACATTAATCTTCTTAGATCTGTCTCATGTGTCGTTTGACAATAGTTGAGAATTTGTTTTAATTTCTTTGTATTGCTATTTTTTGGATACTTGGATCTGGTACTAGATTTACTACATATTAGATATAAATCGATTGACCATCACTCGTACAAATTTCTTACTTGATTAAGGTTGTTTATTTCAGGGAAAACGCTTAAACAATAGTGATCACTCACAATCGAGTTTTTCGAAAAGTTCATTTCATCACTAAAATTTCTCTCATGATTTTAATCCCTCAAATTTCAAAACGACAAACCATTTTGTCCAAAAAAATCTTATGTGGCTTACGAGGTCATGACTCATGAGTGGCCTTTAGTTGGACCGTCAGGCGTGCAAATCGTTGCTTTGAATCAACATTTTGTGTCAATTACAGATACAACATCGAAGGGATCAGTTAGTGTTTATTGGAAGAATATAAGCCTCGTGGGCATTAAAATTAAATTTTTAGTAAATTTTGATAAAAGTAAATGAAATGTATTGTTTTAAATTGTGGGCCCCATAAAATACTTTGACTTAAATTAATATATATTTTATCCATACCAAATAGTGGCTAATTGTACAAATGGAGTTTTAAGCAGTCGAATAAGCCACTCGCGTAGTGTACGCACACCCGGAAGACGTTCAATTTCTCTTATTATGCTTAGGGATTTTGTATATTTTTCTACAATTATAAATATTATTTTAAAACTTGTATTATTTTTACTCCAAATTAAATTGGAGATTTTTCACATCTAATCTTTGTTTTTCACAATTTTAGTTTGTCTTGATAAGATTTGTCCCCAATTTATGTCGTATTCCATTTTGATATAAAGATCAAAATTAAAGCTTCCAATTAATCAAGAATCTAAAAACTCTTCTAGTCAAACAAAGTATTTTCAGAAAATTATCCGATCGTATAAAAAAACTTCTTAGTCTCAAAAATATTTTTTGGCTTTTCAAAGCCTTGTCAAACGGACCTAAGCGCCGAACACGACATCCAACTTATAAAATCTAAATATTTCAAATAGCATACCATTCATACATATTCCTTTTAACAATTTTAATTTTTCCTTTAATAATATCAATTTCATACATATTTCGCGTTGATGCCTGTGTCGGGTTTTAAAACGTTGTTTAAAAGTTTAAAATAGAGTTTTTAGGAGCTTATTTTTAAGTATTGACTCTTTAAAATAAGGAACATTTTGTATTTAAAGAGTCTCTTTGAGATTTTCTTAAAATGCACCGTGTTAGTCAGCAAGAGATCTTAAGGCCCCGGATATGGGTAGAAACATTAGTGCAAATTCTGACAAAATAACATAGATTTCATTGCCATAACACATGTACGCACACAATGAATTGCTCAAGAAATGTCACAAAAACACGAAACTTGACAAAAAAAAAAGCTTTGCTTTCTAGCAACTCTTCCTGTCTGCTTCAATGGGCCATGGTTCAATGTATTATGTATTTATGCATCAATTCAAAACGTCTCCCTCTTGATGTTTATAGATAGTGTCAAGTGGATGCCAGTGTAAATGAAGTTCAAGGATAATGTTCAATGTGCTCAAGGATATGCCCAAATCTAAGCTCGTGGAGACCCATATGTAGTGTAGTGACTCGCTCTCCACGCTGTATTATTGAATAGTCAAATACTTGGTTCAAACTTCAAAGTGTTGTCAGCTAAAGTGTGTGATTATCTTATCTGAAATCTTAAATGTTAAACATTTTTAATTGTTTATTATACTTCATATCACTTTGCTTATGCATTTCACGTGTACCTCTCTTGCTTCGTTTTGCAATCAAGATAGTCTTGCTAAAATAACATATTCACATCTACACTTGTGATTTTATGACCTAAAATGCTTTGCTTGTTCAAGCTCCGATACACATTTTTAGTAAAATTCTCTCGGAGACTACGGCTTTTGAAAAGTTAAAAGAAGACTTAAAAGCTACTTTCGGACTCACTCAATTAATTTTATAAAGTGCGTCCAATGTGATCTTGTCTAAAAGTTCCTTCGCAAAAGAAATTAATTTTCGAACACCAATTAACGTAGCTTCAACGGGAAGCTCTTTTACAAAAAGCGAAAACAAATCAAAAGCATTGCCAAACGGGTCCTGCTATATTTTTACGCATCTAACTCCCAAATGACTTGAGGGCAATTTATAAAGGTCAGAAGCGAGATTCAGAGATTAGATGAATTTTACCATCAACAATCAACATTTACCAATCTGTCAAGGTTCAACTGCACTTAACTACAGAAAATTTCCACCGTCTTAATTTCTGTCCTGAGAAAGAGTTCGTTAGATAAAGGAAATGCAATGATGATGTCCCAGAAAATGCTCAAATGATGAAAGATCTTTTCACAATGTTAAAAGCAGAATTGCTTAGTTCAACATCTACGATTGATTCCCATCAAAAAAGAAAAAGTTCCTATCGTTATTCTGATCACTCAGAAAGAAAAAATGCTCTTTTTCAACGGTTATTGATAACAAAAGGATTCTTCTATATATTACAATAATGCAATATAATTTGGCACATCTATACCCATTAAGAATAAAACTATTTGTACCGAATTTTTCTTACAAAAAATGTTACACCCCCTCACATGTGCGGCCCACGTGAATAAAAAACTTTCAAAAATATGGTCTTCACCCCTATTGTGAGTGTAGGTAAAAGATTAGGTAAAAAAAATTTGGAAATTGCCCTAAGTACAGGGCGGACCCCACGTGCGTAAAAAAAAAAAATTGCTCCCGGCCCCACCTGATGTGTGTGGCCGGGCAGGGACCTGTTACTTCAATCACGGTTCAAAAAATTATGTACATGTAGTATTGTCCGTCCCACTGGTTAGCCCATTGTAAAAGAATTAATACGTTATGATTCATGTCATCGACTCGAGATTTATTGGGCAACAAAACAATGATCTAAATCAAAGTCGAAAAAATTTCATCTTATTGTACGAGAATTTCGTCAAAGTTTCATCTTTTCAACGACAAGAATAAACATGGAGATATATCTTGGAGAACAATTCGTTTATTTGCACCTAGCCTTTGAGGGCTCGTTCGAACCACAATAACAAAGCATTATATGATTCCCCATCCCTCTCATATCCCTAGCTCGAGTTTCCGACGCACAACTAAATTGTGAAACAATGTTAACAAATGAAAAATAGCATTCCAAATGGATCATTTGGACCTAACTTGGCTTGCCTCTCATTTTCTAGCAAGTAAAATCATCAAGAACATATGAAAAACTACTACACATCTCCATCAAAACTATTTCTTCCAATCAATGTTACATAATTTTAAACCTAACTAATAATTATATTGTGTCGTGATTTAACAATGATTCAGAAAGATGCACGAGAACAAGATGGGCACCTGACGAGACCATTCTCATTGCACGAAGTACAACTCTTAAAGCCACATTTCTCGCTGTAATACTTGTGGCTTCCATAGCAATCTTGGCAAAGGATGAATCTGTACCCGCCACACGCCTCGCACACACATGCGTCCGCCGGTAGGAGACCCTGTAGGTACTTTTTGAGCTCGCCGCTCTCATGGAGCTGCCGTACCTCCTCAGCACCCCCAATGAAGCTGCCACCGATGAAGACTCGAGGGAGGGTTAGTTTGGACTTGTCAGATTCCCCAAAGATCCTTTGCAGCTCCTCAATGTAAACCGAGTCCATAGAAACATCCCTTTCGTCAACAAACACATGGAAGGCACCAAGGATCGTTAGGACGGTCTTGCAGTCCTCGAATGTGTGGCGAACAACCCTCAGACTCGTAAAGTACACCACTATAGTATTCTCTGCCCTCGGGATCCTAATCACTGACTCCGATTTTACATCCGCAGCTACATTTTCCGACAATGGGGCCGGAACCTGAACCTCCTCCCGGTAAGGTTTGGATTCCTGATGGTCTGGCGGTAAAGATAGGGTCCGGAGGAGGAAATTGGCGCTGCGAACCCTATGACAAATGGAGGGCTTCCTGATGTATGGAGTAGGTGAATCAAGGGCAATGTCACCGTCACCGGTGCTGATTTTATTGTTGCAGAAATTGCTGTCGTCTTCAGAGAGTAGAAGCCGTAAATCTTTGAAGGAAGAGCAAGCGAATTTGGGGGACGATGCGTTGTGCAGTCGAATCCTTGATTTGCTTCGCCTAAGCCACATGGGTTCTGAGATTCAATCAATTAACACAATACCAGATCATAAAAATTACAAAAACTTCGAAAATGGTGCGTGCGAATCTTGAATTTGTTGAAGCAAACTGGTGAATTTGGATGTAGAGGGAGAGGAAGAAGCTGAAAATGCAGAGAGGGTTTGGGTGTAGCTAAAAGGGTCTCCTTTTTTCTCTTTCCGAATTGAAGAAAAGAGAAAATAATGGAACGCAATAGATTTTGGTTGGTTTTACTTTTTAGGCAGTTGGAAGGGAAGGGTGGGTGGAGGTTTTTTTCTTTTTTTAGACTAAAGGAGAGAGAGAAGTTTTACCGTCAACAATATAATTTTTAGGGACGATTGCAGCAGCAGTCCCTAATATTTTTATTTTTTGCATAATTTATTCTAACCTTCATTTTATGTCAGAAAAAGTTTCTAACATTTCATAAATATGCAGTTGGGGTCCCTTTAGATGGAAATCGTCCAAAACACCGTCAATTGACTGAAAAAATTAAAAAATCAAGTATATTGACCATTTTAAGGAGCGACAATTTCGCTCAATCAGCATTTCTTACTTGATACTATTCAAATCAATATTTCCCCCATATACCTATGGAAAATGCTATTTGTACACTGGGATTGACACCCCGGTGTACAAACCCCCTCACAAAAGAGGGGGCCCATGACTAATAAAAAAATTGTGGACCCCCTCTCTTGTGAGGGGGTCTGTACATCGATGTGTCAATTCTGGTGTACAAATAGCATGGTCCTACACTTATACATACAATTCTCGAGAGAGAGAGAGAGAGAGAGAGAGAGCTTTGGTGGAAATGGGGAAAGTCGATAATAAACGACTACCAATTGTGCAGCGGCAACGGCCACAGAATTCCATTTCTAGAACCTTCTTCGGCCATAGATGTTCGGTGGTTGTTTCTAGAATCTTCCAAGAGTTTAATTTCAAATGTTTTCTGGTTTTGATACTTAGTGTAGTGATTTTCCTTTTTGTCATGTTTGGGTTCTTTCTGTTCGCAAATAGAAAAGCTGGGTTTGATTTTAAAGACTCCATCAAGCTCATTGGATTATTTTTTATCTGCTTCATTATCTTTTTTTTATTCTAAGTTTTGAATTTGTGTTGGGAGATTTTACTGTTATTTTGTAATTAAAGTTCTTTGCTGATTTTATTGGAATATTATTAAAAAAAATTATTATTGTTACTACTATGATTTTGTTTGGGGGTTTCTTAAGCAGCAATTGAAGGTTATGTTTGATTTTATTTTTTTCGTCAATAGCTAGCGAACATCAGTTTTGTCAAGGAAAAAATTAATCGCTAGCCTTAATTCACTATGGATTTATTTGAATCATATGTAATTATGAGTATGAATATTATTATTCAACGATGTGGAGGAAAATGTACAGTGATTTGAACGGTATCAAATTAGAGATATTGATTGGACGAAATTATCCCTCTTTAAAATGGTCAATATACCCGATTTTTTATTTTTTTCAGGTCAAGTGACGGTGTTTTGGACGGTTTCCGTCCAAAAGGACCACATCTGCATATTTATGAAATATTAAGGACATCCTCTAGCACAAAAATTAAGGTTATGATAACGTGCAAAAAATGGAAAGGTTAGATACCGCTACTTCAATTTTCCCTAATTTTTTCTATCAAATTACAGTTGATTTTTATTATTTTTAAAATTTATTTTTCTTTTTTATTTTCAATCACATGTTCTTCAATAAAATAGTATCAAGTAAATTCAATTTTTTTTATATTTTTTATCTATACATTCTCTATCAAAATATTATTTCAAAATGTATTTTAGACCAAAAAAAAAAAAGCCTCAAACAAGCATGTTTTAAACCAAATTAATTTGGTAACATTTCAAACCAAACCATTTCATTTTATTTTTCAAATCAAACCAAAACAATTTTGTGGTTTGATTTGATTTCACAAAAAAAAAAATTAATTGATCTAAAATTTTACTATAATCTCTCCATTCCATTTAACACGTGTTGATTTTTGTTTTCCACACAAATTAAGAAATTTTATTTAATGTCTTGAAAAAAGTAATTTTTCCAAAGAGTTTTCCTAGTTTACCTTCATTTAATTATCAATTAGTTGTAAAATAATGTGTTTTTCAGTTTTTGTCCATGTTTTCAAAAAGAAGTGGGAAATGTGATTATGTACTTGGATAATTTCAAGAAGGTAAATTAAAATATGTATAATTTCAAGATTAAGTGGAATGAATTGGTTATAACTAGGTAAATTAAATAAAAGTATATTAATAAACGAACAAAATAAATATTCTTTTAATAAAGAAACATAAATATATAAATATGATAAGAAAATAAAGAAAGTCGGCTTATATAAATGGGACGAAATGGGTAATATTTAAATTGAAACGCTGTAAATTTAATGTTACAATAACAATATATGTCTCAAAACCATTTTAAACTAACAAAGTAACACAAATCAAAACATAAAATTTAACCTTGCAATTTCATTAATTAGATAAGAATAATAATATCATAAATAAATCGTTATTTTCCTAAAAAGCCAATAGTCTACTAGCAAGTAGATTTGTTGAAATATAAATTGATTCAATAAATAATATATTTTGGATAACACAAAAATGGTTTAATTTTAAACGGTCAAAACTTAAATCACCTGGAACTAAACTGACGGTTTCAAAATAGCAATAACGATTTTATTTGACATATTGAAATTTTCTTGTTCACCCCTAACAAAAAGTCTTTGGGCGTATTCGCTAGAGATTAAAATCGGATTAAAATTAAAAAACTAATCGTTATTGTTGACTTTTATTAGTCGAGTGAGACTCAATAACGACTATATTTTCAATTTTAATTGGATTTTAAGCCGTACCGAACATGCCCTTTATAAAACAGGTAATGTGAAAGGTTAAGAGATAAATTCTCCTCACGTCATGATTAAGGGGTAAAAAAGATAATCGGATAGTCTACTTATCTTCGTTAGAGATAATAACCAAATGTATAACATTAAATGATAATATGTAATAAATATTCATAGATCGGTGAGCATCTCTAATAAAGATAAATAACTTTATTCAAGATAACAAGTAATTTGCATATAATTTGTTCGTGCATGGTTTGAAGCAGCGATGGATGTAAAAGGACAGGGTCAGGCTGTAGCCCGATCCAGTCCCTAGCCCACTTCATTTTATTTTTTTAACGCATTAATCCGATTTGTAGTCTGATCCTATCCTTGGTTTGAAGTGAAATTGTATATTTTTATGGACATTAGGATTTAGGGTGACAGATTCTAATTCACAATTCTTCTGAAAAAGTTGAAATGAGAGAAGGGACCAATATCGAAATGGGAGACAAGTGCACAAGTTCTTGCTGAAAGCTAAAGCTTAAATAATAAAAGATTGAAGAATCAACCAAAGTGGGTGGTGGATTCTGAAAAGCTTCAACTGACCCAGTTTCACGTGTCCAAGAATACCCACAACACCAAATCATTTGCATATGTTTCAACTATGAACAACCCCACCACCAACCCACACACCGAGCTTTTTTCAACTCACTTTCTTACTGTAGCATAGGCCTTCGCCACTTCAAACGACGCTTCGCCCATTTAGAAAGAGCGGGTGACCGTTGCGAGCCGGAAAGTGGACCAGTTGTTTGAATCGCGAAAGGCCGCTTGACTCTAATCGATCCGTGGAAGTTGTAGGTCGAGATGAATAAAAGAGACAAAAGACATGATCAAATTAGGACTACTTACCATTGGATGGCTCACAAAGATTTGTTAGTAGTACGAGAAACTACTATTAAACTCGAAATACCTTCATTAATCGAGGTTAGTACAACATTAAGACATCGTTCAATGCAACTCTACTCAACGATGAATTCAAGTTAGCTAATATGTTCAACAAGCCTTGCTTCTAGATGACTAAACACAAATCAAATTTCAAAATTTCCTCATAATCAATGGGATAGAATTTCTTGGGTTGTAATGAAAACACACATTATGGTTATCCCTAATCAAATTATTGGAGTTTTTGTCTTTTATAAATGGCAATGGCCCACGTTCATCTATATTCTATCAAAGAGATATATGGTCTCAATTAATCATGGCCATGAAAGTATTATGGTCTAGGTCCAAATATTTAGAAGACAGCGGGACTTATCAAAGATTTATTTATTTGGTAGTGCTACTACATGTACATAACAGCTTACATAACGGTTTATCAACACATGATTTGTCGAGATTTAATTGGATCAATATCTAATCAATCAAATAACTCCCTCTACTTACATTTTGATGCCTAACGTAAAACATTACGTAAATAGTTATGCCTTATGTATTTCTTAATCAAAGTCTGCTTTCAAATGAAATCCTAAGTCCCATTTATAGAGGAAAGAAGATAAACTCAAATGAACTTCTAATAAACTAAAACATTATCAGAATAATAAACTAATTTATAAACAAAACAAACATAATCTAAATCAAATTCTACTTTTAAATCCTACCTAAATCTTGTAAATATTCTTATCCGCATTCTAGGGCTGTAAGTAAAAATCGCCAAACCGTCAAATTGAACCGAAACCGCATTTTAAAAACCGTCGATTTGGTGCCACGTGGACCCCAACGAAATGGTTTTGAACCAAACCGGTTTGGTTTAGGTTTGAGAATTTTAATTGCGGTTTAAAATCAAATCGGACCAGCGAAAAAATATATAAAAATAAAAAAATTGAAAATTAATCAAAATACGTAAAATTCAATAGTTTTGTCATTTGTGTGTATTTTTGTCAATATATATATATATATTATTACCAAATAATCCTAATTTATATATAATAATCTCAAGACTAACCTAATATATTAAAAATCATTTTCCTCTTCAAAATTCAAATTTCTATAGTTGCTTATGAGTCCGATGTCTGCATTCTTAACTGAAGGTCGAATACTTGATTCATTTATGAGTTTATTAGGTGCAATGATGGTTGAATCTTGTATATGCGAAAAGAATTGATTGCAAATTAAGAATGAACATATAGTATTGCGTTAATATTTAAACGAACTAGAAGCATTTGATGATTCAATAAAAGTCGTAGCAGGTGGTTTATATTTTTTATTACCATATTTTTAAGGATTCTCTTATCTATCTAGTATCCAATGCTATGATGATGTAACGAATACATTTGTTTGACAATGGAGACTATGAATCATGTGTGCCAATAATTGATGTTTGAGTATATATGAGAAACTGAATTTGTAATAATATACAATGGTAAGTTTGTGTAATTGTTATATTTAGATATTATAAACAATTAATTTATTATTATGATTAGTTATTCTCTTTGTCTAATCAGTGATTTTGTTTTTTAGATATAATGATCACGAGATCTTGTTGAACGTTATTATGTTTTTTGGATTTTATATTTAGTTTAGTAAACTTGTATTGTAACGTTATCGTAACGTCTTAACCTAAAATGGCAAATAAAAAACTATATTTTAATTTATTGTGATTTCACTTTGATTTAGTTGATATTTAAATTTGTAGTAGATATATTTAGTTTGTTTTAGATTTATTGCTAGTAAGATATAAATATATAATGAATTCAATGGATTAATGTCATAAAAGTAGACAGTCAAAAAAATATACGACGAAATCGGACCAAACTGTTAGATTTAGGTTTAAGTTTTTTTTTTCAAATCGTTCAAAATGGTTTGATTTAGGTTTGAGTTTTTCTCAAACCGGTTTAAACGGTTTGATTTGAAAATTTGTCAAAAATCGGTAAAACCAGACCGCTTACACCCCTACCTCATTCCCCATCAGGAACAATTAACACTTAAATAAAGCAGAAGCGAAGGACACATAAAACCTCATAGTGGTATTGGAAGAAAGGGGTTGCCAACATCATTTACCAGAAGATATTCACTGGTAACAACCCCTTCGACTCAACCAAAGGTCTCTGGGTGCACGAATAAAAACTCAACATCGATCCAACACAAAAATGAAGAGCCTTTCATAAAAAGATAAAATTACAAAGATTATTATACAACGAATATTCTTTAACACTCCCGCCCCTTAATCACCTTTGTATGGTCTAGCTAATCAGACGCACTGCCAACAATGACTACCTTATTAGGGAAGGAATAAAAGCAGCACAAAATAACAAGAACAGACGTGTCGAAAACACTGCAGGTGTTGTTAAACTTACGCCCCCACAAACAAATTATTTGCATCAAGCTCCTATTTCAGTTATTGAACACATAAATAAATCTGTGTCACATACTTCACACTAATATGTGCACACAGAAAGAAATCCAAAACCAGCAGGAGTTGGAGTATGTAGAGCAAGTCAAACGAGCATAAACAAACACGAGCCTGATAAAATTTGACCAGCTCCCTCCAACTATATACAAGTCCTTTAGGACGAAAATAGATTTCAAGAGGCAACCTTACAACCCATCTGCAGAGCGATTAGTGCACTTAGTATCAAAAAATCTTGATTCCCTTGTCCTAAATAAAGTACCTGTTTAGTCTCTGGCAAATTTCTTCGAGGAGCAATCTTCAGCAGGCTGACATTCTCCTTCGCTTATAGCATTTGAGAATGACGTTTCTTTTATTGTCCTCAACTTGTTCATGATCAGTAACTCCTGCAGGACACTCCACTGTAATCCCAGTCTCAAAAGATGGACAATCTAGTAGTGTTGGTTCATTCACCTGTAAATAATTTTAACAAAAGCTCAGTAAAACTGCAAATGACTAATCAGGATAAAAAAGTAAAAAATTAAGAAAAGATGGTTGGAGAAAAATAATAACCACAATAGCTACCTGAGATGAGTCATTGCCATTCTCATTGTCAAGCCCCCCTGAAACACTGCGGGAAAAAAAAAAAAGGATCAGGAATTCAACCTACATCTTTGGCTATGAAATTAGAAATATGTGATACAATTAAAATATAAAGAAACATGGAGATACAAAAATTAAAGTGGCAGCTTATTTGTGAAGTATTTAGATGTGTGATGATTGCATACAGCTTTCAACTTCCCATATCCCAGTGTCGGATCATTATTATCAAGAAGAAATTTCATAAAAACCTGTACTAGTTGGACTCAGGTTCGGTATTGGGAGAGGGAAAGTTTCCAGACATTATATTTGTAAAATATCTGAACTTTGGATAAATGAACTCTAACAAAATATTAACAAATTAATCTTTTCATTGCAAATATCAAATTGGATACATGGACTCGATAAAATATTAATATTTTATTATATTTTTCTTATTCCTGTAGCATAAAGGCGTCCAATAAAGTACGACTAAGCGAAATTCCACATTCAAAATCAAGTTGGAATAGATAGAGAACAAGTAAAAATCTTTAACATACTTTCAAAACCCCTGGAAGTGAGTCAGCAACAGTAACACCATCATTTTATGTCCAAATACTCAAATTTTAGAAGTACAGTAATATATTACACTAATATTTTGTGATAACGCACAGTGAAAAATTGGACAGTAAAAATGGGAAGGAATATAAAACTCACATTGATGATAACCTCAATAATGAACTTAACACTATAGTGACACCAGAAAATTAGTAAAACCTGATAATCACGTGTGAAAAATATATAAATTAGACAGAAACAGAGAAGTCATACTAAATCTTGCTTTGTACGGTATACCTGTTTGGGGATGCTTTATAGAATAATAAATTAATCCAAATCTATAATTTTATATAAAGCAGAATCTTTTATAGATTGAATCAATCAAAGTTGTAGCAGAAACCAAGACAGGATAACAATATTTTTGCCAGTCCATCCATTCCAAATAGCAGAGACAACCTTAGAAAATTTACATTCGGAAAAAGTATTTACTCCATCCTCGTACAATACACTCCCTCCTCGTACTCTCTATCCAAAAAACATAGTAGTTTGTTCCTTCAGCTTTACACAAGTACAAAAACAGGAAGAAAATTTTCCGTAGACAAGTTGAATCATCTACGAGGAATAAGATTAGTTTTTGGCTTTGGATTGAAAAACATTTGAGATACATGCTAAACAAACATTCCTTGTCTCCATTAAACACTCATTTTTCTTTACTTTTAATGGTGCATTGGCATTAAGTCTAAAGACTGGTCTACATGAAATATATTCATAAGAGTAGTATTTTCTTTGATATTTATTATTACACATTATTTACCAATATCATAACACACGAGCGTTAAAATCACATATTACCATGCTGATTCTTGATCTTTAAATTCACCCTCAACTCGTTCTGCTTTAGAAATTGCAGAATCAGAACCAGTGCCATCCAAGTCTGCGTCAGTTTTTCTCATAGGGGCATGACTTTTGTCATGAATTTCTGGTGACAAAGATGTAAATCAATTAGTCAGCACAATAGATTCTACCACGTCATTTAGAATAGTCGAGGCAATAATATACCTGTTGATACCCTTGATACAGAGGAAGGGACCTGAGTTAAGACTTTTTGGCACATGACTGTATCCTGGAAATCAAGGAAGGTGTAATCAAGAAAGTTCATTCTCTCTGATTGTTTCATTTCTAAGAACCCAAAAGAAGTTTTCCAAGTGTTCAACACGTTAGGAACAGCCGGAAGAATGAGCCTCTCTACTCCCATTTCAATGAGTTTCTGTAAACAGTGTGAGCGAAGACGTAAATAATATAATCAAGAAAAGCTTGGACAGGCTAAACCTTACAAAAGAACTCAAAAGTAATCAATTACTACACTTCACACCTGACCGAGGTTATCTTTGGTGCATATATGAGCTTTTAACCAATAGCATACTATCTATCAGCATACTGAATAGTAAACTAGATGAATGATTTTAGAATAATTTCTGGATTTTTGTATTTAATAAATGCCAAAGGTGTAGTCAAGAACCCCATTTATGGGGAGAAATCTGTCAGATCACGTTATGGACTCATCTAGAATTCCAAGATACTAAAACATGATTCACAAACCAAACAATTCAATGTGAGGGTTTTCCTATCTTCTCGCCCAAAATCTAGGCCTTAAAATCTAATCATCTATTATATTGTCAATTTAGCTCTTGTTTGGGCTCCATTATATTCAAAACTCATTTTTTACTCTCATTTTCAACAACACATTCTTCAATAAAATAATATTACACGTAAACCCAAAACTTTTCCTTATTTTTTATCTACACATTCTTCAAAAAACCACTATTCCGAAGCACATTTTTTCCCAAACTTTCATTATAATGGAGCCCAAACAGTGGCTTAATTTAGCTTACAAAAATCTTTCAACTCAAAAACACAAATAATATGGTTATTTACCTTCGTCAGATATATACATATAGTATTTCATTAGCCATAGAGACTATGCTGATCACATAATCAGAGAAGCCCTTAATGACATCCAGTGAACAATAAAAAAATAAAATTAGGTTGTGGGAGTGGGAGTGGGAGTGGGAGGGGGAGGGGGAGGGAAACTAAACATTCATGGAGGCAACAACCAAACAATTCACCAAGGGAATCTCTAATAATTTGCAATGCCATACGAAAACAGAAAAGCCAGCACAGGTCGTCAACAATAGTTAAGAGTAATGTACCTTCTCAAGCTCATTCATCAAAATACGACACATCCCAAGTCGACGATATTGAAATCGTGTAGCAACAAGTGGGACTTCTGCCACTTTTTTCCCATAAATCCTGGAGTCAACAAGAAGTAGCACTTCAGAATACTTTTAACAGAAGTGAAAATGAAGGTCCCTAAATCAGAATCTGAAAGAACAAGATACCTTACAGTTGCCACTGAAATCAATTCATCATTTCTCTCCAAAAAAACTGTATAAAACCCTTGAAAATTCAAACGGTTTAGCTCAGACCTGCATGTTGGGTGATATTTATTAGTTCTGGAGAAATATAATGTCCTGGTTATAATGAACAAGTATCTAAAGAAGAATGTAATATGAAAAACAAGTGTACACATGGAGAGATTTTGTAACATCATAAACTTCAAAGCAATTATGTACACTGTATTCAAGCATAAATAAAATTTGGCTGAAGATGCATACTGCTCATTGGAGAGAGGTGAACTTGGTTTACTCTAGATGCCATTTGAAGTACGATGTTCTTTAGATAGAAAAAAATATTTAAATACTCGACATCCACATTGTAAGGAGATAATTTCCAGGACCATAAACTGCAGAATGCTTTACCACAGGAACAGCATATTTTGCATCTAGAGACGTAAGATCTCTGTAGAACCAGTCTTTCCTTACAATGGGAAAGAAATTGAGAAAATCCCTAACTTGCATATCTATATAGGTCAATGGTCCCACAGACAGTAATGAAGGCAAAGAAGATGAATTTTATAAATACTAAAACAGAAGTAGAACAAGTCATGCTAATATAAATTATCAGTTATTATGACTTCTAAACACAGGTTGATTTATCTTAACTGGGAGAAGAAAAGACTGTGATGTAAACTATATCTCACCATCTACTAAAAATAACATCTTCCATGAGATCCCTCCTGGTATGAGGCTCTTTAACAGGTTCAAAACATTCATGCATCACACTAAGAGCAATATTAAGCTTGCTGTAACTTTCCATCAAAAACTCGTTATGAGGCGCCTCATGATCACGTGAATCAGATTTTATGTATTTCATTAAAGTCCAAGTCAAATTTTCATTCCCCACAGGAACTGCTTTTCCCAAAATATTGCGAAGAGACCAAAATATCTGCAAAACAAAAGTCAAAGGAAACCATCATAGGTATAGCATTCAAAGGATTAGACTGAAGAAAAGATATACGCTAGAATAAATCATCAAAATTCAGAAGAAAGCAGTTCTTTATCATGAAATAGACTGTGTTTCATGCACTCGTAACAGCCTAAACTAAGAAGACATATAATCATCTATTCTAATGTGGCGTATGTCATGAAACAAGGAATTAGACATTACAAATAAGCTCTAAGAGCATCTCTAAGAAACTCTCTTTTTAAAAAAGAGCATCTTATGTATAATAGAGAGCATTTTAAGTTTAGAATTTTTTTTTTTACACACTCCAATAATACTCTCTATTTTGGCTCTTCATTTTGCCTTTTTTTTTTTCCAAAAAAAACATTTATTGATTTCTACTAATCTTTTATTTAAAATATTTTTTTTTATATGTCAATGGTCAATTAATTCAAACATGATTTGAATAATTTAAGAAATAGAGTATTAAAATTTGTAACTTATTAAATGCAGTCATTATAAAGTAAGAATAGAGAGTGACTTTACCTCTCCAAATGGATGGCCAATTAATTCAAATATGATTTGAATAATTTAAGAAGTAGAGTATTGAAATATGTTACTTCTTGAATAATTTAAGAAATAGAGTATTAAAATTTGTAACTTATTAAATGCACTCATTATAAAGTAAGAATAGAGAGTGACTTTACCTCTCCAAATGGATGGCCAATTAATTCAAATATGATTTGAATAATTTAAGAAGTAGAGTATTGAAATATGTAACTTCTTGAATGTATTCATTATAAAGTAAGATAGAGAGTGACTTAAGCAATGCCTCGAAGACAACCAGTGTGCCTGAAAGACCTCACTGTGCCTCAAAGACTGTAACAAATGAATGTTGGTTGAACTACCTGTTCACATGTTTCTTTGCAGAACCAATTTTGTTTGGGAAAATCTTCCAGAACTTCAAAACCTTTATTTCTGAGGCATCCAACATGATCTACAACAAATTCCTCTTACATTAGAACATGCATGAATTATGTTATTATTAGATACAAAAATCACTAGCTTATTTGTGCATAAGCTATATGCAAGAACCAATCACAAAGATAACTTACATTGGTGCTCACACTGAGCACAGCTGAGAAGACTAGAGTTGGAATAATGATCTTTGTTTTTATCAAATCCGCTCCCGCAACAAATTCCACAACAGCATGTAGGACAGAACCAGTCTCCATCTGGGACCTCCTACAAAGGAGAACAAATGCAATCATAAAACAATGCTTAGTTCAACCAAAATTCTTTTTCCAAAAAAGCACAGCAGAATACACTGAGCATGAAGTAAGAGTAAAAAATGAATTACCTTCAAACCAAGGCAGTGAGTATGAAACGAAGATGGACAGTTATCACACAAAACTAATTCACCTCCATAGTGGCAGATGGAACAAATGTAGTCATTTGTGCTGCAGCTCTGCCTGGCCTTCTTCTTACATGATTCCAGTTTTGCACTTTTGTTACTATTGTCGCATCTCAGTTGCAACTGGCACTCCACCAAAGACCTTCCATCCTCCAAAAATATGTTCGCTGAAGGCCTGTGATTCGTGCTGCCAGCATGAGCTTCGAAGCTACTAAGAGTAAAAACTTTCTGGCAACAACTACATTTGATCCCATCACGTGTTACTCGCCCTTCCGCCATAGGACGACCGTCTTTCTTGCTACGATATTGAACTTTTGCTCTTGGCAAAACCACATTATTGTCTATCAACCAAGACAAGACAGTTCTAGGAGTTCGATGAAAGGAAGAACCAACCACTTCCCGAGCTCTTTTACTTGATCGCAGGACGGGGGTTGAAGAATCTTCATTCATATCGCCTCTTAATTTAATTGATCTAATAGTTGTCCTCCCTCTCTTGAGCAATGGCGAAACATCATTATGATGCGGTTGATTGTGCTTTCTCTCTCTCCTCTTTTTCAGTATCCCGGTTCTATGAACTTCAACTTTACCCAGTTCTACAATCCCCTTTGACATAGACACATCGGACGATTCAGCTGGCATGTTTTCAAATATGTTGTTTGACAGAAGTAAATTTCCATGGGATTCCTTGGCATCTGATGGAAGATGTGATCCATTTATAGCTAAATGGTTCTCAGTATTTTCATTGATGGCATACACATTTCCCATTTCTCCTAGATTATGTGCATCATCTCTAGGATTGAGCCCATCAACCTCTACACACTGTTTGCATGCCGACTTTAGAGAGTCAAACAATGTTCCACCCGGTGAACAGTACTGCATTTTCCTCTGGTCCCCCTCTCCGTGGTCATAAAATGACCAACCCATAGCAGATAGGTGTTTCATGGCTTTTAAGGCCATATTCCATATTTTCCCACTCATTTTTGAGCTGTTGTTAAAATCCTCATCCTCTAAACCAAGTAAGCAATAATCCTTCACTGCTTGAGGCCAATATTTAGGTTTGACCACGTCATCAGGACAGGGCAACTTGGACAACTTGCTGCAAGATTGTAAATTTCCTACAGGTGAAGATGAAAACAAATCATCAGCTGAACTTACAATATTTTTCTTATTGCGATGGGAGGTAAATGAAATCCTTTCAGATCCAAGCTCCAAACAAAGAAGACGAATAGAATAATAGATTATCCCATCAGGAGAAGTATAACGCATTCTTGGCTTCCCATCATTAAAAAAGTCAATTTTCCAGCCAAGATGCAGTAGATGTTTCCTCACATTCAACATAACGGTGCTTGAAGGATTCTTGTTCCGCCTATACATTTCGCAACATGTAACAATGGCATTAGGGCAAACCTCAGGTCCAGGAACCAAGTCAGGCACAACTGAAACCCACTCTCGTTTCTTTCTCTGTTTTGAAGATTTGACCTCCATATGGGACATAGCGGAGCTCATAATACAAGCTGCTTCATTGTGATTATTGGAACCAGTTCTAGAAGCTTCAACAGGACTAGGAGATAATATTGGCAGAGCAGGAGGCAAGCAAAATATTTCTTCTTCACGGGTAAGCACTTCTGATATAGATTCCAAATTATGCCGATCGTTACGCTCTTCAAATTGATGGTGGCTTGTCTCATTTTGATCAATTGGCAGCATTCCTTTACTATCAAATTTATAAGTGGCTTCAGAGGGTACAATTGTGAGAGAATTACCGAGCAAATATTCTCCAAGGAGCTGGTTCAGAATAACATCAAGGGCTGGTTCTGGAAATTCCAGCAATAGTGGTCCTTCCTCTACTAAGTCCCCAGAAAAGTTCAATTCTTTGAGAAACTGCTTCATAGTTATCTTGAAGTTATCAACTAAAACCTGCAACACCAATTCTCTCCAAATATTCTGCACAGAAGAAGTCCAATATTTAAGCTTCTCAAAGCCACTCTTCACCCGTACATCGTACCAAATTTGCTTTATGGAAACAGGCAATGACCAATCTGGCCCAGCTTCCTCTATCAATTCAAGAAAGAACCAGCTTCCCCGAGGTTTCCATTCATCAGTAACCTCATCCCAATCTTGAGTTAACCTCAACATGTGAATCCCAGCAACAATTTCGTCACCCATGTCAGGAAAGAAAATTCTCCGCTGCTCTTGACTATCCTCACGATCAAAAATCACACCTTCCCACCAGGCATCCTTATGAAACAAGTCAACACATTGCCCATACTGTAAACACCAGGTCCCCATATCATGGGATGGCGGCAAAGGCCTTATTCTACCCCTATGATTCTTGGGCATTGCAGTGACACCAGTATCAACCCCATCAATCATAGGAGTTATATTCACATGTTCAATCAAATTATCAGAACCGTCATCGCTAAGAAGGTGATCATACTTGACACGACGAACCAAATTTTCAGAGGAAATCACGGTCGCAACATGCCACGAACCCAGAAACCCATCTTCCAGACTCCTCACCTGTTCATAGAATTTACAATTCCGAGCAAGATTTTAACCCAGGAAAATAAAAATATTGAGTAAATATAGTTGGACATCGAAGAAGGAATGCATGAATTTTGAAACTAAAGGGTAATTGAAGTAATTCGAACCACCATTCCCTCCTAAATAATCTTAGATTTTCATATTAATCAAATCAAGAAAAGAGTCAATTGATTAACACAATAAGTCTGATTCGATCTATGACAAATTGACCGACGGTGCATGGACACCAGAGAAAACCCACATGCAACAACGAAAAACATTAGAAATTTGGATGATATATACGACATATACATACTTGTGTTAGGTTTACAATCGCGCATGGGAAAATGGGTGATTGACGAACAACATAATGCGGGTAAAATCTAGAGTATAAATTCCTGATAAACGCTTCAACTTATCAATAAATCCATAAACAAACCCAGAACAAGAAATTACCTCAACTCTTTGATTAACAAGAAACTTTCTGCTATTAATTTTCAGTATTTTTCTTTTTCTTTGTCCGCACGGTTCTCCATAATCTGCCGTCATTTCATGAAATATACTCTCTGCCGTCGTGTTGTGTCTGTGTAGGATTCTGATACAATTTTAATGCACAAGGTTTCATGTAGGGTTTATAAACAATGTATAACAATTTCCTGCTTTACCGAGTCTTACAACCTTTTTGACTCACTCACATTTGAAAATTTTTATTTCCATGTACGTAATAATTCAATATAAAGTTCACATAGTAACAAATTTAAGTAACACATTAATATATTTAGCGATATACCGTACGCATGAAAACAATAGAAAATTTACTTACGCTGAGTTCTAACTTCTAACAATTTACTTTTCAAATAGTAAGAACACAAAACATGGTTCTATTTAATTAACTTTATTTATTAATCATTGCTGCAAAATCCCTTTTGAAGATGAAGTGTTAAGATTTAGTCCATGTTTGGTATACATTAAAATTTTTATTTTTATTATTCTACTCATTTTTAACCACACATTCTTTAATATAATAATATTTTTGGTATCCGATTTAAATCTAAATTTTAATCTAAATCAAATTTAATAATTAATTTTAATAAAATATTTCATGAAATTCATAAATATTTAACTTTTATCAAAATTTACTAAAAATTTGATTTTAATCTCCATCAAACAGTGGCAAAATCAAAATAAATTTGAATTTCGATAATATGCTAATTTTAAAAATTCTTCAACAATCATACGCTAATCGAATTTATAAATTGTTTATGTCATCTCAGAGCTTATTTTGAGAACTACATTATAGGTATATCGAATAGTCCAAGCAAATATCGAAAATAGTTAAAAATATTTTAAACGTAAATCTTAAAGAAATATGTCTAACTCGCATTTTAAAAAAATCAATTATTTCATTCACATTTATTATTTTTGCGATACAAATTTCTCAATGTAATTTTCATCATTTTATTAGGAAATTTTATATGAATGTGACATCAAAAAATTTCGAAATTTTACATCCGAAAAAGTTATATCTCATGTAAATTTTCGAATCCAAAATTTCATGGAGTATGATTTTTTTGGACTTAAATTTTTTTACTGTAAAATTTCTCCTAACTTCTTTACAAGTTCGATTGTGCTCTCCTAACTTAAAGTTCTACGTCCGCCCCTGCTATCATATCAATAATTTCTTTTTTAACCATACTGTCATACATTTTCCATCAATATACTATGTCAGAATATATTCTTCCAAAATAATATAGTTCAAACACACCCTTAGAACAATTTTAAGTTTTAAGGGTAGGATCCACACACATATACACACATCGTGCCCACACACTCATGAGGTCTAGTGGGCGTAGGCCGAAGCAGGTAATATTTTTCAGGGTGTACACAATTTAATCAACACCGAACTTTGAGTTTTTGGTCATCAATTTAATGATGATAAAAATATAAACAATATTATGACAATACTAAAAATGACATAATTTATAAATTATTTTGATCATTCTATAATCCATTTTCTTTGAAATAATCTTCTCATTTGATATCTGAATTTAAATATTATTGCTATCAAGAGCGATTTCAAGTTGAGCGCAAGTAATCAAAAGCAAATCAAGTTACCAGAAGTAAACGTGGAAATCAAGTTAAGCCCAATAGTCAAATCAGTCTTTCAAGTAAAATCAAAGAAATGGGAAAATGATAAATCACAGTGAGCCAAACATAGCCTTTCAAAGAAACAGCGTGGCCAACACCAACTGCCAACCTCAAAGTAAATAAAAATCAGAGGACTTGAAAAAAAAAAAATCAAGATGATGACTTCCTCATCAAGCCCGTCTAGTGCAGTTTCTCTCTCTTGTGTGATTTGCGAACTACTGTACATGAAGCGAGATTTAGCCAGTGCACACTCACAAGGTAGCGATTACGAGTTCTTACGTAAAATAAATAAATAAAATTATCAAGTATTGTAAACTCCATAAAGATTCTCATTTAATATAGATAATACAACATTGTTGTTCTTTCCAACTATCAATTAAAGTCACGATTCGGTCGATCGGGGTCATCACTTCAAATGTAGAATTATATATTAACGGGGGTTACCGTACAAATTAATGAATTAAATATTATTGAATTATTATACATGATTAAATATTATGGGACGGTATTGTTGTCTCATTATATCCATGCAAATATGCATTATTTTTTTTCTTCATATTTTTTAATTTGCGAAGCAATATTTGGCTGGACATCTATATGCTAGATATGTTTATATCACCGTGATTCATTTTTGGCTTGACGATTTATATTTTTAATACTTTTGATTTTATTATGTTTATTTAGTTGTTTTATTATTTATTAAACTAGGATTTAATAATTGAGAGATCAGATGACATTAGCATATGTGCAGTTATATTAAACTTTGACAATTATGAATTAATAATTTTATTTTTTCCTTTAAAAATATTAATTACCTTAACTACTTTAAAAATAATATCAGTACTTCAAGAATACTACACATATAATTCATTCGATATATAAGACGTACAACACATGTGCTTACTACCGTATATGCAAACCTCTCCAACATTAGTACTTAATTCTCTAGTTATATTCAAATGGTTTGTAGTCTTTTTCAGTTTTTCAAAGTTGGAAGGCTCTTGAGATTTTGTCATTTTTCGACAAGTAGACTATCAATAATTTGTTTATTAAGCGTTAAGGTCTCTACTAATTTAAAATGCTAGGATAACACTCAGACAATCGAAATAATTTGTTCATATCGAAAAAAGAAAATGAAATAACCAAATAAGATATTCAATTACCTTTAACTTAACCTTAAAAAGCTAGAGTGGTCGTTGTTGAAATTAAGCCAATAAAGAATAAATTATCAAGATTAGCCAAGCACGCTTTTAAGTAACGCCATTTTTTATCCTCTCTTACAATTTTGCCCCTTGTAATAAATCATTGAACGTGAAAAGTTGACCCCCGTTTTATCATCCTACACCATCGATAATACATCCCCAAAATCAACACAAGCTCTTCTACACTTCACAAACAAAAGAAATTCATTTGCCCTCACACAATTCATTTCCTTTCCTAAAATCAATCAACATTTCTCTCTCCTCTCTCCACGCAAAAAAAAAACCACAATTCAATATTCTCCTCATTTGAGTTCCACAAAACAAAACTCTTCAAAGCTTTAAGGATCGTTCTCTTTGTGTTTCAATTTTTCGTTTTTTGTTTTGAATTCATTTATAATTTTTTGTTTTGAGTGTCCATTTTGATATTGTTGAAATTTTTTTTTTTTTTTTTGTCATTTTGAAAAATTATTTTAAAAAATGAAAACACTCAAAACTCTCTCTCTCTCTCTCTCTCTCTCTCTCTCTCTCTCTCTCTCTCTCTCTCTCCCCTCTATGTCATCTCGCGGTGGTGGTGTATGGTAGTTTTTGGGTCAGTGGCGTGGTGGTTGTAGTTGGTACAAAATGGTTTTAGGTCGGGGCGTGGTGGTGTGCAGTGTTTTATGTCGTCTCGCGATGGTGGTGAGTGGTAGTTTTAGGTCGATGTCGTCTTTCTCGTCTTGTAGTGGCATTATAGCTGTGGCGGTGGTTTTGGGTCGGTGGCATTGTGGCTGTGGCTGTGGCGGTGGCGTAGTTGGCTTCTTCTGCTGTGGTGGTTTTGGGCAGTGGTGTTAACGATTTTTTCTGATGTTATGGCTGTGACGTCACTGGCGATGGTTTTGGCGATGCGGTGGTGCAGCGACGGAGACAGTGACGGTGTGGTGCAAGTGGTGTGTGCAGACAGAGAAAACTGCGGTTGTTGGTAGTTTAACCGAAAACAACCAAAACGACATTTTTGACGTCTTCAGTTTTCTTTGTAAATTTTAAATTCATTTTTGGAAACTCGTTTTTGAAAATAGGTAAGTAAACGTGTTTTCATTGCTATGAAAAATCGAAAATAGAAAACGGAATGAAAACGGCAAAGAGAATAGTCCCGTAAATTTTAGAAATTTTGTGGTGTCATTTTGACCCAACAAGACCCCATGTAACGCCCATGGCAGTGGATAGGTAGGTGGATTGCGTAGGGGAGGAGGTACTTTTCACGAAGTGTTTTTAAATCCAGAAGTTAAAGCAGGTTGAAACGAAAAGGTTGAAGGGTCGAAAATTTGCAAGAGTTTTCTTCCAAAATTGAATAATCATACAAAAATTTTCCTCATTGTTTTTAGGGCGAGAGGTGGGGTTGGACAGTTGTTTGTGAACCCTGATTAATTTATCTTCTTGTTTGGTCGATTAGACTTTTGTTTTCATTCTATCGTTAATTTTTATTATTTTTTAATCTAAATTATACTTCTGTGAAAAAAGTGATTTAACTGTAGGTATAACAAAAGGAGAAGAAAGAAAATCCGATTGAAAGTGTTTGGCGAGTTGGAACTTGGAAGACACCATTGTCGTCAATTATAAGGGTAAAAATGGAGTTTTTTTTTTTTTTTTTTTTTTAATCACTTTTCTATTCCAATCTTTTATTAATTTGAAAATCTTATCCATAAAAAAATATTAAGAACAATACATAATTACTGTGAAGAAGGGTTGAGTTGGGTCGGGTTATGGGTCAACTCATGAAAATCGAGTAAATCCGCTCAACCCGACCCTCCTGCTTTAAAAAAAAATAAATAATAAAATGCATAAAAGTAAAAAGAACTTAAAAAGTATGAGTGAATAGTGTAACTATAATTACATTGGTGTATTTTAAAGGAGAAGCTTATTGTCATTCCCACGATAAATGTAATAAAAGTAATAAGTATTCTATGTTATGTTAGATGCACTTTGTTCTTTTTAAACTCGACTAATGTGGATTGAATAAGATAATAGATAATTTTATTTATTTATTTATTATTTAATCTTATCTATTCGAATTTAGTATAATATAAAATTAGATGACTTTAATTTTTGTTGACAAGTCGTCCCAAACCGACCAATCCAATCCAACCTAACTCAACTGATACTTGATTAAGTTGGGTTTCAACCTTTACACGGGTTGGGTTAAGTTAATTTTTGACCGAATCGATCGTGTTGGGTTAGATTTGGATTGAAGCAAAAATCGACCCGACCCAACTCAACTCACGCTCACCCTTAACTATATCAATTCACTAGCATCATATCCCCACCCACCACATAAATCTCCAGAAATTCAAATCTCTCTACACCCTCACCAGATGGGACCCAACCCCCACCCTACCTCACTGTAGTGAACTCCAAAAATTAAAAATGTTCTCTCTCTACAAAAGCTTTCTCTCTTTGTATTACATTTATAGACAAAAATAACTTTGCAGGTAGTGGCGATGGTAGTAGTGATGAGGAGGCACTGTGTTTAAAAAATAGATTTGCGTCGTGACTAGAAATGGCAATGGGCCGAGTCGAGCCGACTCGGCTCATACTTGAACGAGCTCCACGAGCCGAGATGGTGCTCGGACCATTGGTTTTTGGACGAGCTCGACTCGTGCCCGTACTCGGCTCTCTGGCTCATCCATAATTAATTTTTTTTAATTTATATAATAACTATAATTTATAAACTATTAAATTACTAAACTTAAAAATATATATATACACAAACATTATCTAAATTTTTTTTAAATATACATTTTTCAAAATAATTTTAATTTTTAAAATAGTAAGAACAAAATTTTATTTGTTGAGAAACGAGAACCTAGATAAAATATATATAAACAATTTTTGTAAACAATTTTTTTAAATACACGTTTTTCAAAATATTTTTATTTTTTACAATTAAAAATAAAATAAACCTTATTCCTTTATCCGGACTTGAGACCGGCTACTTCAATTACGAATAGACGGAGTTAAAAATTATACACAAACAACTTGTTACGTGTACAATTTTTTTAAAAAAATTATAAATATATGAAAATAAAATATTTTAATGAATGTGGTGAAATTAAGTATCACTTACTTGGTTACATGTAATTTTGGCATATTTATCTTGAATTTGATAATTCGCGTCTTCCCAATCCTCCACGCACATTAACGCTTTTAAAATATCGTTTTTAGTCGACTCTTGACCTCAGAGAGAACCCTCTTCCCTGCAATAAAAGCAAACTCCGAAGTTACAGTGTTAACTGGAGGTGTTAGTAGATCTTTTACATGCAGAAACTACTGGCCATCGGCGTTTGTTATTTCGCCAGAATTCAAGGACATCTTTTGAACTTTTACTGATTACTTTGTTACTAGGCAAATGTTGACTAAAGTAATCAATTAATTCATATGTAAACGCATTTGGATTATGACTTGAAGTTTGAATACATGTAGTGAAAGTCAAACTACTACTACTACTAGAGGAACCACATGCATATGCAGTTGCATTAAATCTATACGAGTGCATGTTTTCAAATAAATTCAAAATTTCAACGTCGTCATCTGTTTTATTAACAGGAGTGTGCGTAGGTACACAATTAATATGCGTACCCATTCGTGAAGCATATAATTCATACATTTCACGGAACGTCGTTTTCAAATTCCTCTAAGTAACATGTGTATTAAAAATGAAATCATTTGACATTTGATCATTTGGAAGAAGACCATGTTTGGCCACACATGATTTGTAGTGACAGTTGAGGTGTGTAGTTCTAATGCCTTTTTGTCATGTCAGTCGTTGTCGACAGTATTTACATACCGCTTTGGTTTTTGGAAGTCCATCGACCACACGATCGGTGGAAATCAATTTGAAATGGTCCCAACATTTTGTCTGTTGCTTCTCCTTTCTCTCTCCCTTTGTATCGATGAATATTTAATTTAGGTTCTTCATTTTGTTCCAAATCAATTGGAATACTAGCTGCAACATCGATGTCATCCAAATCAATTTGATGACTATCACGAACGTCGAAATCTTCAATATTTTCGGGAATTGATAATTCACTGAAACTGGTGAATTCATTCCCAAATTAATTTTTGGCAAGTGTTTGTGTTTCGTTCTCCATACCGAACAAGTTTTCAACAAATGAATGATCATGAATTCATTTGTTATGAATAATAGAAATTGAATGTAGAAATGTAGAATTGAGAAGTGAATGAATATTATGTAGTGGTGTATGAAATGAATTTTAAAGTAACGAGAAATAATGTAAAAAAAATGTAGAAGTCTAGAAGATGATTATAAAATGAATGAATGATATTTGTTGATAATTGATAAATGAAGATTGAAAAATATAAATTGTAGAGAATATAATATAGTAAATAATGAGAGATTAATATTGGTGGGAAAAAATGTTGATTATGGTGGGTATTTATAGAGAAAAAATAATGAAATTGGGAAAAAAAATTAAAGACCAAAGCGGTCACTAATTTTTAATTTTTTTTTAAACGAGCCACGAGCCTGGCGAGCAGCTCTGAATAGTACGAATCGAGCATGCTCGGCTCGTGCTCGTGGGCGTAAACAGTATGATCTGAGTGATCGAGCCGACGAACTGCTCGACTCGATTGCCACCTCTAGTAGTGACAGTGATAGTGCATTACAAATGATGAAATGCATTGGAGTTGATATGTTTGATGATGGTAGTGGTAGGGGCTGGGTGGTAAAGTGGTAGTAACATTTTTTGTGTACTGTGTGTTGGCGGTAATATTGCATTGTAGTTGACGAGATTCGCGACTAAATGTGTCATATGTAACCAGATTTATTGTTCGTGAGTATACACGTGTTATCTGTGACTTATTGTAACTTGACTGTCTGTGACCAAGTCAGTCTAATTAGTGACTATATGTAACCAAGTCATTGATATGTGTTATATGTGACTAACTGTAACCAACTTTGTATTTAGTGTGATTGTCTGTGACTATATCAGTTTAAGTCGTGATTGTATGTAACCAAGTCACTGATATGTGTTATCTGTTACTAACTGTAATTAAATTTGTATTTAATGTGACTGTCCATGACTAGATCAGTCTAAGTTACGACTTACTGTTAATCTAGTTACATACATTCACAATGAAGACATAATTGATCACACTTGATCTCAAAATGTCAATACAAACAACTCTGTACACACCAAAGACCAGCACCACAATCCACAGCCACACTACCAGTTCAACTCAAATCTACCTTGACCTCGAATCCACAACAACAATCACCATCACAGCCTCCGCTACCATCACTTCCACCAATGCCTTCAACAAATACCAACCACCAGCATCACACCACAACCAACGGAATCACCTACATATCATAAAATCCAAGCACAGATTTCTCCAAATTCTAAGCACAAATTCCCCCAAGTTCCATCTCCAACAGAATCACCGTTTATCATACAAACTGATCATAAATTAATAAACCTACTTCATCAGCATGTCTCCACTTATTGAGTCACAATGTCGTCCCAACTATTTTAGCACTTCCTTAGACCTCATTGTCGATTCCAATCCCGAGGTGATTCTGTCCTTAACTATATTAGCACTTTCTTGGCATCACCGTCGATTCCAACCCTGATGGTGGCAGATCTGGGTGAGCGTGAAGAGCACGTAATAGTTTTGGAAGAGTGGATGATAAAGGAGCGGGAGACAGAAATGGAAGACTTAATGGTGCTACTCCATAGAAGAATTCATATTTATATAAGCTTGTTTGGTACACATTTTGGAGATAAAAATATATTTTTACTGTTGATGTGATGAAGAATATGTAGTTGAAAATGAAGGAAAAATTATTGATGTGATAGAAAATATTATTTTATTGAAAAATACGTGGTTGAAAATGAGTAGAAGAATGAAAATGAGAAAAATAATGTGGCTCAAACAGGGGCTATTTTTCCAAAAGTATTTGTGACCTAAAGAGGAAATTACAAGAAAGCCGGTGTTTAAAGTTTCAAATTAAAAAATAAGGTGTGGAAGTTTTTTAATCAAAACTCAGGTATTTGATATTTTAATTATTTAATATTATATATACAAATTTCACCCTCAAACCCTAAAAATCAAATACCACTCTCATCTCCCTATTTCTCTCTCTTCCCATCTCTTCCCGTCGCCCCTCTCGGAGGGCGACAAACCAATATAAACCTTTCCCCTCCCCCCTATCTTCTCTGCCATTTCACCCTTCCCGCTCCACCTCCCTCTGCTGTGAATCACAGCAGCGCTGCTACACGCTGCTGCAAATCGCCTCACAGCAGGTGGTGGTTTTTTGACGCCGTGGGTGTGGCGGATTGGATGCTTTTTGTTGGTTGTTTTGATTTGTGGCGAAGGCGGTGGTGGTGCAGGCGATGGTTGAGTTGATTTCGGGTTGGTGGTTTGCATGTGGTGGCCGTCGCGAAGGTGGTGATCTGAGTTTGTCACAGATCGTTGACAATCTGAAATTTTTATAGCAGTGTGCGACGATCTGGTGGTGGTCTATTTAGTGGTGTCTCTCCGTTGGCGGTGGTGATGGTCGTGGTGTTGGCATCGACGGGGTGGAGATGGTGGCGTGTTTGTTGGTGTAGTGGCGGTAGTCCGTGACCAAATATTTGAGAATGTGTGACCAATTATTCAACTGTGACCTAAAAATTTAATAATATGTAACTAAAAAATAATTTGTGACTAACTAATTTAAAAATTTGTGACCTCGAAATAATCTGTGACGTACAAATTTTTTGATATGTGACCTCGAAATAATCTGTGATAAAAAAAAAGTTGACGATATGTGACCAGTAAATAAATCCGTAACTTATAATTATGAATCTGTGGCCATTAAATACAAATTGTGATTTTATTATCTTTATTTAATAAATAATTTTAATTAATTAAATCTATACATGATTTTTGAATTTTCAAACTATTTACCTTATTTTTGAATTGAAGTAAAAAATACATCTTAGATATGAATTTTTCTAAGACATAAATAGCGGGTCTACATAGTTCAGGCCCAATCTTGAGGCCCATTTTTTTCTGGTTACTGGGCTTTAACGGGCCAAGAAATATTAGGCACAGCTCGAGTATATAAACCCAAAGTAGTCTAGGGTTTCAACTTGATCCATCAACCGTTCTTTTTATTGCAATTTACTCAGCACAGCAGCGGAGCAGGCAGTACCACCGTCGACGCAGGCGGCGGTTTAACGACACAACAGTAACAAAATGGTTTGTTTTTGCTATTCTTTTTATTGTCTATAATTTCAATGTCGATCGTTTGAATACTTATTTTGTTGTTTAATGATGTAACGTTTTAATTTTCTAAAGTGATCTGTATGTCCTTGTGTTGTAATTAGCCTTTTTAAGACATTCGCTGCTAGTTAATGTTTTCATCCACTTTATGTTAGAAAATATATTTATCTTTATGGAAAGGTACATTTTGATGCGCCTCTTTTTAATTTGGTTTTAATTACGGCATTTGAAAATTAGAACAGTGGTTTTGTGTTATTATTTATGGGAAAAATCAAAGAGTAAAAAGTTGGCACCTCACAACAATGTCCAACTTAAATGGCAACAAAGATGAACATGTAGCATGATTGGTATGCTTGTGCCACCAATTTGTTTGGTGGTCGCGGTACTGGAAAGTTGTCTTGGAATGCAGTTCTTTGATTACTGAGTTTTTATATTATATATTCAGGCGAGAGGATTGAAAAAACATTTGAAGAGACTCAATGCCCCAAAGCATTGGATGCTTGACAAGCTTGGTGGAGCATTTGTAAGTGAATAATTGTGTAGCCACGTGTATTTCTTGTTCTGGTATAGCTTCCTTATATATTATCTGATGTAGGCTCCCAAGCCATCATCTGGGCCACATAAATCGAGGGAGTGCTTGCCATTGATCCTTATTATGCGAAACAGGTTGAAGTATGCTCTAACATATCGTGAAGTCATTGCCATTTTAATGCAACGACATGTTTTGGTTGATGGGAAGGTTCGAACAGATAAGACTTATCCTGCTGGCTTCATGGGTATGTGTTGTGTCTGCGTTCCTTTTCTTATCATATATTTCAATATTGATTATATAATGGCAGTAAAATGGTGCAAGAATGAGTTTCTTGTCATAATAATATTGCTAAATAGAATCTTATAATCCCTGTTGTGGTAATGATGCCTTTCATCTCCAGATGTCGTTTCAATTCCAAAGACAAATGAGAACTTCCGTCTCCTCTATGACACTAAAGGCAGATTCCGGCTCCATTCGGTTAGGGATGAGGAGGCAAAGGTTTGTTACATTATCTTTGTGTTTTGACTTGTAGGTTCTCTTGAAAAGTAGTGTCGTTTCCCAGAAGTTAGTTTTAGAATTGTACATTCCGAGCTTACCTTCCTCACTGCAATTGGCCATTCAGATGTTCTCACCTTGATTTCGTGACAATAAATAATATCTCCATGGACTATGAATTTTCCATATATCTAAGGAACCAATTATTCCATGTTGGTGTTCTAGTTGTAATTTCTCTCATGATGCTAGTTGAAAGGTAATATTTTTCTGGGGTCTGATGAAATGTTTTGTGCCTCCATCCAGTTTAAGCTTTGCAAGGTTAGAGCTGTCCAATTTGGGAAGAAGGGAATCCCATACCTCAACACTTACGATGGCAGAACCATCCGTTATCCAGATCCTCTCATAAAGGCCAATGATACCATCAAGTTGGATTTGGAGTCCAACAAGATTGTTGATTTTATCAAATTTGATGTTGGGAATGTAGTAATGGTCACTGGTGGAAGAAACAGAGGACGTGTTGGAGTCATTAAGAACAGGGAAAAGCACAAGGGTAGCTTTGAGACCATTCATATCCAGGATGCACTTGGGCATGAGTTTGCCACTCGTTTAGGAAATGTTTTCACTATTGGTAAAGGTACTAAACCATGGGTATCCCTACCCAAGGGAAAAGGTATCAAATTGTCCATCATTGAAGAGGCACGGAAGAGGCTCGCTGCCCAATCGGCTACAACTGCTTAATATCATATCGTCACATCACAACCCGGGACAGGATAGATTGAATTTTGAAATTGATGTTTCCTTTTTCGAGCTATAGTTTTTACCTGTTTTCAGAATATCAGTTTGTGTATGAATGCTTTCAGTGCTTTTGTTTGGTTAACTAATAGATTGGATGATTTCGGAATATCTAATTATGTCTATATGAGTTTACTTGTCCATTTACAGCTAGAAATAATGCATTTATGGAACTTTTCACAAGTTGAAAAATGCTTCAAGTTAAATGCTCCATCTATATAACAAATTTTATATTTTGTCTCGAATTCTCTGGGATTCTTTTAGAATGTTATCATAGCACTTCTCGTTAATAACCCAAGCGGTCCATTTCAGTGGTTGATGAATAATATAACGGAACCAAACAGATTGGTTTTGAATTTTTCAAATAGACCAGTAGAAGGTAATTGGTAAAAAGACGAGAACTGCCTATCTAAATTTGTGATTTTTGGTACAGTCCAGTTCCAAATTAAACACAATTATTGAACTTGAACCCCTCGAGTTGGTGGAGCAGGTGAATGCGAAGATATGTCACGAGTTTGAATCCTCTGTCAATACTTTTTCGGTCAAGTCGTCGCACCGGACTTGTCTAGTGCGATTTATCTCTCCTGTGTGGTTTGTGAGCTACTGCACATAAAGCGAGATTTACCTAGTACGAACTCAAGAGTAGTGGCTAGGGTTGGACAAAAGTCTTGAACCAAATCGAACCGAACCGAGCGATTCTTCATAAGTTAAATGCCGTAACGGGTACCCGAATTGAAAATCTATGGGTTTTGGTTGGTTCTAGACGAAGAACCGAAGAATCGAATAAGACCTGAATTAAATTTTTTTTTTTTTTATATTGAATTAATTAATTTAATTTAATTTAATTTTTTTTAACAAATTAACAAGTTAATTCAACCAAATTATTTTTCTGTAACTTTGTTAGCCCAACATTTGATCCTTGTTATTAAATCTTTTTAGTTGAACAATTTTTAGTTTATTTGTATTTGTTAATTATACTTTTTCAATTATGCTTGTAGAGTTTCTTACTATGACAAATAAAGCAATTGATGATTAAATCAAATAGTTAGTAAGTATTACCAATACTTAAAAAATATTTTATTTTGATAACTTTTAATTTATATTTCGTTTTTTTTATGCAGGCTGTTTGAAGCAAATGAATTATTGATATAGATCATCAATGTTTTAATATTAGTATCTACTTTTTGGTATTTGTGTTAATTGAATAAATCTTATTGGAAAGCTTATTATTTATGCGTTTTAAAACTGGGCTACGCTAATTTGTAAAAGTTACGAATGAAGATCTCATTAGTTGTATTTATGTAGTGTTGTTATAAATGTTAAAAAATTTAATTATGGTATGGAACCAAACAGAACCGAACTCGAACATCCATAATTATATTTAGACCCGACGATTTCATTTAATAAATACCCGAAAATTTTGGGTCATTTCGATTCTGTTCAAAATCGAACCGAACCGACCTAGCCATAGTAGCAACTGTGGGTTGCTACGTTTAAAAAAAAAAGGGTAATTAGCGCAAAACGTCCTTACCTTACACGGTTTTGTGCAAAATGTCTACACCTTTCGTTTCTTGGTGCAGAGCATTCTTACCTTTCCGATTTTTGGCGCAAAACGTCCTTTTTGATCATTTTACCCTTCTATTGAAATAAAACAAAAACAAAAGAAAAGAAAAATAAAGAATAATTTTCAATCTTACTCCTAAACTTTTAAAAAATGCAAATCAATCCAAAACTTATAAAAATATTAAAAAGAACAAAAAAAAATCTCTTTTGTTCCTTTTTAACCGAATACATGAGCTCATTTTTCCGGCGACTCCCGATCGTCCAAACCGTTAGATATTGGTTCCAACATGTTCTCCTCATTACCCTTTACAACTACATACCCCATAACTCGTTGTAATTTGGCCGGAGATGAAATTCAAAAATCGCAGTCTAAAAATCGGTTAAACACCCACTACTCGACGTTTGGCCACCCAACCTGCCGGAATCTACCACTGGTCGATTCCCCTCATAAAGTCTAAGCTACTTATGTAAACAATTTCCTCCAACAAGCAACCAATAACCACCAATTTCAAAGAAAAACAGTCCAATCGCTGCGCTCGAGAGTTCGCACCAGCAAACATTTTAGACCCAAATTGAAGATGATTGGAACCAAATTGAAGGGGACCCATGACTGGGCTAGGTGTGCCAGGTGATGGAGCACCCAACCTAGGTAGTCCGCCACCATAGGTCGTCACGGTGGCTTCAGAATTGGAGGAAAACTGGTGCAGTGTCAAGATAGTCACGACGAACAGCTTTCAATTTGAAATTCAGATCTTATCCTTGCTGTTTGAGCTAAATTGTTTGCATGGTGGTATGTTCCGGCCAGGAAGGTGGTCGGACGGCATGATTCTAGCGTTTGACCGCATTTCATGCGGTGAAGTTTGTAGCTCGATTCCGGTCAAACCTGTCGGAGTAGGGGCTAGTGGTTGGTTGGGTTGTGAGGAGGGCAATGAGAGCTTCAAGGTGGTATGTTGGTCCGACGGCCAAGGTGATCGGAGGTTGGGGATTTTGCCTTCAAATGTAGCGGCTTAGAGGTTGATGATTTTTTCATATTTGTGACTAATTTGCACCTTTTTAAAAGTTTGAACCCATAATTGCAACTTATTCTTTATTTTTCTTTTCTTTTGTGTTTGTTTTATTTCAATAGAAGGGTAAAATGGTCAAAATGACGTTTCACACCAACAATTGGAAAGGTAAGGACGTTCTGTACCAAGAAACGAAAGGTATGGACGTTTTACACAAAACCGGGTAAAGATAGGGACGTTTTGCGCTAATTCCATTGCATCTAAAAGTCGTGTTTCTTAACAGAAAATTGGTCTCCCAACCTAAAGATGCGAATGTAATTAGGCACCCAAATTGGATTAATACGCAATGACATCTTGTGTTGACCTTATTTTAGAGAAACTCAATGGGAATTCCAAAGAAATACCTAGAAATAAGTAAGAACAAGGGAAAGTAGTCCTCGCCACGTTGTGGAAGTGACTGGGCATATGAAACAAGAAGCCAGTAAGGAAGAAATCTCACATCTGAAATTTTCCCTTTTGACCACCATTAATGGCACAAGGGAAAATGCCGCATCTCTGGATGTAACGAACTGGATCACCATTTCACTAACCCCTTTCGAGTTGTTTGATTTTATTCAAATTTAGTACCTTTTGCCTCTATTTTCATGTTTAGCAAAATTTTAAATAGATCGACTTTTTTATCCTGTCTGTCACAGGCTTTTGCCTATTATGTTCCTTAATACAAAAATCTCATTTTATCTTGTTGATAATTTTTGGCCAATTTGTTATTTGTTTTAAGAAATCTTTAGTCAAGTGGGACCAAAAATCAGTAGACAGCATTAAAAACCAAAAGCTGTTAAAACTGTAGTCTCCTATATCCAGTACCAACTAGCTGGACAAAAACTTCATTCGGTTAAATACAACAGCAGCGTTCAAGCTTCAATTCAACTTGAAAACACCAGCAAAGGGATAAATAAACTTTAGACATGCCCCTCCTCCTTCCTAGTTTCGAAGTATAGCCTATCTATATACTTGCTGTTGCTGTTGCTGCTGCATATCATAAGGAGCAGGTGGACCATGAGGTTCTACTGGTACAGGAGGAGGAGCATACTGGAAAGCAGGAGCAACACCACCCTGTACCTGCAATATAGAAAATTATAAGTTCTGTGGGATTTCTTACATTTCAAGACATAAGAAAGAAAATGAAAGCAGCCGGTAGCACGAGTGCCTGTTCTTAGGCTGTTAGCCATGGAAATGGAATAATGTCCAAACTCAAAATATTTTGTGAACTGAGTGAAATAAAGAGAATATTTGGGATTAAAAAGTGGAAAGGGGAAGATAAAAAAAATGCCCTTGGGAAAAATTCTTCTATCCAAATTCCAAACAACCCAAACAAGCAATATTGGATTCCTCCCACTATACTAATAATTTTTCTTCTTCTGATTGCATAGCATTAACTCCAGATAAACTCTCCTTCTCTGTCTTCTCTTTTCCTGTGAGACCCATGCCCTAGAATTTATAAAGCAAAGTCATGTTACCTTGTTCCTTGTTCTGGTTCACCAGGTCTTCCCTCAACTCTTATCTTAGACATCAACCCAACCCTCTCGAACTTCACTTTTCACATAAAAGGGGTTGTGTAAAAGGTTTCCGTCCAAAATGATGTTAAATCCAAAACCCTTGTTTTTAAATGAAACCAACTGCCAATGACTCAGAGGTAAGGACCCCCTGGCTGCAATTTTTCTCAAAAGATAAAGAGTAGATACTATAAAATAAAATGAAGTAAGGCACAAAATAGCAAAGTTACTATTCCTGGTGCTTTTGGATCCCTTTCTTCTCCCTTTTAGTTCAAAACTACAACCCACAAATTACCATATTGAAATCAGAAAATTGTACTCTTATCCAGAGTCAGCCACAGAACCGAACAAGACCAACTCTAATCCTTAACCATTTAGCTTCTTGCACTGTGATACAAAGCTACAGTAGAAAACCCTTAACCATGTGCTAAAGAATAAAACAATTTCTGCACTTGTTATCCTATCTTGACATGTTATAGGAAATAATATTTCCAACTATAAATGCATGCAAATCCCTTCTATGTTATAATGTGCAGTGATAAGTAACAGAGGTATAAGGAAGAACTCGAGAAATTAAGAAACAAATAAAAAGGCACATTTGATGGAATAGAAAGCTACATTTAGAACTGATCCGCTATTAAAAGGAATGAGCTGCAAAACTCAGCAAGTTGAAATATGGAAGTTTAAAATCATCCAAAGTGAATTTCCCGCTTTTGCATATCTATTTACTTCGTCATGTAGCTACCTGATATTTTCTACTGTATATCGCAAGCAATGGATTTAACTTGTAATATAATGACATATTGAGACACTGTAAGAGAAGAATGGTTTGAAAGGCAAAACTCATTTAAAATAATAGGATAATATGCATATAACAAACCTGATGCGCCGCATAAGGTCCAGGACCAAAATTTCCACCATATCCAGTTTCAAGATTCGGGTAACCTGTAGGTAGATGGAAACAAGTAATGACACGTTATACGCTTTAGAGTTGCTATGAGACACGTGAAACACAATAACATTTGCATAATGATATAACCGTGTTCCTTTTTTAAGTACCTTGAGCCGCAGCCGCAGCTGCTGCTGCTGCCATTGCCTTTTTCTCTGCATTGGCAAGTTCAGGACGCAATTTGTTGATTTCCTGAGCCATAGATTTCATATGCTTCTCCATTGCTTCACTTAGTTCAAGGTTATTGCTATGCATCTTTCTTTCATATTCAATTGCAGACCTTTAACATTCACAAGCAGAAAAATGCAAGGAAATGATTTTCAAAAAACAACTAATCTTTTGTTCAATGAATTTAACTGGGACAGCATCATCCCGGTAGATGGATTTCCATAATTAAAAACCACAAATCAGATCATGGGATATAGAAAAGAAAGCCAGTGACTGTTCCCACAAGGAAAGGTAAATATTGGTACGAAATGAATGACTGTAAGCACTAATGGTGTCCGATATTGGAATACGTGTACACTTGTAACCTATAGTTTTAAATTTGACGGACATACTACTAAAATATCTCATAAACACGTGTAACTTTCAGGACAACCATCACATATTTATGAGATGAGGAATTCATCAGTTTGAAAAGTTATTAATATGAAATCTCTAATGATAACAGTAAAGCTAAAAATCATGATTGATCTCACAAGAAAAATACATAGCACTGCCATTTCCAGATAACAAAGTTAATCCACTCCAGATAACAAAGTCAATCCACAAAAAGAGTCGTCAACGAAATGTATGCAGTCACGACAATTGTTCCAACGATGATTGTCAAATCCTTTTATTTTGTTTCACTTTGTTGTACCAATTACATCAGGTCATAATAATTTTTTTCATTTTTTTTTCCTCTTGCGGCGCGCTTTTGATTGGAGTCTTTATTTTGCAATTAATGGATTCACGATTCTATGTGTATACAATTTACACTTCTAGGTGCTATCCCTTATAGGTGACAAAATCATTCATATTATTCCTGAACATAATTGCATAATGTAAGATAATTTTCCGATCATATAAGCAGAATTTGGAAAAGTGCCACTAATTAATAATTTTATGCGAAATTACATACAACGTGATAAATGTATATACCTTCCTCGCAGGATTTCTTTGCGAATGACTTCAGTCTCAGCCTTGACGGCAGCCATTTGCTGCAACTCCAATTGGATCTTTGCAAGATCGACATCAATGTCCTTCAACTTCTCAGCGAGCTCCTTTCTCTCCGCCCGGAGGTCCTCAATATTCGCTCTGACTTGGTCCACCTCAGCAACAAGCCCATTAACGGAACGGGCCTCTGCCTCCAATTTAAGGGACCGCTCGTAGACCTCACGGACCTGGGCGTCCCTCTCGGCCTTGACGGAGGCGGCAGTGGCTGTGAGACGGTGGATATCTTGCTCAACAGCGGCCAAATCCTGTTTGAGCGCCACGTGGGCGTTGGCCAGGCGCTGGTTGTCCAAGAGGAGGAGTTCGATATCGCGGCTCTGGGCAATGACGCGCTCCTCGAGTAAATTGGCCGGGGCGTCCGGCGGGGGGAGGCGGTGGAGAGAGCTGTGTTGATTTGGGCGGAGATTTAACCCACGTGGGGCTATGTAGTTTCGACCGGCCATAGCGGTCTTCCGATCGAGCGATCAGTACAGGGAATTAGGGAGTCGGAGCTTTAAATAAAGGAGGAAACGCTGATAATATTTGTTTAAAAGAATAATCTTTTAACCTTCAGAAAATTGAAAAAAAAAAATAAAAAAATTTGTGACTAAGCTAAGGATGAATATTCATTAACAAGGGAATTATAATATGAAGTACATTGTTTTAGTAACTTTACCAATGAGCGAGAGAAAGCTCATGGTTTAGGGTTGGAGAAGTCCTATGATGGGACATTATTTATCGACTTTAGACTAACTACACATCAATGCATCGATGTACTCACACTGGACTTAAAGTACTTTCCAGTTTTTTTTTATGGATTATAATAAAAATGTGAATGTTATACAGTGAAGGGGATATGAATCGCAGCCTTCGTTGACTGTTTTTTCACAAATCAATTAAGAATTTTGAAGAAAATATCATTTTGCCTTTTAATTGTAGCATTAAACTATAAAAGCAGGGTATTTTGAAGATTTACGTATAGAAAAGGTTGCTTGCAAGATTGTCAAATATTTGTGGTTGGACTAGCTGCAAATTACTGTTATAAAATTCGATTTTTTATTAAAATATGGGAAGAATGGTGCCCAAACATGTGATAAATGTATCGAAGCATGCAAATGCAATACAAAATACTAAAAAAGTATTACAATGACCATGTCGTGATAAATTTCAACGCCTATGCTTCAAAGACCATTTAGGAAATAAACATGGATGAATATATATGAGTTAATTTCATAAATGAACTCAAGTTTAAGCAATGTTGTGAATTAGCATTTTTGATCCATTTTGTCACTGAAGTTAAAGAATCGGACATAATTGATCACTGTTTTAGTTGCATCTATTCTAGATCCAGTGTCGCTGATATGAACTAGATTGTGAGGTTGGACTTCGTGGTGTTTTTTTTTTTTTTGGTTGAAGAAGATGACTCCCAACAATGGTGGTTTGTAAGTAGAAAATTTTTACAAAGAGAGGGAGAGCGTTTTTATTAGAGAGAATGTCACGTTCTGATCGTTCTCAAATGAAGAAAATGACTCATATTTATAGATGTTCAAATGGATGCCATAACTAACAGCTAATGCTGATGTGACAAGCATGTTTGTTTCACTACGAACATCTACATGTGGTCTATCTAGTTGTGTTAACATCAAGAGACCGGTGGATTTTAGGGGTTGCATCTATGGGAAGGACTAGTTGTATAACGTTATTTAACTCTATCGATTCAATGGACCAAAAAATACTTTACAAATTTAAATTATTTGTAGAACTTAGTGACCAATCACGAAATACACTGGAAATATATCAAGTGTAAATTGCAAATTTCGTCCCTGCTCTTTTTTCACAAAGTTGCAATATTGTCCATGACCTTTTCTGCATCTGCTTTTTGTCATCAATCTTTGATAAATTAGCAAATTTGGTCATATTAAACAGTTCCCATCCAAAAATCAAATTTGTGCAAAATGACATTCTTTCTTTCAAACTTAAATAAACCAAAATAAAATAAAACGACAAAAGACAAAAGTTATAGAAAAGGCAAAATAAAAGAAAATATGAAAATTAAGCAAGAGTAAGAAAAAAAAAAAAAAGCCGCAAACACCAAGGATAAAACTCTCCACTTTCTTTCGGATATATACGAGTGGGTGGGGGAACTTTTTTTTTTTTTTCAATCTCTTGCTTATTTTCACATGTCATTTTTTTTTTTTGTTGTTTTTTTTTTATTTCGATTTAATTAAGTTAGAGGGCAAGATCATCATCTTCCATAGATCTCTGAATGTAAACAATCAAAAGGACCGAATTTTCTAATTTATCAAAGATTGAGGATAAAAAACCAGACGAAAAAAAGGTAGGACAAAATTGCAACTTTGGGCAAAGATTATGGATGCAATTTGCATTTAACCGCATAAGTCGGACCACCATTTGTATTAGATGAATGCATAACTTTAGTCCTTTGGTTTAGATGAAAATAGATTTTAATAAAAATTAATTAAATGTATAGTTGAAAAATTGAAAAAAATTGTAAATCACACATTAAATAGTTGAAAATAAGCTTAAGAGCCCGTTTGGTACCGATTAAAATCTAATTAAAATTGAAAATATAGCCGTTATTGGATCTCATTCGTCTAATAAAACTATAAAAGTCAACAACAACGACTAATTTTTCAATTTTAATTCGATTTTGATCTCTCCCAAACAGGTTCTAAGAAAAACAAGTTTTATAAAATGGAGTCAAACAGTGACTTCGGGTGTGTTTGAGCTACATTATTTTGGAAGAATGTATTCTGGAATAATAGATTGATGAATAATGTGTGGTTGAAAAAGAAGGAAAAATTATTGATGTAATGAAAAATATTATTTTATGAAGGATAAATCTGTTTAGAATGAATAGAAAAAGTGAAAATGAAAATTTTAATGTGTACCAAACACGGCTTAGTATCAAGCTCTTGTTTTTCTTTCTTAGACCTCGTTTGACAATCATTAAAAAGAGTTTTTTTTTTTTTTTTTTGGAAAATGAGTTAAAAAGTTGGAAATTTTTTGAGTTTACGTATTAAATATTTTATTTGAAAATATGTTATTGAAAATGAGTTTGAGAAAAAAGAGTTTCATATTAATGATTGTGTCCTTGAATATATAATTAAAATTAATTATTGATTTTAATTTAAATTAAAATCTAAGTCTCTATTTGACAATTATTCAAGTTTTTTTTTTTTTTGAAAAATGAGTTTTGAATAGTGATTTTTTAAAGAAACGATGTGTGGTTAAAAAATAGATTTTCTTCTTGAATTTGCATATAAAATATTTTATTATAAGAACGTGACTAAAAATAAATTTGAGAGAAAAAAAAGAGAGTTTTGTTTTAATTTTCAAACCCTATCAAACAAGGCATTAATAAATTTCTTTTTACTCCTCATCAAATCAAGTAGTCACTATTTAAACGGAGCCACTTGAAATAATCAACCGCACCAGCTTTTATTTTCAGTGTAAAAATGGATAGCGTAACTTCTCGCTCACTGCAAATTTCCCTCTTTCGCTCCCAAATCAAAGCACGAAGGTCTGAATTCCGATTTTATCTGTTGTTTGATTTTCTCTTTCTTCCAATTACAAAGAAAAATCCGCGTTTTAATTTATGCAGTTTCGATGAGGGAACTCTTCAAATTCTGGAATCACTTTTAGTTTCCAAAGACGTGAAATCGTTGGTGGAAGTGAGATCGGCGTTGACAGAGTTCATGAGAGATGAATCGCTCCAAATCTTTCGAGAGATTTCAGAAAAATCTGTTGAGCATAAGCTTCTATGTACTGATTTTCTGATTCGTGTTTTCGCGCTTATTGGTGATGTTCAGGTATTATTCTTTTCCATTCTCTAAAATTAATCTAATGTAGAGACATAAGGTTGTGACAACAGCACTTTGAATTGAATAAGAAAATTAATCACACCAAATGTAATTGTTCATTGTAATGCAATGAGAGCGAACACTCGTGGCTTGATTTTGTCTTAATCTAACATTACTTGATATTTTTTCATTTATATAACTTAGCAGTAATTTCATCAGAATTTTAGAATATACTTGAAAACTTATAGTCTTTATCATCACAATATTATTGTCATTGTCACTTGATAATTTGATACCATCAGACATGCCAAATGTTTTACTAATAGTTTAAGCATGTTTTGTTATTGTCTTCAATTTTTTTGATCATATATAAAGGAAATAAATACACTTTAAACAAATAGTGGAATTAGTCGCTACTAATTTCGTTAGATCAGTTGGACTCATTAAAGAAGGAATAATTTAAGAGAAGATAAAAAAAAAAAAAATTCTAATCACGAAATACAAGAATTTAATGTGGTTCGGCAATATTGCCTACCTCCACTGCCCTCCGTGCCAATTCTGCACTATATCAACCAAAGTAAAAAAGAATACAAAAATACACTCTTTATATTTATCTGCATATGCAAAGGCTTTGTTCTCATTTCTGTCATTTACTACTGAAGCTTTGTATAGCTTCCAACTCCCTTCACATTTTTCACTATCCAAACCCATCTATATAAGCACAAGTTTTTGGATGAGTAGTGAATTTATTTGTCAACAATTTTGGCTAGTTTTCTTCAATTATTAAAAGATTTTGTTGCTTTCACACGTGTAGTAAGTACTTGAATTAAATGAGCCATCCAATTTTTCCTTACCTATAATGTGAAAGACCAAGTAGCTCAATGTGGAATAAGAAGCCTACATTTGAGCTCCGTTATTCAACAGTTAATTTTTCAGTTTTTCCAGGAAAACTTGCTTTTTTATAATGAAGTACCTTCATAGAGGGTGTAGACAAATAATTCGATTTTATGACACATGCTGTCTTGCAATTTGATTTTTGGCAGAGTTGCTTGTCCTTGAGATATGAAGCATTGGTTATGCGAGAACAAAAGGCCACAACTGATCCCAGGCTCCAAGTTTCATGCGCTGAATGGCTCATATTTGCCGAGCATTTACTTGATCACGGCTTTTACTCCATTGCAAACAAGGTTTGTTGTTAGCTTATTCTGCTTTAGAACTCTTACCTCGATGAAGATATATGTGACTGCATCGCGGCATTGGCTTTTGCTGTATGTATCGAATAATGAATTTTACTGATCTCCAAATTAAGGCTGCACCAATGCGTTCTAATCCTGATCACACCATTATTAAGAGGCAATAGAGGGAATCTGTGGTAGAGTATACACCACGAGCTGTCAAAGTTTGCTTAGACATTTGTCAATCTCCATCTAACTTGTTCAGAGCAGCCTGTTAAGTAGATGGGGATGAATTGTTATGATAGGTGAACGTGGGTGCTATTTTCACATAAAATGCCACTTGTCATATTGATGGATACTTGGTATTGAAAAAGGACTCAAATTTTTGTAAGTTTTGTCAGACACCTTCAAGTTTGTTGGGATGGCATCGCCTAGGACAGAGATTAGGCACCATGTTCCTCTGTGCGAAAAGACTGTGTTTTAATTCCTATATTCCTTTTTCCAGATGTTCAAGTGATGTTTCTTTCTGAGATAAGGTTATCCGACACAGTAATTTGTATTTTTGCAATACCAATTTCCTAAATTTTTTTTCCTTTCCTAAACTTAAAGATTTTGGCTGAAGTTTGTGAAAACAGATTTCATTTTCAGCAATGGGTGATTTTTTTGAACAAAACAAGAAACTCATTAACTTATATTGCCACAAACTGTAGGCAAAAGAAACCAAGGAACACAGTCAATTCACTGACAACTGCCAATCAACAGAAAAAATGAAGCTAACTTGTGGGCTACTGTATTCCCCTCAGGGAAGGAAGCAACACGTGCCACAGCTAAAAATATCACACAATACTCCCGCATACGAGGCATACTGGAAATCTCTCTTAAGACTTTGTACCACGCGAAGGAAATCACTCTCCGTTATAGCCACCTGGAACCCATTATCTCTTGCAAAAAGAAGGCCATCCCTCATCTCTACCGCCTTCGTGTCCTTGACTGAAAATATCCCCATTGTTCTCTTCATGAATGCTACAACCATCACCTCAAATTCGTCGCGATGAACAGCCCCTGAGTTGGTAAAACCAAATTTTTCTTTAACTACCACATCTGTGTAAAATGCATTTTAGAATAGTAGATTGATGGAGAATGCGTGGTTAAAAAATAAGGAAAAGTTTTGGGTTTGCGTGTAACATTATTTTATTGGATCAAACAAGGGCTCAATTTCAGTTTACCCGCTGGAGGTGCCTCCCACCTTACCGATCCTCTGAAAGGCCCACCAGCTGGCTGCACTATCGTTTTTAGTCCCGACCACTCCTCCAAATGGGCTACAACATCCACTAAAATGCTATGCTCTGCAATTCCGTTCAGCCCAAATCACCCACAACAGACATCCCAGTTGCCCCACCTCCCTCTCATTGCAATGGTTAGTAATTTCAAGAAGAGAATCCCTCACATCCCCCAGTACCTAAGTATGCCTTTATATGCCTTTATCCGCCCCCACTATCCCATAGCCTTCCAAACCCTCTAGCAAATAGGTGATTTGATATCCTTTTTTGCACATTTTTTTTAGAAGATCTTGCTACATGTACATTAAGATTTATATAATGGATTACATAATGCCACATAACACTCTACCATTTGCCAGTTTAAAATACAATCAACTTTTTTATTTAATCTTTTCCCCCCATATCATATTATGTAATCCATTATGTACATTTTTATGTGCAAATAGCAAAATAATTTTTTAGCATACTGTACTTAATGGTTTATTTTTGAAGGACATTTTGATGTAGCTCTCAAATTCTATTTGATCTACAGACTCAAATTATTAAATCCGTGTTTTCACTTAGTTTATGATGGATTAATATAATTCTCACCGGATACTGAGTATTAGCATAAAAAATTTGTGCTTTTGCTAGTTGATTTATCTGTTTCTCTGGTGATGTTTGAACTTGTTGAGAAGAAGTTGTGACCCATAGTTTCAAGGTTGATTAAACTTCGTTGTCATTTGTGTCTCTCTCTGAATGCATGTAAGAAGGTGCTGGTCTCCATTAAGGTGAATCATGCATCTGACCCTGAAACAGACTGCTTTTTCCACAATGTACATCTCATTGAGAAAATCAAGAAACTCAAGGATGTTTCTTCACTCTCAGCTTCTTCACGATCTGGTATGGTCTACTTTGAGGTCTTATATCTTGGAAGATTAAAATTATTGTAGATTACAAAGAAAAATACATTAGCTGCAAGACAATTGAAGTGTGATGTGGATGAAACTATGAAAGATAATGTGGACGATTACTTGGTGTCTGTTCTGACTTCTGTATCCGCTATCAATCGATAAACTAATACATATTTTTTTCCCTAAGGTCTTTACTATCATCTTTGTTTTCATACACTACATCACCATTCAAGCTTAAGAACTTCTGTTGCATTCGGAACCATCTGGAATCTGTTTATTAGTAATAATGAATTCATGGCCTTTTTAAGAACTGACTATCAAAATCATTCATAATAAGTTAAATCATATGGTCTGAATTTTATCAACAAAACTAATACAAGTTAAAAATCTTGGTGTCATGGTTTTGAGTTAATTTTAATTTTTTTTTGCTAATAATACGCCATTTTGACTAAGGAATAAACTATTCATATGTCATCTATTTGTGCTAAACATAATAATCAATATCAGTACATAGATTTCAGAAATTTAGAAACCCAGTACGATAGACTTCGTTAAGATATGTTTAACATGCTGAATTAGATATAACAGTCTCTTCATTTTTCTGAATATAGAATATTCACATAGCATCCATAGTTCTAGTTGACTGCAGCACGAAAGAAACTAGAATATAAAAAGAACGACAATTGTTGAGATTTCTCAATAAGGGTTGATCCAGAATACTGCATAAGATCTATTATTAATATAGAGTTCCAGGCACACTGATACAATATGGCTTATGCGATCTATTGTGCATAGTTGCAAGATCATGGTCAAGAAAGACAAGTTACTCAGTAAGGCAATCATTATATGAACCTGCATGTAAAACATGGAAATTATATTCGTGTTGGCAGAAATTTAAAATGGTGGCATGAAATTTTATATATATGAACCTGCATGTAAAACATGGAAACTATATTCGTCTCGGAAGAAATTTAAAATGGTAGCATGAGTAATACTTACATGCAGAATACTTACCTCAAAGTATCACGCAGAATTAAAATTCCTTTTGTGATTCCGCTACACTTTAGGAATATAATACAGTTACTACTGAATTGATAACATTAAATATCTTGCGATTTGATTCTTGTGATTAGGCTAGACTCTGCCACAACATATTTGCTTGACATCACTTTATACCTTGAGGCTTGAACTTCTATTTGATTCACTTTAGTTCTGGACTGAGCTAGCCTGGAGTCAAGTACAAATACAAATTATTAGTGATTTATTGAAGGTCTTGGGCATATTTAACTAGATAAATAGCATGGCATATAAATATTATAACCCTTTATCGGGTTGGTTGAATTTTTATGAAAATTAACTGTATATGCTTTCCTAAAAGCATTTAGTCAGAGACTTTTGTGTCTGATGTAGATCATTTTTCTTTGTGGACGCTGTTTCAGTCCAGGCACAGGCAATAGAATACTTGAGGCAGAAAACAGTTGAACAAAGTTCAGAACACACTAGCATCTCTAATGAAACCAAATGTTCAGGGAGCTCTCGGTTCAGAAGTGGAATCAGACAAAACAATTTACGGAAACTACGAGAGCATCAATGTCGAAAACAGACATACTGCAGAGATTAAGATGTACAAATCTCAGGTTCCTCCGCCTTTTCCTTTTCTCCTCTTTGTTTTCAAGACATAAAATTCTCAGGCATATAGTTAAATCAAATCAATATAAGATTTCTCGCTGCAATCAAGTGCTTTTCCATGCAATGTAAGATGGAGGAATTGAAATGATGGCACTATCTCATAAGAATTACATGACAATTGACATCCAATACATTTTTAATTTGTGCATCTGACTTTGGTACTTGTGGATTTGTCTATTAGGATTAGAGCTTTGAACTGGTGGTTCCATCAAGTAGTACTTCTTTCTCTGAAACTTTTGGGATGTTTGGTTAGAACTTGGAAGGAATATGGAAGCCAATTATAACCAAAAGATTCCTTGTTTTATCGTGAAGCCTTTGATTTTGTATGTATATTTCACTTACTAATGAACAAGTCAACTTAAATCTTCACGTTTCTTTGTAAAATTCACTAAGAAAAGCTTCTAACAAATTTCTCTGTTTCTGGTATATATTCATGCTTATGAAATACAACTTTAGACATCAACACTTTTCTAGAGTCGATTCTATAAGCTGAGGGCCATCATGTTTACTATTGGAGTTTCTATATTTCTTTGTGGCTAAGTATTTTAACATTAACTTATTTATAATAAATAGGATCTAACAAAGATTTCAAAGAAACTGCATCCAGAAGGAAAAAAAGGAAATAGGGACCTTGGTCGAAGTATATTGTTCCAAAGGAGATGGGATCGAAGTTATCTATTTCTTAGATTTAAAGTCTATTTGATTACAATTCGAAAGAACTTTTTTGCTCCAACAAAGTTGAAGATTGGACCTAAATATCAAGAAAAAATTTGAGACCAACTAGGATAATAACAACCCCAAACGACGAGTCATGACAACAATATTTCCTTACTTCAAACAATTGTCATCGCCTTGTATTCCCATATTTTTCCTTATTCTCAAAGTAAATCCGGTGGCTAACATTCAGAAAACACAATTTTTTTCTTCTCGTCATAATAATTTATGGTAATTATATTCACATTATAGTTTTTATTTATTGTACTCAAGGACCTCGACCTTTGCTCACTGTAGAATTTAGGTCCTTAACTTCTTCATCTTCAATTAAAACTTTAGTATTTATAGGTAATAAACTAATAGCTGAAATAAAGAAAAACACTGTCGTAATTTTAAAAAATAAAAAAATAGTGGTAACCTCGACTCAATAACAAAATGGTAGTAAAAAAATTTTATTTTCTGTCAAAATTAAAATTTTAAATGGTTTTGTTACTAATTATAGTTTCATATCAACATATTATTCTGGACTAGTTTTGTTAACTGACCCGATCCATTAACAGTATAAGTCGATAGTCTCCTAGATGATCGAGCGATCACCGTGTTTATTGTTTTGTCATCCCTAATTACATGCTTCCTTTGGGTGGGCTTGTCGGTGTAAAAGAAAAATAGGCTGAGGGAAAAGAAGTTAGGATTAATCTTCTTGTATATAGAGGGGTATATAATGGACACCCAGCGCCCCCTATTGGATAGAGTGTCGGTGGGGTTCAATAGGGGGCGTCGAGTGTTCATTATGGACACTTTTATATATGGGAAAAATTCATGGATCAGGGGTTTACTTTCACGAAATAAAAAATTAGGTCTCAATGTTTAAATTTGTAAAATTCAGGTTTTTCCATGAATTAATTAATTATATTTTACAATTAATCTATTAAATTAAATATTTAATTGTAATATAATATAATTGACCCACCCCACCCCCACCGCTCCCGCGATCGGCGACTACTCCGGCGACGCTTAATTCCGGTGACTATTTTCCGGTGACCGTTGGCCGCCACATATTTCCGATGACTGCTCCGATTCCAAGGTCACAAATTAGTTTGAGGTCACAAATGAAAAAATTTATAGGTTACAATTTTTTTATTGCTTATAGGTTAAGAAAATTTGTTGGTCACTGATCATTTTATTGGTCACAAATCAAAAAAATTATATGTCACAGGTCACGTATTTTCAATTTTGTGGGTCACAGTTCAATAGCTAAGTCACAGACACCAAAAAAATCGTCGATGTCCAATAGCTAGGTCACATATACCAAAAAATCGCCTCCCCATCCCAATCCACCACCAATAATGGTCACAGATCGACCAACTAATTGGTCACATACTCAAACAGCCGTCCCCCTATCCCAATCCACCACCAATAACTGGTTACAGATCGATCAACTAGTTGGTCACAGATACTCCCGTCAACTCCTCCGCAACACCGCTACAACCACAGGCAAAACAATAACAAAAGCGACAACCACTACCACACAGATCGCCACCACATATCCATACAAGTTTATCACCACCACCCGAACACAAACTACTTGCCATTACACACATAGAGATCCGTGCGCCATAGCCCCCACACACACAGCGCACACCCACCGTACGGCCATTCTACCAAAAAAAAAAAAATGCTAAGAGACGGACGCTGCACCCACCTAAAACGCCCAAAATGTTGGTAATACAGCGGCGACACCGCTGTTGTGTCGCACAACAGCTATGCTGCTGCTTCGCGCAGCAGATCTGGGGGCGGGGGGGGGGGGGGGGAGAAGAAAGGGACGAGACAGGATGGAGGGGGAGGAGACCCAGATCTGAAAAGGAGGGAGGAGGCAGCGGGCGGGGGTGAGAGGGAGGAGAAATGAAATAGATTATGGTTTCGATAGAATTTTATATTTAAAAAAAAGTTGATGGGGGTAGGTAGTAGGTTAGTTATATAGATTAATTTAATTTAAAATATTATTATTAATATTGATTGTGAAATTAAAACGTGATTTTTGATTAAATAAAATAAAAACCTAATTTTTTAAAAGTCAAAATTAAACACCTGATTTAGTGTAATTTCCTCTTTATATACTGCTATGTACTTCTAGCAAAGCCCGGTTAGTTATTAAAGCTGCAGTTAATTTGTATTAAATATTAAAAATATATTATTCAAAATTTAAACCCCCCAAATTTCTGGAACTCCGGTTTGAATTTTCCATTCCTCGAATCCAAAATATTCCGATCTTGACCATTGTCCAATCTTCCATTTCACCACGTAATTGGTAACCCACCGCCTATCGGTTTAACTTTAATCCTCCATGCCCCATATCTAGCTAAACTCTTTGTACGCAATAACTTATTTTAACCCAATTCTCTATCCCAGCGTGTTCCTGGGTTTTAGATTTTTCAATGGCTACCAATGCCTCGCCGAAATTCAAAAAATCGGACCTGATACCGGTCCCTCAGCCGCCCGACTACCACCCGGAGATTACCGTTTCGCCGGCGCACGACGGCCTCCACTTTTGGCAGTTCATGATCGCCGGCTCAATCGCCGGTATGGTGGAGCACATGGCAATGTTCCCCGTTGATACAATCAAAACGCAGATGCAAGCCATTGTCTCTTGCCCGGTTAAATCTGCGAGTGTCAAACAGGCTGTACTATCTATCTTGAAATCTGAAGGGCCGATAGGGTTTTATCGTGGCATCGGTGCTATGGGTCTGGGCGCCGGGCCAGCCCACGCTGTTTATTTTTCTGTTTATGAATTTTGTAAGAAGAGTTTTTCGCGTGGAAATCCAAACAATCATGTAGCCCACGCTGTGTCAGGGGTTTTTGCAACTATTGCTAGTGATGCGGCATTTACTCCTATGGATATGGTTAAGCAGAGGTTGCAATTGAGTAGTAGTCCGTATACGGGGGTGTGGGACTGCGTAAAGAGGGTACTGAGGGAGGAGGGATTTAGAGCCTTCTATGCTTCCTATAGGACCACCGTGCTAATGAATGCACCTTTCACTGCAATTCATTTTGCAACCTATGAGGCAGCTAAAAGGGGTTTGATGGAGGTGTCACCAGAAAGTGTGAGCGATGAGAGGTTGGTGGTTCATGCCACGGCTGGAGCTGTAGCGGGAGCGTTGGCTGCTGCAGTTACGACCCCACTTGATGTTGTGAAGACTCAGTTACAGTGTCAGGTACTAAAATATAAATATTTATTTATTTATTTATTTTTTAAAAATTAGTAATCTTTGTTCTTTAGAGTACATGAGATGTGCATTATGGTCTGATTTATTTTTCGTTAGAAAATGAATTGATGTTTACGTGTAATATATAATACAATTGCACAGCTGCTTTTCAGTACTTTTTATTTCAGGACTCTACAATTTGTGGAGTAATGAACGCTGTAAAGAGTAATATAATTGCACTGTTAAAATGTGTCTTATATGGGCTGAATTATTGACTTATTTTCTGATATTCTGTTGCTCTTGGAAAAAGAAAATAAAATTGAAGAGATCCTAATTTAGATATGACAGACAGTTATCTTTGTTGTTTCACTTTGCAAATTCTGGTTGAAGTCATTAAAGATTGGATGATGTTTGCTATTTTCCAAGGTTCAATTGGAGTAGTACCATGTTGCCTTTAGCAATCTATTTAGAGACAATGGCATGGACAAGATTACACACTAGCCTCTCTGGTTTTGCTGAAATTGTCAGCTTTTGAACGATTTTCTTTAGGCAAAAGATTTTAATGTTAGTTTGAATACTGAGTACTTTGTGTATAATTTTAGTTGCTGTAGAAGTACCTTTTGGGAGGTATTGATGTATGGAGCTCATGATGTATATTTCAATGTTTTGACTTGATTATTCATGGAAATGCTGAACCCATTTCCATTAGCTCTAGCATTGTATGGGAAGTTAATCTTTATTCTGCAGCTTTTGATCCCCAAGTGTTACTGTGGAGAGTAGAGAGAGAAAACTCCCATGTGAATACGTGTAGATGAAAAGTGAAAGGATTAACCTTCATTAAAATTTTCTTGAAGGTGGTGAAAATGTGTTTGGGTAAGGTTGAGTAAGAATTACGACAGGATATCTACATTTGTAGAATGGTAGAAGTTGTACAACTAGGACTAGTCCAAGTTTTCATCTGTGGTAGGTGATAATGTGGTAGTACTGAGGTAGTGACAGTGTGATGAGAAGGGGTTGGGTGGTGGAGAGATGTGAGGGATTGTGGTGGAGGTTTTAATGGGTGAAGTGTTAGATTGGATTTTATATTTAAATTTTAGTTTGCATTAAGGATAGCAGTGAACTTGTGATCATGAAGTGTTTTATTTGGAAGGTTTAGAGGTTAATGTGGGGGAGCGTATAAAAGCTCTCAATTGAAATTTCACGGAATTTTGTGTTTTGTTATAATTACATGGAATTTATATTTAGTTATGGCAGCAAAAGACCAAAGTTTGGCAATTTAGACTTCAACGTATTGCTTTCATCATATAATTTATGTATAAACTAGTAGATCCATGACGTGGAGGCATTTCTTACATTTTTACATGGAAACTAGGTATATTGAAAAGGGTATTCTGGATAAGTATTTTGTTATTAAGTGCCTTTATCTTTAGAAGCGGAGGAACCAAACTATAGAGTTTTATGGGGAAAATGAATTTGTTTCTTCTTGGCCGCAGTGTAGATTCTGCTCGTCTGATTTTATTTACGTACCTACAATTTTTCCTGCATAGGTAACTTGGTGATTTTCCCCATAAAACTATAGAGTTTTATGGGGAAAATGAATTTGTTTCTTCTTGGCCCCAGTGTAGATTCTGCTCGTCTGATTTTATTTGCGTACCTACAATTTTTCCTGCATAGGTAACTTGGTGATTTGTTTTGGTTTTTCTATCTGCTTCACTTGTTATTTACTGAAAATATATATATAGCAAAATTTTGCATCATAATGAGTTGATGATGCCCTTTGTTAAGTACATTACTCCACTTTCTTTTGAAATCAACAAGTGATGCAGTTGAAAATGAATAAACAATCTGAGACATATCAAGAACGTTGGTTCATTTGAATACAAGAAGGCTATGATGCCTGCGGAAATTACTGAGCATCTGCATTAGCCAGCATTCTTAAATGCTCTAATATAGAATTCTCTTTAAATAATCTTAAATACCATGCAGGGTGTGTGTGGATGCGATAGATATGTTACTGGTTCGATCAGGGACGTTACTCAAACAATAGTGAAGAGAGATGGATATGTTGGTCTAATGAGAGGATGGATACCGAGGGTGCTCTTCCATGCACCAGCTGCTGCAATTTGCTGGTCGACTTATGAAGCTGCAAAATCCTTCTTTCAGGATTTAAACAATAGCAGCAATGACGGTGTCACCTGAGAAGCACAGTGCATCGCTTCAAAGTTTTCGGAATTTCAGACATTAGAATTGATGGCAAGCTTTTCATGGGAGGAGATGGGTAATTTGGTCAATCACTATTCGATTTGATGTGGCTGTTGTAACTTAACAGGTGATGGGCAACCCCTGTATTCAGGAGAGCATTTACTTGTGTAATATAAAAAATTTAAATTGGTCGGTTGAAATAAGCCCATTAAATTGGGAGGCATTTCCAAGATTGTGTTACATGAAACTCAAATCTACACAATTTTCTCGTACCTAGGACTTGTCTACTGTGGTCGTAAAAGATGTAAGATCAAATCTGAGGGTGATTTTGTAGTATTACAATTTTCATTTCTCATTTCACACGTCAAATCATCGTTGCTTCTATAGTGGTACTAGAACATTTCCTAGAGACTTTATACCGTAGCATCAACGAATGTTCGATGAACAACATTTGAACTTTTGACCAACAACAATTGAACTTAACTGTTGAGGACATTCGAAATAATGTTCTTGTGTGGATGTGGAAAGTACTACCTGGTCTATAATTAGGAAGTGAACGAAAATAACTGCATAAATGGACGAGGGAAGGACGGATGTGAGATGTTATCTCCAAGCAAGAGATAAAGTATGCATTGTTTAGTATTGGAGATGATAAATCATCGGGGCCAGATGGGTATACACTATGTTTCTTTAAGAAGGCTTGAGAGATCGTTGGGAGTGGTTTTTCGTTGGCTCTCCTCAAGTTCTCTTCTTAAACAAATCAATCACACAGTCATTGCTTTAGTTTCTAAGGCAAATCATTCACCAACCATTGGGGATTATAGACCAATAACTTGTTGTAATGTGTTCTACAAGGTGATCACAAAGATCCTCGCTTCTCGATTGAGACATATTGTTGGGTATTGTGGATCAAGTACTAGCCGTTTTTGTAGAAGGAGCATGACAGAGAATATTCATTTAGCGCAAGAGCTTTTGAGATAATACAATCGTAAGAGAGTTGCATCTACGTGCTTTCTTAAAATTGATTTAAGAAAGGCATATGATTCGGAATTTCTTAAAACTGTACTTGGAGGGTTGGGATTTCTACGAGATTCATTGATTGGGTTATGGAATGCATTACCACTCCCTCTTACTCTATTGCTCTTAATGGTAATCTACACAAGTTTATTAAAGGAAAAAAGGGCCTTCGCCAAAGGGATCCCTCGTCTCTTTTTTCGTTTGTGTTGTCTTGAGTATTTTTCAAGGATGGTGAAAGGAGCTACCAAGGATAGTGAGTTTAATTTTCACCCTAAATGTGGCCACCTAAAGATTATGCATTTAGCATTTGCGGATGACTTAATGCTTTTTGCAAGAAGAAACATTATGTTGATGCGTATCTTAATAGATTGTCCATCCAACTTTGGGGAAGCATCGGGACTTAGAATGAATACAACCAAGTCTAGCTTGTACACTGCAGGTATTCATGGGCAAGATTTGGAGGAAATCCAAGAATTGACAAACATACCGAAGGGGTCTACGTCATTTCGCTATTTGGGTATTCCACTTGTGGTCGAAATGGTTTGTCTTACTTTCTCCATCAATGTAGAAAATGAACCTAAAAGGATCCAATGTTCTGTTATGTGAAGTACATCGAAGCCTCTATTGACATTGTAATTTTCTTTATTTATGTATGTGTGTATTTATTCAAATTCTTCTTCCAATTGTTATGAGTTTTGTTATTTTTCTTCACTCTTGATGGATAATAAAGGCGAGAACAAAATTAAGTTGTTTAATTTCAAGTGGAATTATTGGCTACGAGAAGATGACGTCCGCGCATATGAGAGAAGAACTCCGCGTAGCAAGCGAAGAGTAACTCCGCGTTGCACGAAGGGTAACTTTGCATAGCTCCGCACTATGCGGAGTGAATACTCTGCACAACGCAGTGTGGAGTGTGACTTCACACAACGTGGAGTCACGCCCTACACAGTGACTCTACGTTGTGCGGTTACTCCGCGCACTTTGCAGAGTGTAACTTCATGCTACGTTTTGTTACAAAATATATTTTTATACTTTTGAAATTACTGATTTATTTCTTTTTTTCCCAAAAAAGAATTTTCCATGCATACATGAAAAACAAGGCGTTGCCCTTAAACCCCCACAAGGGATGCTGTCCCCTCAACTTGACTGGTGAGGTCGATCCTTGCCTTTTGTGACATTGTCCCCAAACCCCACGAAGGGCGTTGCTCCCTCGACCTCTACAACTTGACCTGACAAGTCGATCGTCACCTTTCGTGGCGTTGCCCCAGAGCCCTCGCTGTCCCTCCAGCCCTCGCAACCTGACTGGATAGGTCAATCCCATTTTGAAGCGACAAACCATTTACATAACAACAATAAACAAATAAATAAATTGTAAAAATATATTATCTCTTAACTAACGACTTTCTGCTAAATTTGAATTTTACTTAACAAGGTGGTATTCCGATGACCTGGTAAAACTTTAGCAATAAAACTTGACAAATTTTTATTCAAGAGTTATTTTTTCCTCCATTTTTTTAGCTTTAAGATCGTGTCAACCTATCATTCTGATGGAAAGACTTGTGCATAACCATTAGAATACTGATGTTTGATTCTAAGATTTGTATTCCATGAATTCATTTTTCAGACATATATATTTAACAATGAAAAAAATGTTATTTGTATTGTCATTGTTTTGAAAAATTCTAACATAACTTACTCTTCTATTCTTTAATGTTACACTTTATTAATGATCTTCGTGACACTAAGTCATTAACATTTTGTAATACAAAAACCCATCAATTCTTAGCATTCAAGACGCTAGCATAGCCTTCAAAATAACACAATTTGTACATTGCACGGGTCAAAAACTAGTATATTGTACAATCCCAAAAAAAATAAAACTTTCATACAAAAATTTGCCATATCACAGTGTAAGAATGTAAATATAATGGATAAATCTAAATGTACCAAATGTTTTACATAATCTTTTACCAACTCGACACTTGGCGCCCCCTATTGAAGGTGCCAAGTGTCAAGTTGGTAAAAGATTATGTAAAATATTTGATGAGTGTAGCATTATCCAAATATAATAAATAATAAATTTTTTTGGGGTCCTCACCAAAGTGGCCTTTGGCGATCGTCTACATTGCCTACGATCAGGGCCAACATTTTCTACAAGTGACATTTCTCATAGCATCACACTTCACTGAGATACGATATATTACAGTGAAATCATTTTATCGCAAAATTTTCACCTTGTGCGCTAACCTTAATAGGCATCCTCTAGCAGAAGTCGTATATCTTACCATAGTATTTTCTACAAAACACATAGCACCTACAACATTACTTAACATTATGGAAGATTCTTAAATGGTTTACATTAAGCATATTTCTTCAATATCGGAATCCAACTCAGTAGTACTGACATCAAGTTTCATTTTAGCGGTAACATCATCTAAAACTGCAAATATAAGATCTGACCTAGGATGAGATTTATCATCTACAATGAATTTATGAATCTTGCCTCCTTCCTCAATCAAGCTATACCCAGCTGCTTTTGTGATATTCGAGCCTTTCATAAGCTTCCTTAACTTTGCAACTCCATCCCAATTTCCTGCTCTTGCATATATATTGGAAAGGATCACATAATTACCTGGATTCCATGGCTCCAACTTAAAGAGAGACTCGGCAGCTTTCTCAGCCAGCTTGACATTGCCATGGAAACTGCATGCCCCAAGCAGAGTTCCCCAAACAATAGAATCAGGTTTCATTGGCATAGTTTGTATAAGATCATAAGCTTCTTGTAGTTCTCCTGCACGACCTAGAAGATCAACCATGCATCCATAATGTTCTAGCTTTGGATCAATGGAGAACTTGTTCTTCATTAAGTTGAAGAGTTCTCGGCCCTTCCCAACCATGCCTCCATGTGTGCATGCTAAGATTGTCCCTATGAATGTGACATCGTCCGGTGTTATTCCTTTTCCCTGCATTGTTAACGACATCACACATAGCATGTTAATTTCAAAGAGAATTTATATTTGCAACTAATTTTTTCGTACCTTACTAGTGATTTACTTGAACAAAAGACCTAAAGTTATATGAGTTGAGATAATTAGAACGCTTACTAGCATTTGGTTAAACAATGCAAGAGCTTTATCACATTTTCCATGGACAGCTAAACCCATGATCATAGTGTTCCAAGAACACAAATTTCTACGTCCAGCGATGTCATCGAAAACTTGCAATGCTCTGTCAATTCTACCGCATCTTGTGTACAATTCTAGCACTGCATTGCAGATAAACATATTCTTGAAATAACCATTTACTTGTGCATAATCTTCAATCCTCTGTCCAACCTCTAATGCCCCAAGATTTGCACAAGCTGGAAGAACACTTGCTATAGTCACTTCATTAGGCCTTACTATTCCCCCTTCCTCCATTTCCAAGTAAATTTCCAATGCCTCCCTATATTTCCCATTCTGCGAGTATCCTGATATCATTGCAGTCCAAGAAATCACATTCCTCAATGGCATAGCCGAGAACAAACGTGAAGCTTCGTCCAAAACCCCACACCTCATGTACCCAGCAATTAAAGAATTCCAACTCGGAACGTCCTTAACACTCATCTCATCAAATTGTTTTTGAGCAAAAGATATCAAACCCATTTTAGCATACATGTCAACTAGTGCAGTTAGCGCATAAACATCTCTGTGCAGGCCGAATTGAATGAAATGAGCATGACTAATTTGGCCTTGGGAATGGAGAGAAAGCTTGGCACATGCAGCAAAAAGGAAGGTAAAAGAATGTGCATTAGGAGAATACCCTTGGTGCAGCATCTGGGAATAGAGATACAAGCAATGAAAATGAGGCCCGTAAGAAGAGTAAGCTTGGATGAGCTTGTTGTAGAGAAAAAGAGTTGGTTTATGCGTATTATCAAACAATTTGTGTGCATAGTGTATGTTTGGGATTTCCAAGAGTTTGGTGATTAAATACTTCGTAAAATCTGTGCCATTCCTAAGTGTGTGTGCATGTATTTGCTTCAATTGGTTCATAATTGCTCATTTAAACATCCTAGCTGACCAAAACATTGGGTGTTAGTCACATTGATGAAAGAGTTAAGCAAACTGGCTTATTCTAAACTTTCTGTGTGCTCACAAAGTCAAAGCCTAGACGACATCCTCACGATTGAGTCAGCCTGGCACAACCTGAGGCATGATACATGCTTAAACTGGATCAGGCAATTGACGTTCCAGTCCACCCCTAGCCTACAAGGTCTTCCACCATGTTTACAATTGATGGCAAAAAAAGCACCTCCTTTTTTGTTGAAACCACTCCAACTCTTCTTCCTTCAACAACTGCAATCCACTGATAAAAATGGACAGCCATATATCCGAAGTCCCAAATACAATGAAGAAATTTTCAAAGTGCGAAAAGAACCACAAAAACATACCAAACAACTCATATATGGATAAAATCCAAAATTTGAGGAAATTGTACCTCTATACGGGGTTTTCCATTGCTACCAATTACCCAAAGAAATCTTCATTTAGCAAATTTAGATCAACTTATTATCAATAAAAGAACTGCATTCCAATAATAAATTAGTAAAAATGACTTCTCAAACAACAAAATTCATCAATAGGCGGAGAAAACCAGATTCAAAAACACCATAAAAATCAAATCTTTTTATCAAATAAAACATGAAAAACTCCCCAAAGCAGCCCAGACCTCCAGAATTCAGATCAATAGATACCCAGCTACCAAAATCTTGTTTTAAACAAAATTATAATCAAAATCAAAGCTTTAAATTTGCAATCTGTTTACAAATAAAACACCGTACATAGTTCAACATCCACATATCATCCCAAACCTTTAAACAATTGGCTCTTTTCCCCTCTTTCCCAATTTGAAAAATGACTCGCCTTCAAAATTCAAAACCACATTCACCACCACAAAACGTAGAACAATGGATTAGAAATAAAGCTTACAGGATCCTATCTTTGAACAATGGAGAAGCAGATTCCCTGAAATTGAGTTTATCTTATACACAATTGAGGGCCTGTACACCGTAAAATCATATAGGCATACAAGAGAGGAGAGTGTAAGGAACTGTGAAGAGTCATTGGATGGGTTTGAATTTTGAATAATTCTGAGTCTGTTTGGGTGAGATTAAAACCTATTAAAATTGAAAAATTAATCATTATTGATTTTTATTAGACGAGTGTGACCCAATAACGACTATAATTTCAATTTTAATTGAATTTTAATCCGAATCAAACGGGTTCTCTATTAGTACGTAATCAAGATTCGGTAAATGATCATGTACATGTATCGCTGCGGCCATTGAATTTTTGTCCCTGTTTGGCCCACTTTTTTTCCAGTAAGTTACATTTTTTTTCTCTTCATTTCAACCACACATTCATCAAATAAAATAATATTACACACAAATCTAAAACTTTTCATTACTTTTCTACCGCACATTCTCCCATCAATCACTATTCCAAAAATTATATACACTCCAAAATGGAGGCAAACATGGGCTTTATGTTTTGGGCTTGGGCTAATCACAATACGGGCTATTGTTAATTCATGCAATAATTTATTTACGAGGAAATTACACAAAATCAGATTTTTAAAGTTTCAATTTCAAATTTCAGATATAAACCTTATTTATACAAAAATTAGATATTAATTAATCTCTATCTAAATTATAGTTATTCAAACCCTAAAAATAAAAAATCATTTATAATGTCTTCATTCTCTCTCTTCTAGTCGTCTCTCCTTTCTTCCCCTCTCTCTATCGCCTTTCTCTCTTCTTCCTGCTGTCGTCGTCGAAGACCTCGCAAGGCCGTCATTGCAAGACCGATCGTGTGCAAGGGTTTGGGTAGCGTCGTGATCTCCCTTCTTCGATGACTTATCTCCAATGTCGCGCCGATAATCAATCATCGTGGACGGCGAACTTCGTTTGGTGGTGAAGATGACTGAATAGGTGGTGGTGGGGAGAAAACTGGTGGCAATGGTGAGTAGATCAGTGGTGTTTCTGGTTTTGAATCTGATTATTGAGTGGAGTATTTTTAATGACCTATGACTTCTGATGTACAAATACTTTGAATCTTAGAACAATTTGGAATTTATTATGCTTTGGACCCCCCCCCCTCCCCCCCCTCACATAACGAGTGAAGCTTAAAAATATTAGAAACTGAGATTTGTCCGCATGCTAGGGATTAAAGAAAGTGTAAACTGACTAGTCGACGCTATGGAGAGAAGCAAGAGAATTGAAATGTTGAGAGCTCATGCAGGATCTAATGCTGTTTAGAAGTATTAATTTCTAATGCACTGGAGATGATTGATTATCGGTGTGGCACTGGAGATAAACAATATGTGACCAATGAAAAATACAAATTGTGACCCAGAAATAATGTGTGACCTAAAAAATTGTTAATTTGTGATCGATAATTTGACAATTTGTGACTGTCTACTAAGTTGTGATATATAATATTTGTGATTTGTAATCGATGAATAAGTTGTGATGTATAATTTTTTTTATTTGTGACTGATGAACAAATTGCGACTTATAAAATTTCTGAATTGTGACAGTAAAATAATTTGTGACGTATAAAGTTTTTTATTTGTAACCGTAAAATAATTTGTAACTTATAAAATTTTTGATTTGTGACATATAAATTTTTTGAATTGTGACTGTAAAATAATTTGTGACATTTCAGTTTTTTATTTATGACCGATGAACAAATTGTGACCTATAAATTTTTTGAATTGTGATCGTAAAATAATTTGTGACATGTAAAATTTGGGATTTGTGACCCGTTATATAAAATTTGTGATCAAATTATATGAAATTATGACCTTAATATATTTAATTAATTAATTTATAAATAGATTTTAAAAAAAATCTAAGACTTGAAATATTAAACCTTAAGAAATTTGAAAATTTAAACTTTATCTTTTAAATTTGAAATGGACGAAATTTAACCTCTTAGTTATGAAATTTTCTCTTTATTTATTTATTTTTTAAAGTAAACGGAACTTCCACATATAGCCTTGTTTGGTGGGGATTAAAATCGAATTTTAGTAAAAGTTGATGAAATGTATAGTTAAAAAGTATTGTGTCTCAGAAAATGTGTAATTAAAATTAATTGTTGATTTTGATTTAGATTAAAATCTAAATTTTAATCCGGACCAAACATAGGCATTAAAAAGATAATTCCAAAAACACTAAACCATTTATTTTATTCCTAAAATACTATATTATGTGACATAAAATTCAAAAATTTCTGAATTTTTGTGTAGTTGGAGGTATTATTCCAAAATCCTTTTTGACTATTTTGAAATCTCTATTTCTATCCACTACACAATGTTCACATTACTAAATAATTCAAACTCATGTTTGTTTGATTCTAAATTCACACTGAAAATTGTAATGTTTTGTGTAATTTGTGACAAAACGGGATTGATAGAATAATTTAATAAAATGGTTCTGTTCAGACAATTACATTATGTAGATTGTATTGCATTTCAGCGCTTACGCAATATAACATGCGCTATGGGATGCTACAAAGTGAAATTTATGGTCATATGTTAGTTTTGCTTTCGGAATGTAACGCAATACATTGTAAGATGTTGGGTTGCTGTAATATAAATGGTGATGTCTTACCATTTTTAAATATACAATGTTATTGTTACGTGCACAATATAGTGTTTATTGTTGTGTCATTGCATATCTAAAGGAGTAGTCATGTAATTTATGAAAGATGGGATGTTGCGAGCGATGCTACATTTGATACTGTGTTTTTTTGTCAGTTCGTGAGTCGTGGATGGTATTGTATACTGGATCTTGCTACATTTGATACTTCGACAGCTAATATATACTATGTTTTGTCATGTCATATAGTTATGAAATCAGTAAACCCTTTCATCACATACAAAAGAGATGTGCCAATAGCCTATAAATATGATCATTGGGATAAATGTCTTTGAGATGGACGAAATGGTTTTGCTTCAACTTGTAGATTCTCCTTCGAAATTTGGACATGACATCCCTTCCAAAGCATCTCAGATCAGCCACATGGCAGAATTCCTTAACTAAAAACCTCACACACTTTCCCGAGAGTATGAACCACATTTAATCCACCTCCATAACAAACTCTTCCATGATATTAGTGAAATACATATTGATCGTTAGATTGACTTAAATTAAATGTCACAATTATTTGTCAAATAAGTATGTCAAATTTATGAGTAGGATGAACAGTCCTGTAATACAAATATATAGTGTAGTTATATATAACATTATAGTGATACTTGTTATCTGAAGTATTAGATTGTTAGGCAATTTGTTGTCAAACGACCTCCCTGGCGATGATGAAAGTCTCGTTACTTTAATCCGTCGGCATCGGCCAATTGACTGAATATATATCAACACCACAGCTGCTTGAACTTTCCATGTAACTCACTTGGGCCATTTGAAGCAGCCTAATTTAATTAGGGTTGCTCATGGCCCAACCCGAATTAGGACGACTCTTACGGTTTGCTAGCCCACCATTACCTTATTGGGAATAATCTATTGTTAAACCTAAAAGCCCACATTGCCCTATTATATACTACCCGCCCCTTACTATTCTTGTGTGTGAAATTAAGAGAGCAGCCTCTTGGTCTTTTGAGAAAACCGTCTTCCCTCTTTGCTTGGTGCCGGTGGCTTTGTGCCCTTTTGTAGTGAACTCGTTTTCTCTCTTCTTCAAGTAGCCTTTGTGGCTAATTCACTTGGCTGTAATTTCCCATCCCTAGCTCTTTGTGGGCTGTGAAAGAGTTGGAGCAACCAATTGGGTAGTGCCGGTTGTAGTTTGGATTGTTTCAATTGTCTGGGGGGGGGGAGGGGGGGGGGGGGGGGATTTGTGGTGTTTTATTAGAGACTGAGCCCAGTTTCTTGGTGTATTATTGAAGAATTGCTTCATCACATATGGTATCAGAGCTTTAGGAGTGATTTCCAGGTCCAAAATCGACCAAGAACAGGTCTGGAATCGCGTGAACAGTGCAGACAGTTTTCTTCAATCATCTAGAACAATTTTTTTGGCTTTTCGGTGAAAAGAGCGACCATTTCAAGAAACCAACACTACAGGAGGCCTCTGCAGGTGGAGGCGAACCTTATTGGCCGGCGCGTGAGATTCCCGACGGCGCGTGTGGCGGCGCGTGAAGCCCACGCGCAGAGCGTTGGGGCGGCACGTGAGGGCGCGTGGCGAGTCTTCTGGCGGAGATTCCTTCAGGCAGTTTGTTTCATTTGATTTCTTAACGTACTGATATTTTGGTTTTAGTGTTTCGGGTTACGCAGAAAAAGTTGGGATCGATTTTTTTTTTTGCCCGGTTGTTCGACGGTCTAGACTGCAAAACAATTACTGAATTACTTTAGACCATAAATTGCGGCCTAAGACAGTAATTTCGCAACTCTCGATAATTACGAACTCAGACAAGTCCGCTCTTGTAAATTGGCTGATCCTCTCATTAATTTTCACATTCACTAGCGTCATCGTGTGTGTGACTTTAGGATTGTGGTTACCGTGAAAGGGTAACCATTGCTTTGTTGCTAGAAATTATGAAGTAATTGCTCTTTTCGTTCGTTACGTGATTGAGATTTGTTCTTTTTTGATTATTGCACCTATTATCGGTTTTTCTGATATACTGTGAGTGAAACTGTTTTGATATATCTCTCTGGTTGTTTTTGATAAGTCTCTAGAATACCTAGACCTACCGTTTGAAAATTTTCATTGCGTTAAATCGTGAATCTTACGAAACCCTGGGAATCTAAAATGTGTATATTTGTGAACCTAGGTCTGTTTTGTGTGGCTTAATCGTGACTTTGTGTTTTCTCTTTTGGAAAATGACAACGCGAATGGGATTTGTGGACTTTTGACTGAAAAAAAGTGATTTTTCTATTTAGCAACAGAAAATGAGGGGTATTTTTGGTCACAAAAGTGTTTAAAAAGTCCATTGATGGCCGTTTTTCCCGTTTGATTTTTCAAAAAAAAAAGAAGGGCTGATGACTCAGGCTTACACACCCTTATTATTTTAACTTGGCTGACGCTGTTTAAGAAAGTGTGTAAACTTAAAACCACTGAAGAACTTTGGAAAAAGTTGGAAGATTTGTATTTGCTAAAATCTACTCCTAACAAGCTTTACTTACTTAAGCGTTTTTTCAATTTCAAAAAAAAAAAAAAAAAAAAATTGGGATTACATTTGGATGTGTTTAACAAAATTGTTCAAGATATTGTTAACTGTGGTGAGTCAGTGTCTGAAACATACAGGCTATCATTTTGCTAATGCTATAACTGATACTTATCGTGAAGTAAAAAATGCTATTAAGTATGGTAGATACATGTTGACACCCGAAATTGTCGTTGACTCCCTTAGAAGTAAGGAGATGGAGATGAGAGCTGAAAACATGATAAGAAAAGCTGTGAGATTCACATGATGAGATGTAGAACTCAGTTTAGGCAAAATAGTCATGATGGTTACCAAAGTAGTGGCGAATCGAGTAGTAATGGACATAAAAAGAAGGGCAAGGGTAAACCTAGGTCCCAAATCTAGGACTAAAGAAAGAAAATGCTATGGCTGGAACACGGGGCATTATATAAAGGACTGCTATAAAGAGAAAAACAAGAAAAAGGGGGGAGATCGAGATGAGGTGAATGTGTTATCTTCTGTTTCTGATGATTGTGATAGTGAAGTCTATATGATTACAAGTCCTGATGTTTCTCCTGCTGAATTGAACTTAACTGCCAATTCTCGTTTTCATGAGTGGATTCTTGATTCTGGTGCATCTTTTCATGTGACATCGCATAAAGATTGGTTTGAAAATTTGCATGAATCGAATGATGGACATGTTGTGTTGTGTGACAATTCTGCTTACAGTGTTGTTGGCATGGGTGATATTACTTTAAAGTTTGATACTGGCTTTGTGCATACTTTAAAAGATGTTAGATATATCCCTGAATTGTCTAGAAACTTAATTTCAGTAGGACGACTTGAGAAATCTGATTTCACTGGTAAAATTGGAAATTGAATTTTGAAATTGATTAAGGGTGCACTTGTCTCTATTAAGGGTGTTAGAAAAAATGATATTTACATAACTACTGGGGAAGTGATGAGAGGCTTAAACTCCTCTATCTCTTCTGCTAAGTCTGATCACACACAAAAATGGCACAATAGATTAGCACATGTGGGTATTAAGGGGATTAAGCTTCTTAATGATAAGGGTGCTTTTGGAAATGATTGTGTGTCTGATTTACCTTTTTGTGACCATTGTGTGCTTGGTAAACATCACAAAACTACTTTCTCCTCGAGTGTTTATAAAACTAAAGGCATGCTTGAATATGTGCATTCGGACCTGTGGGGTCCATCCAGTACACATAGGTATTTCTTGTCTGTTATTGATGACTACACTAGAAAAGTGTGGGTTTATCTTTTGAAGGATAAATCCGACACTTTCGATAGATTTAATAATTGGAAAAGACAAGTTGAAAATCAAACTGGTAAAAAGATCAAGTTTTTGATAACTGATAATGGTCTAGAGTTTTGTAACACTGATTTTGATAATATGTGCAAGGAAAGTGGAATAACAAGGCATAAAACGGTTCCTTACACTCCCCAACAGAATGGGGTAGCAGAAAGGATGAATAGAACTATACTTGATAAAGTGCGTTGCATGATGTTAAGTTCTGGAATCCCAAAGTCCTTTTGGGGTGATGCTGTTATGACTGCTTGTTATTTGATTAATTTGACTTCATCTGCTGCATTGAATGGTGACACTCCGCATGAAAAATGGTTTGGTAAACTAAATTATTACTCCATGCTTAGGACTTTTGGCTGCACTGCATTTTCTCATCAGAATGAGGAAAAGCTTGAACCGAGAGCTAGAAAATGTGTTTTTCTAGGTTACCCAGAAAGTGTCAAGGGGTATAGGTTGTGGGATAGGAGCCATAAGGGAGTTAAAATCACTGTGAGTAGAGATGTCACATTCAATGAGAGCGAAATGCCATGTTTGAAGGCTGAATCTGAACCCGTGAGTGATGAGATTCAAGGTGAAGAGAGTGGTCAGCTGGAGGTGGAGTTAGAAAAGCCTAGCACATCTATCACTGTTACACAGAATGAGGTGGAGACTCAGGAACAACAACCTGATGTTGAGAACAGAGAGGAACTAGTAGTAGAAGAACACCCTGAAGAAGAAAACCCTCTAGCAGACTATAACTTAGCTAGGGATAGAGAGAGGAGACAGACTAGAGCACCTGTGAGATTTGGTTATGAATCCGAGTTAGCTTTTGCTCATGCGAGTTATGAAGAGCTGGCTGATAGGGAACCAAAGACCTTTGAGGAGGTGATGAAGAGTGACCAATCTGAAGAGTGGTTCAAGGCAATGAAAGATGAGATGAGTTCTCTAGGGAAGAATCAAACTTGGAGTTAGTACCAAAACCTAAGAATAAATCTACTGTTGACTGTAAGTGGGTTTTTAAGGTTAAGGAGGGTATTAGCGCATCTGAACCCTTAAGGTTTAAGGCTAGATTAGTGGCCAAGGGATACACTCAGAAGGAGGGAGTTGATTACAATGAGATTTTTTCACCAGTTGTTAAGTACACTACTATTAAGGTCATGCTTGCATTGGTTGCACATTTTGACTGGGAACTTGAACAACTTGATGTAAAAATTGCTTTTTTACATGGTGAACTTGATGAGCAAATCTTTATGAATCAACCAAGAGGTTTTAAAGATAAATTAAAACCTGATTATGTGTGTTTTCTGAAAAAATCCTTATATGGCTTAAAACAATCGTCTAGACAGTGGTATAAACATTTTGACTCTTTTGTACTATCTATAGGGTTTCATCGTAGTAAGTTTGATCATTGCCTTTATTTCCAACATAATGATGCAAGTAATGACTATGTGTTCTTATTGCTTTATGTGGATGATATGCTCTTAGTTGGTTCATCATCTAAATTGATAAGTGATATAAAAACAAGTTTGAATATTGAATTTGACATGAAAGACCTAGGAAAAGCTAAAAGAATTCTAGGTATGGAAATTGAAAGAGATAGGTCAAATTCTATCTTTTTTGCATCAATCATCATATATTTCTAAAGTGCTAAAGAAATTTGGCATGCATGAGTGCAAATCTGTTACTTTACCTTTTTCTAGTCATTTCGTTCTATCTAAAGATCAAGCTCCTTGTAATGAAAATGAGGTAGAATACATGAGTAGAATTCCATATTCAAATGTGATTGGTTCTGTTATGTATTTGATGGTTTGCACTAGACCTGATTTAGCTTTCGCTGTGAGCACTCTTAGTAGGTATATGTTTAATCCTGGTCCCGAGTAGTGGGAAGCCTTAAAATGGTTGTTAAGGTATTTAAAGGATACTTGTAATGTAGGTCTAAAGTTTGGAGTTAATAATGATGGTGTTAAACTGAAGGGATATGTTGATGCTGACTATGTCGGGGATATGGATAATAGGAAATCCACTTCTGCTTATGTGTTTACTTTGTCTAACTCTTGTGTTAGTTGAAAATCACAATTACAACACATAGTTGCACTATCCACTACAGAATCTGAATACATTGCTACTACTGAAGCTATTAAGGAAGCTTTATTGCTTAGAGGCCTTTTACATGAACTGTGTGTTCTAAATGACTATGTGGTAGTATATTCAGATAGTCAGTCTTCTATACATTTATGTAAGAATCCTGTTTTTCACGAACGCACCAAACATATTGATGTTAGACTACATTTCATTAGAGATATTGTGTCTCAAGAAGTTGTAAGGCTTGAGAAAATACACACACAATATAATCCTTCTGACATGGGTACTAAGGTACTACTGTTGGTGAAGTTTAGAAGTTGCAAAGATCTTCTAAACATCGGTGGAGGTAAATAATTTCCAATTTTATTGGTCTTACCTTCTTGAATTATTGTTAATGCTTAGTAATTTCTTTCTTTGCAGGTCCTTTGACACCAAGGTGGAGGTTTGTTAGGCAATTTGTTGTCAAACGACCTCCCTGAGCAATGATGAAAGTCTCGTTACTTTAATCAGTCAGCATCGACCAATTGACTGAATATATATAAACACCACAGCTGCTTGAACTTTTCACGTAACTCACTTGGGCTATTTGAAGCAGCCTAATTTAATTAGAGTTGCGCATGGCCCAACCCGAATTAAGACGTCTCTTACGGTTTGCTAGTCCACTATTACCTTATTGGGCCTAATCTATTGTTAAACCTAAAAGCCCACATTGTCCTATTATATACTACCCGCCCCTTACTGTTCTTGTGTGTGAAATTAAGATAGCAGCCTCTTGGTCTTTTGAGAAAACCGTCTTAGGGGATATATGTTCGAAGTATTGGGTACATATTTGAGCGTTACATAGCAAGAATATTAACATGATATGTAAAACCATCCCGAAATAAGTACAATTATGATACTATTACTTACTAAGCATGAACAATAGATATTTATCATAAACCCTAATTGACAATTTGGGAATTTAAAAACTACAAATATGTATTTACAACAGAAAAGGCAAAAATATTGGTTGAGTCCCGTGTATTCCTTTTAAAAATGGTTAATAATTGCTAATAACAAAAAATAATGAATTTTGTAAAGTTTAAAAAATTAAAAAGAAAAAGAAAAAGCAAATCAAGAAAACGTGAACCATAGTAGTATTTCCCTTTCCTCTTCTTCATGTTGGACGTCAAAAATCAATCACTCTCTTCCCTTTCTTACGACCCTGAGAGATCTTATTGGACAAAGTCACAATATTCTTCATCAGTGAATCGAGCTTTGTCATCGAACGTATGACCCTACGATATTGCGGACAAGTCGATTTGGATGAGGCAGCCTAACCTCTATGTACGTGTTTAACACTGCAGAATCCTTAATAACAGTTGCACGGGAGTGACGATGACTTGGAGTGTCCATTTTGTTGATGAAGGGGATAGGGTTTTCTATTCAAATATGAAAGATTTGTATAGATACAGTTTAAACTTGAATTGAATGATTTTGTGGGATATGTTTCGTAATTCAAGGGATTAGTAGTTTTCTTGAATATTATAATGTAACCATTTTTTGTGATGTCAGCTAAACTTAGCTTCATAAGAAATAATTCTGAGCAGTGGGACATAGTACATATAGTGTTGGAGATTCGAACCCTGGCACTTGGTGTTATCTTATATTTGAGCTGAAGTTGTGTTTCTAAAACACGTTTTATCTTATGAGCTGAGTTTGGATCTGCTGACACGTGTCCCATTGCTGACCGTTGGATGAAAACTTGGATTGGAATATAAATACTTGGTTCGACTGTTCATCTGTGCGATTATTCATTCTTCTCGACTTTTCATTAGGGTTTCGAGAGAGTTCCATTCTTAGGGTTTCAGTGATTGTGTTCATTGTAAAATCTATGGTTCTGATTCATTATTCTTGAGTGTTAGCCTTAGAATACGTGGTTTCCTTGTGTGGAAATCTATTAGAATTTGGGTTCATTCTGCTGTGATTTACAAGTGTTTTGATCTGGTGATTCTTGTGTGATTCAACCAAGATCTGTTGAATCCTTGAAGAGACAAGTCTCTAATCTGTATTATGTTTGTTGGCTGAACTCTTGTAACCTTCGTTGCCTGTTTGAAGGCTATGTAGTGCAACCGAGCGTTATCCTTTTGTGGATGCTCAACAGGGGATTAGGTTTATACCGAACCTCTGGGGCTTCGACTGAAAAATCTGTTGTGTTCATTTTACTTTCTGCAGATTAAATTTACGTTGGTTAAATTTCTTGTATCTTGACTCTAATATCTGTGGGTCTGGGCTTTTCAGTGGTATCAGAGCTTGGACTGAGAGCAAGATACCTGGATCTTCGAAGAAAGTTGTAGATCTGCTGCAGATCTGATTTTTTTGGAACTGCTATCGAGCAGTATTTGAAGGACACTGAGTTGAAAAATACTCTCTGAGTGAGATCTTTTAATTCTTGTAAAGTTACTTTTAAATATTAGGTGTTTCTTGATATTTCCCTTGATTTACCATACACTTATACCCATTGGAGACTAATCTTTGTCCAAATGGCTCCTGTGAGGCCTTGGGAATCTGAGATAAATCCAGTACGGGTGTGTATTAGGAGAATCCTGTAGGAGAAATCATTGAAACATAGCATATGTGATCTCTGTTGTTGTGTCTCCTCATCTGCATTTGATATGCATAAACTTTGTTTAGGAAAATCTGTGAAATTCTGTGAACTCTGTACTACTGTTGTGAATCTGATTGAATATTACCTAGTCCTTTCTCGTATTGCTTTATACCTTGACTCATATCTGTGCATCTTGTGTATCACATTGATATGACTTCTGCTAAGTTTGAAGTTGCACAATTTGATGGAAAAATTGATTTTAATATGTGGAGTCAAAAGATGAAAGCTATTTTAATGCAAATGAAGTGTGTTGAGGCTCTAGATGAATCTTGGCCACCTGAAATGTCTATTGCTAAGAAAACTGAACTTGATGAAACTGCTTGGAGTACTATTTTCTTGTACTTATCCGAAAATGTGATAAGAACAATTGGTGAAACCAAAACTGTATCTGAACTTTGGGCCAAACTTACAAGTCAGTATGTGACTAAAATCATTCCCAACAAATGTTATTTGCTAAAACAACTTTTTTCTTTTAAAATGGATCCCTCTGTTGACTTAGATGACAATCTGAATAGGTTTACAAAATTGACCCAATATCTTGTCAACTGTGGTGAGAAACTCTCAAAAGATCAGCTGCCAGTAATCTTGTTGAACTCCATTAGTGACAGATATAGAGACATCAGGATTGCTTAGAATATGGGAGGGCTGAACTTTCCACTGATGTTATCGTAAATGCTCTAAAGAATAAAGCTTTGGAAATAAAATTTGAAACAAAAGAAAATGGAGATACTCTTATGATAAGAGGGAAGGGTCACAGTAAACCTAGTTATCACTTCAAAATTTCTAATGAAAATAAAACTAGACGGGGTGATAAAAATAAATCCAAGAATAAGGCAAAGGATAAGAAGTGTTTTCACTGTGGAAAACTTGGACACTTTATTAAAGATTGTTATAAAAAGAAAAATGAAATAAGAGAAAGGAAACCTGAAAATGGGAATGCTGCCTTAGCATATAATAGAGAGGGAACTGAGGATGGTGTAGTTCTGGTTAATGTTGAGAAAAAATTGAATGATGAATGGATTCTTGATTCAGGTTGTTCATTCCACATGTGCCCTAATAAGTATTGTTTTCTTGATTTTGAAAAAACAACTGGTGGACAAGTAATAATGGGTAATAACATGACCTGTAAAGTTAGTGGAATAGGAACTGTAAAGTTGCTACTTGAGAATGGCAATATTCTGATTCTTAAAGGAACTAGATATGTACTTGAATTAGAAAGGAATCTGGTGTCTCTAGGTATGTTAGATGATATGGAGTTTGACATAAAGCTGGGTCAAGGACACATAAAAATTCTTAGGGGAGATGACTTGATCATCAATGTCCCTAAGAGACATATCCTATATTTTTTAAAGGCAAAACCCTTGCTTGGTTTAACTGCTGCTGCTTTGATTGAAAATTTCTCTTTTGCAAAACTGTGGCATGAAAGGCTTGGCCATATTTGTAAAAAGAGCTTAAAGGCTTTACAAAATAAAGGAGTTTTTGGAAATCAAAATTTTGGTGAACTTGGTTCATGTGAACAATGTCTTAATGGAAAACAAGTCAAACTTCAATTTTTACCTGAAATTCATAAATCCAAACAAATACTTGAATATTTACATGCTGACTTGTGGGGCCCTGCATCTGTGTGCACTTTGTCTGGCTATAAATACTATTTTCTGATCATTGATGATTTTTCAAGAAAAATTTGGACTTTCTTATTAAAATAAAAAGATGAAACCTTTTCTGTTTTCAAAGACTGGAAAATAGAAGTTGAAAATCAAACTAATCATAAAATAAAAGTGTTAAGAATTGATAATGGTTTGGAATTTTGCAACTATGAATTCAATCAATTTTGCAAAAAATTTGGCATTTTAAGACATAGAACTGTTACTTATACCCCCCAACTAAATGGTATAGCGGAAAGAATGAATAGGACTTTATTAAACAAGGTTAGATGCATGTTTTTGAGCTCTGGCCTGCCAAAATTATTTTGGGGAGAAGCTGTAAAAATTGCTGCATACTTGATTAATAGAAGTCCCACAAGTGCTATGAATTTTGAAATCCCTGAATCTGTGTGGTCTAAGAATCCTGTTGATTATTCTCATTTAAAAATATTTGGTTGTCTTGCATATGTTCATCAAAATATTGGAAAATTAGAACCTAGATCATTTAAATGTGTTTTCTTAGGCTATGGTGAAAATGTAAAAGGATATAAACTGTGGGTTAAGGGTGAGAGAGGGTTTAAGGTGATTATTAGAAGAGATGTTATCTTCAATGAATCTGTCATGCCATGCTTAGAGGGTAAATGAAATAATTTGACTGATAAAGATGTTCAAATTGAGGTGGAGTCTCTACCTACTGAAAAGATAGCACCTGTCCCTGCCTTAATTGAATCTGTTCCTGGTGAAACTGAAAATTCTATTGAAATTGAAACTGATCCTGACATTAGCTCCAATAATCAGATAGACATTACTACATTACCTATTAATGATTATCAGCTTACCAGAGATAGAGATAGAAGGCAGATTAGGTCACCTTCTAGATTTGATTGTGAGGAATTTGTTTCTCTATTTACTTTCCAAGAACAATTTGAAAATGAGCCAAGCTCTTATAATGATGCCATTAACTGTAAAGACGCTAAGAGTTGGAAAACAGCCATGGAAGATGAAATGTGTTCACTTCTTAAGAATAATACTTGGGTTTTAGTTAAAAAACCTCCAGGGCAAAAACTGATTGATTGTAAGTGAATTTACAAAATAAAAGAAGGTGAAGGGGGAGATAAAAATGTTAGATATAAAGCTAGGCTTGTAGCCAAAGGTTTTACACAAAAAGAGGGTGTAGACTATACTGAGATTTTTTCTCCTGTTGTCAAATATACCACTATTAGATGTTTACTTGCTCATTTTAACTGGGAACTTGATCAATTAGATGTAAAAACTGCTTTTCTCTATGGTGATTTAGAAGAAAAAAATTTCATGAGACAACCTATTGGTTTTGAAAAAGGGAATTCTGAAAAGGTTGTGTGTTTGTTAAAGAAATCTCTATATGGCTTGAAACAAGCTCCAAGGCAGTGATACAAAAGATTTGATTCTTTTGTTCTGAATCTTGGCTTCCAAAGAAGCAATTATGATACATGTCTTTACTACCAAGGAAATGGAGGTGAAAATTCTCTTTATCTTGTACTTTATGTTGATGATATATTGCTTGCAAGTCATGATAAATCTGAAATTAATTTTATAAAACAGAAATTAAAATCTGAGTTTGAAATGAAAGACCTTGGTGCTGCCAGAAAGATTCTTGGCATTCAAATTTATAGACAGAGAGATAAAAATCTGCTATTTTTAAATCAGCATGATTATGTGAATAAAATCCTGAAGAAATTTAACATGTTTGATTGCAAACCTGTAACTTTACCTCTTGCCAACCATTTTAAATTGTCATCTGATTTTTGTCCTAAAACTGATGAAGAACTTGATAGAATGTCAAAAATCCCTTATGCTAATGTAATTAGTTCAGTCATGTATCTGATGGTATGTACTAGGCCTGACCTTGCTTTTGGTATTAGCATTCTTAGTAGATTTATGAGTAATCCTGGGGAAGAACATTGGAATGCTTTAAAATGGCTATTAAGATACTTGAAAGGTACATCTAATCTAGGTCTTATGTTTAAAATAAACAAAGAAGGGGTTACTTTTGAAGGGGTTTACTAACTCTGACTTTGCTGGGGATAGGGACAATAGAAAGTCTACCTCATCTTATTTTTTTACCATGTGTGGTACTGTAATCAGCCGAAAATCTCAGTTACAGAAAATTGTGGCTTTATCCTCTACTGAAGCAGAATATATTGCTGCTTCAAATGCTTTTAAGGAAGGCATCTGGCTAAGTGGACTCTTAAAGGAACTTGGTTTTGTTGATGAAAATGCAATTCTATACTCCGACAACCAAAGTGCCATACATTTGAGCAAGAACCCCATGTTTCATGATAGGACAAAACATATAGACATTAGATACCATTTTATTAGAGATGTAATTTCAAAAGGCATTATGAAAATTGGTAAAGTGGCAACACTGTTTAATCCCTCAGACATGGGGACAAAAATAATACCTTTTAAACAAGTTTCAAAATTGTTTGAAGTTATTATCTATTGACATTGTTTAATATTCTGCAGGTACTTAGAGCAAATGAAACAAAACTGGATGAGCTCTTGGCTGCACTTACGCTCCTGAAAAACTAAGGTAGCAAAGTGGAGATTGTTGGAGATTCGAACCCTGGCACTTGGTGCTACCTTATATTTCAGCTGAAGTTGTGTTTCTAAAACATGTTTTATCTTATGAGCTAAGTTTGGATCTGCTGACATGTGTCCCATTGCTGACCGTTGGATGAAAACTTGGATTGGAATATAATACTTGGTTCGACTGTTCATCTGTGCGATTATTCATTCTTCTCGACTTTTCATTAGGGTTTCGAGAGAGTTCCATTCTCAGGGTTTCAGTGATTTTGTTCATTGTAAAATCTATGGTTCTGATTCATTATTCTTGAGTGTTAGTCTTAGAATACGTGGTTTCCGTGTGTGGAAATCTATTAGAAGTTGGGTTCATTCTGCTGTGATTTACAAGTGTTTTGATCTGGTGATTCTTGTGTGATTCAACCAAGATATGTTGAATCCTTGAAGAGATAAGTCTCTGATCTGTATTCTGTTTGTTGGCTGAACTCTTGTAACCTTCGTTGCCTGTTTGAAGGCTGTGTAGTGCAACTGAGTGTTATCTTTTTATGGATGCTCAACAGGGGATTATGTTTATACCGAACCTTTGGGGCTTCGGCTGAAAAATCTGTTGTGTTCATTTTACTTTCTGCAGATTAAATTTACATTGGTTAAATTTCTTGTATCTTGACTCTAATATCTGTGGGTCTGGGCTTTTCATATAGTAAATCTAGTAATAAATAGAAACATTTCTGGTGAGCTAGAGAGGAACTATTTTTATGTTTATGGGGATTGTGGTATAGCTGGAACCAATTTATTTTTGAGCAAAAGATGTTAACTCCACAAATGGCTATTGATCATGCTCTTATTATTGCTGGTGAATTTAAATGTGTACATAAGCAGAGATAACAAGGGATCCATCACGAGTGCACCTCCGGAAGGAGTTCTAAAGCTTAATGTTGACGAGGGTCTTATTTGAATATCAATATAGATATGGGACTGGGATGGTCCTCCGGGATGCAACATGACATGTGATTTTCTTAGCTAGTAAATCAGAGATGGGCAGTATGGGTCCAATGGAGGTGGAGCTTTTAGCGATGTTGAGGGGCTTACAAATTTGCTTACCTTTGTCAATTCCGAATTTACAAGTAGAGAGTGATTCTTTGTTGGTGATCCAAGAAGTGACAAAAGCACATGATGAATCTTTGTCCCCATGGGGAAACTTGATACATGAGATTCGGCTGTTAATGAACAGATTCCCAAATATTGATGTAAGGCATGAAAGTCGGCTATCTAATTCAGCTGCACATTGTCTAGTTAGGAATTCATGGCATCTCAATGACTTGGTAGTGTGGTGGAGTGATTCTCCAAATTTTGTTTCACACATTATTAAGCACGATGCATGCTGATGTAATTCTTTTCAAGTTGAATGAAATTTTGCTCTGTTATAAAAAAAATGTAATCATTTTTACTACGAAGCGTTAGTATTTGTGGAATAAAAATATTGAAGAAAGTAATAATTAAATTACGTTTTAATTAGGGTTAGTCAATGAAATTTTCTTTTTAAAAAAAAAAAAGCATGCTGCAACTGGATCAGGCTGGAGCTGGCACGAGCTGTAGCCCACGCCAGCCTATCCCACTTTTGCCAATGCCTTACTATTCAAATGTTGTAGCTGTATGGCTGGAGGTGGAAGATGTCTAGAAAGAAACACGTGTCGACTCTGGTAGTCTTCGATTCGAAAGAAATTGACGACGGATTTGGTCCAAAAGAATTCGGCTTTGATATTGATATTGATTTTTATTTTTATGTTTTCCAATTGGCAAATGAATGCTAAGTGCTTTGGCTGATCATGTGTTTGGTCTGCATAAAGGGTGTATATATTAGGGTCCGGCTGACTGTAAATGTGGAAAAATGAGGGAAAAGAAAATGAATTTTAGAGAATTGAATTGTCAAGAAATTATTTTATTGGGAATTGTAATTAATTATATTTGATTGGTATAATTTTCCACCTAAAAAATGTTGAAAATTTGGTGTTCATTTGGTTTCGTTTTTTTTAATGAAAATTGTCTATTAAACTGATAATTTTTTTTTACTATTGGGTCTAGAATTTGTTTCACTTGCAAATTTGATTTTTAAAAAATTTACCATACCAAATACCATTTTCTTAGCTTGACCACATGTTAAGAGACGACTAACCGATAATAAATAGTTGTTTTATATGTTCAAATTGATTGAGTTTTTAACAGACGATTTGTTGACCGACTGCCAACTAGGAGTAGGTCGGTAATGTCTACTAAGGTTGCATTATCTTTTGTATTTGTTTTTTTTTTTAATGAAAATGGTTATAATAAAATGTTGATTAACAGAAGCTTGAATGAGAAAACGTTAAATATGAAAGTGTGAAAATTAGCTTAGAAATATCTATGGTAATTAAAATGTGATGTATACCTAAGGACGCCGACAATGGATAATTCTGCCATGGGATTTCAATAAGGCAAGGAATCTTCACTTTTGATTATTGTATTAAATGGATTTACATAATCTTGTTATTTTTAATTTTTAATCATTTTAAAAATTATTTAATAATTAAAATAATACATATTAAAGATCTAAAATTATAAAATACTATATTTACTTAATAATTCCCAGTTTCCCACCATTAGTCAATTATACAATTTTCAAGTTTTCAAAATACAAAAATTAGAATATTTTTTATAATTTCAATTTTCAACTAGATAAGTCCTACTTAATAAATTTATAGGAACTTGATATATTCTTTTGGAGTTTGCAACAAAATAACGAGTCTCAAATTTTGATAAAGTCATTTTTAATTTTTGTACTGATAAAATCTTTTAAAAATTTGAAATTAAAGTCAAATGAAAAGTTTTTTTAAAAATAAAAAAAAAAATTAATAAGCTAAAATCAAATAAAATATTTTTTAAAATAAAAATTAAAAAACTAATAAAGCGCGCCTATGAAAGACAAAATAGAGGAAAGAAAAAATTCAACCGTTTAGGAATTAAAAAAAAAAAAGAAAAAAAGTTTAGATGCGAAACGAGGTGTTTTGCCTGAGCTTCAAGTTTAGGCGGTGCCTAGGCGTCGTCTAGACGAGTTTTTTAGAACACTAATATTTATAGTATATACCTAATTGGCCCAAGATGGGTTTAGTGGATTGGGTACAAGTTTAAGCACAAGAAGATGTTGTTTGATTTGATCGCCCAATTCAAAAGAAATTATTTATGTTCAATCAGCTAATGTGAAAACCCTCCTCCCGTGCATCCAACGTAATTTATAGATATATGACATATGAATTCATTCAATCTTGCATAAGAACATGTTTGTCCAAATGCATATGAAATCACTTACATGAATTTAAATATAAATTAGTAGCTTTATCAGGGGAGCCATTATTTTCTTGATTATGTCTATCTGAATATGGTTCTGTAATACAATAGGTATTCTGGGAATTCGTATTTCTGTTGATGCACTTTCCAATCTTGAGATAGTTGATTGGCTAAGATTAAACCATTCTCGAACTGAACTAGTTGGTTCAATTTCGTTCATTTTTTTTAACCTAGAACTCAGCTGTTCAATTCGATTCTTGATTTAATATTCTAAATTGAGGTCGACACATCTCAAACTTTGCATCTTTTTCTTGCCCACTACTTCTTCATTGGTTACCTCTTTTTTTTTTTTTTATTGATCTTCCATTCGTATTCTTTCGAAATGAGGCAAAAGACAAGCATAGAAAGAAAGGTTCTTTCACCCAATGCGTAGGCTTAATTTTGAAATCTGATTTTTTAAAATAACTTTCGCATTTTTTTTATGACTCGGGTGTCCAAATTTCACCCGACTAATCCTGAAGAGTGACGGTCTTCCCCCCTTGTTCGCCACCAGCGTTAATCCGAATGCGATCACAGCTTATACACATTTGGACCGAATATTTGGCGGTTCTCCTCTTTGTGGACCTCTGCCTTCCAACATAGATGTTGTCTTCCAACATAAACGTTGTCTTCCAATTGCTGCGGGTATTCGAATTTTCGATACTTCGTAGAAAACCCTCCTACTTTACCACTATGCCATGCCCGTGGGGCAACTTTTGCATTTCTTTAATTTTAACACCTAGTGGTAGCAAAGTGAAAGCAAGAAACATCCATCAGCTGGTAAAGTCAGGATCAGGCTACCATATTTGTCCCTGAACGGGAAAATGTACATTTTTGGGATTTATTTCTATATTTTTGCCCATAATTTTGTTTTGTTTTTTATTAGTGAATTTTGTTCATTATTTTTAGTAATCCTGTTCTTCTAGGTCCAAACATTGGTTTTTATATGTTTTTTCATCGCGATTTTTATGAATCTCACTTGTATTTTTGCTACATCAATCCGTCTCACGAGAGTGTTACCTCACGATTATTTTATCAACAAATAGCCTTTGGTTTATAATGTTCTGCATACTCAAAGGTATCCAATTTTACATTATGCCAACTGCTACTTTGCAAATTTTGAAAACGATTCCTATGGTTGAATAATCTCTTTACTTGATGCCATCTTCCACCGTAATAGACCGTAACACTAACAAAAGTCATCCCTGCAAATTGATAACAAGGTTAAAGTATTTCATCTCACTAATTTCAACTTTAATTTACTGAAGTAAATTTGATACAATTACTTACTAGCTTTGCACTGAAAAAAAATCAATAACTGCTTCCCCTATTACTTTTAGGGCTGGACAAAAGTCTCAAATCGAACCGAACGGTTCTTCATAAGTTAAATACCCGAATGGGTACCCGAATTGAGAACCGATGGGTTTGAGTCGATTCTCGGTTCTAGACCCAGAACCGAATAATTGAATAAGACCCGAATCTAAATAATTTTTTTTATTTTTTTATATTGAATTACTTAAATTATTTTAATTTTTAAAAACAAATTAACAAATAAATCCAACCAAATTAATTTTTTGTAACTTTGTTAACCCAACATTTGGGCTTATTATTAAATCTTTTTAGTTGAACAATTTTTAATTTATTTGTGTTTGTTAATTGTGTTTTTTCAATTATGCTTATAGAATTTCTTACTATGACAAGTCAATCAATTGATGATTAAATCAAATAGTTGATAAATATTACCAACACTTAAAAAATATTTTATTTTGATAACTTTTAATTTATATTTTGTTAATTGAATTAATCTTATTGAACAATTTATTATTTATGTGTTTTTAAATTAGACTATATTAATTTGTAAAAGTTATGAATGAAGATGTCATTAGTTGTATTTATGTAGTGTTGTTGTAAATGTTAAAAATTTAATTATGGTACGGAACCGAATAGAACCGAACCGAAACCGAACGGTTCCATAATTATATTTGGACCCGATGATTCCATTTATTAAATATCTGAAAATTTTGGGTTGGTTCGGTTCTCCTTAGAACATGTGCAGCCCTAATTACTTTTGGTTAAGAATTTTCATCGATCTTAACATCAAGTAGCTTACTGTCCATTTTGGGGGAGTTGTTCAATCGGTACCAAATCTCAATTTAATTCTCTCATAAAACGAAAATCTTGGATTTGAATCCTGTGGGACACGAAGAAATCTATGAAGGAGAAGGATAGTAAGTATGATAACGATTTGGACACAAAAATGTCTCTGATCATTACACCATCCATGTAAGAATGCTTCTATACATTATTTCTATCTTTACTTCTCATTACCATAGTCTATATAATTGATAATTCTACGAAATTTACAGCTGATTTCCATAGAAGTTAGATTGAACAAAAAGGCTATGTTGTGAAAACTACCTTAAATGGTTGCCAAAACAGTAAGAGACAAAGACCATAATTAGAATCTTTAATTATCATTAAAAAATCACATTTTGCTGAAGCTAATTGCAAAGTACTCATATGAAGCATTGAAAATTAAACACAATTATTTTCACTTTTTAATTGACAGAGACACAACTATCACTTTGACAAATACAATGATTCATTCCAAGTATTGTTTGTTACTACATCGTATTCGTATTGACAAATAATATTTTTTATAGATAAAAATATAGATTAATGGACCAACTAGTTTTCTTGAATTATGCCACAAACAGTTCCTTCCAATTAAAAATGCCTGTAATTTCAAAATAATTTTAACAATTAGGATTATAGGAAAAAGATAATTAATTAGCGGACGGTTGAAATATCAAATCATAAATTAGGTGTAGAATGGGTAAAAGTTATTTCACGCGATATTAGAATAGATAAAGATCTTGAATTTAAATATCACGTGTCACATTTTAAAGAAAAAAAAATAGATTTAAAATAGATAGAAGACGCGAGTTAAAATATTAAATTTACTATTTTTTTTTTCAATAATTTAAACTTTTAAACGAGATGGTGTGAGATTTGGGAGGAAGAAAAAGGCAGAGATGCATGTTGCCGACTCTATATGAAAGAATTAATTAAACTAAATATGATTACTTAGAAGAATACGGGGATTCCAAAGGATGTGATGTTGGGGTGGTGAAGGACAATAAATGGAGTATGATTTTAGTGATCTTTGACTCTGATATTTATAATTAAGAGAAAAGTAATCAGTTTTAATACTCCCCAGTTCAGCCCACATTATTTGATGATATAATTTTTAAAATATTATTTTTTTTGAAGAATGTGTTGTTAAAAAGAATAGAGAAAAATATATTATAAATTAACGTGGGCCAAAAGGGGGGTAATTAGCAAGAAATGGAATTAATTACAAACTGAAAAAGGTGTCTTTTACCATCTCTTTCAATTCAGACATGAGATGATGACACATGTTGAGTTTAAAATTTTTCTTTGATTGGCCAAATTTATCCATTTATAATTGTTGGCTTGTCTAGTTGTTTTCATTTCTTAGAATCCACAGAAATTCTTAGAAATGAACACAAATGGCATGTTCAACATTACAACATCGATGAGATTGGACAGGGGCGGACTCAGCATCCGGCGAGCCCCCGCGGCCGCCCGTGCTGCATTCGTCGGGAACTTTTTTTTTTTTTTTTTTTACAATAGATAAATTTTTTAGCTTATATAGCTGTTATTTTATTTCATTTTCAAACCCATCATTCAGTTGAGTTAGTTAGAGCTTGCAATTTTTATAAGATGTCTCTAGTTCGATTTTCTAGCTTGCATTTCATATATTTTTAGTTCTCCAATTTTTATCATTTTACAATTTTTACCAAAATTAATGACAATAGAGAGGGGGGAGTCAAACCGTGACTATCTTTAAAGATTATTGGAATCTGTACCATTAGTGCACTTGTTGAGTTTGATATTATTGTTAACATAATAATATATATTAAATTTTAAATATTAATAAATGATCTCGTTCTTACGATTGCTGATTGTTAATGTTGACCAGTTAACGTTCGCTCGAACTGAACTCAATGCTGGGTCCGCCCCTGAGATTGGATATGACAATCACCAAACATTTCATACGTCTCTTTTATTTTTAATCATGCCTCGTTGTTATAATTTGCGGGTGCTACTTGGAGGGTGTTTGACGTCGATTAAAATCAGATTTTTAAGTGAATTGTGATAGAAATTTTTGAAATATATGGTTGAAAAGATGTGACTCATGAAAAATGTAGTTGATATTGATTATTTGACTTTAACCTTTGCGGATATCTTCAACTTTGGGTTGCAAGGTGAGGAATTTGAGTCCGACTAAGATGATTGTACATGGTGTAACGGACACAACCCAAATAACCCTCGGGTACAACATGCTACAGTTGAGAGTGAAAAATCTGGCGACTTCCTCCTTTGTTTTGGTCTCCTCTTTGTGCTCTTTCATTATTTTTCTCGTGCCTTTATGATTTTCAAATCAATACCGTAATCTTGTCATTTATGGGTGAGATTGAGAAGCAACGTAAGTAAATATTGGTTGTGGATATGAGCCATTTGAATGGTTGTTTGGAAGAAATATGTAATATGAAATTGAACCCGAAAATTATCGTTTAGAAGATTTTGGAGCAAACTTTCGCAACATTGGACATGTAGACATGATTTAGAAAAGAAAAAAATCGAATATTCTCTATTATATTGTCCAATGGGGAG